>JAGIQG010000007.1:109255537-109855537 GCA_024679065.1 Sphyrna mokarran | reverse complement strand
AAAGCTCGCAAATTTACTATCAAATAAATTGGTTGGATTTAAAATTGGTGTTGTAAAACTTTACAAAGTTGATGACAGTCATAGCTGACAAGCCAAATTTCCTTAGTCTTCTGAGAAAGTAAAGGCATTGGTGGGCTTTCTTAACTATAGTGTCAACATGGAGGTACCAGGACAAGTTGTTGGCAATTTGAACACCTAAAAACTTGAAGCGCCTGACTCTTTTTACTTTGTCCCATTGTTGTAAACAGGGACACGTTCTCCTCTATGCTTCCTGAAGTCAATGACAATTTCCTTCATTTTGTTGACATTGAGGGAAAGATTATGGTTGCTGCACCAATTCACCAGATTCCTGTAGGTTGTCTCTTCACTTTATTTTTTTTTCTTTATAATGCTGGGAATTCCTGATCTTCATTTCATTGATGAATTTGCATTTTTTAAATCAAAATTTTATACTTTCTTTTTAATGGGGCTATTTGCATATTGCTAATTTCTTTGAAATCATATGTACCCTACTGACTGCTTTTGATGTGTGTACCTGACCTTGATCTCCAAAGACTGAAAATTCTTGCATTGCACCATGCAGTCCTCTTTCTCTTTAAGTTATTCCTTAGACAATGATAGTTGAAAAGTATGAAAAGGAATTTTGGCAGTTTTATCCATAAATATGGAAGAGTCCACCATCACAGATTGCTCTACTCAGTACAGGATGCAAACACTGCCAGAATTCACTCACGTTATGGCAGGAGATACAAATGACATGCAAACTTATGACTTCAGCTGATTGAATTGGAATGCGTATATCTGTTATTCTTGCCTAAAAATTAATGATTTTGGTTTGACGATATATAGGTATTTTAAAATCAGTTGACACATTCTCTCAGTTGAACTATTAACATGGATATGGTTTTTAAGATCCATGTATTTCATTCTAAAATTCTATGGGCGCAGAAAATGTAATATGAATATAATTCTTATTTTCAGCTGACTAACGATACGCCTAAGTGGGAATCTTTTCAGGTTACCATTTAACTGTGGCATGACTGAGTGGAGTAACTGAATCAGGGATTTAAATCAAAGTCTGAAGATAGAGATCATTGGAACTGTGGTATCTATTTCCTGGTGTCAATTTCTAGCCACTTTCATTTGTTCAGAATCAGCCACTTAGTGAATCTGTGTATTCAGAGTGATTTAGAACATAGAACATAGAACATTACAGCGCAGTACAGGCGATATTGCGCCGGCCAGCGGACCCTCTAACCTAATCTATTCCAATATCATCCATATGCCTATCCACCGACCATTTGAATGCCCCCAAAGTAGGCGAGTCCACAACTGCTGCAGGCAGGGCATTCCACGCCCTCACCACCCTCTGTGTAAAGAACTGAGGGTGATTTAGCTAATTGGATTAGAAATTGGCTGGCAGATAGAAGACAGAGGGTGGTGGTTGATGGGAGATATTCATCGTGGAGTTCGGTGACGAGTGGTGTGCCTCAGGGGGTCTGTTTTGGGGCCCCTGCTGTTTGTAATTTTTATAAATGATCTGGATGAGGGTATTGAGGGATGGATCAGTAAATTTGCAGATGATACAAAAGTGGTGGTGTGGTAGATAGTGAAGAGGGGTGTTTTAGTTTACAGAGTGACTTGGACAAGTTGCAGAGCTGGGCCGAGAGGTGGCAAATGGAGTTTAATGTGGAAAAGTGTGAGGTAATGCACTTTGGCAGGAACAATAAATGTGTAGAGTATAGGGCAATGGTAGGGCTCTTAATAGTGTTGAGGAACAGAAGGATCTTGGTGTATGTGTCAATAGATCCCTGAAAGTAGGCAGTCAAGTGGAATAAAGTTGTTAAGAAGGCTTATGGAGTCTTAGCTTTTATGGTAGGGGATTGAATTTAGGAGCCGAGCATCATGTTGCAACTGTACAAAACTCTAGTGCGGCCGCACTTGGAGTATTGTGTGCAGTTCTGGTCCCCACATTATAAGAAAGATGTGGAGGCATTGGAGAGGGTACAGAGGAGGTTTACCAGGATGTTGCCTGTATGGAGGGCAGGTCCTATGAAGAGAGGTTGAAGGATTTGAGGTTGTTTTCGTTAGAAAGGAGGCGGCTAAGAGGGGATCTTATTGAAGCATATAAGATGATTAGAGGTTTAGATAGGGTGGACAGTGATAGCCTTTTTCCTAGGATGGAGAAAGCTAGCACGAGGGGACACAGCTTTAAATTAAGGGGTATGAGTTATAGGACGGATATCAGAGGTAGGTTCTTTACTCAAAGAGTGATTAGGGAGTGGAATGCCCTGCCTGCAGCTGTTGTAGATGCGCCAAGTTTGGTGGCGTTTAAGAGGTATAGATGAGAGGAATGAGTCATATGAGAGAAAGGGAATGGTTTAGTTAGGAGGGGCATTGCTTCTTTATTTTGGTCGGCACAACATCGAAGGCCGAAGGGCATGTTCTGTGCTGTATTGTTCTATGTTCTATGTTCTAACTTGCCTCTGACATCCGTCCTATAACTACCACCTCTTAATTTAAAGTTATGTCCCCTCGTGTTGGTCATCACCATCCGAGGAAAAAGGCTCTCACTATCCACCCTATCCATCCCTTGATCATCTTATACGCCTCAATTAGGTCACCGCGTAACCTTCTTCTCTCTAATGAAAATAACCTCAGGTCCCTCAGCCTTTCCTCATAAGGCCTTCCCACCATACCAGGCAACATCCTGGTAAACCTCCTCTGCACCCTTTCCAATGCTTCCACATCTTTCTTATAATGCGGCGACCAGAACTGTACGCAATACTCCAAGTGCGGCCGCACCAGAGTTTTGTACAGTTGTAACATAACCTCACGGCTCCTAAATTCAATCCCTCTACCAATAAAAGCTAACACACCGTACGCCTTCTTAACAACTTTATCAACCTGGGTGCCAACTTTCAAAGAGCTATGTACTTGTACCCCAAGATCCCTCTGCTCGACAACACTATTAAGGGTCCTTCCATTAGCCCTATATTTCATATGCCTGTTATTCCTACCAAAGTGAATCACCTCACACTTATCCATATTGAATTCCATTTGCCACCTCACAGCCCAGCTCTGCAACCTATCTATGTCCCTCTGCAAACTGTAACATCCATCCTCGCTGTCTACAACTCCCCCCACTTTGGTATCGTCAGCAAATTTACTAATCCAACCCTCTACACCCTCATCTAGGTCATTTATAAAAATGACAAACAGCAGTGGCCAAACAGATCCTTGAGGTACACCACTTGTAACTGCACTCCAAGTTGAATATTTCCCATCAACCACCACCCTCTGTCTTCTATCAGCTAGCCAATTCCTAATCCAAACTGCTAAATCACCTTCAATCCCATGCATCTGCACTTTCTGCAGTAGCCTACCATGGGGAACCTTATCAAACGCTTTGCTAAAATCCATATACACTACATCAACTGCCTTACCCTTATCTACCTCTTTGGTCACCTCCTCAAAAAACTCAATAAGGTTTGTGAGGCACGACCTACCCTTCACAAAACCGTGCTGACTATCCCTAATCAATTTATTTCTCTCTAGATGCTTATAAATCCTATCCCTTATAATTCTTTCCAAGACTTTGCTCACAACAGAAGTCAGGCTCACCGGTCTATAATTTCCAGGATGGTCCCTACTCCCCTTTTTGAACAAAGGGACAACATTTGCCATCCTCCAGTCTTCCGGCACTATACCTGTAGCCAACGACGACATGAAGATCAAAGCCAAAGGCTCTGCAATCTCCTCTCTAGCCTCCCAGAGAATCCTAGGGTAAATCCCATCTGGCCCAGGGGACTTATCAATTTTCATACCCTCAAGATTCGCTAACACCTCCTCCTTATGAACCTCAATCCTGCCCAGTCTACAACCTGGTATCGCAGTATTCTCCCTGACAACATTGTCTTTCTCCTGCGTGAATACTGACGAAAAATATTCATTCAGTGTCTCTCCTATCTCCTCAGGCTCCACGCACATCTTCCCACTGCTATCTCTGACTGGCCCTAATCTTGCCCTAACCAATCTTTTATTATTTATATACCTGTAAAAAGCTTTAGGATTCTCCTTAATCCTATCCGCCAAAGTCTTCTCGTGTCCTCTTCTAGCTCTTCTCAACTCCCTCTTTAGCTCCTTCCTGGCTAATTTATAGCTCTCCAGTGCCCTAACTGAGCCTTCACGTCTCATCATTATATAAGCCTTCTTCTTCCTCTTCACCAGAGATTCAACTTCCCTAGTACACCATGGTTCCCTCACTCGACCACTTCCTCCCTGCCTGGCAGGTACATATTTATTACGGACATGCAGAAGCTGTTCCTTAAATATGCTCCACATTTCAGATGTCCCCAGCCCCTGCAATATCCTGCTCCACCCTATGCATCCTAAATCTCTCCTAATAGCCTCATAATTACCTTTCCCCCAGCTATAACTACTGTTATTCGGTATGTGCCCATCCCTTTCCATCACTAAGGTAAATGTAACCGAATTGTGGTCACTATCACCAAAATGCTCACCCACCTCCAAGTCTAACACCTGGTCTGGTTCATTACCCAGTACCAAATCCAATATAGCCTCACCTCTTGTTGGCCTATCTACATACTGAGTCATGAAACCTTCCTGCACACATTGAACAAAAACTGACCCCTCTAACGTACTTGAACTATAGCTTTTCCAATCGATATTAGAAAAGTTAAAGTCCCCCATTACAACAACCCTGTTACTTTCACACCTATCCAGGATCAACTTTGCAATCCCTTCCTCTACTTTTGTGGAACTTTTTGGAGGCCTATAAAAAACTCCCAACAGTGTGACCTCTCCTTTCTTCTTTCTAATCTCAGCCCACACTACCTCAGCAGACAAGTCCACATCAAACGTCTTTTCTGCCTCTGTAATGCTATCCTTAACTAACAATGTCACTCCTCCCCCTCTTCTACCACCACCTCTGCTCTGACTGAAACATCTGAACCCCGGAACCTGCAACAACCATTCCTGCCCCTGCTCTATCCACGTCTCTGAAATGGCCACAACATCGAAGTCCCAAGCACCAATCCAGGCTGCAAGTTCATCCACCTTATTGCGTATGCTCCTCGCATTAAAGTATACACACTTCAAACCACCCTCCCGTTTGCCACTATACTGCTGCGACCTAGAAACCTTATCCGTGACCTCCCTATTCACATCCTCCTGTATACTGGCACAACAATTCAGGTTCCCATCCCCCCCGAATCAGTTTAAACCCCCCCGAATAGCACTGGTAAATTTACCCCCCAAGATATTGGTACCTCTCCGGTTCAGGTGCAGACCATCCCTCTTGTAGAGATCCCACCTTCCCCAGAATGAGCCCCAATTGTCCAAATACCTGAATCCTTCCCTCCTGCACCATCCCTTTAGCCACAGAAGTAGCAGAACTGTCAGTAAAAAGATTTAAGTGTAGAAGATGGGAAAATGAGAAACTCAAACAAGAGCCAGTGTAATTTCTAGAAGCAACAGTGAAGGAATTGCGATATATGTTTCAGTCAAGATGATGTGTATTCTGGAGGAAGACTTGCAGGTAGTAGTCTTGTCATGTATCTACTGTCCTTGGCCTTCTAAATGGTTTGGAAAGTGCTGTTGAAGGAGGCTTAAAGAGTTGTTACAGTGTGTTGTATGTGGTCCACAGTGCTGCCACTGTGCATAGATAGTGGAGGGAGAGAATGTTTAAGGTGGCGAATGGGCTGCTTTTTCCTTATGGTGTTTAACTTCTGAAATGTCATTGGAGCTGCCCTCATCCAGGATGTTTTGAGTATTCCCTCACACTCTTGATTTGTGCTGTATAGATGGTGAATAAGCTTTAGAGATTCAGGAGATGAGTTACTATCCCTAAATTCCCAACCCTGACTTGATTTTGTATCTACAGTATTTGTATGGCTGGTCCAGTTCAGTTTCTGGTCAATGATAACCCCCATGATGTTGATAGTAAGGGATTCAGTGATCGTATTGGAATGTCAAGAGCAGATGGTTAGATTCTTTCTTAGTGGACATTAGCATTGTCTAGCATTAGTGTGGTGTGACTGTTACTTATCTGTGTGGTGTGACTGTTACTGAATACTGTGCAGATCTTGCTGCATAGGAACACACACTGCATCAGTATATGAAGATTTATGAATGGCATTGAATAATGAACATTGTACAGTAATTAGCCTTCTCCACTCTCCTGACTTTATGATAGAGAAGCTCATTAGTGAAAGAGTTGAAAATGGCTAGGCCTAGGACATTACCCTGACTGAAATGACTGACTTCCAAAAAACTAGGCTTATGCTAGGTACGATTCCAGCCAGATTCCTCCTGATGCCACACACAGTTAAATACTGTCAAGGGCAGGCATTCTCACTTTGCTTCTTGAGTTCAGCTCTTTTTCCCAAATCTGGACCAAGACTGTAATGAGGGCTGGGTAACCCTGGCAGAATTCAAACTGGGTATCAGTTTGTGGATTATTGTTGCATAAGTATAAGACTGCCAACAACAACTTCCCTTATCTTTGCAGATGATTGAGATAAAATTGGATTTGTCCTGCTTTTTGCTGATGAGACATATCTGGACAGTTTTCCACATTGTAGATACCTGTGTTATAGCTGTACTGGAGCAACATGGTGAGGGTTGTAACTAATTCTAAAATATAAGTCTTCAGCACTACTACTGCACTGTTGTCAGGGCCCTTAGCCTTTGCAGTATCCAGTGCTTTCTGTGTTTTCTTGTTATCACAAGGACTGAGTTGGATTGGCTAAAGAATGACATCTATAATGCTGGGGTCCTTCGGCAGAGGCCAAAATGGATAATCCACTTGGCAGTCTGGCTGAAGGTAATTGCAAATGCTCACACCCTGACTTTGGTGGTAGAGAATATTTAATCAAGCCAGAGTAGAACAGAGGCTGCCACCACCTTTCCACTGTTGCCTTGATGACATACAGAGTGGGAATACTTAAGGACTCCATCCTGCTGCTGCTGTGCTGTGGTCTCACCCAATAGGATATCCAAAAAATCAAACCCTGTTGGGTTCTTACATTCCAAGAAACTCAGTGCCTGATCAAGGGTCATAGCATTGGGATGTGGGGAATGTTCCACAGCCTATTATGTGTTTGAATTCCCAAGGTGAGTAACTTTTAAAGGTTGAAAAAAAATAGTACTCAGGCAAGAGTACTTATTTTGAAGGGGGACATCCACCGGTGTACTCTCCAGATTTAAGGTGCAGGGAAGCAAATACAGAGGGGATGCTAGGGGAAAGTTTTTCACTCATAGGGTGGTGAGTAAATGGAATCGGCTGCCGTCGGTGGTGGTCGAGGCGAACTCGCTGGGGTCTTTTAAAAGACTTCTGGATGAGTATACGGGATCCAATGGGATTGGGGGTTATAGATAGGTCTATGGCTGGGTAGGTTTTGATGTGTTCGGCACAACTTGTGGGCCGAAGGGCTTGTTTGTGCTGTAGTGTTCTATGTTCTATGTTCTATGTGGCAGCACTGAGAGTCAAGTCCCTGCCTGCCCTTGCTGCTAACCTCCAGTCCCGTAACCGCTCCTGTCACCACTCATCTGTGCCTGGATCCCTCAGTGATCCTGGGTCTATGGTGGATATAAGTACTGCAGCAATCACTACTTTCCCAGTGGTGCTGGTGAGAACTGAAGAGCTACAAGCCTATGATTGACTTCTGCCCCCCACAGAGCTTAATTCTGGACAAGCCATTGGCCAGTTAAGTGATTGACACATAATGTGGCAGATCTTCCTGAAAAGAGATAACAACCGGCTCTCATTGGTTCTCCAGCCGGTCGGCAATACCCATGTTGCCTACATTTAATTCTCTCCATTGCGTCCAGTTGCAGGCACCATATTTAAGGATGTCATGGCCTTGGAGAAGGTGCAGACGTGATTTACTAGAATTGACAAAAGAAGCAGTGTTGACATGAGAAAAATCAGTTTATGCAGTAAGTGTCTGGAGCTCACTGCTTCAGAGAAGTAAGCCATTTAGCCATTTGTTCTGTCATCCAATTAGATTGTGGATAAATTATGAGCTTTGCCCAAAATTATTTAGCACAAATTAAGCCCTTCTTTCATTATCCTTATCCAACCAGTTCTAGCCTTTACTGATTAAGAAACACAATATGTAGTTTCAAACTATAAAAAGTGATAAAAGTTGTAAAGACTTACCGAACTGACCCACTGCTTACCAATAAGTACTCTCCCTTTTAGTTTCTGCTGCCTGTTTGCAGAGAGCCTGCTGACTGTGATGCCCTGTCTACCTTAGTGACTGTGTTTTCGTCGGTGAAGTCTGTGCACATCCAGTGCCAGGCTGGGTTCTGCTCACTTATCTTGTTCTCATAAGATGGAACAGTCACTGTCAGAAGGGCAGAGGAGCAATTTCCTTCATCTGGAGTGTCTTGAGAAATACCTGCAATGTGACTTGCAGCTTATCCGCCAGTTAGAAAACACTGATTCTATTTATGGAGCAATTTCTCCATGAGAGTTGCCATTTTCTTTATAAAGGATGCTTTGTGCTTGAGCTGTGGGTCAGTGCAGCCTCATCCTTGTAAGAACTCCTCCAAGAAAGAGCATGCAGACCTGATCTCCGTAAGAAGTCTGACAACACCAAGTTTAAATCCAACCAATTTATTTGATAGTAAACTCATAAGCTTTTGACCCCTATGGTCTTCGTCAGGTGACTCACAAGCTTTTGACCCTACGGTCTTTGTCAGGTGATTCACCTGACAAAGACCATAGGGTCAAAAGCTTGTGAGTTTACTATCAAATAAATCAGTTGGATTTAAACCTGGTGTTGTCAGACTTCTTACGGTTTTTACCCCAGTCCAGCGCCAGCATCTCTACATCGTGACCTGATCTCTGCCAGATGTTCCTGTGTCCTGCTGCACATCCAGCATTTGCCATCAGTTGTTCGACTCTAGAAGCTCATCGTCTGTCTCTGACAAAGCATGATCCTTGTCTCCAGCAATCCTCCAACTCAGCTGAGCATTCTGCCTCCACCAGCTCTACATGTGAGTGTGAGTGTAAGTAAACACATAGCTAAAGAAGTGATGTGGGAAGAGGAGTCTCATTTCATGGAGCATTGACATTCACATTGGAACAGGAGGGATCTGTACTGTTGGCATGGTTTTCACTTGCGCCGATCCAGGACCAGCATTCCAGCAGAAATGATAAATAGGGTCGTCACAAGAATTTTAAAGTAGCAATTGTGGCAGGGGGGTGGAAGAGGAGGAGAAGGAGGAGGAGAGAGAAAGGGAAAACCTAAAAGAAGAAGAATAATTAATGAGAACCAAAGCATCAGATTAGTATGTGAGGAGAAAATAGAATATTTTGGAAAGATGGACAGGATGGAATGGGAGATAGAATTGCCTTTTTGGTTAAAGCTGACATCAATGCTGTATTAAGAAATGACATTCGCATTCAGGACCAACATGTTGAATCAATCTGTGTAGAAATAAAAAAACGAAGGAAAACAATCTTGGTGGGAGTAATTTTCAGGCCCCTGAGCAATACTTCCAAAGTGGGACATATTATAAACCAAGAAATAATAAGGGCTTGTGAAAAGGGCACAACTTTAATCATGGTAATTTTAATGTGCATGTTGACTGGAATCAAATTGGTAAAGGTAGATGTGAATGAGATTTCATAGACTGTGTGAGAACTGTTTTTTTGGAGCAATATGTCATGGCATCCACAAGGGAGCAGGCTATTTTAGATGTAATATTATGTAAGAAAGAAAGATTAATAAATAGTTTTATTCTTAAAGATCCTTTTGGAAAGAGTGATCGAAGCATGCTAGAATTTCAGATTCAAACTGAGCGAGAGAAGACAAAGTGCCATAGTATAGTTTCACGTTGGGCAAAGGTAATTATATAGGCCTGAGGAAGGAGTTAGTCCAAATAAACTGGCATAAATAATTGAATACAGGAAAGCTGAAAAGCAATGGTGAATGTTCAGGGTGATATTGAATACCTCTCAATTAAACTATATTCCTGAAAGGAAGACAAATTGCAAAAAAAAGAAAAACATTCCCTGGCTAAACAAGGAAATCAAAGATGGCATAAAGGCAAAAACTAGGCCGTATCAAACCGCAAAAACTAGTGGTAAGCTGGAGGATTGGGAGAATTTGAAGGTTTAGCAAAAAGCTGCTAAAAATAGAATCAAAAGAACTAAGATGAACTATGAAAGGGAACTAGCAGAAAATATAAACACAGATACCAAAAGCTTCTATAATTACTTAAACAGGAAGAGAATAGCTAAAGTAAATCTTGGCCTTCTAGAGAACAATACTGGTGAGGTATTAATGGGGAACACAGAGATGACGGAGGCACCAAACCAATATTTTACCTCTGTCTTCACAGCAGAGAATAATAAAGATTTTCTAAAAAAATGTTGTTAATGAGAGGAACTTAGTGCAATAATCATCTCTAGGGAGAAAGTATTGAATAAACTAATTCAATTAAAGGCAGTTAAGTCTCTGGATCTTGATGGCCTGTATCCTAGAATATTAAAGGAGGTAACAGCAGAGATAGTTCATGCATTGGTTGTGATATTTCAAAATTTCTTGTATTTTCGTACGGCCCTAATGGATTGGAAACACGCTAATAAAAGAGAAAATTATAGCACAGGAACAGGCTCTTCAGCCTCCAACCCTGCACCGACCATGCTGTCTGACTGAACTAAAACACTCTATCCTTCTGGGAGCCATATTCCACTATTCCCATCCTATTCATGTATTTGTTCAGACACCCCTTAAAACTCACTATTGTTTCTGCTTCCACTAATGTGATGCCCTTATTCAAAAAGGGAGAGAGGCAAAAAGTAGGAAACTATAGACCAATTAACTTGATTTCTGTAATAGGGAAGTTGCTGAATCAATCATTAAGGAGGAGATGAATGGGCATTTGGAAAGACAAAGCTCAATCCACCATTGTCAGCATGGCTTTATGAAGGATAAGTCATGCTTGACAAATTTGCTTGAGTTATATGAGGACATAATCTGCAAGATGGATAATGGGAAACATAGGGATATGATACATCTGGACTTGCAGAAGGTATTTGATAAGATACCACATGAAAGATCTATTCAGAAAGTGAGATTGCAGGGAATAGGGGTAGACTAGTAGATTGGATTGAGAATTGGCTGACTGACCGAAAGCAAAGGGTCAGGATAAATGGAACCTTCTCTGGCAGAAATGTAAATAGTAGCGATCAGCCCTTGGACTTCAACTCTTTACAACCAATATAAGGACAGAGTGTAAAATAGTAAAATTTGCAGATGATGGTAAAATAGGTGAGAAAGCAGACAGTGAGGGGGAGATAAGGATTTTACAGACAGATATAGATTGGCTAGGAGAATAGGCCAAAATTTTGCAGATGGAATTTAATGTGGATAACGATGAAGTTGTCCATTTTGGAAGAAAAAAATAGAAAGGCAAATTATTATCAAATGGGAAGCAGGTGCAAAATATATCAGGGCAGAGAGATATGTTGTCGATATTCACGATTCTCAAAAAGTCGGTATGCAGGTACAACATGTAATGAAAAAGGCAAATGGGATGTTGAGATTGATTGCAAAGATACTGGAATATAAAAGTAGAGGAGTGCTGTTGCAATTGTATAGGGTGTTGGCTACACGATATCTGGAGTATTCTGTCCAGTTTTGATCTCCTTATTTGAGGAAGAAATGTTATGGCATTGGAGGCAGTTCAGAGGAGGTTTATCAGATTGATTATCAGATCAGGGTGAAAAGGTTGACATAGGAGGAGGGATTGAACAGTTTAAACTTACACTTGCTGGTGTTTAGAAGGATGAGACAGGATCTGACTGGGATATATAAAATTTTAAAAGGAATTGATAAAGTAAATATAAACCAAATGTTTCTTCTTATGGGGCAATATTGAACAAGAGATCACAGGTATAAGTTGACAGGCAGTAAATTTAAAAACTGAGTTGAAGAGGAACTACTTCTCACAGAGGGTGATGAATTTGTGGAATTCACTGCTCCATAGCATGGTTGAGTCTGAAATGTTGAACGGTTTCAAGAAGGAGAGAAAATAAAATAAATGGGATTCAGGGATGTGGAGCAGGTGGGAAAGGAAATGTGGGAACAGGTGGAGAAGTGGATTTGAGATCAGGGAGAGATCAACCATGATCTGATTGAATGGCAGAGCAGGCTTGAAGGGCTGGATTTGCCTATTTCTGCTCCTAATTCCCAAGTTTTATGTATGACACAGTGGCACAGTGGTTAACAATGCTGCCTCAAGGACCCAGTTTGGGTCACTCTCTGTGTGGAGACTGTAGTGAGATTTTGCAAGTAAGACTTGCACGGGCTTACAAAATCTCACTAACTGTGCTGTCTGGAGACAATACTTATCTCTTTAACCTGTACTTACCTCATATTAAGACTTGATTATCTGTAAAGACTCGCATTCCAGCCATTATTTTATAAATTGAGTTTGAGTCTTTATATGCCCAGTTTGTGAACAGAACTCCCACTCACGTGACGAAGGAGAAGTGAGGTCTCCGAAAGCTAGTGGCTTTTGCTACGAAATAAATCTGTTGGACTTTAACCTGGTGTTGTGAGACTTCTTACTGGTCTTCTCAGATGCCAGAGGAGGTTTCTCAGGGTCTGTGACACTTAGTTAGGATGGTATACCTGATGATGGAAAACAAGTAATCTTGCTGATATCATTCCAAAATGACTGTGCATGCACTGAATTGTTTGTGACAATGGACAGCTGCTTCAGTGATACATTATGATTGGGCAAGCAACAGCGATTATAATTTGGACATCTCATTCAAAATACCAGTGTTCTAAATCTCTTTTAACTACCCAGCCTATTCCCTGGCTTCTGAACCCTTATTTTTCTCTAAGAATCAACATGACACAATGGTTTGCACTGCTGTCTCACAGCTTCAGGGACTGGTTCAAATACTGGCTTGGGTCACTGTCTGTGTGAGTTTGCACATTCTTCCCATGCCTGCATGGTTTCCTCTAGGTGCTCCACTTTCCTCCTACAGGCCATGCTAAATTGTCCATAATGTTCCAGGATGTGTAGGTTGAAGAAATTACCAGGTAAATCTGTGGTGTTGTGGGGGTAGGACCTGAGGTGGGATTGTTCTTGGTGCAAGCTCGATGGGCAACTTACTAGTTAAGGAAACATATACAAACTTCCAGCTTCCATGTTCTTGTGTGTATTTTAAATTGACATTTTTATTGTTATTATTTCCTGCATTGGTGTTATCTATCTCACTGACAGTCAGTGTTACAAAGATCTTGTTACTAATTCATTCTGTAAAAATATGTTAATAAATAAATACAAATTCTAACAGCTGGAAAGGGTAAATTGGTCTCTCTGATTTAAGAAAACAGGTTTTGTTCCTATTTGAGGATATAAAAAGTTTGTATGATCTTATGGTACAACAAAGCAAAAGCTGAAAATACTGAGAAAAACTACTGGTCAGATAGCACGTGTTGAGAGAGAAATGGAGCTCGGATTAAAGATTGGTTCACGTAATTTTGATGCCCATTGAGTCTGCACTGATCAAAACCCCCCTGCCCAGGCTCTATCCCTGTAACCCCATATATTTACCCTAGCTAGTCCTCTGACACTGGGGGGAAATTTAGCATAGCCAATCCACCTAACCTGCACATCTTCGCACTGTGGGAGGAAACCAGAGCACCCAGAGAGAACCCATGTAGACACAGGGAGAATATGCAGACTCCACACAGACAGTGACCCAAGATGGGAATCAAGCCCAGGTTAAACTCCCCTTTGCGACCCCATTAGACCCATCACCTGCCATACTTCTAGCCCTGCTGGCAGTGCGAAGCTACGGTTAGCACGCATTTCATGCTGGCTGGCTGTTAGTTAGCGAGCCAATGTGAAATAGGGTATGGCTTGTGATCGCAGGCAGGAGAGGATATCACATCCACTTGTGGGCCTGATGATTGTATATGCACACTAACTAGCCCACTTTGCTTTAATTCAGGGTAATCGTGTGAGAATAAAGTACCTTTATTAAACTCCTGAAAGCTTGCTGTTTGAATTATTTATGCAAAACACACTCCAAGAGGAACAAAAGACACATCTCTTTCCATACAAAATATACTGATTGTAGACAGAGAGAGCAAATACATTTCTGTTAATGACAATGACAATGCCTTGGCTGATCAAGAGTCGAGTTGCTAACAAATTTGCACCCTAATCAATCCGCACCTTTTTCTCCTGTATTATAAATTGTTATGATTGCATGCAATTTGGCATTGTTATGTTTGTTTGATGAGTACAAAACAAAAGACCTTGGCAGCATATTTCTCTTTTCAGCAATTTTCAAGTTGTAAAATGTAATTGTGTTAATAATTGGAAAAAAAATACAGGGCTATTGAGAAAGGGCAGTTGAGTGGGACTAATTGGATAGTTCTTTCAAAGAATGGCACATGCATGTTCAGCCTCATGTCTTCCTTCTTGGTAATCATTTATGGTTCGAAAATTTAGAACCAAGAAATTCCATATATGTAACTTCCAGATTGCCTCTTAATGATTTCATTTAGGATAGTACAAAAATGTCACAGGAACTCTCAAAAGGTAAAATGTGGATATAGAGTTTGGATTTCTTACATCTGATAGTACCAATCTTGACTAGACCATCGAGAATAAGCATGATAAAGGAGAAATAATCATAGGACACATCATCAAACATCTGTTTTTAGATTAGTTTTGCCAGAAATATAGGAAGTATTGCCCAGTAGTCTTGAATGGTATATGTGTCAGGAAGAAGATTTAAAGAAGTGTAAATGGCACAAAATTTAGGAGAAACTTGTAACCTTTTACAAGAGGTATCTAAATATGATCAGAATTCAGCTGAGTGCAACATATTGGTGTAAGGAAACAGACACAAGCTTTCAGCTTCCGTGTTCTTGTATATATTTTAAATTGACCTATTTTATTGTTATTGTTTTCCGCGTTAGTGTTGTTTATCTCACTGACAGGACTGCATGTTAAACAAGTCCTGTTGCTAAATCATCCTGTAAAAATATGTTAATAAAATAAATACAAGCTCTAACAGCTGGAAAGGTTAAATTGGTCTTTCTGATTTAAAGAACAGCAGGTTTTGTTCCTATTCGAGGATATAAAAAGTTCTTATAATCTTATGGTACAACAAAGCAAAAGCTGAAAGTACCGAGAACACATTACTGCTCAGATAGCAGCAGTTGAAAGAGAAATGGAGCTACAGTTAACGATTGGTTCACATAATTTTTTTGAGCACAGGAGTTGCAATTCACAACCTCCCAGCTCTCACCAAGGTAGAGGTAGGCAGCATTCAAATATGTTGCCACCTTTTCACTTACCTGATTGAAGAGTTCTTCTAAGTGGGGCCTGTGCTGTTGGCTACATGAATGCTCAGCGGGAAGCCAAGCAGGATGTGCTAATAGTATGTGGTGCAGCCAATCTTCTGTTCTTAAAATCAGTCTATCCTTCTCAAAGGCGAGCCTCATTAAATTATAGAAGTTGTTTACTAATCCTTTGTTGCAATTGTAAGCAAGGAAAATAGAATACCAAGAGAGAGAAAGTATTTAAGGTTCACCAATGTAACACTGGAGGCCTTTGTGACGGAGGTGAAAAGGAGGGAATGCACCATCATTTCATAGGGAAGCACAAGGCACTCACAGAAGAGAGTGGGAACAGGTCATCAGGGAGGTTAATTTCCAGCTTCTGGCCCTGCAGGCCAGGCAGCAGTGCTACAAGAAGTTTAATGACACCTATCAACTTCTCATGCTGCTCAATGCATCATACCCCCACCACTTGCTCATCCACCATCTCCAACACTTAGGACCCACACCTAATATTGCATTCATTTCAATTATGCCAGCCTCACACAGAAAGACTCTTGCACATTATCCAGTTGTGGTAGGAATCACCTGAACACTGCTACATAACCAAAGACATTTTCTCTATCTTTTGCAGGACAAGGTATGTGATAGCATCTGTATGTGCATCCTGTATATCATGCAAGAAACAATACTTTATCTTATACACTAATAAATGTGACAATAATAAATCAAATCAAAGATAGTAAACAGGAATAGAGCAGAACTGGTTGGAGATAAGGATGCCTGCATCTCCTGAGTACTATGGAGAAGAAGTTTCTCTGCATTATGGAGCTGGCTGCAACAGTTGGTTACAGTGTCACTGAAAACATTGAACGTGTTGGCAGGTCCCTGCTCCTTGTCCCTTCTCAACTCACAGATCACTCTAATCTAGCTATTTGGCATGATGAACAAGTGCAACTCATGTGACCATCGAGTTCTGGCTTTCAATACCACACCTCTGCTCTCATCTTTTGTTCCCTTTTCTGGTTTCCTGCTTTCAGACAATCAAGAGTAATTGCTTTCCTATCCACAAAAGCTCAGCAATTAGAGACCTGAGTGGTCTGCAGTCACACCAGAAGGAAAGGTAATTCATCTCAGAAGGTGAGGTCATGGATGAGTTCTGCTATGCATATTGCATAAAGACTTTCATGATGCAGCACACAGAACGCCATTGATAAAATACATGCTGAAATGCTGGGTGTATTGCTGCTTGCCAGGTAGTCTCCTGATACTGTCAAGAAGCACTGAGAAGTCCAGCTTCAACTTGGCCCCCTCTACAGTCCTTGCTTCATCCACCTTTTATCTTGCAGATCCAGAGGCACTGCAACTGCTCCTTCAATTCCTTTTGCAACCTTTGTAAGGACATGTCATTGTTGAGATATTGCTTTAAGAGCAAATATGCAAATATGGAGCCAGGATGTAAAACACTTGACCAGACTTACTCAGAGTATCATTCAGTTCGGCTAATCAGTATGTGATATGAAGGAATTGCTATGAACAGTAGCTGTTGAATCTTTGTAGTAAATCTAAGTGTTCAGGCCTAAAAGCAGTTAAATTTGAAAAATGAGGTGGTCTTTGATCTTATGTTCAACTTCATTAAAATAGAGTCAAAGGCAAAGTTCACAAAGATTGAAGTAGGAATGCAGCAGAGAATTGAAGTGAAAAAAGACCAGAAGTTTTAAAATAATAAAGACTAAAGCAGTCAGACAACATCCCCCTCCCTCTCAAAGAGAGTGAGAAAAAGCATTAATGTTTGAAGTCCTCATGACTCTTCTCAGAAATCAAAGATTTTAAGGTCATTCTTGCAAGCTGAATGGAGGTGTCAGTACAAATACTGAAATTCAAGTACCAGGATCCAATGTAGATTCCCACAGTTAAATACAACATCCAGTGTCGATTCCCACAGATATATAACAGGATACATTGGAGATTCCAACAGTTACTGTACACAATCCAGTGGAGATTCCCTCTGTTACATTTTGGGATCCAGTGTAGATTCCTCGTGCCATAGCACAGGATCCAGTGTTGATTCTCTTAGTTATCTGTCAGGATATAATATAGATTTTCATGGATATAGTTCAGATCAAGTGTAGATTCCTTAAAATGTAGTCCAGGATCCAGATTTTCTCAGTTATATTTCAGTATCCAGTTTAGATTCTCAAAGACATAGTATATTCCCTCAGTTATAACACAGGAGCCAAGGTAGACTTTCACAATTACAGGAGAGGATCCAATGTATATTCTCTCTGCTATAACACAGGGTCTAGTGTAAATTCTCTGAGTTATAGTACAGGATCCAGTGCCAGAGAATCTGTGCTTTGTGAGCTACACTGTACCAGCTGCATCCAGACCTGCCGGATCCATTCTCTGCATGTTTCCCCTCTCTTCACCCTGATGCTTAAAGCAGAGGGTCTGAGGCCTCTCCAGCAGTACATGGTATCTTCACATAATGGCGGCAGCTTCCCAACAATGGTGGAGGAGAGACATTAGCGGAGGTGGTTTTGCAGGCATTCTGCTAGGCACCATAGCCTCTACAAGTCTCCATGGTTGAAATTTCCTGAGTAATCAGCTCTGCCCTGGAAATCGGGACAGAGCTGATTACTATATGTAAATCAGGATTTCCATTTTATTAGTGGGTCTGGGATTGAAATCTCAGTGCCCACTAGTGTGTCTCTCCCCTACCCCCTCCCCCATCAGGAGTTGTTCATTCCAGTCAGATTTACAACTGCTCCATGCTAATGGGAAACAGGCAGCTGATCTCAGTGGAGGAAAAAGAAGCCATTGATGCCAAACCAGGAAGTCAAGGATAAGGGGGTGACTTTGTGCAGTGCCAGCCTGCCTGGTAGTGCCAGCCTGACACACTGGCAATCCCCAAATGGCAAACTGGCAATGCCCAAGGGGCAACTTGGCGCCAAGTATCAGGCAGTTTGCCTTTTGGGCAGTGCCAGTGTGTGACATATAAAGTCACACACAGTTTACAGAATACTGATTAGAATGTTATAAACTGTGTGTGACTTTATATGCTCTTCTCTGATCAAAATTTTCCACATATTTGACGAAGGAATGTTTCTGAAAACTTGTGCGATTACTATCAGATAAACTGGTCGGACTTTAACCTGGTGCTGTGAGACTTCATACTGTATTTACCCCAGTCCAATGCCGGTATCTCTACATCATTGGCCATAGAAGACAGAAGGTAGCAGTGAAGGGGTAATTTGCTGATTGGAGGTCTGTGATTAGTGGTGTTCCACAGGGCTGTGTACTGGGACCTCTGTTGTTTGTGATATATATAAATGATTTGGAAGAAGATGTAGCTGGTCTGATTAGTAAGCTTGCAAATGGCACAAAGGTTGCTGGAGTTGCGGATAGTGATGAACATTGTCAGAGAATACAACAGGATGTAGATAGGCTGGAAAATTGGGTGGAGAAATGGCAGATAGAATTTAATCCAAATAAATGCAAAATGATGCATTTTGGTAGATCTAATGCAGGGGGGAGCTATACAATAAAAGGCAGATCTATCAGGAATATAGACACACAGAGTGATCTGGATGAGCAAGTCCACACCTTTGAGGTGGCAGCACAGATGGAGAGGGTGGTGAAGAAGCATATGGCATACTTGCCTTTGTTGGACAGGGCATAGAGTATAAAAGTTGGCATATGATGTTGCAGTTATATGGAATGTTGGTTAGGCCACATTTGGAATACTGCATCCAGTTCTGGTCGCCACAGTACCAGAAGCACGTGGAGGCTTTAGAAAAAGTACAGAAAAGGTTTACCAGGATGTTGCTGAGTACAGAGGGTATTAGCTATGAGGTGAGATTGAGTAAACTACAAAGAACAAAACAGCACTGGAAACAGGCCCTTTGGCCCAGTGAGCCCACGGCGCCATCTCAATGTCCCCACTTCTACCCATGATCCCCATCTATGTTTATAGATCTATGCATTGGAACCAAATTTGCAAGACTAGGGAGAAATTGTTTTGCCAATCAGCCTAAGAGCACATCTTTGGAATACAGGAGGAAACCGGAGCCCCCGGAGAAAACCCACGCAAGCATGGGGAGAATGTGCAAACTCCCACAGACACAGGCCCAAATCCATGTATCTGCACAGCACAGCGATGGCCACTGAGCTGTCGTGTTGCCCATCAACTGGTCCAGTTCAAGTGTACACTAACGACGTGAAGCACTAGGCTACTCTCGAAAAATCCAACAGCAGCCCTCTCATGACCCATCGCGTGTATGCTCCTTGTCAGACAACAGGGCGAACTGAAGTACCTGTCGGATAAAACAGAAATACATCAATATCATTGACAATTTACACACTTCCCAGGGAACTCCAAAGGCTCATGATCTCTATTTTAAATCAGTTTTCTATATCTCTCCACTCCCATTCTGTTCATGTGCCCATCTAGGTATCTTTTAAATAACTCCAGAGTTCCTGCCTCCACCACTTTAATTGGCAGCGCATTCCATACCCCCACCACCCTCTGTGTGAAAAAACTGCCTCTAGCATCTAAGTTATACCTTACCCCACTCATCCTAAGCCTGTGACCCCTCGTGATATTTGAGTCCACCCTAGGCAAAAGCTTAACCTTGTTTACTTTATCTATACCCCTCATAATCTTGTACATCTCTATTAGATCTCTCTAAGTCTGCGTCTTTCTTAGGAAAACAGCCCCAATTTGCCTAACCTCTCCTCGTAACTCAGACCTTCCCTATCAGGCAGCATCCTGGTTAACCTCCTCTACATTGTCTCCAGAGTCACCACATCCTTCTGGTATTAAGACGACCAGAATTGGACGCAGTATTCCAAATGACCTAGGGTTGTTCTCCCTGGAAAGATAGAGGTTGAGGGGTGACCCAATTGAAGTTTATAAAATTATGAAGGGCATAGATAGGGTGGACAGTTGGAAGCTTTTTCCCAGGTCAGAAATGACAAATACAAGCGGTCACAAGTTCAAGGTAAGAGGGCAAGGTTCAGTACAGATATGCAGAGGACATATTCCATGCAGAGAGTGGTGGGGGCTTGGAATGCACTACGAAGCAAGATGGTTGAGACAGACACGCGAGGATCATTTAAGACTTATCTAGATAGCCACATGAACAGACTGGGAATAGAGGGATACAAACAGATGATCTTGTTAGGAACACAAGATCGATGCAGGCTTGGAGGGCCAAAGGGCCTGTTCCTGTGCTGTATTGTTCTTTGTTTCTTTGATGGTGGAGGCAGGTACTCTCACAACATTTATGAAGATCTGCTTGGGCACTTAAATCAGTAAAACTTAGCAGCAAGAGTGTAATTTTGAGCCTGCACTCCTCTGTCTGCAGCAATGGCAGCATGTGCTGAAAATTCAGAGAGTGCAATTCATGCCGGAAAACTTTAATTTTCGATTTTACTGGTCCCTCGGCAGTGAAATGGTATGAAACATGCCGCAGAGCTGCAGAAAGCTCGTTTTAATACATTAGCATGTCATTAGCGAGCACTCCCTCCCGGACCTCCCCTTGAGAGGATATTTAGCAGCCGCCAACATGCTGTCACATAGATGTCACTTACAGATCCACCTCAACCGGAACCTGTCACTGGGGTCTCCTTGTGGCATATAGCTATGTCTAGTCTCTGAGAAAGAGAGACACGGCCAGGCAGTGGCCTAGCAATGCCTCTAGCAGTATCCCTTGGTATATGTTTGCATTGCCAGATTGGCACAATGCCCTGGCGGTGCCAACCTGTGTCAAATGATGGGGCCCAGTGAGAGCCTCATGCTGGGGAGGATTAATTTCAACGTGGTGGTGACTGGGACTGGATAAAGCAGCAGAAAATGCCAACAATAACCGTTGTGGGGGGAGAAGGAGCCGGTGATAGAGAGGAGGATGCACAGGGAGAAAGGCAATGATGGGATGGGAGGAGAGGAATGGGCCAATCGGAGTGGGGGGGAGGCAATGAGAAGCAACTGATGATCAAAAGGGGTGAGTGACGGAAGAAGAGAAGGGGCCAATGAGTGGGAGTAGAGGGAATGAAGAGCCGATAATTGTTCAGGAGGAGAGAAGTGCCAAGACCAGTCTATCCAGTCTCTCTTTATAATTGAAACATTTTGGTGAATCTTCTCTGTACCTTTCTCATGCAATCTCTTCCTTCCTATAGTGTTGTGACCAGAACTGCACATTATACTGCAGCTGTGGCCGAAACACCATTTTATACAGCTTTATGATAACCTTCCTGCTCTTATATTCAGTTTCTTTATTAATAAAGACAAGTATCTCATATACCTTCTTAACCACCTTATCTACTTATCCTGTTGACTTCAGAGACCCATAGACATGTATCTTAAAGTCTCTCTAATTCTCTGTACTTCCTCGGATCTGACCGTTCATTGTATATTCTCTTGTTTTGTTAGCCGTCCTCACCCTTTTCAAGATTAAATTTCATTTCCCACTGTTCTGTCCATCTAACCAGCCAGTCTTTCTCACCCTGCAATCTGAGAATTTGTTCCTCACTATTTACCACACCACTAATTTTTTTGTCATCAGCAAACTTACTTATCATGCCTCATGCATTCACAACCACATCATTAATGTACACTTCAAACAAGGTACCCAGCACCAATCCATGTAGAACACCACTGGACATAGGCTTCCAGTTACAAAAACTGACCATCACCCTCGGCCTCTTACCACTAAGCCAGCTTTGAATCCTGTTGCCAACTTGCACTAGACCCCAAAGACCCTGCCTTCTTCATCAAGTTCTCATGTGGAGCCTTATGTCCATGTAAGCTACATCAACTGCACTAGCCTAATCTATGCACCCAGTGGTCTCCTCCAAAATTTCAATCAGATTTGTAAGACATGATCTCCCTTTGACAAAATCATGCTGAGTGTCCTTGATTAATCCCTGCCTTCCCAAGTGGATATTAATTCAACCCCTCAAAATTTTTACCATAAGTTTCCTTACCATTGAAGTTCATTCATTGGGCAGTAATTTTCTATTTTTTTCCTATTTCCTTCTTGGATAATACATTACTCTACTTCTTCTGTGGCCAGAGAAGATTTGAAAATTATTGCCCAAGCCACTGCAATCGCCTCCCTTGCCTCCCACAGCAGCCTGGGATACACCTCATCTGCGCCTGAGGATTTATCCACTTTTAGGCCCGTTACAAGCGATAATACCTCTTACCTCTTAGTGTTAAGTTGTTCGTGTAAATCACAATGCCCCTCCTTGATTTCTGTATCTCCTCCTGCATAGTGAACACAGCTGCAAGTACTCACTTAAAAACTCACTCACATCTTTTAATTCCACACGCAAATTGCCATGTTGATCTTGATTGGATCCTATTCTTTCCCTGGTTGTTTTCCTGCCCTTAATATACTTAAAAAGCACTTTTGGATTTTCCTTTACTTAACCCGCCAATGTTTTCTTATGCCCCCTCTTCACTTTCCTAGCGTCTATTTTTAAATAGTCCTCTGCACTTTTGATACTCCTCTAAGGCTTCCTCTGTTTTGAGCCCTCATTATCTACCATAAACTTTTCTTTATTTCCTTAACCAACCCTGGATGTCCCTTAACAGTCCTTTAATAGTCAAGTTCTCTCGACTTGTGACTCCCACCCTTCACTTTCTATATATATTGGCATAAAAAGCTCTCATGGATGCATTTAAAAATTCCGTCCCCTCTAAGCCTTTCACACTTTGATTATCCCAGTTAATGTTGAGGACATTGAAATCCCCTACTATTATTACCCTATTCTTACAGCTCTCAGAGATTTGCCTGCACATCTGTCCTTCTATCTCCCCTTGACTATTTGGAGCCTATAGTACACACTCGGCAATGTAATTTTTTTCCCCCCATTGTTTCTAAATTCTGCCCGTATAGTCTCATTTGAGGAACCTTCTAAGGTATCATTTCTCCCCACTGCAGTAATTAACTCATTGATCAATATTGCAACACCATCTCCTATTTACAGCTATCCCTGTATCATCTGAAGATTCTATACCTGGAATATTGAACTTCCAATTCTTCCCCTCCCTCAACCATATCTCTGTGATAGCAATAATATCATATTCCTATGTGTTAATCAAAAACGTCAACTCATTTGCTTTGCTTACAAAGCAAATGTTAAATTAAATTCCAGCCAACCTTGCCATACTATTTCCTTATGTCTTAACTTATCTATAATCATTCTGGCTTCCATTTTGACGAGTTTTTTCTTCTATATTTGACTGTGCATCTCTCCCTACTCTACCTTTATGCCATATCACATCCTTTGCCAAATTAGTTTAACCACCCCCCCGTCCCATCAACAATCGCAAAACTCCTGCAATATTAGTCCCATTCCAAATTCAATGCAACCCATCCAACTTGCGCAGATCATACACCTTCTCAAGAAATAGACCCAGTGACCCAGGAATCTAAACCCTTCCCTCCTAATAGTACTAGTAATAGTGCCTGGTGGGCAGTGCCAGGGTGCCTGTTGGCAGTGCGAGAGTGCCAGCAGGCAGTGTCATGGTTCCAGGTGGACACTGCCAGGCTGGCATTGCCCCATGGGCACTATCTGGCCCTGCTCCTGAACACCTGGAGGCTTCAGTGTCCTCCAGTGCTCCCTGATGGAGCCATAAATGGGGACATATATGATGTTGTTGGAGACAACTTCAGCTGCTGAGGTGGTATAGGTAAATAAGTTCAGAAGATAGCATCTGAGACTCATTAATGACATGCAACATGTCATTAATATTTAAATCAGCTTTGCGCCCTTCTTGTGCACGAAGCTGATTTCACTGAGCCAGTAAATTGGAAGAGGCGAAAAACCAGACGTAAACCAGATTTTTTGTCTTCCATCTGATCTTACCATCTCACCTCACCAAAAGTCATAAAATTGTGCCTTCACTGTTTGAAAGTGAATCAGCAAGAAACTTAAATTGATGTCAAATTAAATGAAAAAGGCTAGAAAGTCTAGAAATTTGAAATAAAAATGTAAAATAATATGGAGAAAAGTGACAAGTTATGATCACACCTGATCAGTCATAGCCAGCCTTTTCATCAATGTTGACTGGGCAAACTGTGTACTTCAGCATTTTCTATATTTGTGTTTGATGTCATGCCTGTCGTCTTATCCATCATTTCCAGTGAGGGTTCTGCTAAAAATATCTATTTTGCAAATCACTGAGCATAAATTCAGCTGTAAATAGTCTGTTGGTCAAAAGCCTCCTTTTAAGCTAATCGTATTTTGCATTTTTAAATTGCAAAGAATATATATGAGGATATTAGTTTGAAATAGCTAAAAAAACAAGCCATTGGTAAATGGTCTTCGTAGCAGATTTTCAGTCATTTCATAAATTTAAGCCTTTACCTTGATTATCTCATTACTGCAGCTCAGCATCTTCTTGGTCTCCAATACTCCTCTGACTGTCAAAGTCCTGGGAATTCTCAGTTTCCAATAGCAGTTCAGGTGTTTGTGATGTGCTCCAGACAAATGTTTCAACCTCACAAAGATGCCAATATCTGACTAGCGGGCCAAAAAAGTGACACGGCAGCATCTGAGAGACTCTCCTCCTCCAATGTTATTGGTTGTCTGTCAGGATTCTCATCTGGTCTGGACAATGGTCCATCTGACAAATTGCAGGAAGTATACATGAGCATTGAAGATACAGAATAGGTAGTTATTGCAGCATTCTACACATGGGAATGGTGCACCTCTCAAATATAACAGTGCACGAAAACAAAACGCTAGTCACCATAACCATATATTTCCAGGCCCTACGTTCTTTACTTTTCATGCCACTGCCCCATCTTCACCCAGCTCAGTTTACTACCTATACTCTCACCCTCTAATGAAATCCCTGCCCGTTCTTGATCTACAGATCTTGTCCCTTACTCACAGGCAAACTCTAGAATATCCTCCTCCGTTGACACCAGCACTATTAGATTTGGAACTTCACCACCTTGCATTCCAGCACAATGCTTCCTCTTCTGTGAAAACAAGAGTACATTAATGAGTTCCTATTTTATGTGGCTGATGTGTACACTCTTCCCTACCATCAATAGCGCAAATGCCCAACAGAATGCAGAACTTTACCCTCCTAGGTGACCTCTTAAACATCCTTGATGGGCACAGTGAGTTCATAAAGGGATGTTTAGCTGGAGCTTGGATCTGGCTTTTGTTTGGTGGCTTATAACATTTCAGCCATTAGCCTCTAAAAGAGTCTGTATTCATATTGTTATTAACTTGGTAGATCCTTGGACTGTGATGGAGGGGTAATTTTTTTTAGAAGTTACAAATAATGTCCATTTTCTTTCAGTACTTTCTTTAGAAGTGGACCATGACAGTGCGAGGTGTCTTAAGGACATACTAGTCCTTCTGCGCTCTAGGGAAAAAAAAATATTTTTGTTTTTTTATATGTGGCAAAATAAAACAAAGTATCGAAGTATATATTCATTCTCTCGTTCATACCTGAAACTCAAACACACACTTATTAGGTTTAATATAAATTCACTGCTGCATTTTTGCAGGGCTTTTTTTTCGACTCTAGATACGGTGTCAGCAATGCCATTCTCCTTTCTGATGATGTCAGCTCTACTTACAGTATTTACTTTTCGATAGTTAATGTAGAGCCGTTTTGATCCATCTGGTTTTAGAACTAATGCAATGGTGCAGCTCTAACTACTCTGGTTAGGATTAGTTAGGTCTTTAATCAACAAGTACTGGACTTCCTGTCTGATCTAATCCAACTTGTCAGGGATTATCTGGTAAAGGCTTTGGTAGGGTGCCTCCCCCCCCCACCCCATCCCCGCCAACATACAGTGGACTGTTAGGGTAGACCGTGGTTTTTCTCCACAAATTTCTTTTAAATTGTTCATGCAACCCTGAGCTCCTCCACCCCCATGGTCCTGACATCCAATCCCTTGAGGTCTAAATCCCCCAGCAGCACACAGACTCAACTGGATCCAACCGGATATCCTCCCTCCCACTCCCTCCCTCCAACTCTCAGGGATTACCATCCCCTCCTTTCCTGAGGTCCCAATGAATCTTTAAACTTGGATTACAGCAGCTCATGCCACTTAATTTTGATTTTCCTACACTTCAGCTTTGAGCCACTGGATGCGTTACACTACTTTGGATATTCTCTGGCCTGAATTGGAAGGTCAGAGGGACAGGCAGGAAGAGAAAATAATGTAGACAATTGGGCATGGATTGGAAATCCAACAATGATTTACATTCCAAGGAAGTTCAGGGGAATCCGAGGTTGATGTCTCTGAATGCACTAAGTGCTACTTATAGTAAAGTCAATCAGACTGCTAGGTGATGCATATTAACTATTGGTTACAACCTCGCCAGAATATCCAAATGTGTTTTGTCAGAGGGGAGTGCTTGGGGTATGGATGAAGAAATCAAAAAGGCAACGTGTCTATCAGCAAAGAAAATGGCTCAATTGAAAATAAAGATTAGGGAGATTGTCACTGAATGGATAGTTGGAGAGATAGATGGAACATTATCTTGAGTTCTACTCACAGGAGAACACTGTCACCAACGAAGCTCGAAACATAGAAATCTTGTCTGTTATTATGGATCTTGATATCAAACCCACAGTAAAGAAACTTAGCAAAGTTTTTGACCCCTTTGCCATTGGCAAGTTTCCGAGTGCTGATGAACTAATCAAGCACATGAAACCAGCTCTTCAGCATCTTCACAAACTTTTCTATCTCTGCAGGCGGAGGGTGTAGTGCTCCGGGATATGCATAGTGCAAAGATTTTGACCCTGCACAAGAATAAGGGCAACCATTGCTACAGCTATCAACACATCTTTTCTTGAACATTGTGAGGAAAGTATGTGCTTGCATTGCCCTTGTCAGACTGCAGATCCTGACTGAATGCATCTATCCCAAATCCCAGGGTGGTTTGAAAATGGTAAGGTCTGCAGTTGACTAGATCTTAATTTGGCAGCTTCAAGAGAAATATTGTGAACAAATGAGATACTTACATTGCCTTCATTGATCTCACGAAGTCATTTGACGATGTGAACAGAGGCAGTCTAGTTAAGCTGCTGTGGACAATTGGCTGCCCGCCCAAACTGCTTCATATAATCTACTCTTTACATGAAATCATGGTGAATAACAGCAGCAAGATGGGACAATATTGGAACCTTTCATGATCTGCAATGGGGTTAAACAGGATTGTGTTCTGACACTGACATTCTGGCTTATTCTTTTCTTTGTTGCTGTCATATGCCTTTAGGTCATTTACATTCCATCCTTCCTATGGAATGTAAATGCAATACATTTTGTTTTGTAATTATGCTGATAAATGCCTATGTGGAAAAACTTAACACAAAGATTCCAACCAACTAAATAGAAATGGGAAATGGTCAAGTAAAACAGGATTCTGCTTTGAATTCACAAATCTTATTGGCTCTTTTAAATTCTTTACAGAGTACGCCCAAAGAAACCTCCAACAGCAGTTTATGGGCAGATGATTTTATAGGTAGATGATCCCTGTCATACTGATCAAAACATGATGGAATTCGATGGATAGCTAAATGATATACTAGAGGGCTAATTTCAATATGGTTACCTCAATATTAGAAGCAATCATAGAACAATACAGCAC
The DNA here is from genome assembly GCA_024679065.1 of Sphyrna mokarran. NCBI lineage: Eukaryota > Metazoa > Chordata > Chondrichthyes > Carcharhiniformes > Carcharhinidae > Sphyrna > Sphyrna mokarran. The sequence continues at coordinate 109,827,551 of JAGIQG010000007.1, read as the reverse complement.
AAATAGGCCCTTCGGCCCACGAGTTGCGCCAATCACATCTACCAATCCACAGACCTATCTATAACCCCCTATCCCATTCATTTCCATTATGACTTGAGTACAAAAGCCAACCAGAAAATTGGATGAGATGCTAATGGAAATCTATTGTAAAGCATCCACAGTCTTTCAATTCATTCCACTCATATGCATGCTGTATCAGTTCAATTAATTGCAATATCTATTTTCAATATTTCTTTAAAGAACATTGCAAAAACTATAAACTTAGTCGTTTCTTTGGCATGCTATTAAATCTTACTTTGGATTTTCAAGAGTTGCACAATAAATTACTTCACACCTTACATCTTGAGGGGCTTCACACAGTAGCATAATCAATCCTGATTTTAGGTTGTGAACTTCACTTTTAAGAAGTTGTTAACTGAGCAAAAGTGACTTAGAATGGAATACTACAGCGAGAAAAGGCATGTTTATTGCCCACTTTATTGCACTCTAAACATTAATGCAACAAGCAAGGAAGAAGAGGAATGCAATTAATGTAACTGGTGACCACTCGCAGAAGCATCAGTGGGCAGATATTTTAAAAAGTCAGTGGAAACAGTATGTTATCTCAGTATTGTGAACATTGTTGACTCAGATGCAGGGCACTTACAGTTCAAATCTTAAAGAAGTATAGAGCCTCTAGAATTAGTTCAGAAGCTAATTCCTCAATGTAATTTCGACACTCATGGATATTCTAGTCATCAATCTGTTTGGCAATATTTATGGAGCTTGTAGCAAAGGCAGGTTTGCTCAGTCAATTTATCTGAAGTGCTATGTTAAAATTCTTGAAATATGTTCATTAATTTTGATGTGGCTTTAGCCCCACTGTACCTGTGATCATGCTGCCTGTGACTGATGTAGAAGTGTTATGTGTCATAGCTGAAAAGGGCAACTTTGGCCTCATAGGAACCATTTTTCCACTCTTTCTTTCACTTCAAAGAAGTTATCACAGGTGGTAACTCCAAATGGAGAAAGCTCCATGATTCCATTCTGTTTATGGCATGGCAACTGGACATGACAGAATAAAATTCCTTTGTAACCACTTAAGACACAGTGTGCACAGAAGTCTGAATGACAGCATGGCTACATTTGACCATACTCTAGAAAACCAGAGATTTGTAGATTGTCGTTGATAGAGTTGCGGCACAGTGGTTAGCAGTGCTGCCTCATAGCGCCAGGGACTACATTCAATTCTGGTCTTGGGTGACTGTGTGGCATTTGTATGTTTTCCCCATGACATTATGGATTTCCCCTGCGTATTTTGTGCCCGGACACAGTACAAACATGTGCAGGTTAGATTGATTAACCATGCTAAATTGTCATTTAGTGTCCAAGGTGTGTGGATAGGGGGATTAGCAGGGTAAATATGTGGGATTACAGTGATAGAACTTGGGTAGGATACTCTGTTAGAGAATCAGTGCATATTTGCTGAGCCAAAGACATCCATCTGCACTGTAGGGATTCTATGATTCAATAGTGAAAGTGATGAGGATTAGACTTTCTTTTGTATATCTTTGGACAGTAAACTGGCTGAAACTGTATATTTATATGAGTTAACATGGAAAGAATCTGATGCATAAACACTCAGGGCTGTTATATTTTAACCTGATTTTTTTTCTGAAGGTGAGCGTAAAGTTTCGTCACTGTCATCGTACTAAGCATGAGGCTCTTTGGGCACATTGGGGGTGGATCTTCACAGAGTCAGAGAGAACATAGAACATAAAACATTACAGCGCAGAACAGGCCCTTCGGCCTTCGATGTTGCACAGACCAATTAGGAAAAAGCAATGACCCTCTAACCTAAACCATTCCCTTTTCGTCCATAAACTTATCTACTAACCTCTTAAACGCCACCAAACTTGGCGCATCTACAACTGCAGCAGGCAGGGCATTCCATACCCTTACCACCCTCTGGGTAAAGAACCTACCTCTGACATCCGTCCTATAACCACCACCCCTTAATTTAAAGCTATGTCCCCTCGTGCTAGCTTTCTCCATCCTAGGAAAAAGGCTATCACTGTCCACCCTATCTAAACCTCTAATCATCTTATATGTTTCAATAAGGTCCCCTCTTAGCCGCCTCCTTTCTAACGAAAACAACCTCAAATCCCTCAGCCTCTCTTCATAAGACCTGCCCTCCATACCAGGCAACATCCTGGTAAACCTCCTCTGTACCCTCTCCAATGCCTCCACATCTTTCTTATAATGCGGGGACCAGAACTGCACACAATACTCCAAGTGCGGCCGCACTAGAGTTTTGTACAGTTGCAACATGACATTGCGGCTCCGAAATTCAATCCCCCTACCAATAAAAGCTAAGACTCCATATGCCTTCTTAACAACCTTATCGACTTGATTGCCAACTTTCAGGGACCTATTAACATATACACCAAGATCCCTCTGTTTATCAATAGTATTGAGAGTCCTACCATTAGCCCTATACTCTACACATTTGTTATTCCTGCCAAAGTAAATTACCTCACACTTTTCCACATTAAACTCCACTTGCAACCTCTCGGCCCAGCTCTTCAACTTGTCCAAGTCTCTCTGCAAACTATAACACCCCTCTTCACTATCTACCACTGCTCCGACTTTGGTGTCATCAGCAAATTTACTAATCTATCCCTCAATACCCTCATCCAGATCATTTATAAAAATTACAAACAGCATGGGCCCCAAAACAGATCCCTGAGGTACACCACTTGTAACCGAACTCCACGATGAATATCTTCCATCAACCACCACCCTCTGTCTTCTATCTGCTAGCCAATTCCTAATCCAATTAGCTAAATCACCCTCAATCCCATACATCTGCATTTTCTGCAGAAGCCTTCCATGGGCCACCTTATCGAACGCCTTTCTAAAGTCCATATATACCACATCAACTGTCTTACCCCCATCCACCTCTTTGGTCACTTTTTCAAAAAACTCAATAAGGTTAGTAAGGCACGACCTACCCTTCAAAAACCATGCTGACTATCCCCAATCAATTCATTTCTCTCTAAATAACTATAAATCCTATCCCTAATAATTCTCTCCAATACTTTGCCCACAACAGAAGTAAGACTCACCGGCCTATAATTCCCCGGAAAGTCTCTCTTTCCCTTCTTGAACAATGGGACCACATTTGCTATCCTCCAGTCTTCCGGCACTATACCCATAACCAACGACTACCTGAAGATCAGAGCCAGAGGCTCTGCAATCACCTCTCTCGCCTCCCAGAGAATCCGAGGGTAAATCCCATCCGGCCCAGGGGACTTATCTAACATCAAACCCTCAAGAATATCTAGCACATCCTCCCTATCTACTTCAATACTTTCCAGTTTGCAACCCTGTATCCCAGTGTTCTCCACAACTACATTTACATCTCCCTGCGTGAATACCGAAGAGAAATATTTGTTCAGTGCCTCTCCAATCTCTTCAGGCTCCACGCACAACTTCCCACTGCTGTCTATGACTGGCCCTAATCTTGTCCTAACCAATCTTCTATTCTTAACATATCCAAAGAAAGCTTTAGGATTCTCTTGATCCTATCAGCCAAAGTCTTCTCGTGTCCCCTTTTAGCTCTTCTCAACTCACTCTTTAGCTGGTGCACTAACTGAACCTTCAAGCCTCATCCTGACATAAGCCTCCTTTTTCCTTTTAACCAGCGAATTAACTTTTTTAGTACACCATGGTTCCCTTACTCGACCATTTCCCCCTTGCCTGACAGGGACATACTTATCAAGGACTCGCAGTTGCTGCTCCTTGAATAAGCTCCACATTTCTGATGTCCCAGTCCCTGTAGTTTCCTAGTCCAACCTATGCACCCTAGTTCCCTCCTTATGGCCTCATAATTACCATTCCCCCAGCTATAACTACTGCCCCCGTCTTCATGCCTATCCCTATCCATCACTAAGGTGAACGTAACCGAATTGTGGTCACTATCACCAAAATGTTCACTAACTTCCAAGCCTAACACCTGGTCTTGCTCATTGCCCAGCACCAAATCCAATGTAGCCTCACCTCTAGTTGGCCTATCTACATACTGAGTCAAAAAACCTTCCTGCACACCTTGTACAAAAACTGACCCCCCTAACGTGCTAGAGCTATAGCTATTGCAATCAATATTAGTAAAGTTAAAGTCCCCCATAACAATTACTCTATTACTTTCACTCCTGTCCAGGATCGACTTTGCAATCCTTTCCTCAACCTCTCTAGAACTTTTAGGAGGTCTATAAAAGACTCCCAGCAGGGTGACCTCTCCTCTCCTGTTTCTAATCTCAGCCCATACTACCTCAGCAGACAAGTCCTGTTTCTCTGGATCTCTGGATCTTTAAAAATGATCTGTAAGAATCCCAAATCTGGAATTCCTGTCATTATTCCCGAATCCTCAGTTTCCACCAGTGCACAATAAGGATGCAGGCTAGTGCAGGTTGCATACCTTGCAGTCCCAAACTGGCCAACTCCACCTCCTAGCACCTCCTAGATCTCCACAATTTTAATAGATTTTGGCCAGTTTTACAAGAACTCGGCACTGTGGACATAGGAAAGCTTTCAAAAGATAAGTTGTAAAGGACTGTCTAATTCACTCCTGGCAACCTATATTTTCTCACTTACTCTTATCCTCCGTGGTCCTTATATTCTTCATGCCAAACTGTGCCCCCCTGCCAACGCCTTGTCCTCCTTCTGTATCTTTGATGGAAGCCCAGATAATACTGTTGAAACAAGTGCACCCTAGGGAAAGCATGACTTGGCTGACAGTTCTTTTTCTCTGCTCTAATCTATCAACTGCACAATGTTTATTTACACAAGATAAAGTGGTGCTTTCAATTTCTGATACTGGCACTTTAAATTGCCTGGGCATTGGTGCGTTTCAGAGAACATGGGAGTTGGGTGAAGGGGTATAGGTTGACATGGACGCTATAAAACGTTATGGAGTTAGGTAGAAGCATAAGTTGGCATGGAGGGTATGAGGGGATTGGGGGATAGATGGAGAGCATAGGTTGGCATGGAAGTTATGAGAGGCTATGGGTGTGCAGGCATGAGTCAGCATTGATGGGACATGAAGAGTGTGTGAAGCTAAAGGAGGCTAGAGACTGTTTTTTGTTTTATTGTTTTTGTAATTGGGACAAAGTCCCATAACACTGAGACAATCTTTTTAAATAGCCTGCCTCAGCACTTAGCTATGACTACTTCCAAAGTCTTTCCAGGGGAGGGGTGCAGAAGAAATTCCAGGATGGGTAAGCAGGATGATGCCTGGGATGGAACTTCAACTTACAGGGAGGGGTTGGATAGACTTGTGTTGTTTTTATTGGGATAGAGAAGGCTGAAGGACTAGCAGATCGACGTGTCCAAGATTATGAGGGACATGGACAGAGTGGATCAGGAGCAACTGTCCCCCTTTGTTGAAGAGTCAATCACAATGGGACATGGGCTCAAGTGAGGAGCAGGAGTAATAGGGGGGGATATGAGGAAAAACCTTTTTAACAGAGGGCCGTGATGGTCTGGAATGTGCTATCTAAGAAGGTGATAGAATCAAGTTGCCTCATATCCTTTAGAAAGTACCTGGATGAGCATTTGGCACATCATAACATTCAAGTAAATGGGATTAGGTGAGAGGTCAGCTGTTTCTCATATGTTGGTGCAGACTCGAGGTCAAAGGGCCACTTTTGCACTGTATGATTCTATAATGTGGGTCCAACTCCAGTTACCACCCAGCCCTCCACCCCCCCCAACTCCCAGAACAAATATCCTGTCTTTGAGGGTTTTGTGAGCTGTGCACGCTGAGCCAGGACATTTCCTGCCACCCACCTTGCAGATGAAAATCTAGTCTGTTGTACCAATACAACTTAACTTGATAAGTTGGGTTTCGTGAAGGGTAGGTCATGCCTTACTAACCTCATTGAGTTTTTTGAGAAAGTGACCAAAGAGGTGGATGGGGGTAAGGCGGTTGATGTAGTATATATGGACTTTAGTAAGGCGTTTGATAAGGTGGCCAATGGAAGACTTCTACAGAAAATGCAGATGTGTGGAATAGAGGGTGATTTAGCTAATTGGATTAGGAATTGGCTGGCAGATAGAAGACAGGGTGGTGGTTGATGGGAGATATTCATCGTGGAGTTCGGTGACGAGTGGTGTGCCTCAGGGGTCTGTTTTGGGCCCCTGCTGTTTGTAATTTTTATAAATGATCTGGATGAGGGTATTGAGGGATGGATCAGTAAATTTGCAGATGATACTAAAGTTGGTGGTGTGGTAGATAGTGAAGAGGGGTGTTTTAGTTTACAGAGTGACTTGGACAAGTTGCAGAGCTGGGCCGAGAGGTGGCATATGGAGTTTAATGTGGAAAAGTGTGAGGTAATGCACTTTGGCAGGAACAATAAATGTGTAGAGTATAGGGCTAATGGTAGGGCTCTTAATAATGTTGAGGAACAGAAGGATCTTGGTGTATGTGTCAATAGATTCCTGAAAGTAGGCAGTCAAGTGGATAAAGTTGTTAAGAAGGCATATGGAGTCTTAGCTTTTATTGGTAGGGGGATTGAATTTAGGAGCCGCAGCATCATGTTGCAACTGTACAAAACTCTAGTGCGGCCGCACTTGGAGTATTGTGTGCAGTTCTGGTCCCCACATTATAAGAAAGTTGTGGAGGCATTGGAGAGGGTACAGAGGAGGTTTACCAGGATGTTGCCTGGTATGGAGGGCAGGTCCTATGAAGAGAGGTTGAAGGATTTGAGGTTGTTTTCGTTAGAAAGCAGGCGGCTAAGAGGGGATCTTATTGAAGCATATAAGATGATTAGAGGTTTAGATAGGGTGGACATTGATAGCCTTTTTCCTAGGATGGAGAAAGCTAGCACGAGGGGACACAGCTTTAAATTAAGGGGTATGAGTGATAGGACGGATATCAGAGGTGGGTTCTTTACTCAAAGAGTGATTAGGGAGTGGAATGCCCTGCCTGCAGCTGTTGTAGATGCTCCAAGTTTGGTGGCGTTTAAGAGGTTAATTGATAAGTATATGGAAGAGAAGGGAATGGTTTAGTTTGGAGGGGCATTGCTTTTTATTTTGGTCGGCACAACATCGAAGGCCAAAGGGCCTGTTCTGTGCTGTAATGTTCTATGTTCTATGATATGCAGCTGGACATGTTTCCTCTCTTGCAAGTTCTGCCAATTACAGTGCTACTCAACTTAATATGAACAGTATTAAACAAAAACTTGAAGGTCACGTACACAGCAGTTCACCTTTCAGCTTTTGTAATAATACTGATTCAATATGAGGACTAACAGCTCATTGCACATGTAATACATTAGATTCTTAGCAAGCTATTATAGTGGCAATAACACAATTAATGACAAAAACATATCTTCACAGATTTAGCATTCAGAGGCAATTTAACCTGCAGCAAATGTACAATATTTGGGAAACAGACAAATAAATGTGGGCTAAATAACATTCATTAAATCACTGCTTAGTAGCAGTTCCAAAATGTAAGTGCAGGTCAAATGCAAGTGGTAGTTTCCAGTCTGTGGAGTATAAATTGGGATCCAAAAATATATTCCCATTAACAGCTTGTCCAGTAATGCTTGTCCTCTGTTGCAAATTAGAAAGTGAGATACATACGCCATCAGTACATTCCATTTGTATTCACCAAGGAAAGTAAAAGTTACTCATCTACTTGAGCTACTTGAGTAGAGATTAATTCTGAGCATCATCTTACTGAAGGGCCACTCTCAGAAATGCTTAAGTGATTAGACATGAGTTTGTGACCATGATTTTCTACACAGGAAGTCCCTGATTTTAAATGGATTGATGCTTCTTGATGCCTATTGCAGTTAAGACATTTCCACACAGGATTTTTGGACTAAAAACTGTATAATAGTAGTTCAATAAAGTCATTACTTTGAATAGAGCCACTTTACTTGGAATACTGATTCCAGGAAAGCCCTACCTCCAAAATAATATACATGTGATTTCTCTCACTTATTATGCTGATTTCAAGTTCTGGCAGCATTGTATACTCTGCCATGCAAAGTAGCACAAGCATAAATGAAAGGGAAGTAGGCCATGAATCATTGTTCCAATTTTTTTCTGAGTTTTTAAAAAAAATTAATGAGACAAATGCATCACCGGTAAAATCAGCATTTATTGATCATCTTGACTGCCCTTGAAAAAGATAACCTTTTACCACTGGTAATGGTTTTTAATGAACTGAGTTCAAAATCAATCATTTTGCTGTGGGTCTGGAGACATAATATAGGCCAGACTGAGTAAGAATGGAAGATTTCCTTCCTTAAAGAACATTATTAAATCAGATGTGCTTTTATAATAGTTCATGATTTCTATTACTGACACAAGCTTTTTATTCCAGATTTATTTAACTGAATTGATTGTGGTGGGATTTTAACTCATGTCTCTGACTCATTAGCCCATGTCCCTGGATTATAAGTCCAGTAACATAACCATTATGCTATCGTTAACAATGATCATATTCATAAAATCCCTACAGTACAGTAGGAGGCTATTTGGCCCATCGAGTCTGCATGGATCACAACTTTAACCAATCCCTTTAACCTCCACAATTTACCCTGCTAATCCTCTGACACTAGGGTCAATTTAGCATGGCCAATCAACCTAACCCACACGTCTTTGGGCTGTGGGAGGAAATCGGAGCACCTGGGGGAAACTCACACAGACACAGGGAGAACATGCAAACTCCAGACAGACAGTCATCCAAGGCTATAATTGAACCCAGGTCCCTGGTGCTGTGAGGCAGCAGTGCTAACCACTGTGCCGCCTTAAGTGATGCAGAGCGATAATGACAATTATCACATTTGTGCAACAATTAGAGAAAAGGCTTGCATTTATCAATTAACTTTTGTTACTCCTTTATAATTACAATAATTCATTTACCTTTCATGTGCTGCTGTTTAAATTTATGAATGGGTTCATGCAAAAATTGACTTAAATGTTTCTGACAAAATTATTATATTATTATCCAATGATAATGACTCTTAGATAGTAACCAAAGATTTGTGAGTTAGGTTGTCCATACTAAATGTTCTCTTATTAGTGTAAGGGGGGTTAACAGGATAAATACATACAGTTACGGGTATAGCGCCTGGGTGGTCAATGGTACAGGTTTGATGGGCCAAATGGACTCCTTCTGCACTGTAGATAATCTATGATTCGAATTAAAGTTAACTTGGAATTTTTCTTTCCTTTTTCTTTGAATATTTGATTTATTGAAAAAACATTTAATTTAGTGACTGACTACAGTATTAACTTCTTGCTACATATGTTAAAATTTATTACATTGGTAGGCAATTCAGAGCACTTATGTAGAGGAAAGAAAGATATATTGATAAATAAGCTTTTCAAAAACTTGGTTACTGATCGATCTATCTAACCAAAAAATTTAGTACTTTTCCTGAAGGGGAAGTATTCATTGTGAACTATAACTCTTCCCATATTACTCAACTTTGAGCATTGTGTTTTTTTATTCAGGTGATGAAGATGGCAGTAGGGAGACTGTAGAATCAGATGGAGAGAAGCCAGGCCAATCTAATTTGGAGCTGGAAGACTGGAATGGACCAGGTATACCTCAGCATTCCACATCTATTTTTATTTCTGTTTTGCTGCTGTTCTGAATTGTACTTCGTTAGATGATCAAATTGCCTGTTGTGTCTGATTTTTATCCTAAGCCTAAGAGAGGAAGAAGGCTTTGTTGAATTTGCTTCTGAATTTTTGTAATAATATGTAGCAAATATTTAAGGTCACATAACATGATGTACGATGTATAATAAATGCCATTTTACGAACAAGGGATGCCCACATTTGAGGAGAGGAATAGTTTTTGTCAAGCTAGTTACTAAAAGGGGTAAAAATCAGTATCTGACACGGAGCAAACCTGCAAACGCTCAATATGCAGAAAGAAACTCTTTTTTAAAACTGCACACGAGTGATTCAATGCAAGTTTTAATAATTGTCATCAATTTGATCCGATAGTGTAAAGCCCATCAAGACAGAAGCTAAACTGAAGCTGCTGAATTGCCTATCAAAAAACAATGAGCATGAAAACTTGCACAGACAACAGAACTTTGAATGTGACCCTTCAAAGTTCATGAGGATCAGAAAATTTGCCTTCATTTTGTGTCTTCAGAGGTGCCTAATCCCCAAATTTGACTATAGTTCCAAAAATGTTGATGTAAGTTGATTGTTCTAGAGGAGATAATGGGCTGATGCCACATTTCACCCTGTCAAAGGACATGTTAGCTGGCCAAATCATGGAAAGGATTCACCCAAAAAATCTAAATTCCAAATTCTGATAAAAATTGGAGTATATCTGCTACTTTTTTTTTCAGTGTGATTCTAAATATTTAGCCAACACACTAAAAGGCTGGAGGTAGGGTCTGTTCCCACCTTAGAGGCCGGCTGGAAAGCGCTAAGCAGGCAACAGCACATGCACTGATCTGTCATGGCCCACCACCCTCCCAGCCATAGCCAGCCATAACCTCCCCCCACCAGCAATCCTGACCTACCCTCACCCGAGGCCCAGGCCCAACTTGATCTCCTGATTTCACCCCACCCCGCCCCATCACTGGTAGCCCCAATCACCTCCCCACTGCAGTTCTGATTCCCCACCCTACCCGCAATTCCAATCTACCTGGCAGGCCTCCCTCCCGATGGCCAGCCCCAATCACTATCTTTCCTCTGTCTGCCTACGATTCCTAAGAGTGGCAGTGGGATTACCCCTACTTTCACCAGTTGTCCCATTAGAGTCTGTCCCTTGGGCCCGGGGCACCTCCCTCCCTTACGTACAACCTCCTGGGGCCTCAAAGGCTTCCCTTAACTCCAGCAAGGTCAGGCTGCCAGTTTTCTGCTAGTGGGGTGCTGTTATAAACCCAGTTGAAGTGAAATACTCCTGGCGTGTGTTGAGTGTGGACATTAGCGGGCCCGGAGATAGAACATAGAACCCTGAAAGTAGGCAGTCAAGTGGATAAAGTTGTTAAGAAGGCATATGGAGTCTTAGCTTTTATTGGTAGGGGGATTGAATTTAGGAGCCGCAGCATCAAGTTGCAACTGTACAAAACTCTAGTGCGGCCGCACTTGGAGTATTGTGTGCAGTTCTGGTCCCCACATTATAAGAAAGATGTGGAGGCATTGGAGAGGGTACAGAGGAGGTTTACCAGGATGTTGCCTGGTATGGCGGGCAGGTCCTATGAAGAGAGGTTGAAGGATTTGAGGTTGTTTTCGTTAGAAAGGAGGCGGCTAATAGGGGATCTTATTGAAGCATATAGGATGATTAGAGGTTTAGATAGGGTGGACAGTGATAGCCTTTTTCCTAGGATGGAGAAAGCTAGAACGAGGGGACACAGCTTTAAATTAAGGGGTGATAGTTATAGGACGGATATCAGAGGTAGGTTCTTTACCCAAAGGGTGGTTCGGGAGTGGAATGCCCTGCCTGCAGCAGTTGTAGATGCGCCAAGTTTGGTGGCATTTAAGAGGTTAGTTGATAAGTATATGGAAGAGAAGGGAATGGTTTAGTTTAGAGGGGCATTGCTTTTTATTTTGGTCGGCACAACATCGAAGGCCGAAGGGCCTGTTCTGTGCTGTATTGTTCTATGTTCTATGTTCTATAACATTACAGCGCAAAACAGGCCCTTCGGCCTTCGATGTTGCGCCGACCAATTAAGAAAAAGCAATGACCCTCTAACCTAAACCATTCCCTTTTCATCCATAAACTTATCTACTAACCTCTTAAACGCCACCAAACTTGGCGCATCTACAACTGACGCAGGCAGGGCATTCCATACCCTTACCACCCTCTGGGGAAAGAACCTACCTCTGACATCCGTCCTATAACTACCACCCCTTAATTTAAAGCTGTGTCCCCTCGTGCTAGCTTTCTCCATCCTAGGAAAAAGGCTATCACTGTCCACCCTATCTAAACCTCTAATCATTTTATATGTTTCGATAAGGTCCCCTCTTAGCCGCCTCCTTTCTAACGAAAACAACCTCAAATCCATCAGCCTCTCTTCATAAGACCTGCCCTCCATACCAGGCAACATCCTGGTAAACCTCCTCTGTACCCTCTCCAATGCCTCCACATCTTTCTTATAATGCGGGGACCACAACTGTACACAATACTCCAAGTGTGGCCGCACTAGAGTTTTGTACAGTTGCAACATGATGTTGCGGCTCCGAAATTCAATCCCCCTACCAATAAAAGCTAAGACTCCGTATGCCTTCTTAACAACCTTATCGACTTGACTGCCTACTTCCAGGGATCTATGCACAAATACACCAAGATCCCTCTGTTCATCAATACTATTAAGAATCCTACCATTAGCCCTATACTCTACACATTTATTATTCCTGCCAAAGTGCATTACCTCACACTTTTCCACATTAAACTCCATTTGCCACCTCTCGGCCAAGCTCTGCAACTTGTCCAAGTCTCTCTGCAAACTATAACACCCCTCTTCACTATCTACCACTGCTCCGACTTTGGTGTCATCAGCAAATTTACTAATCCATCCTTCAATACTCTCATCCAGATCATTTATAAAAATTACAAACAGCAGGGGCCCCAGAACAGATCCCTGAGGTACACCATTTGTAACCGAGCTCCATGATGAATAATTTCCATCAACCACCACCCTCTGTCTTCTATCAGCTAGCCAATTCCTGATCCAATTAGCTAAATCACCCTCAAACCCGTACATCCGCATTTTCTGCAGAAGCCTTCCATGGCGCACCTTATCGAATGCTTTACTAAAGTCCATATATACCACATCAACTGCCTTACCCCCATCCACCTCTTTGGTCACTTTTTCAAAAAACTCAATAAGGTTAGTAAGGCATGACCTACCCTTCACAAATCCATGCTGACTATTGTTTCTCTCTAAATAACTATAAATCCTATCCCTAATAATTCTTTCCAATTCTTTGCCCACTACAGAAGTAAGACTCACCAGTCTATAATTCCCTGAAAAGTCTCTATTCCCCTTCTTGAACAATGGGACCACATTCGCTATCCTCCAGTATTCCGGCACTATACCCGTAACCAACGACGACCTGAAGATCAGAGCCAGAGGCTCTGCAATTGCCTCTCTCACCTCCCAGAGAATCCTAGGGTAAATCCCGTCCGGCCCAGGGGACTTATCTAACTTCAAACCCTCATTTCAGTCCTGGACCCACTAATCAGATTCAGTTGGTAATTTAAATAATTTATTCAGCTCCACAATGGTTTCTGGCACAGAGCTGACAACACCAGAAATCCTGTGGCTAAAGCAGCACAGCTGTCTGAAAGAATCATCCCCCACAACTTTAGTAGGTAAAATAAATTTTATATACATTTTTAACCTGAGTGTTTGAATCCCAAATCCAGCTGTCATCCACCAGATAGACTCTACCTCTGGCAATTAACATGAGATGAGGCCACTATTAGAGCAGGCCCCAACTGAATGCCAGTGAACTGGAGTTCTCAACGAAGAACAACATGTCTCTGGTTCCAATATCTCCCCCTCTTTCAATATTGTCCAGATATGTCTTGTCTATAAGAAGTGGTCCAAATCCAATCCAACTATTTGCCATCCCATCAGTCCACTCACAATCATTAGAAAAGCGAAGGAAGTGATGTTGACAGTGCTATCAAGCAGCACTTACACAGTGATAGCCTGCTCATTTACATTCAGTTTAGATTCCACCAGGAACACGTAGGTCCTCACATCATTACAGTCTTAGTCCAAAAGACAAGTGGGAATGATTGCCCTTGACATCAAGCAACATTTGACCGAGTGTGGAATCAATAGGAATCAGGAGGAAAGGTTTCCTCTGTTTGGAGTCATACCTAAAATAAGGAAGGATGGTTGTGGTTATTAAAGGTCAATTCCAGGAGATCAAGATAGTGTCCTCAGCCCAATCATGTTTAGCTGCTTCATCAATGACCTTCCCTCCATTACAAGATCAGAACTGAGGATCTTCATTGATGATTGCACGATGCTCAGCATAATTCATGGCTCCACAGCATGTGCCCCATATGCAGCAGGACCTGGACATCATTCAAGTTTAGGCTGGTAAGTGGCAAGTAACATTTGCACCGCACAAGTGTCAGGCAATGACCATCTCCAACAAGACAGAATCCAATCATCTCCCTTGACATTGTTAGGGGAAATAAAATAAATTTATTAAAATGGGGTTACAGCTAACACCCTTGACTTTAAGAGCATATGCTAGTTAAATGCTTATGCAGCCAGTTAATCTTATACACCCTAAGGATCTATTTCAGCAGATCTCTTCAGTAAGATTAGGAAATCAACTTTGTTTACTTTTAGAGGGACAGGAGATAAGGCAAAACAGATTAACTGTAATCTTTGGATAGGATAAGGGGAAGACAATTAGTATCCAGCTAGGAGGAAATAACGATCCATGTTTGGGGGAAATGTTTAATATAAACCTACATGTAGACAAGTTTGGAAATTAAAAAATGTTCTGTGTACATGACCACCAACATATAAATAAAGTGATTTTTTTGTGATTTAGCAGAGTACCATATTAAAAAGTCTGTAATTCAAAACTGCCCCTGTATGGTTGAAAAAACAAAGGAACCATAGCACCATTTGTCTATATTGTCTATGCCAGTCCAAGAAATACCCAGGAGTTCTTTCTAAACCCATCTTCTTGGTTCATAGCCCTATTGGTTCAGATCAAGGTATTTTTAATAAGAGTTTAGACTGTCTGCTTATACCATCAATTTGGACAGCAAACTCCAGGCACCCACAATCTTTTGCATAAAAATGTTCTTCCTTATGTTCCCTCTACATTTTCTGCCACATATTTTGAATCTATGTCCCCTGGTTTGAGAATTCTCCGCCAAGGTAAACAATTTTATTCTGTCCACTCTGTCTTTTCCCCTCATAATTTTGTATACCTCAGTCAAGTCACCCCTCAGCTTCCTTTATTCTGTATAAAATTTCAGGACAGAAGGGTGATGAGGTGGTTAACACTGCTGCTTCGCAATACCAAGGATCAGGGTTGGATTCTGGCTTGAGTCACTGTCTGTGCGGAATCCACACGATCTTTGTGTGGATTTCTGTGTGGATTTCCCTATGGTGCTCCACTTTGCTCCCATAGTCTGAAGATGTGTGGATTAGGTGGATTGCCATATTAGTTTAAATATTCTCCAGCAGAGCTAGCAAAAATTCCCACAAGGACATTGTTCCAGCTCTGTCTGGGTGCAGCCCTTCTGGTTAGTACCTTCCCCAGAACCAGTCCCAGTGCCTCAAGAATCTGAATCCTTTCTGGTTATACTATCTTGTGATTTGTACCTGAATGTCCTGTGATTAGTTCATAAAATTCTGCCATAAGGACATTCAATAGCATTGCCATTGCTGACTTCCCCACATTCAATATCCTGGCAGTTACCATTGACTAGAAACCAAACTGGAACACCCACATCAATATTGTGACAACAATGGTTCATGGTCCATGGTTCACAAAGGAGGTTAAATATCTTGTCAAGAGGAAAAAGAAGTGTATGTAAGGATCAAAAAACAAGGTTCAGTTGGGTCGCTTGAGGGTTAAAAGGTAGCTAGGGATGAGTTAAAAAAAGGACTTAAGAGAGCTCGGAGGGGGCATGAGAAGTCCTTGGTGAGTTGGATCAAGAAAAACCCCAAGGGTTTTTACTCTTATGTGAGAAATAAAAGAATGATCAGGGTGACGTTAGGGCCAGTCAAGGATAGTAATGGGAACTTATGCATGGAGTCAGAAGAGATAGGTGAGGTGTTGAATGAATACTTCTCTTCAGTGTTCACTAAGGCCATGTTTTTGAGGATGAGTATGTGATACAGGCTGATAGGATGGAAGAGGTGATGTTCTGAGGAAAGATGTATTAGCAATTTTGAAAAACCTGAGGGCCAATAAATCTCTTGGGCCGGATGGGATCATAGAATCATAGAACCCTACAGTGCAGAAAGAAGCCCTGAGTCTGCACCAAACACAATCCCACCCAGGCCCTATCCCCATATCCCTACATATTACACCCACTATTCCCTCTAACCTATGAATCCCAGGGACAATTTCTTAGCATGGCCAATCAACCTAACTGCACATCTTTGGACTGTGAGAGGAAACTGGAATACTGGGAGGAAACCCATGCAGATACGAAGAGAATGTAGTCCAAAGATGTGTGGATTAGGTGGATTGCCATATTAGTTTAAATATTCCCCAGCAGAACTAGCAAAAATTCCCACAAGGAGGTGGAGGGTTCTTGTAGGCTGCAAAGAGACATTGATAGGATGCAGATCTGCGCAGAAAAGTAGCAGATAGAGTTTAATTTTAATAAATGCAATTCATTTTGGTCGGACAAACTTGAATGCGGATTACACGGTCGATGGCAGAGTTCTGAGGAATGTGAAGGAGCAGAAAGATCTTGGGGTTCATACCCACAGATCTCTGAAGGTTGCCACTCAAATGGATAGAGCTGTGAAGAAGGCTTATAGTGTGTTAGCGTTTATTAACACGGTGTTTGAGTTTAAGAGCCGAGGGACTATGTTGCAAATATACCAGACCTTGGTGAGACCACATTTGGAATATTGTGTGTAGTTCTGGTCATCTCACTATAAGAAGGATGTGCAAGCATTGGAGAGAGAGAAGAGGAAATTTACCGGATGCTGGCTGGTTTGAAGGGTAGGAAAGGTGGAGGGAGCTGGGGCTTTTCTCTTTAGAGCGGAGGAGGATGAGAGGAGATTTAATACAGGTTTATAAGATGATGAGGGATAGATAGAGTGGATATTCAGAGACTGTTTCCTCGGATGGATATAGCTGTTACTAGGGGGTATAATTATAATGTTCATGGCGGGAGATATAAGATGGATGTCCAAGGTCTATTCTTTACTCAGAGAGTGATTGGGGTGTGGAATGCACTGCCTGCTGTGATAGTGGAGTTGAACACTTTAGAATCTTTCAAGCAGCTATTGCATAGGCACATAGTGTACAGCAGAATGATAGGAAGTCGGATAGCTTGATCTTGGGTTTGAACGTAGCTTGGCACAACATCAAGGGCTTGTACTGTGCTGTACTGTTCTATGTTCGCTGTTCTAAGAGCATGTCTGAGGCTGGGAATTCTGTGGAGAATAACTCATCTCCTGACTCCCCAAAGCCCAAACCAAATACAAAACACTTCTGTGATGGAATACCCTTCACTTGCCTGGATTAGTGCAGCTTCATCAATACCCACGAAGCTCAGCACCATCTAGGACAAAGTATTTAATGGGCACCCCATCCATAATCTTCAACATCCACTTCGTCCACCTATAAGATGCACTTCAGTAACTCACCAACGCATCCCAGCTGCAGGTGAGATCATAGAATCCAACCTCTCAACTGTACTTTCGTTAGCTCTAGATCTGATTATTCTAATTATTCCTGGCTAGTCTTGCACATTCTCCTCTCTCTAAATTTGCATTCATCCAAAACTCTGCATTCTGTGCCTTACGTCACGGTAAATCCCATGCTCTTATCATTCCAGTCTTGCTGACCTATGTCAAGCAGTATATTGATTGTAAAATTTTCAACCTTGTCTTCACATCCCTTTTTGACCTCCCTTCCTTAACTTTGTAATTTCTTCCAACCCCACAACTCTCAAGATATCTCTGCTTGTATAATTCTGACATCCTGTGCATTCACAATCATAATTGCACCAGCATTGGTGGCCATGCTTTCAAATGTCTAGCCCCTAAGCTCTGGGCTTTACTTCCTACACCTCACTGTCCTTCTACCTCAATTTCCTCCTTTGAGACACTTTTCAAAACTAACCACTTTGGCCAAACTTTTGGTAATTTGACTTATCTGCTAATGTGGTTCAGTGTCATACTTTGTTTCTTTGATGCTCCTGTGAAGTGCTTTGGGAAATTTCATTATTGTAAATGCATTATATAAATATAACTTATTGCTGTTGCTGAAAGCTCATCTCAGGATAAAATATAACATCAAGATTGTGAACAGTTTGAACAAGGCTCAACAGTTGCCAGGGAGAGGAATGGCTAAGGAGCAGACATTGTGGAAAGGGCAAAAGACAATCATTTCAGCCATCCTAATATTTGATTGGAGGTCATTTCTGATCATCTAATATTAGATAGAACATAAAACATTACAACGCAGTACAGGCCCTTTGGCCCTTGATGTCAGACAAGCAGCTTAAAAAATTAGAGAAAGTGGATATGTTGAGGCAAATGAGGTGGAACTAAATGAATGCGAAAACTGGCATAATTTTGGATGGTGTCACAGAAGAGCAGATGGTCAATAATAGGCCAATGAGGATAGATCCTTGGGATGTACATCAAAATTAAGATACGAGTGGGAAGATAAGTTATTGCAGGTGATTCTCTGGCTTTGATGAGGTAAATAAGAGTGGAACCAGGTAAGTACAGTCTGACCCAGTTGGATTTCTGTGGAAAGGCATTGAAAAAGAATGGTATGATCAACAATGTCAAATGGATTAAAGAGGAGTTTATCTGTCACAGTCATATAGGATGTCAGTTGTGACTTTGATAAAAGCTCATTCTGATCTATGTCAAGACAGAAAATTGATTTGTGGAATTTAATCATGGAGTTCTGGATAGACTGCCATTAATTTTGGAAGCATTAACACATTTAAGGATTTTGGAGAGGAATGAGAGCTTGGAATTGGGATAGTAGTTTTCAATGATAGTAAGGATCAATGTTTGATTTTTTGAGATGAGGGGCGATGATGACAGATTTGAAGGGGTGGCTTACAGGACCTGAGGCGAGAAAACCATTAATAATATCATCAATGAATTCCTTGAATTTTTTGAAGGTGGGGGTGAATGTGACAGAGGAAATGAGTAAGAAAATTACTTTTTTAACTCAAAGGATGAGTTGGTCAGAGAGGAGTTTGGCCCTTAAACTGTCTTTTGTATATTGGGCCAGAGAGAGAGTAGTATGAGGCGAGAGGGAGGGCGTTGTTGCTTGTGAGGAGGCAGCAACAAGCACCTCAATCAGTCTTTTGGAGAATGCCAGATGCAGCACAGAGGAAAGCTGTAGGCATTTCTAAGAGTAAGTCAAGCTTGGGAAATTTTTGGGAGCTGAGCATCATTGGCAAGGTTAGTATTTATTATCCACCCCCTAAATGCCCTTGTGAAGCTAGTGGTAGGCTGCCTTCATGAACCACTGTAGGTGTACTTCTATGGAGGGAGTTCCAATGCTTTGAATCACTGATAATGAAGGAACAATTTTGTTCTCATAGTCAGAATGACATGTTATTTGGAATTGAATTGGTGTTCTCAGTGGTCTGATGTCCTTGTCTTTCTGGTAATGGAGATTGTGATTTAGAAGGCGATAGTGACGGATCCTTGCCAAGTTTCAGCAGTTATCTTGTAAATGCTATACACAACTGCAATCATGCATCAGTGCTGGAGAAGTCAATGTTTAAAGTAGTGGCTTGGGTGTCATGTAGAAGGCTGCTTTGTCTTGGATAGTGTTGAAATTCTTGAGTATTGTTGGAGCTGCACTTGACAAGCAAGTGGAGAGCATTCCATCATTCTCATAACTTGTGACTTATAGATGGTAGCCATATTTTGAGGAGTCAGGTGATGAGTTACTTGTCACAGAATTCTCAGCCTTGAACCTGTTCTTTTAACCAGTTTTATGTGGCTGATCTATTTAGGTTTCTGGTCAATGCTAATCCCCAGAATGTTGACAGTGGGAGATTCAGTGACAGGAATTCCACTGAATGTCAAGCTGGATGGTTAAAGGTTAGATTCTCTCTTTTTGGAAATGTATCAGCCCAGGTGTGAATGTCATCTAGGTGTTACTGAAGATGGACCCGGAGTGCTTTAGAAGCACTCCGAGAAGTTTCAAATAGCACCACTGTGCAATCAAAAATGAATATTCCTTCTTTTGACCTTATGTTGAAGGAAAAAAGATTGATGAAACAGCTGAAGATGATTGGCGTAGCACACCTACTCTGAGGAACTTCGCAGCGATGCCCCATGGCTGTAATGTTTGATCTGCACAACCATTGTCTTCTCTTATGCCAGTGGAGAGCACACACAAAACCCCCCAACCCTCCCCACCCCTACCAAGTCCCAATTTCTTCAGTCTTGCGAAGACTCCTTGATGTCACACTCAGTCAACTGCTATCTTAATGTCAAGGATAGTCACTGTTACCTCACCTCTTTGTTCTTTGTTCTCTGGAATTTAATTATTTTGTTTACATTGGGATCAAGGCTATAATGAAGTTAGAGCTAAGTGGCTCTCGGACAACCCAATTTGAACAACGATGAGCAGGTTATTGCTGACTAAGTGCTATTTGATAACATTGCAAATGACACCTTCTAACCATTCAATAATGATTGAGAATAGAGTGACGGGACAGCAATTATTGGATTGATTTGTTCTATCTTTTTGTAAACAGAATATACCTGGGAAAGTCTCAAATTTGGTTTTTAATCCATAGATCTATAAACATGGACAGGGATCGCGGGTACAGGTGGGAACATCGAGGTGGCGGCGCGGGCTTGTTGGGCCAAAGGGCCTGTTTCCCGTGCTGTTTTGTTCTTTGTTCTTCTTTGTTCTTTGTTCTTTGTTTACATACAGTCAGTTAGGTAACAGTATTGCATACTGGAACAGCTTGGCTAAGGACACAGCTAGTGCACATAACTACAACAAGAATGTTGTCAGGACTCATAGCCTGTGCCATACCCAGCGAACAAAATTGACTGAAGACTGCCATCTATAATGATGGGGGTATCAGGAAGAGGCTGAGATGGATCATCTGGACCATTTGATGGGCAACACGACAGCTCAGTGACTATCGCTGTGCTGTACAGACACATGGATTTGGGCCTGTGTCTGTGGGAGTTTGCGCATTCTCCCCGTACTTGTGTGGGTTTTCTCCGGGTGCTCCGTTTTCCTCCCACATCCCAAAAATGTGCTCTTAGGCTAATTGGCAAAACAAATTCTCCCTAAATTTGTTTTTTAATCCATAGGTCTATAAACATAGACAGGGATCACGGGTAGAAGTGGGAACATCAGGGTGGCGGCACAGACTCGTTGGGCCGAAGGGCTGTTTCCCGTGCTGTTTTGTTCTTTGTATCTTTTTTTGTGTTGATTATGCTCAACTCTCCCACTATTGAGAATGGAGATATTTTTGAAACCTCCCCCTCCCATTAGTTGTTTAATTGTCCATGATAGAGTACACTAGGTGCAGAGCTTTGACTTGATTAGTTGGTTGAAAGATCACTTAGCACTATTTTTACAGAATTTTATTTCTGCTGTTTATCATGCATGCTGTCTTGTGTTATAGCTTCATCAGGTTGGCATCTCATTTTTCAATATTCCTGGTGCTTCTCCTAGCATGTTCTCCCTTGGCTTGATGGAAAAGCTAGGTTGAGAGACATGTTGGACCATGAAATTACAGATTTTGGTTGAGTACAATTCTATTGCTGTTTCTGGTCCACAGCTGCTCATGGATGCTCAATTTCGAGTAATTTTGATTTGTGAAGGCAGCATACCTGAAAGGAGGGAAATAAAAGAATGCATTGCGACAAAGAAAATAGTCTTGGAGGGGTAATGAAAAGAGAATTTAAAAAATGGAGGAATCATTTGCAGACCGTTAGCATTTTGTAATTTGAAATATTCATTAGGACAGATAACATGGGCCAAATGGTCTCCTTCTACACAGTAACCATTCAATGATTCTATGACAAAAGATGTGCTTTCATTCTATTGGTGGACAATTAGAAATTTGAAAATTTATTATTTTAAGAATAGGTCAAATAGGATTTGCTCATTTTCCCCGTTATTACGGGGAATAGTAATAGTAAATGGGGATTTCCTCCAACTGCTCCAGTTTCCTCTCACAGCCCAAAGGTGTGTGGGTTAGGTGGATTGGCCATGCTAAATTGCCCTTTAGTATCAGGAGGACAAGCTAGGGTAAATGTATGCGGTTATGGGAATAGGGCCTGGGTGGGATTGTGGTCAGTGTAGACTAGATGGACCAAATTGCCTCCTTCTGCACTGTAGGATTCTGTCAATACTCTATGAGATGTTTAAAGGGTTAGGCAGAGTAGGGTGTGAAAATGGTATGGGAACACAGTAGCCCCATGAAATTAACATTGCTGGTCAAGTGGAGAATGAGCATTAAAGGGACTCATGGATTGATTTGTTTCTGTGTCTAACTTCCTTGCAACTTCTTGGCTTTTCAACCTATTGTACTACAAAGTCTAATTTAAACACGTCCCCTTGTTTGATGATGTATTAAGGAATTTGAGTGTTTACCATGTAACATAATGGTTCCAGTAAAGGAGTGAAATACGAGGAATACATTTACTGACTTTAGTGAGAGCCATGGAAAGGAAACTGGCAATAGAGTGTTCTCACTTTAACATATGCTCTTTTAGAGGATAGCTCCCTGCTGGGACCATGGTGTTGAGTATGTTACCTTGATAATTTTAATGTTCCTGTTTTTGAGCAGAGTTTAATTGTAGTTCAGGAAAATATCTGTTATTAAAATTTAAGCATTCTGGAGAATCAGCAGTGACACTAATTTTTGTTACCTATGTTATGCTATTCATATATGTGATATACATCAGCCTGCACCAGCAATTGATGGTATTACCAATGCATAGATTGCAGAAGATGTGAAATTTGTCAACGTAGTTAACCAACGGGGAGGCTAGTAATAGACTTCAGAAGGATATTCAGACTTCAGAAAGCTGTTGACATGGGCTGCCACATACTACATGAATCTTAAAGGAGAGACATTTGATGTATTTCTGAAGAAGAATTTCAAATTCAAATCAGTCTCAATTTCAAATAAATTGTAAAATTTTAAAGGAGATGCAGAAACAAAGAGATCTGGGATTTATGACAGTGAAAATTTGAAAAAAAACTTATTTCTGAGCTTTGTAAATAGAGGTAATGAGTACAAAAGCAAGTTTACACTGAAACTTTAAGGAACACAATCCTCTATTCTACAGGGATATGAAATTTCTGCCATTTGGTGGATTTTTGACATTGGAATCTCATAAATTTTGGGCTGGTACGAGGCTTAAAAAAATGCAACTGTGCTATCAGTGGGAGTGGAAGCAGCTAGACTTGAGTTTGAGGGCATGGCAAGTGCAGGAACTACTCCTCCAGTCATAAACTCTGCCTCTCACTCTGGCTGCTTGAGTTTTCCAGTCATGGATTCACTCCCATCAACTCTCACTGCTCCTCCAGATACAGATGGAGTGATCTTATCATTGTATCTTGCCAGCCAACCTGCTGGACAAGCCAGTAAGATCATGATAGACCCAAGAAATCAGGATTCGTGATTAATTTCTTGCCCTTGGCGATGTTTACCAGCGTCAGTTATCTGGCGCTTTTAGCCTTGTGCTGGGAAAGCTGTGAGGCTGAATATGTTATTTAAATGTATCTTAATGCTCATTTAAGTAGAATTATGAGGCCTGGGATGGAATCATCTGGTTCACTTGTCTATGTGGCCTCACTAGAGACAATTCTGTCTGGCAAGGATCATTAATGGTTCCTCCATTAACAAGGACCAAATGGGATGATCTTACTGGTGGAACCAGAGACTCCTGGGAGGCCATGGGCAAGAGGAGGGTGTCTCTTAGGCAGTGTCAGTCTAGCAGTGCCAGCCTGCATTAGGCAGTGCCAAGGTGGCAGGGCCAGATGGGGGCAACGCCTTAAGGGACAGGGCCAGATTGGGACGGGCCTGCTGCATACTCTACACAGTGATCAGTGGGGGAAGGAGGGAGGAGACACCACTGTGCAATTGTTTGATGGAGGGGAGAATACTGCTGCTCTGCACAGTGATTGGTAGGGGATGAAGCAGGGGAGACTGCTGCGTATTCTGCAACAGTAATTGTGGGGTGGAGGGGCAAGGTGGGGAGGTTCTGCTGGACACTCTGAACAGAGGGGGGTGGTCCCTCTGCATACTCTGCACAGAGATTGGTGGGAGGAGAGGGATCGCTGCCTGGTGGTGGTCATTCCAGGTGGAAGGGGGAAGGAGTCGCAATTATTCTGGGCAGTGTGGGTTGTGAGGAGCTGCTGTACTCCATGATAATATAGGAGATGGGAGTGCTGGGCCATGGAAGCTAACTATACTAGAAGAGGCAGTAACAAGTCTCTGCTACTCTCAGAGCACAGGGACCTGCATGTGCGCAAACATGCCATCTACTACAATCAGTCATTTTCCAAGTGATTTAGCCTCTATCCACTCTCCCCTACAGGCGGAAATCAGATCTACGGTTTTTTATATTGCAGAGTGCTTAAGATTTGACTGGTAGCCTCTTTGAAAAAATGGATCTGGAACTCTACCATCTTCTGGATTTAGAATTATTTTAGTAAGATCACCTCCAGAAACTGCAACTGGAGAAGCTAGTGAAAGGGATCCTGTGATTGGTGAAGCTGCAATAGCAAGCATAGGAGAGATTGAACTTGTGATTGAAGCTGCAGTTTATCTCTTGAATATTGAAAGGTCTGGATAAAGTGGACATGGGGAAGATGTTTCCATTAATAGCAGAGACTAATAGCTGAGGGCACAGCCTCAAAATCTTTAGAACCAAGATAAGAACAAATTTCTTCAGCCAGAGGTGGTGAATCGATGGAATTTGTTGCCACAGAAGGCTGTAGAGACCAGGTCATTGAGTGTATTCAAGACAGAGATAGATAAGTTCTTGACTGAGAAGGCGATAAAAGCTTACAAAGAAAAGACAGGAGAGGGGTATCAGCCATGATTGAATGGTGCAGCGACTCGGTGAGCTGAATGGCTTAATTCTACTCCTATTTCTTATGGTCTTATGGTCCTGTGCTTCTACACCAGCAATTGCAACTCTGATATGGCCAAGGAGACTTTCAGTTCGTCCTCTCCCACTGACATGCCATCTGTGTTGGCGGTTGAAGTAGCTGGTAATACAAGGTTACTAACATCCATCTATTCAAATCTTCGGCTGCAGTTCATCCATTTGGAATCTTAAATGCCAATGGGAAATCTAGAGTATTGTGGGATTCACCCACCATAAAAATTAAAATTTATGGAGAACGTGAAGCGGCCCTGTATCCCAACACTTCTGAGGATGGGACTCCATTTTTAAAGAGCACCCTGATCTGATCTCATAACAGAAACAGTGACCACCTCCCACTGACCAGTGGACACCAACCCCTCACTATAGAGAAGCATCCTTCCCCCTCCATGGAAAGAAGCCAGAGGGGTAACCAAGGGGTAGGTGAGGGCAGTGCAGTTGATGTTCTCTGAATGGAATTTAGCAAGGTCTTTGACAAGGTACCACATGGTAGGCTGTTGCATAAAGTTAAATCTCACAGAATCCAGGGTGAGGTATCTAAATGGATACAAAATTGGCTTCTGGTGTTTGTAGAGAGTTATTTTTTTAAACTGGAGGCCTGTGACCAGAGGTGTGTCTTAGGGATCAGTCTTGGATCCACTATTATTTGTCATTTATATTAATGATTTGGATGAAAATATAGGGAGCATGGTTAATAAGTTTGCAGATGACATCAAGATTGGTGGCATGGTGGACAGTGAGAAGATTGGTGGCATGGTGGACAGTGAGGAATGTTATCTCCAATTGCAATGAGATCTTGATCAATTGGGCCAGTGGGCTGAAGAATGGCAGATGGAGTTTAATTTAGATAGATGCGAGGTGATGCAATTTGGTAGATTGAACCAGGACAGGACTTATTCAATTAATGGTAGAGTTTTGGGGAGAATTACAAAACAAAAAGATCTAAGGGTACATGTTCTTAGTTCCTTGAAAGTGGAGTCACAGTTGGACAAAGTGGTGAAGAAGGCATTCAGCATGCTTGGTTTCATCAGTCAGAACACTGAATACAGCAGTTGGAACATCTTGTTGAAGTTGTGCAAGACATTAGTAAGGCCACACTTAGAATACTGTATGCAATTCTGGTTACCCTATTATAGAAAGGATATTATTAAAACAGAAAGAGTGCAGAAAAGATTTACTGGGATACTACTGGGACTTGATGGATTGAGTTATAGAGAAAGGCTGAATAGACTGAGACTTTTTTGTCTGGAGCGTAGGAGGCTGAGGGGTGACCTTAGAGAGGTCTGTAAAATAATGAGGGGCATAGAAAGGTAGACAGCCTTGTGAGCTGCCAACCAATCAGATTGGCTGGCAGCTCTCACTGTCCTAATAGTGTCAGAACTGAGTGATGGATGTTGCTCAGATTGCAACTAGACCACAGAACAAAATCAACCATGGTGTCTTGGCTCAAGTAAGTTTGTGATTTTGGACAAAGAGGGATGGAGGAACCTAGAAATGTCAAAGAACATTGAGGGGGCAGATTTTGAAGACCAGGCAGGGAGAAAAACAACGGGGCAACATCTTTGGGAAAACTGATGAAGGCTATAGTACGAGATAAGATAAATAGACATGGATTCCTGCAGGAATTACTCAAAATTGAAGGCGTCCGTGATGCCATTTTTTACCAGCTGTGTGCAGTCCAGGATAAACTTCAGCACTTGCTGATTCGTGCTTCTTATTAGAAGCTTCTTTGCTGGAGCCATGTCTGCACAAGATGGTGGAGTGAGAGCTGTTGTAGGGCAGGGGAAGGCAATGCTACACCTGTGCAACATGGAGATGTTCAAAATTACTTGCAATTTTGACAGGGATATTCTGTTTCTACTAGTCAGTATGTCAGTGACTCGGAGACTTATTTCAAAATGGTCAGCAATAAACTAGAAGCGAGAAGAGGAGAAACTTCTTTACTCAGAATTGTTGGGATTTGGAATACGTGCTGGGGAGAGTGGTGGAGGCAGATTCCATAATAGGTTTCAAAAGAGAGCTGGATACATATTGAAAATGATGAATTTATAGGTTTATAGAATGGATTGGCTGGGTAACTCTGTAACTAATGCAGACACAATGGGCTCAGTGGCATCCTGTGCTATAAAATTATGATTCTGTGCTTTGCCACAAGCAAAAAAAGTGAATATTTGAGCTAAATCAGGATACTGGAAATGAGGTGAGTTGATTTGAAGTTTGCATTCTTTCAAGTAAGACTGCAATCTTTACTATGCTGATTAGTTATTCTGACAGTAACTTTTCAAATACTGAGTAATTATTTAACAAATCCTCCAGAGACTTACATTAATTATACCATCACTTGGTCTGTTTTTAAACAGCCTGACTTCCCATTAGTTATTTTCTTTTCTTTTAATATTTGTTTTCTTTTCAATTTCATCCTTGATGTACCTTATTTTTTATTGTACTCTTTTTGCAATGTTTACTGCTTTCTTTTTAACCCTTTGTCTCTTCCAGTTCACAGGATTTTATTATTCTTCGGTTTACTGCTGCCAATTTGTGTCTCATTCCTTCAAAAATAGCCTTACCCAGGTTTAAAACCTTAATTATGACTCACTCTTCTTCCTCTCAAGCTTAATATCAAATTCAATCATGGTAGATATTTCCTTACCTTTGTAGACTAGAATTTTCTGGTAGTTCTGGATGGTGGGATCTTCTAGTCCCGTTGATGTGACAATCCTGGTGGCGTAGGGTGGTGATGTAGAGATGCCGGTGTTGGACTGGGGTAAACTCAGTAAAGTTTTACAACACCAATTTTAAATCCAACCAATTTATTTGATAGTAAATTCGCGAGCTTTTGACTATAGCCTTCATCAGGCAAATGCAGTGTTCTGGTCTGCAATAGCACTCATATCCACACAGACAGTTACAGATTGCTGGAATTCACACACATTGTTAGCCACTTTAACACTTGAATAGCAGGTTAAATGTAAGGATTTGCATTCTAATCAGCAATCTGTAACTGTCTGTGTGGATATGAGTGCTATTGCAGACCAGAACACTGCATTTGCCTGACGAAGGCTATAGAGTCGAAAGCTCACGAATTTACTATCAAATAAATTGGTTGGATTTAAAATTGGTGTTGTAAAACTTTACTGGGCGTAGGGTGGACTAGATGATCCAACTGCTGGAGAAACACATAGCTGGGAAGCCAGAAAGCTAGTGTTGACTAATTTTGGTTCATTACGCAATACTCTAAATCTAGCATAAGCACAAACTAAATGTTCAGGGTCTTCGGCTGCCTACCATTAGCCCTTAAAGAGACTGCTGGAGGCCACTCAGGGAAGCACAAAACTTTTTTGTAGCTTTTGAAGGAGCCTTTCTCAGTGCCCCAAAATAATGGTGGTCTGCTGACCATCACCTTTTGGACCCTCCCTTCCGATCAATTGCTTCTTGCATGATGATGGAATTGGGGTTGATTTGCAATTGTATTGAACTTGGAGCCATGTGAATAAATGAATTTTGAGATAAAATGACCAGGAGCAATAATGACAATCATGGGTATTAAAGGTGCATATGAAATTTTCATTTTAGTTTAAAAAAAATTCAGTGTGTATTTTTGATAGTTACTCATTTACATATGAATAAAGCCAACCATGCTGATAATTTTCTATATGAAATAACTGAAATCCTTAGCTATGTATCTACAAGTGCTTTTTGAATGGTTTTTGTTCATTGAAGAAAGCCTGTAGCTTTGTTTTTGAAAGGTAATTTTGCACTTAATTACTGCAATTTATTTTATTTTATAGTCGTTTCTCATGGTCACGTGAATATTGGATATTCAGTTATTTTATCTATATAATTAAGTTTTGCGTCTAGTACATGTCATTCCATTAAATGTGTACATCAACCAGTGCAATATGCTTATAATCCTTCTGATTTTAAATCTATATAGGAAAGGAAATACTACTTTTAACAGATACTTGTGTACAACTCACCGATCATCTAATTGTATTTTTCTGTTTAAAAGTTATCTATCTAGAATCTCTTGCTGTCTCAAAACATACAAGGCACAAACCATGGCTCAGTTCTCTCTTCTGAAATAGAAGGTGTGGTGTTCAAACTTATTCTAGATATTAAACGCATAAACTAGACTGACTGTTTGATACTGAGTGTTGTCTTATCATAGGTACTATTTGAGTAAATTATTAACCTCAGCTCCTTCCCACCAGCAAATGGGTAGTAACTTCTCCAGTGATGCCAGTATTTTCGTTCAGCTAACACTAGTAAAACCAGAAACAAAATATAGAAAATCTATCTGGCAGCATCTGTAGAGAGAAGGAACAGAGTTATTTGCCAGAATTCTATTTGCCCCCGTGTGGCAGAAGCGCAGGTAGAATGGGAATCTGTAAAGTGTATCAGGGTGATTCTGCAACACAATCCTTCCACTGGGAAAGCTGCCTTCTGTGAGGAGGTAGGCCACTGATTAGCATAATTCAAGGTCCTATTAAAGGTCATTCCATTTTGTAGCTGTTTTCATAGGAAGTGACAGAGAGGTAGACATTGAGCCTGAGGCTCCATTCCCTACAGGGAGAGCTGCGGTCAAGAAAGGTAATCTCAAAGGTTTAATGAGCCATCCACAGGGGTTTGCTCTGCAGGTAGCAGCCATGAATGCTAGGCCATTCTAAATTTTAATTGTACTTGTCTCTACTAGAGCACCACCAAATCTCTGTTACAGGTGAGGTTGCTGAGGCTTCAGAACTGCTGTCCCTCTGAACGGGCTGACATCCTTAATTAAATGTCATGCCTTTAGCAAACATTTGGAAGGCCTCTGTTACATTTCTTAAGCCAGTTGATGAAGGAGGAGACTAATGGTCAATCTTTACTCAGTTCTAGATTTATTCACAAAGTGAGACAGTTATCATGTGTTTTTGGTAGCACACAAAATACAGCAACCTCCCATGCTTATCCTCATAATATGGTAGGTGAACCTGCTGTATTTAAATAAGTAATTAAAAGATCAATTGAGCTTGTTAGTAAGCTAATTGACCCTGATACTACACTGTCCATGCCATAATACAGCTGCTAAGGCAGGTGGACAAGAGTGGCCTTTCTTTTAAACAAGTTTTTAAAGGGCATGTAGGAAGAGGATCTTTGGGGAGATGTTCTACAGACATGGATGGCAGCCCCTTAAGATAGTAGCCCTTCCTATCCACTTTCTCCCCAAAACTGATTCACCCACTTGTCCCTAAGATGACCAAACCTTCTCTCTCCAATGTCCCACATTTACATAATGCTTATTCCAATGTCCATAGGGCCTGCCTCTTGGGATTGGTTACAGTCTTAATAGCATCCTGTATTGAGTTCTTGGTATTGCCAGGACTGCTGGAGCTGCTAGCCAGTTGAATTGGCTGGCAGTTCCTGATGGCAGGACTTCCTCCCAGTAAGGGGTAAATCCCATTGTGAGCCAGTTTAGTCTACTGGCAGCATGCTATAGCTGTGGGTGGTGGGCTTGCATGGAGCAAGTCTGCATCCAGCGACTTTACTTCCCTGGGGGGATTTGAAATCACATTTTTAGGAGGATGTACCTAGATGACAAGAACACCTATATCAGACTCCTATTAATTGACTACAACTCAGTCTTCAACATTATTAATCCCACAAATTTCATCTCCAAACTCCATGGCCCGGGCCTCGGCATCTCCCTCTGTGACTGGATGCTGAACTTCCTAACTCACAGACCACAATTGGTAAGGATAGGCAACAATACCTCCTCACGATCATCCTTAACACCAGTGCCCCACAATGTTGTGTTCTCAGCCTCCTACTATACTCCTTAAATACCTATGACCGTGTGGCCAAATTCCCCTCCAATTCGATTTTCAAATTAGCTGATGATACCATTGTAGTGGGTCAAATCTCAAACAATGATGAGACAGAGTACCGGAATGAAATAGAGAATCTGATGAACTGGTGCGGCTACAATAATCTCTTCCTTAAAGTCAACAGAACGAAGGAAATTGTCATCGATTCAGGAAGCGTAAAGAAGAACATGCCCTTGTCTCATAGGAACAAAGTAGAAAGTGTCGAGAGCTTCAAGTTTTTAGATGTCCAGATCACCAACAACCTATCCTGGTCCCGCCATGCCGACACTATCGTTAAGAAAGCCCACCAACGCCCCTACTTTCTCAGAAGACTAAGGAAATTTGGCATGTCAGCTATGATTCTTATCAATTTTTACAGATGCACCATAGAAAACATTCTTTCTGGTTGTATCACAGCTTGGTATGGCTCCTGCTCTGCCCAAGACTCCAAGGAACTACAAAAAGTCATGAATGTAGCCCAGCCCATCACGCAAACCAGCCTCCCATCGACTGACTCTGTCTACATTTCCTGCTGCCTTGGTAAAGCAGCCAACATAATTAAGGACCCCATGCACCCCGAACATTCTGTCATCCACCTTCTTCTCTCGGGTAAAAGATACAAAAGTCTAAGGTCAAGTAACAACCGACTCAAGAACAGCTTCTTCCTTGCTGCTGGCAGATTTTTAAATGGACTTACCTTGCATTAAGTTAATTTTTCTCTACACTCTAGCTATGACTGTAACACTACATTCTGCACTCTCTTGTTTCCTTCTCTATGAATGGAATATTTTGTCTGTATAGCGCACAAGGAACAATACTTTTCACTGATTGTTAATACATGTGACAATAATAAATCAAATCAAATGTCATTGTTCTTTTTAACAATGGGTTCTGGGAACTAAACCCTGATTGTAGTCAATTATACTTTGTACTTACTTGACTGCAAAACAAAACAAGTTTTTTTTGTCCAGAAAAATATTTTTAGATTTTTAATGGACCAAATCTCTCTGTAAACGATCATACTACAGTTTCAGGGCGAGACTATGCAGGGAGAATGTTTCTGCATCTGTGCTTGGTCAGGCCAGAGCTCACCCTTTTAAATGAACCTTGCAAATGATCTTTTTCCAGTTTAGGTTAATCTGACACAACTGATTTCTGATATTTGCTGCAACCAGGCAACCAAAGTATCTATGTGTCAGCCCAGAAAAACGCATGTAACTTATGAAGTGCACAACTGCAAAGCTGCTGCATCGGAATACATTTTATTCATCAAATTTGAAGGTAGTGTTGTCATATTAGTTTCCAGGATTCAGTTAAATATGTTTCTGGTACAGTGCACTTGTCCACTGCTGCCACTTAATTTTATTGTGAAAAAATAATGAAAAATACCCTCACTATTAAATATTAAATTGGCAATGTTTCCACCATTCTCAATCCTGTATATACATGGTTTATTTAGAATGAGATAAATTAATGTAAAATTATCTTCAGGATTTTTAACAACAAATCTTGTAACAAATAGCACTGGGTATATGACTTCAGAGTATACCTTAATTCTGAAATCAGTTGAATTTCTCAGCATTGTTTTTTTTTGTTTCCTTGTCCTTACCTATGTCCATAAAATAGTTCAGAACATTAGAGAGTAAAGCATGATGTATGTAATTAAATAATGGCAGCAGCATTGATCATGCCAATGTTATTTGGTAATGATCTACCAGATTAAGTTTAGCCCATGAAGTTTTATTATAAAGCTGGTCATGGTGATTTTACCACAGCAGAATGCTTTGCTCCGTGGTGGAAAGTAGTGAATTCATTTTTTCTTTCTGTCGTGGTATGTGGCACAAAACACTTCGGAAAGGAAAATCCATTCATGTGAATTACTGAACTAAAAGTTTCAACAGCGTGTATTTTTTTCAGCAATATGCATGTTCTAAACTAAAAGAATTCATTCAAAATACTAAAGCAACTAGTAGATCCTATGCTATTGTTTCCAGTAAATCACAGGACACACTTTCATAATAATAGAATCGTTACAACATTTAATGTTGGAACATGTTTATTTCAGAGACCTTTCCTGGTAGGTGTGAAAGGGTCTGTCTTGCGGAAAGCTGTCATTTCCTATTGTGAAACTATAAATTTTGATTGCACCATGACATAAACTCTTATTATAAACCACTACATTCTGAGATCATGTATATCGGTTAGAACTAATTTCTATTACTTGAAAATTACTATTTTCAATTTTTACTATAAATTTTTACTATAAATTTTGATTGCACCATGACATAAACTCTTATTATAAACCACTACATTCTGAGATCATGTATATCGGTTAGAACTAATTTCTATTACTTGAAGAAGTTTGTTCAGAAAATAAAATACCAGTGAAACAGTGACCTTCTAACCCTGTGTCTGAGCAAAAGGGAATGGTTCATTGGCCTCTTGATGCTTTATATTAGCAGCTGCTTATGAATCTTTTGATCCACCTCTTGGGAACCAGCCAGGTTATTAAGTTCTGAAAAAAAAGTCAGAAAGTGATTGTTTTTCCTTTAAATGCCATTAGAGGTGTCACTGATGTGCACTATGATACAAACTTTTTAAAATGTACATAGATAAATTTTCTTTAGCATTCAGTGATTTATAAAATGTTTCATGAGGTGAATCACTACTGAGAATATTTTATGTCTGAAATATACTTTGAACACTCAGAGTATGATAAGACATTGTTTAAAGATGGAATTGGGCATTTGTGAATGACTTACAGAAACACTTGATATAAGGAAGTGCTTTGACTGTTCATATCAGAAAGTATGTATTTGTTTAGCATTGTTGTATTTGTGCTTAGCTTTTTCAGAACTATTAATACTATGATTAATTTTGAAAACGTCCATCTTACAATATCCTTTAACCATTCATTAGTCTCAAATACAAAACACAGCATTGTCCAGTTTTATTTAAAAAAAACATGGTTACGTGTCGTCAATAATTAATTGTCACTCTGCTCAGTAGTTGCACAGTTTAATGCAATTTTCATGTAAATTCTTGTTAAGTGTGGTTTCCTGATAAGTGCATAAAATTTCATGGCAAATAGGTTTTACACTTAAGAGGAACTGACTGTAGTACAGAAGATTGATAATAATCAGGAAAATCAAATTCCACATTTATCATTAATTTTCACATTTACTTTTAAATCTGTAGAAGTGCATGATAAATTGGAAGGAAATTACCATCGTAGGATAAAGATAAGAGCTGTTTTATGTTAGGAAGCAGAGAGGAGAGACAGGCAGCTTGTACAGACTCAAATAGAAATACAGAAAAGGAATATATTGTATATTTTATTTCGCATTAAAAATTTATCAAAAATATTTTTCTTTTGCATCAAAGGACTGTAGTAAGAAAATTATGATTTACACTGGTATAAAAAAGTTTTATTACTTCATCAAATTGCAAGGATTGACTTATTCCTTTCTCCTGACTTTCGTTGGGGTAGTATTTCTTCAATGATGTTCATTTGGTGGTGGGGGAGATTGCTAACATTATATAATTGTAACACACCCAGTACAAGGATCCTAATAAATTAAGATTATTTTTGTATTATTTATTATTATTACATTGAATCATTTCTTATAAATTCTTTTTCTATTACATGCTCATATTAAAGTACTTTTATCAGAATGGTAGTAAAAACCTGTTTCTTTCATGAGATAAATTTACATTTGTAACTTCAAACATACAGCACAGCTGGAATGCATAAGCCTACATATAAAGTAACATCTCAGCAAGTTTAAGATATAGATTATAAAACTAACATAATTTATTGGATTGCTAACTTCAAGCATATATTAATGGCTTCAATTCAAAGAATTGAGAGTTTGTATGCTAGTTAACATTACAATTAAGCACTACGGTAAATAATATGTAAAATAAAAGATGGTGGAAGAATGCAGTAATTGTTATTACAGGTTTGCAAATTCTGATTTTTTCATAAGTTATTTTCCAACTTTTCTCCCTTAGATTTCCTCCCCCGCCCCCGAGATCCTGCCTCCTTGGCAATGCCCGATGGGCAATATTAGGGTGCCAATCTGGCACTACCCAAGGAGAACTGCCTGATCCTGTCTCCAACCATACAGGGGGTTTCAATGGCCTCTGTTACCACTGACAAGGCCATCACTTCTGATCCCCATTTGTGGGAACCATACATGATCCTCGCAGTGAGGACCCTGACCGGTATGCAGTTAAGATCAGATGAGCATGGATGATAGTATCTGGATCTCACAATTATATGTAAATGAACTAATGAATATTAAAATTGACTTCATTCATTGACAAATCAATGGCGGTAATATTGTGAAAGAAGGTAAATGGAGCTCCAACCTGATTTTTTTTGCCTCTTGCCCAATTTTACGAGCTCACCCCGCCGATTGATAACAGGACACAGATTTAAGGTGCAGGGAAGCAAATACAAAGGAGATGTCAGGGGTAGGTTTTTCACTCAGAGGGTGGTGAGTGAATGGAACCGACTGCCGTCGGAGGTTGTTGAGGCAAACTCACTGGGGTCTTTTAAGAGACTTCTGGATGAGTATATGGAAAAGAATAGGATAGGGGGTTATAAATAGATCTGTGGATTGGTAGATGTGATCGGCGCAACTCGTGGGCCGAAGGGCCTGTTTGTGCTGTATTGTTCTATGTTCTATGTTCTATTGACAAACCAGTAAGATGATTACCTTTGACTTTGTTTAAACTTTTTGCAAATATATATGTCAGTTGCGCTGAAACATTTTTGCATGATAACCCTTAAGATTTGATCTGTGCAAGGTCAGTAAGACTTCAATATAATCTAATCTTGAATTTCAGTTTAGCATTGTTTCAAGAATAAGAGTTTTTTAAAAAAACTTTAACTATAATATGGAATGTTCTTAGCTGTAATACATCTTGTAAAATAACCAAAGTCTGTGCCAAAATGTACCAGTGTCAAAACTGAATAAATTGAAAAATTGTTAACAATAACTTTTTCATCCAGCTTCTGAGAGATCAGTCCCCATTCAGGTCATTCTGACTCAACTGAATGTGATCTCCTAGAGTTTAGAGGAAAGCCTTTAGTTAATTGATTAATCACGAGATAGTAAGTCACCTGTGTGATACGTGATTCTCTTGATTTTCAACTTAAATTGGTAGATTATTTAAATCAGCCATTTTGCACGAGACAAATGAAAATATGTGGAGCCTGCAAGAGCAGGAAAGATGGCATGCATGATGCCCGAATTAGAGGGAAGCTGAAATTTCAATTTCCCAACAGCTGGTTGAGATCAGAAATTAAATCAGCAATATGGCTCTAACATTTCAGGCCTCATGCCATCCTATGGCAAGTTCCCACTTCTGATATTTTTGCATGTCATCAAAACTCATTAGCGTTATAAATAACTTATTTTAAACTTTCTAAAATTACATCCTACCTTCAGGTAAAATCAGCAGTGCATGAGAATCTTTGTGGCATTTGTTCACATTTGTTTCAGTGTGGTATGCAACAGTTGATTTTGTGGCATTGTATCTGAATTCAGTGTTTTTCCTTATTTAACTCCACAGCATAAAGAAGGGAGCAGGAGAAAGACAGCTTGCATGGAAACTTGGAACTGGCAAGGGTGTGTAATGTGGTGGGAGAGAGCTGTGGAATGCATGGAGGTGTCAAAGACAGATTCAAGGAAGATAGAGGGTGTGTTTGGGGGCATGTGATAGAAACAGTCAGTCAAGGTAAGAAAATAAACGGCCTAAAGGGTGATGCCAGTACTGCCATCTCAGGTTGTTGGCTGACAGTGTCCTTACAGGGCTTTGAATTCACCTACAACATTTCAGTTATCTCTGCTGAAAGTGATCTCAGATAATGTTCTTTACAATGCATAGAAGGAAGGGCCAGCTTAGCCTACAAGTTCAGCCATGTTTCACAGAGTGACAAGTGCAACATTGGGCAATAAGATGAACATTTGAGAGAATACAAAAATGCACTGCTTTTTCTTTAACAGTGAGGATGTGTCCTTAATTCCTCTGCAACCGTGAATGTGTGTCAATCCTAAGGTGGGGCAGTACACTTAGCATTCTGACTAAGCTTGTCTCAACAAATAATAAACAAATGTAATGTGAAATAAGTACAAGCAAATTTAAATTTGAAAAAACACCTTTACCACCTTTGTGCTCTCAATAATTGCAGTTGAAAATTGTGGCTATGATGAAGAGCATTTCTTTATCACCCATATATATATGCTGGCATGTCAGCTGATGGCAGCTTTCATCACTGAGACCACTCGTCCCCTCCCCCCACCTCCCTCCCACTCCACAGTGCCAATGCGGGTATGTATATGTCTACCATACTCACTGTTGGCATTTTCATTTTTAATCAGAATTACTAACAAATTTAAAACTTTAAAATGGAAGAAAGTGGGGATGGCACCACTTCGTATTCTGCCATTGGGAACACCATAACTTGGTTAAAATTCTGGCTCCTCAGTTGTCAAGCTTGGGAATGTTTTTATTCTGAAACTTACCTGAATGGTATAAATTCACATATTTATGCTCAGTTGATGAATTTTTCCTACAAATTGACAATGAGTATGAATTTTCAGCACAAGAATAAGTGGGGCCACTTTTGGGCAAATTTCTTTCCTAGCTGTATTTGCATATGTCTAATTTAAAGTGCTAATTTTAGTTATTGTGTCCAAACGTTTATTTCCTCCAATTGTGTTCAGTGTGGGCTGTGCATTTGTTGGAACTGTGAATTCAAAGCTGATAATTCTGTAGACTGTTATCTTATTCTTGCATTAATCAGAAACTTCAAGCAATTATTATATTTTAATCCTATATATATTTGCAGCTCATTCTTGACAGTGCTTCTGTTTTGGATGTAGCTGCCCGTTTTGTACTTGTTCCCCCAGTGGATTTTCATAATAACAGGCTGCCAGTGAAATAGCTGTGTAATGGTGATTATTATAAAAAAGGTGATACTATTTATCCCAGCCTGTTAGTATTTATTCTTACAAAGTAGTGGTAAAGGTCAACTGAAAAAAAATTCAAGAGTCACCTGATGAAGGAGCAGTGCTCCGAAAGCTTGTAATTCCAAATAAACTTGTTGGACTTTAACCTGGTGTTGTGAAATTTCATGGGGCGGCACGGTGGGACAATGATTAGTACTGCTGCCTCACAGCTCCAGAATCTAGGTTCGATTCCTGCTTTGGGTCACTGTCTGTGCGGAGATTGCACATTCTCCCTGTGTCTATGTGGGTATCCTCCAGGTGTTCCGGTTTCAAAGAACAAAGAACAAAACAGCACAGGAAACAGGCCCTTTGGCCCAACGAGCCCGCGCCGCCACCCCGATGTTCCCACCTCTACCCACGATCCCTGTCCATGTTTATAGATCTATGGATTAAAAACCAAATTTGAGACAATTTAGGGAGAATTTCTTTTGCCAATTAGCCTAAGAGCACATCTTTGGGATGTGGGAGGAAACCGGAGCTCCCGGAGAAAACCCACGCAAGCACGGGGAGAATGCGCAAACTCCACAGACACAGGCCCAAATCCATGTATCTGCACAGCACAGCGATAGTCACTGAGCTGTCGTGTTGCCCATCAAATGGTCCAGGTCAAGCGTACACTAACGACGTGAAGCACTAGAATACTCTTGAAAAAAAATCCAAGAGCAGCCCCTCTCACGACCCATCGCGTGTAAGCCCCTCGTTAGACAACAAGGTGGACCAAAGCACCTGTAGGATAAAAACAAGTACATCAATATCATCATCTATTTACACACTTCCCAGGACTCCCAAGGCTCATGATCCCTATTTTAAATCAGTTTTCTATACCCCTCCATTCCCATTCTGTTCATGTGCCCATCTAAGTATTCCTTAAATAACTCCAGAGTACCTGCCTCCACCACTTGGCAGCGCATTCCATACCCCCACCACCCTCTGTGTGAAAAAACTCCCTCTAGCATCCAAATTATACCTTACCCCCCTCACCCTAAGCCCGTGACCCCTCCTGCTATTCAAGTCCATCCTAGGAAAAAGCAACCTACTATAGTCCAAGATGTGCGGATTAGGTAAATTTGCCATGCTTAATTGCCCCTTAGTGTCCCAGAATGCATAGGTTAGAGGCATTAGCAAGGTAAATAAATGGGATTATGGGATAAGGCATAGGTGGGATAGTTGTTGGAGCAGACACAATAGTCCGAATGGTCTCCTTCTGTGCTGTAGGGTTTCTATGATTTCTTACAATAAATTTTATTCAGCCATGTTTATTATAAGTCTGTGTGCTGTCATGCAATCTTATTCAAATCTATTAATTTCTTTTTAACAATCACGCAGCAAATGCCATGCTACATTTGGAAATTTACTTTGTGTGTTATAGTTGATTACAGTCACTGTTGACCTATGTTGAAAATTAACTTCCAAGTAATACCAAAAAGTGTAATGAGTTGGATTTTTGTTTTTGAGGTAGGAATCGGAAGTTAAGAATTTTCCTGACTTTATGCTCGCAGTGTCTACTTGCCATATTTTCATCCTGAGGAGGTGAGCATGGGCTTGAGACAGAACTGCTGCCTCCCAAAACAGACTCAAGATGGCTATAGAGGCAATGAGTACCAAGGTAGGCAGGTTAGAAGGACTGTCTCCTACTTCTAAGGCACAGCTCAGTTCTTAATATGATTGTTAGGCCCCTGGGTTTTCGCCACCAGCTCCTCACCCACACCCATTCATTGAGCATTGAGTACAGGATTTGGGATGTTACCCTATTTCGAGTATATCATACAATTCTGATCACCCTGCTATAGAAGGATGTTACATAGAACATAGAACATTACAGTGCAGTACAGGCCCTTCAGCCCTCGATGTTGCACCGACCAATGGAACCAACCTTATGACCCTAAAACCTAAATTATTGCAATGCTATCCATATGCCTATCCACTGATCATTTGAATGCCTTTAAACTGTTACTAGACTGGATAGGTTGCAAAACAGATTTACAAGGATGTTACCAGGACTGGAAGGTTTGAATTAAAAGAAGAGCCTAGATAGGTTGGGACTTTTTTTCCATGAAGTGTAGGAGGATGAAGGGTGACCTTATAAAGGTTTATAAAATCATTGGGGCATAGATAAGGTGAATAGCTAAGGTCTTTTCCCCAGGGTAGGAGAGTTCAAAACTAGAGGGCATAGGTTTAA
The DNA here is from genome assembly GCA_024679065.1 of Sphyrna mokarran. Classification (NCBI taxonomy): domain Eukaryota; kingdom Metazoa; phylum Chordata; class Chondrichthyes; order Carcharhiniformes; family Carcharhinidae; genus Sphyrna; species Sphyrna mokarran. The sequence goes on along the minus strand of JAGIQG010000007.1, from coordinate 109,787,668 downwards.
GTTGAGAGAGGAAAGGTCTTAAAAGGGGTCTGAGGGGCAGCATTTCCACAGAGAATGCTGCATACATTGAATGAACCGCCAAAGGCAGATACAATTAAAATACATTTGGATAGATTCGTGGATAGGAAAGGTTTAAAGGGATATGCATCAAATAGAGGCAAATGGGATTTGTTCATTTCAGGAAAGATTGGCATGGATGAGTTGGGCTGAAGGGCCTATTTCCATACTTGTATATCTCTATAACTGTATATCCACTCCACTAATATCCATCTGGTTCAAAATGAGTGAGCACCATATTTACATTGGCAAGTCTTTGAAATGGCCAGTTGAGTTGCTGAGAGAATTATGCTCCCTTCACAGATTTTTGAATAGATGTTTGTTTATTTTGATAGTTTAGTGAGCATTTAAAAGACTTTCCAATGTTATTATAGGGTTTACAAGTTTTGGCCATGATGAACAATGGAAGTGATCTCAACTTCGAATCATCTGAAGATGAAAACACAATGCCCACATGATATATGCGGAAAAGCCCTATCTCGACTGATGCACGTGAACAAAATGTTGGTCAATTTCATGGCCACTTATCTTTTAAGCTAAATTCTTAGAATCAACCTGTGCATTTGAACATATTTAAATGATCATACACATTTACAGCATGTGAGGTTCACAAATCGTTTTAAACTGACTTGTCAAAAGATTTCCAACTCCAGACTAGACATATCTCATTGTTCTAAATTCCACTGAGAAGCCATGAATCACGTGTCCTACAGTAGCTTACTCAATTCCATTAAAACTGAGACAGGGGTGGCGGGGGTGGGGGGATATATGGTGCAAAAGTGTCCATCCCCAGTGGATAGACAAAAGTTGAAATGCTGAGTGTGAGCTTGCCATCCTTATCCTAGGGTTATTATAATCCCACAAGACAGGAATAGGGTTGGGAATCCTGGAAAGTCGGTGCAACATCGAGGGCTGAAGGGCCTGTACTGCCCAACTCACTATTTTTAAATTTGCACCACCTCCCCCGCCATCTTTGTTCTGCCCAACCTGTTCATCATTTGGCCTAGATATATTAGAATCAAAGGTTTACAGACAAAACAGTATCTGAACAATGGGTTCCGTTAAGATGGTTCGGACAATACAAGGAATATTCTCACAAAGTGGAAAGAAAAGGCAAACAAATCCAGAATTTGCTGGATGACAAAAGAGACAGTGAGTAAGATGACAAAGAGAAAAGTGTATTTATGACAGATGTCAGATGAATAAAACTGCTGAGAACCAAGCTGAATATCGAAGGTTTAGAATAAATTGTAAAAGCATGTAAGAAGATCAAAGAGAGTTTGAAATGACACAGTTAGCATATAAGTAAGAAAAGGATGCCAAAGGTAGCAATGGGCTAATTTGGGACTAAGAATTGTGTTTACACATGGAGGCAGGGGGATACAAGCTGAGGTACTAAATGAATCCTAGAAACCCTACAGAAGGAGGCCATTCAGCTCATCAAGTCTGCACTAGCAATAATCCTAATCCAGGCCTTATCCCCACCACCCCTGCAATTTAACCTGCATATCTTTGGACTGTGGGAGGAAACCAGAGCACCTGGAAGAAATCGGGGAGAATATGCAAGCTCCACACAGACAGAAACTGAGGATGGAATTGAAACTGGGTCCCTAATGTTATGAGGCAATAGTGCTAGCCACTATGCCACTGTGCTGCCAGGTTAGCCAGGCGAGAAATATATTTCTTGGAACATAGGAGCATGATTTTATTGAGGTGTGTACAATCCTGACTGGCATAGATAGATGAATGCACATTGTCTTTTTTCAAGAGAAGGGGAATTGAAAATCAGAGGGTGTAGGTTTAAGGTGAGAGGGGAAAGATTTAAAAGGGAACTGAGGGACAACTTCTTCATACAGAGATATATGGAATGAGTTGCCAACGAAAGTGATTGAAGCAGATAAAATAACAACATTTAAAAAGTATTTGAATAAGCACATGGATGGGAAAGGATTAAAAGGATATGGGCTGAACATGGGCAATTGGGATGAGCTATGAAGGCACCCTGACCAGCATGGACTGTTTGAGCTGAAGTGCCTATTTTCGTGCAGAATTGCTCTATAACTCTATATACTAAGACCTAGACCTTGATGTACAGAGCAAGATGTACAGGCACAATTTCAAAATTTGTGGATTATACAAAACTTGGAAGCATTCTGAACTGTGAGGTGGATAGTGTGAAAGGAATGGGGAGTCAAGTGGCAGATAAGATACAGTGAAGGAAAGAGTGAAAAGTTATGTTTTAGTAAAAAGAATGCAAGGAGGGAATATCAAATATAGGGTACAATTCTATTGGTGATGCAGGAGCAGAGGAACCTGGGTGCATAGATGCAAGATCACTGAAGATCAGAGTGTTGTTAATAAAGCATGCAACATCCAAGTTTTTGTCTCTAGGGGTACAGATATAAAGGCAAGGAAGTTACGTTAAACTTGTGCAAAACAGTGGCTCAGCCTTGACTGGAATTTGTGTCAATATCTACTTCCCATTCTTAAATAAAGCTGAAAAGTTCAGTTAAAATTCAAGACCATGGTTCCAGAGTTGAAGACCTTCAGTTACCTACTGCAGAAGTTGGGACTGTTTTTATAGGAGAATAAAAGGTTGAGTGGAGGTTTGATAGAGGAATTCAAAATCATGAGGAGTCTGGACAGAGTAGATAGGGAAAAATGTTTCCATTCATAGAATGATCGAGAACAAGAGGGGCCAGATTGAAGATAATTGACGAAAGAAGCACTGGCAACTTAGGGAAAAACCTTTTTAAAACAGCGAGTCCTTAGCTTGTGGAATGTGCTGCCTGAGAACATGTTGGTGGCACATTCAATTCAAGAAGGACTGGATTGTTTGTAAAGGAAGATTATGCAAGGTAGGGAATTAGCACTAGGTAAGTTGCATCTACATTGGGCTGATACAAATGCTATAGACTAAATAGCCTTCTTTCATGTTACAATTCTGTGACTTTATAAATAATATTTTAGTTAATCTGTTCCACACACTATCAAGATGCAATTACTATCTAACACAGCACAGTTAAATGAACCTGTGACTAGTACACTCATTGCTGCATTAAATTTTCTTGTGACTAATATAACTTTTGCGGACTGATCATAATCAGCTTCTTCAACCTCCAAATTTTCTGTGTAATGTGTCCCTTTCAAAACTCTATCTATTTTGAGCAGTTCATTACATAATATTTGATTCATAAGGGAAGCAGTTCACAGGCATTCCTGGGGTTCATTTGTTTATTGTTACAATGTCAGTCTTGTTGTCTTCCTGATCTTTTAAAAATGCCTTCATCCCTATTCCTTTTGTATGTAATTCTTCTGCTATGTTGATCCCTGAATCCAGTATTTGAACACTCTCTAAAGGCCATAATCATTGAGTTCTCCAATCTTTGTATCACAGCAGAATCTGTGAACCATCTCAACCTATAATTTTACGGGAATGCTTCATGCAGCTCGCAATCTCACTTTATATTCTAGTAAAAATAACAGCTAACACAAATTAAAGAGGGGGTGGTCCCTTAACTAATCTAGTTGAATTTTTTGATAAAGTAACAGAGCAGGTTGACGAAATAAAAGCAGGAGTGTTGTTTATATGGATTTTAAGAAAATGTTTGACAAAGTATCACTTAGAAATTGGTTTATAAAATTGAAACTCATGCAATAGAAAGATTGCTGTCAGCTTGGAGAAGAAGATTGGCCTAAGGATAGAAAACAATAAATCGTGGTTGTTTTTCAGACTGGAGGATGATCGATAGTGGTATTTCCAAAGAGTCAGTGCTGGATCACTGCTATTTTGACTCTAAGTATATGGGTTGGACATGGAAATAAAGAATAAAATTTGTAGTCAGTTAGTAGTACAGAACTTGAGCATTGTTGAAAAAAAAGATGCTGTTCTAGTTTTTTACCCAGCATTCATCAGGTAAGTAAAGAATAGTATGTGAAGAGAACACTGATTGATTGGCAAATGAACTTTGATTGTTAGAGATTTTGCCATGGAGAATTCACCAGGAAATAGTTAACTGCCAAGTTTTGTGGAAATTCAAACCAGGCAAGTCTGATTGGGTCAAGTGATTGCCAATGTGGAATGAACCAATGAATGGCTGTTCTTCAAATATCGTTTAGTTGCAGGGACATGCATCTTGTGTCTATATAGGACCCAGGGGTCACGTATGTGAAGATATCTATTTCCCAGCATGCGTAGGTGAGCCCTGAAAGACCAATTGATAATCTGAAATTGATTTTCAGTTTAATCTTTAACACAAGGATTGACAGGCAGGATTGGAAAATTCAGAGCGAGGCCAAAAATCAGATTCCGGTCTGCAGAAAATCAGTTCCAAATTTGCCCCTTGCCACTTTCATGGAGGACCAATAGTTAGTTGTTTTTTTTTTGTTGATCCATGTCAGGAATGCCATTTGCACACATTATTATATCATGAATGCTCATTAAATATGCTACTTGTCGGAAACTGTTCCCTTCCCGATGCTGCCAGTGGAAATTAGACTAGTTTAAAACACATTTGGAAACAACTAACATGCAGCTGTCCACCCTCACTCTGCTATGATTGCCAGATGAATGCAGCATTCAAAACCTATTTCCAACAGCACTGCTCTGGTTTCTCAGCAATTGCAGTGTACTGCCCCACTAGTGGAGGTATAGGGTTGGTCTGCTTATGGTGGATCCTCTACGCTCTGGAAGGACCGCACTCAATTTGTACAGCAGCTTTCAGGCAGGGCTTCACTTTGGGACAGAAACCAGCATTGGGTTGGATGCAAGTTGCAGGAAGGATGACTCATTGGCATAGAAGAAGGCCATTTGGCTGATCATGTCGACAATGGCTCTCCAAAAAAGCATCATGACTTAATGTCACTATCCTGCCTGGGTAGCATCTACCTCCTTGGTAAAGATGATGCTGTCTTGAATGCCTTGACTGAACCTTCTCCATCACACTTCCAGGCAGAGCATTTCAGAGCTGAACCACTCGCTCTGTCAAAAAGTTCTCACATTATATTTGTCCCTTTTGTAAATCATTTTATATCTATGGCCGCTTGTTCTTCATCTTTTTACAAATGGGGACAGTTTCTCCCTATCTACTCCATCAAAACCCCTCATGATTTTAAACATCTCTTTTAGTTATTTATTAATCTCAAGTTGGCTTACATTAACACTGCAAAAATCCTCTAGTCGCTACACTCTGAGGCATGTTTATGGTAGCTGCTTGGTACGCTGAGGGAGAATTTAGCATGGCCAATGCATGTCTTTTGGATTGTGGGAAGAAACTGGAGCATCTGGAGGAAACTCACGCAGAAGAACTTGCAGACTCCACACAGATAGTGACCCAAACTGGGAATCGAATCAAGTTCACTGATGCTGTGAGGAAGCAGTGCTAATCACTGTGCCGCCCTAAATCTCTTCCACCTTCTCTCCAAGGAGAACACAACCTCTCCAATTTATCCTCAAAACTGAAGTTTCTCATCCCTGGAACAATGCTTGTGAACCTTTTCTACATTCTCCAAAGTATTCACAAACTTCCTATAGTGCAGGGTACAGAACTGTACACAGTATTCCAGATGAGTCTAAATAGGATTTTATATAAATTCAGCATAATCTCCTTGCTCTTGTACTGTATGCCCCTATTAAGAAAGCCCAGAATACTGTATGCTTTATTAACTGCTCTCTCTACTTGTCCTAAAACCTCAATGATTTTATGCACATATACATCCAGGGCCCCCTACTCTTGCAGCTCTCTTTGGCCACCTATCTGCCCACTCCACCAACTTGTCTATGTTCCTTTGAAGTTCTACTTCCAAGTTTTGTATCATAGCAAACCTTGAAATTATCCCCTCTACACTAAGATCTAGATCATTAATACACATCAAAAAAAAGAAAGCCCCAATACTGAGCCTTGGGAAGCACCAGTGCAAACTATCGTCCAGCGTAAAAAATGTCCATTGACCATTACTCTCTGCTTCCTGTTATTCAGACAATTTTCTATCCACATTGCTACTGTTCCTTAAAACTCATAGAATAAAATCTTTCTTATTAGTCTTTTGAGTGGCATAGTATGAAATGCCTTTTGAAAGTCCATGTACGCTATATCAATGGAATTACTCTCATTGACTCTTCTTTTGCCTCCTCAAAAAGCTCCAATAAGTTAGTTAAACACAATTTCTCCTTCAGAAAAGTGGTGACACTTTCTAATCAACCCACATTATTCCACATGATGACTAAATCTATCCACAATAATTTGTTTCTAGAAACTTGCCCAGTACTGATGTTAAATTGACTGGTCTGTAATTGCTGGGGCTATCCTTGCAACTTGTTTGAACAAGGGCATAACACTTGCAATTCTCCAGTGCTGTAGCTCACTAAGTCTGGAGAACACTTTAAGATTATGGCTAATCCCCTGCAATTTCCATTCTCACTTCCTTCAGTATTTTTGGATGTATCTCATCCAGCCCAGATACCCTGTCTGTTTTAAATATCAAAAATCTATTCAACACTTCCTGCCCCGAACATTACCCAAGCACAACGCAACGCCATCCGTGCTCTCAAGACCAACCGCAATATTGTCATCAAACCAGCAGACAAAGGAGGCGCCATCGTCATACTGAACAGAACAGATTACTGTGAAGAAGTGTACCAACAACTAAACAATGAGAAACACTACAGATAGTTACCAGCAGATCCGACCAAAGAACACACTCGTCAACTTTACACTCTGATCAAAACTTTTGATCTGGACCTTCAGAACACCCTCCGGGTACTCCCAACATACTCCCCACGTTGGAGATCTCTACTGTCTCCCAAAGATATGCAAGGCAAACATACTCGGCCGTCCCATCATATCAGGCAATGGAACCCTGTGTGAGAACCTCTCTGGCTATGTCGAGGGCATCCTGAAACCATTGTACAAAGAACCCCCAGCTTTTGTTGCAACACTACGGACTTCCTACAGAAACTCAGCACACATGGAGCAGTTGAACCAGGGACACTCCTTGTCACAATGAATGTCTCGGTGCTCTACACCAACATCCCCCACGATGATGGCATTGCTGCAACTGCCTCAGTACTCAATGCCAACAACTGCCAGTTTCCGGATGCAATTTTACAACTTATCCACTTCATTTTGGACCACAATGTCCTCTCCTTCAACAATCAGCTTTTCATCCAGACACACGGAACAGCCATGGGGACCAAATTCGCACCTCAGTATGCCAACATCTTCATGCACAGGTTTGAATAAGACTTCTTCACCGCACGGGATCTTCAACTGAGGCTATACACTAGATACACTAATGATATTTTTTTCCTTTGGAATCATGATGAACAATCATTGAAACAACTGTATGATGATATCAACGAGTTCCATCCCACCATCAGACTTATCATGGACTATTCTCCAGAATCAGTTGCATTCTTGGACATACGCATCTCCATCAAGGACGGTCACCTCAGCACCTCACTGTACCGCAAGCCAACAGACAACCTCACAATACTCCACTTCTCCAGCTTCCACCCTAAGCACATTAAAGAAGCCATCCCCTATGGACAAGCCCCCCGTATACATAGAATTTGCTCAGATGAGGAGGATCGTGACAGACACCTCCAGACACTGAAAGATGCCCTCGTGAGAACAGGATATGGCGTTCGACTCATCAATCGACAGTTCTGACTTGCCACAGCGATAAACAGCACTGATATCCTCAGAAGACACGGTGGACAGAGTACCCTTTGTTGTCCAGTACCTCCCCGGAGCGGAAAAACTACGACATCTTCTCTGGAGTCTTCAATATATCATTGATGATGATGAACATCTCGCTAGGACCATTCCCACCCCCCACTTCTTGCCTTCACACAATCGCGCAACCTCAAACAGACCATTGTTTGCAGCAAACTACCCAACCTTCAGGAGAACAGTGACCACAATACCACACAACCCTGCCACAGCAACCTCTGCAAGACATGCTGTATCATTGACATGGATGATGTCATCAAATGTGAGAATACCATTCACCAGGTACATGGTACATACTCTTGCAACTCGGCCAATGTTGTCTACCTAATACGTTGCAAAAAAGGATATCCCGAAGCATGGTACGTTGGGGAGACCATGCAGACACTACGACAGCAGATGAATGAACATCACTCGACAATCACCAGGCAAAACAGTTCCCTTCCTGTGGGCAAACACTTCAGCATTCGGCGTCCGACCTTCGGGTAAACATTCTTCAAGGGGTCCTTCACGACACATGACAGCGCAGAGCCGCTGAGCAGAGACTGATAGCCAAGTTCCTCACACATGAAGACGGTCTTAACAGGGATTTTGGCTTCATGTCACACTATCTGTAACCCCCATGACTTGCCTGGGTTAGCAAAAACCTTCACTTACTGTGCTGTTTGGAGACAATACACATCTCTTTAACCTGTGCTCAGTGCTCCTTCCACTCACATTGTTAGCCACTTTAAGACTTGAATAGCAGGTTAGGTGTAAGGATTTGCATTCAAATCAGCAATCTGTAAACAGTCTGTGCTGATATGTGTGCTATTGCAGACCAAAACACCTCAATCACCTGAAGAAGGCTACAAAAGCCGAAAGCTTGAAAGTTTACTATCAAATAAATTGTTTGGATTTAAAATTGGTGTTGTCAGACCTCTTACTATAACATTTTTAAACCCATCTAGGGACATTGTTTCCTCATCTGTCATCATGGCCTGAATAGCATCTACCTTCTTGGTAAGGAAGGGTGCAAAGAATTCATTTAATACCTCAGCTATACCTCCAGTCTCCATGTGTAAATTTCCTTTTCGATTCCTACTCACCCCTACTTCTTTTATTACTCTTTGAATGTTTACATGCTTGACAAAGCCTTTGGGATTCTGATTTAGTTTGGCTGCTTATCCTTTCTCATAATCCCTCTTACTTCTGTAATGTACTTTTGCATCTCCCCTCTCAATTTCCCATACTCCTCTTGATTCTCAACTGGGTGGCTTGGTAGCATAATGGTTAGCAATGCTGCTTCACAGCTCCAGGAATTTGGGTTCGATTCCCATCTTGGGTCATTGTCTATGTGGAGTTTGCATATTCTCCTCATGTCTGCATGGGTTCCCTCCGGTTTCTTCCCACAGTCCAAGGATGTGTAGGTTAGGTTGACTGACCATGCTAAAATTGCCCCTTAGTTCCCTGAGATCCATAGATTTGAGGGATTAGTTGGTAAAATATGTAGGGATATGGGGCAGGGCCTGGGTGAGATTATAGTTGGTGCAGACTCGATGGGCCTAATGGCCTCTTCCTGCACTGTCGGGTTTCTATGATTTCTATGTATTTCCTACATGACTCCTGTCATAAGCATACTTTTTCTTCTTTATCTTAATTTGTATCTCTTTTTTCATCCAGGGAGCTCTGGATTTGTTTGCTCTACTTTTCCATTATAAAAGTATATACCTTGATTGTGACTGGATCATTTCTGTTTTGAAGGCAGTTTAGTTTTTAGCTGTGGACACTTATGGATCAATGAGGTATGATGCGGTTGGAAGAAGTATTAAAAGGAGGATGATAGAACATAGAACATTACAGCGCAGTACAGGCCCTTCAGCCCTCGATGTTGCGCCGGCCAGTGGACCCTCTAACCTAAACTATTCCAATATCATCCATGTGCCTATCTACCAACCATTTGAATGCCCCCAAAGTAGGCGAGTCCACAACTGCTGCAGGCAGGGCATTCCATGCCCTCACCACCCTCTGCGTAAAGAAGCTGCCTCTGACGTCCATCCTATAACTACCACCTCTTAATTTAAAGTTATGTCCCCTCGTGTTGGTCATCACCATCTGAGGAAAAAGACTCTCACTATCCACTCTATCCAGTCCTTTGATCATCTTATACGCCTCAATTAGGTCACCACGTAACCTTCTTCTCTTTAATGAAAATAACCTCAGGTCCCTCAGCCTTTCCTCATAAAGCCTTCCCACCATACCAGGCAATATCCTGGTAAACCTCCTCTGCACCCTTTCCAATGCTTCCACATCTTTCTTATAATGCGGCGATCAGAACTGTATGCAATACTCCAAGTGCGGCCGCACCAGCGTTTTGTACAGTTGTAACATAACCTCACGGCTCCTAAATTCAATCCCTCTACCAGTAAAAGCTAACACACCGTACGCCTTCTTAACAACTTAACAACAACTGGGTGCCAACTTTCAAAGAGCTATGTACTTGTACCCCAAGATCCCTCTGCTCGACAACACTATTAAGGGTCCTTCCATTAGCCCTATATTTCATATGCCTGTTATTACTACCAAAGTGAATCACCTCACACTTATCCGTATTGAATTCCATTTGCCACCTCACGGCCCAGCTCTGCAACCTATCTATGTCCCTCTGCAAACTGTAACATCCATCCTCGCTGTCTACAACTCCCCCCACTTTGGTATTGTCAGCAAATTTACTAATCCAACCCTCTACACCCTCATCTAGGTCATTTATAAAAAGGACAAACAGCAGTGGCCCCAAAACAGATCCTTGAGGTACACCACTTGTAACTGCACTCCAGGTTGAATATTTCCCATCAACCACCACCCTCTGTCTTCTATCAGCTAGCCAAATCCTAATCCAAACTGAAAATCACCTTCAATCACATGCATCTGCACTTTCTGCAGTAGCCTACCATGGGGAACCTTATCAAACGCTTTGCTAAAATCCATATATACTACATCAACTGCCTTACCCTTATCTACCTCTTTGGTCACCTCCTCAAAAAACTCAATAAGGTTTGTGAGGCACAACCTACCCTTCACAAACCGTGCTGACTATCCCTAATCAATTTATTTCTCTCTAGATGCTTATAAATCCTATCCCTTATAATTCTTTCCAAGACTTTGTCCACAACAGAAGTCAGGCTCACCGGTCTATAATTTCCAGGATGGTCCCTACTCCCCCTTTTGAACAAAGGGACAACATTTGCCATCCTCCAGTCTTCCGGCACTATACCTGTAGCCAACGACGACATGAAGATCAAAGCCAAAGGCTCTGCAATCTACTCTCTAGCCTCCCAGAGAATCCTAGGGTAAATCCCATCTGGCCCAGGGGACTTATCAATTTTCATACCCTCAAGATTCGCTAACACCTCCTCCTTATGAACCTCAATCCTGCCCAGTCTACAACCTGGTATCGCAGTATTCTCCCTGACAACATTGTCTTTTTCCTGCGTGAATACTGACGAAAAATACTCATTCAGTGTCTCTCCTACCTCCTCAGGCTCCACGCACAACTTCCCACTGCTATCTCTGACTGGCCCTAATCTTGCCCTAAACAATCTTTTATTATTTATATACCTGTAAAAAGCTTTAGGATTCTCCTTAATCCTATCCGCCAAAGTCATCTCGTGTCCTCTTCTAGCTCTTCTCAACTCCCTCTTTAGCTCCTTCCTGGCTAATTTATAGCTCTCTAGTGCCCTAACTGAGCCTTCACATCTCATCATTATATAAGCCTCCTTCTTCCTCTTCACCAGAGATTCAACTTCCCTAGTACACCATGGTTCCGTCACTCGACCACTTCCTCCCTGCCTGGCAGGTACATATTTATTACGGACATGCAGAAGCTGTTCCTTAAATATGCTCCACATTTCAGATGTCCCCAGCCCCTGCAATATCCTGCTCCACCCTATGCATCCTAAATCTCTCCTAATAGCCTCATAATTACCTTTCCCCCATGATGAGACATGGAAGTCGATACGATATTATGAGATTGAAGTGTGGGGAAAGAAGGGTAGGCAGAGGGGAGACTGAGGGTTTTTATAGAATCCCTACAGTACAGAAGGAGGCTGTCCGGCTCAATGAGTCTGCACTAACCTAGGGCCCATCTAGGCCCTATTATGGTGACCCCACGTATTTAGCCTACTAATCCTTCTGACACTAGGGTCAATGTAGCATGGCCAATCAACCTAATAAGAATTTAGCAACACCAATTTTAAATCCAACCGATTTATTTGATAGTAAATTTGCGAGCTTTCGACACTCTGTGTCTTTGTCAGGCAAATGCAGTGTTCAATCAACCTAATCCATACATTTGTACAAATTCCACACAGTGAACCAAGCCGGAATGGAACTGGGTCTCTGGCTCTGTAAGGCAGCAGTCCTAACCACTGTGCCACCGTGCCACCCCGAGAAGGTGCATTCAGAACCTATGCTTTTTGGAACACCTTAGCGAGAGACTGAATGAGTCCCTTCACAATACATTTGCTGCATTTGAGCATTATTGGATGTATCAGCTCATCAATGGAAACCTCTGTTCTTTCTCCAGTTGGCATGGATAACGGGCCAAATGACATCCAATCATTGCTATACTAGATCAGAGATTGCAATGGTACCTTATGATAAGGTGGCGCATTTTATGAATGCATGCAAACCTCTTTTAACCTCTTGAGATTGAAATGTCAAGTATCATTCTTGGCATCTTGGCCACCTTAATCTGTTGGTGTTACAAAGGTATATCAGCAAAAGGCGAGTAACAGAGAAGCAGCTCTAAGGCATGACAGTGCCTTTCTCTTTGCAAATGGCCAGTATATTTGCCTGGTATTTATTAATCTATTGGATCTTTTTGTCTGTAGAGAGGAGGATTAAATAATGGAGCCTATGTTCAATGTTGCCTTCTTAATGGTAGTGATCCAATTGAGGAGAAGAAGGGCCCAATGCAGTTTCAAGAGAAGGCCTAAAGTGCGTTGTCCAGGAGAGTCCCAGCAACAACCAGAGGATGAAGAGGTTAGGTCCATCCACAGAGGCAACTTGCACAATCAAGGGTCCACCAGAGAAGATTGTAAAATGGAGATGAGTGACAGACAATGTCACATACGTCTATGCTTCTGGAGAGATTTGTGGATCAGATGTGCCCCAGTCTTTGGCAGTATGTAATACTCAGTAGACTGAGAGGACATCCCCTGCCAGTAATTCCTGAGAGTCATTGCCACACTCAATTTTTTTTAACTCGAAAGTCATCCAGGATCCACAGTGGACCTATGTGGCATCTCATAGTCCTCATTATATAAATGTATCAAGGAGGTAACACATGCCCTGTATAGTACAGCTCATCGTTATGTGAAGTTCACACTCAGTGAAGCTAAGTTGCTAGATTTCTGAGGTTTGCTGCGATTTTGGGTTTCCTCAAAATATAGGATGCAATCAATTGCACACTTGTGGCTTTGAGAGCTCCATAGTAATAGCCCTGGATGTTTACTAATTGGAAACCATTCTATCCCCGAATGTTCAGCTGCTCTGTGGTCATCAGAAGCGCATCATGCACATTGGATCCATGTACTCTGGAAGTTTCAGTACTCAGACATCATGAAACTCTCCCAAGTGCCTCACATATTCGAAGGCCGTCAGCGATTATAGGGCTAGTTGCTTGGGGATGAGGAGTACTTGTTCAAATGATGGCTCACAACACACATGTATCATCCTCAGGTTTTTTTTTCATTCATCATGGTATGCGGGTGTTGTTGGCTAGCCCAGCATTAATTGCTGGACTTGATGCAATCTTCACCTTAATAAGGAACTTTTAGTTGAGATGCACATGGTTGGGGAAACTACCCATGACTATAGATCTTGGGCTTTGGCACTATCAATGAAATTGGTCATGTCATTTTAAAAAACAATTACAGCTAACCCAACAAAGGCTAATGAGCATGCCTAACTCCATGTTATGTTGTAAGGATAGAAGTTACTGACTCATTTTGCAAATACTTTCATTAAAGTGTTTGACACATCTCTCTGACATAAGACAAGGATAGAGTAACTATCATGAGTCAGCTATACATGATATTAATGAGAGGATCACAAAGGGTTATTGACTAGGATTTTTGCTAATCCCCACAATAACAGGGCACATCAAATGCATACGGACAACACTTTCAAAGAGACCATTATGAGATATATTTACAAATGTATGTGATAAAAAGATGTGATGTCAAAGTTTCTTACTTTTTATAATCCTATCTCCTCTATATGATGATGCATCGCCAACATTCACAACGGAGATGGAGACAGCCTGCTGATTACGACACCATATTGTCTATGATGACTTTGGCAGGCTCATGAGCTAGAGGGCAGATATCTAGAAACCCCCAGCCTGATGTAGGTCCCTGCTGAGGAGCATATGCAGCTTCCTTGCCTATACATCTGGAAGTGCTGGTAACACAGGCAAAGGGCATAGAAGCTGGTTAGACATTTTGAGTTACCTGGGGAGGATGACCCTGGGTTTCGAGCTGCTGGTCCTCTTGCAAATGAGTACCCGAGAACCCCTGAATGACTCCTTGAGGGAAAGGGCTCCTGGAGAGAGGAAATGGCACAAAATTCTTCCTTTGCTCAAGTCTATTGACTATTCTTGCAACTTTATATGATTTTCCACTGCCTGTCATTTTATCTGCAGCATGTGTAAGGTGGCCATTTTTAGATACTCATCATCTGACACGGGCTCAACGGGTGCTTGTTCTGCAGTAGTCCTCTGAGAGCCAGAGACCTGAGCAGTCCCTGCCTCCAACTGTTATGAAATCTTGTAATGAGTTGTTCTCCAGAAAGTGATCTTGAGCTTAATCTAGATCCATGACCCAGTGGGATGTGTGCTTTTGTGCTGGTGGAGGATGCAGGTGAATGCAGTGACTGCGTCTTTCAAATGGATCCTCATCCTCCTCTTAGGAGGGTTGAAGGCTGGCACTTATGCTATTTGTGCTGGTATGTCTGGACCTGTTTATGCCTATTAGGGAAAATCGATTTAGGTTCATGGGCAGGTTGAAAACAACATTGCATGTCAGTCACTGAGAATTTCAGAATTTGGTGAACTCATGCAGCGCTCATCCGTAGTGGCTTTCTTTTGAGAGGCCAACCTCGCCTTCCCCATAGGAGCGATTTCTGTCCTCTGCCAATTTTACGGCATCCGTGTTGATGATCCGGCATATCTTGCAGAGATTGCTATGGCAGGGTTGTGTGATGTTGTGATCACTGTTCTCCTGAAGGCTGGGTAGTTTGCTGTGGACAATGGTTTGAGGTTGTGTGGTTGTTTGAAGGCAAGAAGTGGGGATGTGCCTTGGCGAGATGCTCGTCTTCATCAATGACATGTTGAAGGCTCCAGAGAAGATGTCGTAGCTTCTTCACTCCAGGGAAGTACTGGACAACGAAGGATACTCTGTCCACCGTGTCAGTGCAGTTTTTTTACTATGGCATGTCATAAATGTCGATTGATGAGTCGAGTGCCATAGCCTGTTCTTATGAGAGCATCTTTCAATGTATGGGGTGTCTGTTGCAATTCTCCTCATCTGAGCAGATCCTGTGTAGACAGGGTTTGTCTGTAGGTGAAGACTTCTTTAACGTATTTGGGATGGAGAAGCTGGAGAAGTGGAACCTCGTGAGGTTATCCGTGGGCTTGTGTTACAGTGGAGTGCTGAAGTGATCATCCTTGATGGAGATGCATGTGTCCAAGAATGCAACTGCTTCCGGAGAGTAGTGCGTGGTGAGTCTGATGATAGGACGGAACTTGTTGATGTCATCATATAGTTGTTTCAGTGATTGTTCACCAAGAGTCCAAAGGAAGAAAATGTCATTGATGTGTCTAGTGTATAGCATCAGTTGAAGGCCCTGTGCGATGAAAAGGTCTTGTTTGAACCTGTGCATAAAAACGTTGGCATTTTGAGGTGCGAATTTGGTCCCCATTGTTGTTCTATGTTTCTGGATGAAGAACTGGTTGTTGAAGGTGAAACAACGATATGACAACATCAGCAAGTTCCATCCCACCATCAAACTCATCATAGATTACACTCCGGAATCTCTTCCTGTTGGGGAACATTTCAGTGGTCACGGGGATTCGGCCTCTGATCTTCCGGTAAGCATTCTCCAAGGCAGCCTTCATGACCCATGACAGCACAGAGTCACTGAGCAGAGACTGATAGCTGAGTTCTGCACATATGAGGACAGCCTCAACCGAGTTCTTGGGTTCATGTCACACTATCTGTAACCACCACAACTTGCCTGGGCTTGCAAAACCTCACTAACTGTCCAGTCTGGAAACAATACACTTCTCTTTAACTTGTGCTTAACACATTCACATTGTCTGTACCTTTAAGACTTGATTACCTATAAAGCTCATATTCCAACCATTATTTTGTAAATTGAGTTTGTGTCTTTATAGGCCCTGTTTGTGAACAGAACTCCCACTTACCTGACGAAGGAGCAGCACTCTGAAAGCTAGTGGCTTTTATTACCACACAAATCTGTTGGACTTTAATCTGGTGTTGTGAGACTTCTTACATTGAATGTCATTTCTTGGGTGAGTGCCTGATGAATTCACCTCCCTTGCAACCACCTCTCAGAATTGGTGGGTCTTCTTGAGCCATTTCTTGGGTAGAGAACATCCTGGTGCTGACAAACTGCACTGATGAAGGTCTCAAGGCCTCAAGTTTGGTGCAGCTTTTTTTCATGGGTGCAGCCATATTTAAATATTTCCTCCACAGAGCTGGACTGGAGAGAGTTAATACATGTGTTCTAGTGGTGTTTAAATTTGATGCCTAGGCTTTCAACCCATTAAATAATGATGGGACAGACAAATCAACTCCTACCCTGCCATATGATTCGGAGAGCTACACTAAATGCACAATTAATTAGCTATTGAGCATGAAATTGGGCATAAATTCTGGCGACCACCCAGCAAATAATGTGGTTGGGTATGTTCTGCATTTAGCCTGTTGTAAATAGTGGAATGCTGTTTGATATGATCCCCCAGATGTACGATCTACAAAACTGGCCTCACACTATCACTGAAATTCATATACCACATTACTCATTTGTATGACTCATTTTGGCTTGGTGGCAGCATTGTTTTAGTGGTGAATACCACTTGTGTTGCTAGTGAATCAAAACAACCAGCGAAAGCTAGCTATTGTTCAAATTTTTGAAACATCCGAGACTTCCATGATAATCTGAGGTAGACCGGGTACTTTGCACTCTTATAAGTGGTGAACAATGATTTGATCAGAGGAAAGATTCTTCCAAATGATGTATTTGCTGCACCCTAGTTCAGACTCGAGCCCTATTTATGAGGCTGCCAATAAGGTTTATTTCATATCACATGAAATTGTAGGAATCCCAGTGCATATGTTGACCAATGAATGTGGGCTTGCTGTCGAGGATCTATTTGCAGATTTTGCAACTAGCATGTCAAGGAAAGGGAACTTTATTGACTACTTCACTTGAAAGTTGGATTTGAATACAGGTGGAGTCCATTAAAGTGTGCAAGGAAATTCTTATGCTACTGCAGATTCAAATATAGCAAACATATGGAAAATGTGCAGAAGGTAGGGAGGTTAGGTATCATTCCATCAAAGATGTATTTCTCAAAGAAACCAACAAAGTGTTTTGTGAGAGCTGGACCTAGAGGTGATCATGATGAAGTCATGCTGGTGTTGGACTGGAGTAAACACAGTAAGAAGTCTCACAACACCAGGTTAAAGTCCAAACAGTTTATTTGATATTTGATAATCCCTGGATTACTACCAAATAAATTGGTTGGGCTTTAACCTGGTGTTGTGAGACTTCCTAAAGGTGATCCCATAGCAACACCATCTACTTGGGCATAACTTGTCCTTAAAATACAACTGCAATAATGATGTTAAGAACATAAGAAATAGGAGCAGGAGTAGGCCATCTATCCCTTCGAGCCTGCCCTGCCATTCAACAAGATCATGGCTGATCTGAAGTGGATCAGTTCCACTTTCCTGCTTTCTCCCCATAACCCTTAATTCCCTTGTCTATCAGAAACCTATCTACCCGTGACTTAAATATATTCAGCGAGGTAGCCTCCACCACTTCAATGGGCAGAGAATTCCAGAGACTCACCACCCTTTGAGTGAAGATGTTCCTCCTCAACTCCGATCTAAACTGCCCTTCCACCTGATTTTGAGGCTGTACTCTCCGGTTCTGCTATCCTTTCTAAGTGGGAAAAATTTCTCTACCTCTACCCTATCTATCCCCTTCATTATCTTATATGTCTCTATAAGATTCCCCCCTCAGCCTTCTGAACTCCAATGAGTTTTTTACCAGGATGTTGCCTGGTATGGAGGGCAGGTCTTATGAAGAGAGGCTGAGGGATTTGAGGTTGTTTTCGTTAGAAAGGAGGCGGCTAAGAGGGACCTAATCGAAACATATAAGATGATTAGAGGTTTAGATAGGGTGGACAGTGATAGCCTTTTTCCTAGGATGGAAAAAGCTAACACGAGGGGACACAGCTTTAAATTAAGGGTGATAGTTATAGGACGGATATCAGAGGTAGGTTCTTTACCCAAAGGGTGGTTCGGGAGTGGAATGCCCTGCCTGCAGCAGTGTAGATGCGCCAAGTTTGGTGGCGTTTAAGAGGTTAGTTGATAAGTATATGGAAGAGAAGGGAATGGTTTAGTTTGGGGGGGCATTGCTTTTTATATTGGTCGGCACAACATCGAAGGCCGAAGGGCCTGTTCTGTGCTGTAATGTTCTATGTTCTATGAGTACACACCCAGTCTATTCAATCTCTCCCCGTATGCTAACCCCTTATCTCGAGTAGCAGCCAAGTGAACCTTCTCTGCACTCCCTCCAAGGCCAATATATCCTTCCGCAAATGCGGCGACCAAAACTGCAAACAGTATTCCAGTTGCAGCCTCACCAGTACCCTGTACAGCTGCAGCAAGACCTTCCTGCTTTTATATTCTATTGCCCTCGCTATAAAGGCCAACATTCTATTTGCCTTCTTGATCACCTGCTGCAGCTGCAAAATGGGTTTTTGCGATTTGTGCACAAGGACCCCCAGGTCCCTCTGCATCGTAGCATGCTGCAGTTTTCGTCCTTTAAGTAATAATCCTTCCTACTATTATTTCTACCAAAGTGGATAACCTCACATTTAAATTCTAAGTTCAGTGAATATAGATTCAGGCAATGTTGTCACATCTAGATTGCCATGATATAGCAATGCAATGCAAGTGTCCATGGCTTTCTTAAGCTGTACATTAAGCTAGCAATGATGAACAAACAGATGGATAAAGCATTGTTATTGATATGTAATTGCTGAAGGATTCCTACAATGTGAATGTGGAAATCTTGCTCTAAACTGGTTATAGCAATTCACTCAAACATTTGGCCAATTCATATTGAGCAGAGCAAGTCATAGGTAAAATAGGGCATTACGTTTGTGCATCTTTGGTAGCCTATATGTAATATACACACACACAGATGCAGTAAGCCCTTGAGAACAAATCCTATTATATTTACTAAATGGCAGCTCATTACTCTTAACACAAGTCCGACAAGCATTTTTGTGACTTGATTTCAAGCATGGCTGTCTAGTTATGCTTAGTAGCAGGTTCCACGGATACAAATTTTGATCCTTCATTAAGAATGGCATGCATTTTCACATTTGTTAAGAATCACTATTGCAGTCCCTTTGCCAAGTTTACAGATATGTAAAATAAAAATAAAATACAGTGGATGCTGGAAATCTGAAATAAAAGCAGAAAGCGCTGGATAGATTCAGCAGATTGAGCAGCATCTGTGAAAAGAGAAACAGAATTAACATTTCAAGTCCATATGCTGCTTCTACAGAACTGATGAAGGATAGATATGTAATTAATTATGTAGTAGGAGAGGGTTGGGACACACTGGAAGGTTGTGTCAGAATCAGCCAAGCGTAAATGCAAATAATACAGAAGCAAAGAACATTTTACCCAGTGAGTGTTAACAACCTTAAACTCACTCCCTACGAGGGTGTTGAAAACATAAATGATTAGTGATTTCAGAAAGAGCACACACTTGAAGGGCTGTGAGATTGGAGCAGGGGAGTGAGACTGGGTTTTTCTTCAGAGACCCAATATCGAGTTAATGGGATAAATGCTCTCCTTCTGTACTGTAGTGATTCTGTGACTCATTTAAAGTGTTGATAAATATAGTGCAATATAAGCTGACAGATCTATGGGATCTCACAGTTTTTCCAATTGGAGTACATACACATTATCCCTATTCTTCGTTACATCTGAATTGAATTTCCATTTATGTCAAAAAGTTGCCTGTAATTCCATGGGTGGGATTTTTATGGCCTCGCTCTTCCTGAAACCATAAAATTCCACCCAAAGTCAACAGACCCTTCCAAGGTCCGCCCCTCATCCTCTCCAATTCTTGTAGCAGACAGGACGACAAAATTTTGCCCATGTGTTTCAGTCTTTGCGAAGAGCTGTTTGTGTCTAACCTTACTGAATGCCTCCTGAAATGAATATTATGTCAAAAATCCTTCATTTCCCATATTAATTAACTCAAAAATTCAACCAAGTTAGATAGAAATGTCTTATCCTTTACAAATCCTATCACTCTCCTATCTTCTAACTAATTCCCTCTTCATAGTGATACAGTAAATTATTTGAAGTAGCAAATTCAACTGTCTCCCAGTGGATGAACATTTCCATGGATTGGAAAACCCTATAAAAGGGGTTGACAGTGGATAGGCAATTAACAAACACATGTATGAATTACAACCATTATTCATTGCTCACTGACACAAAAATAAAACCATGGATTATAGGAGAACTTAGGGATAATATTAAGTCTAAAGAGGGAACACCTAAAATTGCCAGAAAAAGCAGTAAGCCTGACGATTTGGGAACATTTTAGAATTTAGCAAAAGAGAACAAAAAATTATATCAAGAGGGGCAAAATAGTGAGTGAGAGTAAAACTTCAGGGAACACAGAAACTGTAAAAGTTTTTATAATGTGTGAAGAGAAAAGGATTACTGAAGACAAATGTAAAATTACAGTCAGAAACTGGGGATATTATAATGGGAACAAAGAAATGGCAAAAGAACTGAACAGATACTTTGGCTCTGTCTTCACAAGAGGGACTAATAACCTCCCTGAAATGTTAGGGAACCAAGGGGAAGAGTTGAAGGAAATCAGTATTGATAAGAAAATGATGCTGGGGAAATTGATGGGGTTGAAGGTTGAAAATCACCAGGTAATCACCAGTATTAAAGGAAGCGGCCCTGAAAAAATTGGATGCATTAGTGGTCATCTTCCAAATTCTATAGACCCTGGAGCTGTTCCTATAGATTGGGGTGACAAATGTAACCACACTATTTGAAAACTGAGGAAAAAAGAGAGAATTACACTTCAGTTAGCTTGATGTCACTAGTGGGAAGATGTTAGAGTCTATTACAAAAGACACAATAAAGTACATTTGGAAAACATTAAGAGGACTGGACAAAGACAGCATGATTTATGAAAGGCAAATCATGCTTGACAAATCTAATGGAGTTTTTGAGGATGTAATTAGTAGAATAGATAAGGGAGAACCAATGAGTGTGGTATATTTGGATTTTCAGAAGGCTTTTGATGATAGATTAGTGGGCAAAATTAAAGCACACAGGGCAGGAGGTAATATATTGGCAGGGATTGAGAATTGGCTGGCAGACAGGAAACAGAAAGTGGGAATAAATGGGTCTTTTTCTGAATGGCAGGCAGTGAGTACTGGAGTACCACAGGGGATTAGTGCTTGGACCCCAGCCGTTCATGATATATATATTGTATGTAAATGACCTTGATGAGGGAATTAAATGTAACATTTTCAAGTTTGCTGACAACGCCAAACTGGGCAGAATTGTGAATTGTGAGGAGGCTTCACAATTGAGACTTGGACAAGTTACAGGATTGTGAATTGTAAGGAGGCTTGAGACTTGGACAAGTTGCAAAGCTGGGCCGAGAGGTGGCAAATGGAGTTTAATGTGGAAAAGTGTGAGGTAATTCACTTTGGCAGGAATAACAAATGTGTAGAGTATAGGGCTAATGATAGGACTCTTAATAGTGTTGAAGAACAGAGGGATCTTGGTGTATATGTGCATAGATCCCTGAAAGTTGGCAATCAAGTCGATAAGGTTGTAAGAAGGCATATGGAGTCTTAGCTTTTATTGGTAGGGGGATTGAATTTCGGAGCCGCAACGTCATGTTGCAACTGTACAAAACTCTAGTGCGGCCGCACTTGGAGTATTGTGTGCAGTTCTGGTCCACGCATTATAAGAAAGATGTGGAGGCATTGGAGAGGGT
The DNA here is from genome assembly GCA_024679065.1 of Sphyrna mokarran. Classification (NCBI taxonomy): domain Eukaryota; kingdom Metazoa; phylum Chordata; class Chondrichthyes; order Carcharhiniformes; family Carcharhinidae; genus Sphyrna; species Sphyrna mokarran. The sequence continues at coordinate 109,765,526 of JAGIQG010000007.1, read as the reverse complement.
ACAGAGGAGGTTTACCAGGATGTTGCCTGGTATGGAGGGCAGGTCTTATGAGGATAGGCTGAGGGATTTGAGGTTGTTTTCATTAGAAAGGAGGCGGCTAAGAGGAGACCTTATTGAAACATATAAGATGATTAGAGGTTTAGATAGGGTGGACAGTGATAGCCTTTTCCTAGGATGGAGAAAGCTAGCACGAGGGGACATAGCTTTAAATTAAGGGGTGGTAGTTATAGGACGGATATCAGAGGTAGGTTCATTACCCAGAGGGTGGTAAGGGTATGGAATGCCCTGCCTGCGGCAGTTGTAGATGCGCCAAGTTTGGTGGCGTTTAAGAGGTTAGTAGATAAGTTTATGGACAAAAAGGGAATGGTTTAGTTTGGAGGGTCATTGCTTTTTCCTAATTGGTCGGCGCAACATCGAAGGCCGAAGGGCCTGTTCTGCGCTGTAATGTTCTGTGTTCTATGTTCAAGCCGATTTTAGATAAATCAAAAGATGTGTGGATTAGGTTGATTGGCCATGGTAAATTGCCCCTTACAGTTCCAGTCTGCATAGATTAGAGGGATTAATAGGGTAAATATATGGGATGCTATGGGGATAAGGCCTTGGTGGGATTGTTGTCGGTACAAACTCAATGGGTCTTATTGTCTCCCTCTGCATTATAGGGATTCTATGATTTTATGATTCTATAAATTGAGTGAGTGGAGAAACACGTGACAGATATAGTATAACACATCCATACACTTTGGTGTGAAAAACAGAAAGGAAGAATATTATTTAAATGGTGATACATTGAGAACCGTGGATATACAAAAGCTGTCCTTGTACACCAATCAATTAAAGTGGAGGGGCAGGTGCAGGAAGCAATTAGGGAGGCAAATAGTATGTTGGCTTTCATTGCGAGAGAATTTGAGTTCAGATGTAGAGATACCTTACTGAAGTTATACATAGGGCTTGCTGAAATCATAGCTGGAGTATTGCATGCCCCTACCTAAGAAAGCATATCCATAGAGGGAGTGCAGTGGAGATTCACTAGACTGATATCAGAGTTGGCAGGACTGTCCTATGAGGAGACTTTGGTTCAACTGGGCCTGAATGTATTCAAGAAAGAGATAGGTTGTTTTAGATTTTAATGGCACCGAGGGGAAAAAGAACAAAGAACAAAACAGCACGGGAAACAGGCCCTTCGGCCTAACAAGCCTGCGCCACCACCCCGATGTTCCCACCTCTACCCGTGATCCCTGTCTATGTTTATAGGTCTATGGATTAAAAAACCAAATTTAAGACAATTTAGGGAAAATTTGTTTTGCCAATTAGCCTAAGAGCACATCTTTGGGATGTGGGAGGAAACCGGAGCACCCGGAGAAAACCCACGCAAGCACGGGGAGAATGCGCAAACTCCCACAGACACAGACCCAAATCCATGTATCTGCACAGCACAGCGATAGTCACTGAGCTGTTGTGTTGCCCATCAAATGGTCCAGGTCAAGCGTACACTACCGACGTGAAGCACTAGGATACTCTTGAAAAATCCAAGAGCAGCCCTCTCACGACCCATCGCGTGAATGCCCCTCGTTAGACAACGAGGTGGACCAAAGCACCTGTAGGATAAAAACAAGTACGTCAATATCATCATCTATTTACACACTTCCCAGGGACTCCCAAGGCTCATGATCCCTATTTTAAATCAGTTTTCTATACCCCTCCATTCCCATTCTGTTCATGTGCCCATCTAAATATTTCTTAAATAACTCTAGAGTGCCTGCCTCCACCACTTTATTTGGCAGCAAGTGGGAATTTAACACTGAGATCGAGGACTAGCCATTATGATATTGAGTGCTCGAGCAGCCTCAAAGGGCCAAATGGCTTACTCCTACTCCTCGTTTCTATTTTCCATTGTTCCAGGGGAGACAGTGGCATTGTGGTTTTGTTGCTGGACTAGCAATCCAGAGGCCCAAAGTAATATGGCACAGTCACACAATGGTTAGCGCTGCTGCCTCTCAGCACCAGAGATCTGGGTTCAAATCGGCCTCGGACATTGTGTGGAGTTTCCATGTTCTCCCTGTGTCTGTATGGCTTTCCTCTGGGAGTTCTGGTTTCCTCCCATAGTCTAAAGATGTGTGGGTTAGGTGGATTGGCCATGCTAAATTACCCCTTCATGTCAGGGGCATTTGCTAGGATAAATGCATGGGGTTATGGGGATTTGGTTTGGGTGGGAATTGTGATCAGTACAGACTCAATGGGCCAAACGTAACGATTCTATGATTCTATTCTATGAATACTCTGTAACCTGTGTTCATATCCCAACACAGCATTTGATAAAATTTGAGATCAGTAAAAATCTGGAATTAAAATTTTAATGATTACCATTGTCAATTGTCATAAGAAAAACCTGACTCATTAATGTCACTTAGAAAAAGAAATCTTTAATCCTTATCAGGGCCACAGCAATGGATTGACACTTACTTGGTCTTGGGGATGGGCAATAAGTATTGGCCCAACTAGTGACACCCATATCCTGTAAACAAATAAAAAAAGTTACATCTACTAATGTCAAATAGAATAGGTGCCGTCAAACTGGACCTTGAGCTGAAAGATTTGATTTAAATTAATTCATGTCAGATTTAAGTTAAATCAAATTAGGTGAAGTTACTATTTTAAACTTTTAATACATTCTCTAATTGAAACAATTTTTACACATCTTACTATTATTATTACAAATGCTCCAAACTCACATTGCTACAAACAAGAACACCGACATTGCACTGCTGTAAATTCAATTTAATTCTAAAATTCCACTGCTGGTCTGTAACATAATTTGATTCTCTTGCTGCCAATCCTGCTTCACTGGCTTCAGGAACAGAGGGTAACTGTTATGTGTCCAGCTGCTAAGAACTTACAAAGCAATTTTTAAGCAATGACACTTAAGTAAATCTTTACAGGCGTAAGATTAGCACTAAGACTTTGATAATCTAGTCTAGATCATCCCTAATTTCCCAGGAACACTGAGACAAGTCACCACTTTGAAAACTGCATCGCTGCTCTGCACAGCTGAGCGAGAAGGCTGGCCTTTCTACACCCAGAGTTTATATAAACTAAATGGAGTAACCATTATTTATGTTAGCCACCAGAGGAGTTTAACAGTGAATACATCTGACGAAGTTCTATCCAGAAGGAAATTTTGGTGCTTCCAATAGTGCTATTGTTGCTTTGTAGATGTAAGATTGCAACTACATTGTTGAAGAAAATCTTGCAAAGTAAATAACAGTAATGAATAGGATATAAGCTTGATATTTTGCATATGGACTGCAAAAGACATTTGATAAACATTTGTTCACAAAAGTGAACCCATGGGATTAAAGGAACAGTTGTAGCTTGATGTGAGGGGACTAAGACTGTATTTTTTATAAAATAGATATGTATGGCCAAATAGGTGTTGTCTAGCCATAGCTCTTGCAAACATCTTGGTTGGCCTCTATGAAAACAAAGTGTATTCGATGGAATGATACCTAACCTACTACCCCTTGCATATTTTTGATAAGTGGATGATATGTTTGCTATATTTACATCTGTAGCTCCATGCAATAATTTCTTTACATGTCTTACTGGGCCATATCCTCTGCTCAAATTAGCCTTTGAAGTAGAGCAGTCAAATTAACTCCCTTTCCTTGATGTACTCATCATGAAAGCTGCCAGGGAGTTCTCTACTATGGTCTACTGCAAGCCTACTGTCACTGATCAATATATACATTGTAATTCTTGGAGTTCCATGGGCTAAAAAATCAGCCTTATCAATGACCATATAAATAGTGCCTAAACCATTCCACCATGCAAGCTAGATGTTGAAATAGGATGTATCAAAGGCATCCTGCAGGATAATGACTATCCTGATCAGATTATGTTGTACTGTTTATCACACAAACTTATGAACAGGCCTAACACCATTACTTTAAACCCTGAAGAGTACCCAGTTTGCCTCAGGTTACCTTGGAAGGGCAAGATATCTCAAATATTTGAGCAATAGGTGAAACTAGCTGTTTCACACTGCAACTATTCACCACTGATAGAATGCTATTGTCAAACCAGAAAGACATATGCCAATCACATAAATGAGTAACATGGTATATGAATTTCAGTACCAGTATGATGTTAGGTATATAGACTATATATTGCAAAGACTGACAGATGGTATCAAACAACATGTCCTATCAGCTGTTCACATTGTGACCATATCCAGTGAGCACATAGTTGCAAAACTGAAAGATGCTGAAGGGTGTGAATTGTGAGTTCACAAACATAGTTCACTGATTGATGACAGATGAACCATATTTATGAATGAGAGCATATTGGACAAGAGTAAAGCCGTAGTAGTCTAAAATATTGCTTAGGCTAAAATTAGGTGCCTGCATGTAGATTTGGGTTTTCATTTATACAACATGCATTAAAACCATTCAGTGCATTTAATGTAGGTTTGCCAAGATTATGCTAAAGATAGAAGATGACAATTAATGTGAAACATGTATCATTTCTACTGAGAAGGCAGGTTAAGAAGGAGTTAAAAGTAGATTTTTGAAATCATGAAAAAGTTTAATAAATTGGAAAGGGGAAGAGAATTTCTATATCATTTCTATAGAATAATTCCAAATTTATCTTGGTTGCAAAATCAGTATTAAAGAATCATCAATTGAAATTCATTAATTGAAAGAATGAAGTGGAGAGTTAGGAGGCTCTATGTGAGGTCAGATGAGAGTTACTGCCCTTGCAATGAAGCAGCATTTGATTGAGCGTGACATCAATGAACCCTAATAAAACTGAAGTCAATGAGAATCGGTGGATAACTCTGCACCGGAATGAGTAACACTAAACACGAAGGATGATGTGGTTGTTACAGCTCAATCATGTCAGGCTTTGGACATCACTGCAGGAGTTCTAGCTAGAGATTTTTCTAGCTGGAGGTCGGTCACTAGTGGTGTGCCGCAGGGCTCGGTACCTCTTCTATTTGTAATATATATAAATGACTTGGAAGAGGGAGTAAGTGGAGTGATAAGCAAGTTTGCAGACGATACAAAGATGGCTGGACTTGCGGATAGTGAGGAGCATTGTCAAGCGACACAGCAGGACATAGATAGGCTGGTAGCTTGGGCAGGCAGATGGCAGATGGAATTCAATCCTGATAAATGCGAGGTGATGCATTTCGGGAGAAAGAATGTAGGGGAGAGGTATATGATAAAGGGTAGACCTATTAAGAGTATAGAAACACAGAGCGACCTGGGGGTGCAAGTGCACAAGTCTCTGAAGGTGGCAGAGCAGGTGGAGAAGGTTGTGAAGAAGGCACATGGTATGCTAGCCTTTATAGGAAGGGGAATATAGTACAAGAGCTGCCTTTTAATGTTGCAGTTGTATAAAACGTTGGTTAGTCCTCATTTGGAATACTGCATCCAGTTCTAGTCACTTTACTACCGGAAGAACGTGGAGACTCTGGAGAGAGTGCAGGGGAGGTTTACCAGGATGCTGTCTGGTATGGAAGGTCTGAGTTACAAGGAGAGGTTAGGCAAATTGGGACTGTTTTCCTTAGAAAGACGTAGACTTAGAGGAGATCTAATAGAGGTGTACAAGATTATGAGGGGTATAGATGGAGTGAACAGGGTTAAGCTTTTTCCTAGGATGGATTCAAATAGCACAAGGGGTCACGGACTTAGGGTGAGGAGGGTAAGGTATAATTTGGATGCTAGAAGGAGTTTTTTTACACAGAGGGTGGTGGGGGTATGGAATGCGCTGCCAAGTAAAGTGGTGGAGACAGGCACTCTGGAATTATTTAAGAGATACTTAGATGGACACATGAACAGAATGGGAATGGAGGGATATAGAAAACTGATTTAAAATAGGGATCATGAACCTTGAGTCCCTGGGAAGTGTGTAAATAGACGATGATATTGATGTATTTGTTTTTATCCTACACGTGCTTTGGTCCGCCTTGTTGTCTAATGAGGGACATACACGCGATGGATTGTGAGAGGGCTGCTCTTGGATTTTTCAAGAGTATCCTAGAGCTTCACGTCATTAGTGTACGCTTGACCTGGACCATTTGATGGGCAACACGACAGCTCAGTGAGTATCACTGTGCTGTGCAGATACATGGATTTGAGCCTGTGTCTGTGGGAGTTTGCACATTCTCCCCGTGCTTGCGTGGGTTTTCTCTGGGTGCTGCAGTTTCCTCCCACATCCCAAAGATGTGCTCTTAGGCTAATTGGCAGAACAAATTCTCCGTAAATTGTCTCAAATTTTGTTTCAATCCATAGATCTATAAGCATAGACAGGGATCATGGGTAGAAGTGGGAACATCGAGGTGGCGGCATGGGCTCGTTGGGCCGAAGGGCTTGTTTCCCGTGCTGTTTTGTTCTTTGTTCTACAGGATAGTACCTAATCATCTTCAGCTATTTCGTCAATGACCTCCCCAACATCATAAGGTCAGCAGTGAGGATATTCACTGAACATTTTCATAATGTTCTGCACACTTGCAACTTCTCATACTGAAGTTTATGTCTATGAACAGCAATATCTGAACAACATTCAGGGTTGGGCTGATAAGTGGCAAGTAACTTTTGCAATACACAATTGCTAAGTAGTGATGTTCTCCAGCAAAAGAGATGCTAACCATCTCTTCTTGGCATCAATGGCATTATCATTGTTGCATCTCTTTCTATCAACATCCTGAGGGCTACCATTTTCCAGAGTCTGAAATGAAACAGCTGTTTAAATAATATAGCTACGAGACTAGATCAGAGGCTGGGAATTTAACAGCAAGTAATTCATCCCTTGCCCACCCCCATTCAAGGTTGAACTCGCTGATTGGGCCACCAATTTTTCAATCCCTAATTGCTTTTGAGAAGCAGTGATGATCTGCTTTCTTGAACCTCTGCAGTCTATGTGATGTAGGTACACGGTGATGTTGGGAAAGGAGTTTGAGGATATTGATCTAGCGATAGTGAAGGAATGGCGATATAATTCTAAATCACGATGGTGTGTGAATTGGCAGAGGTTTTGTGGGCCATGGTGTTCCCATGCATTCTCTGCCCTTGTCTTTCAAGAACTAGTCTGATATTTTTGGGATTGTGGGTATCATTCATCTTATGCATATTCCAAAGCCAGTGAAATCTTCTTGACTTGATTAGCCCTGGCAAGCTAGGCATCTTTGATCTTGAGAGGATTGCTTCATTGGTGACTCTGTCAGGAATTCTCCATAAGAAGTCTTACAACACCAGGTTAAAGTCCAACAAGTTTATTTGGTAGCAAATGCCTCTAGCTTTCAGAGCGCTTGCTGCTCCTTCATCAGGTGAGTTTGAGATCTCTAGTCCATCACTTTGTCAATGGAAGTTATTGAGCTTTTTGCTCTTGCTCGCTGTAACTTATCCAAGCTTCATTGCTATACAGTAATACAAATCAGAATATGATGTAATGCTGGCATTGGACTGGGGTGGACACAGTAAGAAATCTCACAACACTAGTTAGAATTTAATAGGATTATTTGGTATCACGAGCTATTGGAGCACTGCTCGTAACTCACCTGATGAAAGAGCAATGCTCCAAAAGCTTATGATACCAAATAAACCTGTCAGATCAGAATAGTTAATACATAAATATACCAATTAGACATCAAGATAATATGAAAGTATTGACTGGGTAATGTACATAATTGAAATCTGAATAATTGTACAGTGAGTTTTACTTCCTGTATTATTGTTAGTATGGCCAACATGAAAGAAGCTTCAAATATGGTATCAAAGACACACTTCCAGTAAAAGGAAATTAAATGATCAATATGTTTTTTGATCGTGTTCTTCTATAATAACTCAGTGAGCTTATTCATTAGCAGCTGATTTTTAGAGGCATAGGAAAGCTACAGTTTGACCTAGTTTGTGCTGAATGAACAAATTTCAGCTAGAGAAGTTTTAAGAGGGAGTTACGGTTGTCTGAAACACCTTCAGGCTAGGGAGGGGAACATTGACAAGGGATCTTAGTTATAATCATGCTTCAGCCACCTTTGGTGAAAATACACATTGTGGACTTTTGTTTAAAGTACCGAGATGCACACAAAAATGATCAGTTTTGAAATATAGAAGCTGACCAGCCTCTTAATGTTTCAATTCTATCATGAAAAAAGACATAAAAATATGACAAAATAAGAAAAAAATAGGTTATTTGAGAGATGAAGTACTGCAGTATTATTGAGTGGAATATTTAACTTGTCATTCAGATGCACCATAGAACAGGACTATTATATACTTGAACAACTACCCCAACACTAATTCTCTGAACATTCAGACAATGGCATAGTGACATTGTCACTGGACTAGCAATCAAAAAACCAGATTAATGCTCTGGGGATGCAAGTTCAAATTCCACCATGACAGATGGTGAAATTTGAATTCAATAAAAATCTGGAATTAAAAGTCTAATGATGACCATGAAACCATTGTTGATTGTTGTAAAACCCATTTGGTTCACTAACGTACTTTAGGAAGGAAATTTGCTATGGTTACCTAATCTTATTTACACATGACTCCACATCAACATCAATGCCCCCTCTTAAATGCCCCTCTGAAATGGCCTACCAAGCCACTTGATTCAAGGGCAATTAGGAATGGCCAACAAATGTCTGTACAATAATGTCCACATCCCATGAATGAATTTTGTCAAAAACTCAATTTAGTGCCACTTTCCTACTCCCATTTTCCGACTTTTTTAATTTTCTTTGATTTTTCTTCAAATAATTATTGATCTTAGTTTTAAGGTCCATTTTAAATTTTATTTCCTGTAATTTTTCTATTCAGATATTCCATTACATAACTTAATTATGTGCAGTAAATAATACTTTGGCATCTTCAATTTTTTTTTCTGTTATTTCCTATGTGTCAGGCTGGAAGGCAAATGGAGATCAGGTGCCCAATATGGTAGTTGTAGAAGAAATTTGGATACCATAAGGAGGAGATTTGGCATTGAAGGGACAGTGGCCAGGCACTAAGTTTAGGGGAAGGGTGGTTGGTTATCAGAGTGGTGATCCTGGCATCATGTCTGGAATAATATGTGGGGAATTGGACATCACTGAGATGACTCAGATATTGCTGGAAACTGGGATAATTTGGACATTATGTGAATCAGGTCTATCACTGTGGAGGAGGCCAGAAGATTCTGGGTCCACTCATGTGGTTTTCTTGTTGGACTTGGAGGAAACACTCCTGCTCCTTCTGCCCACTGAGTAGTGCAATAAGATAAGATAAATATGGCTCCTTCTCACCTTTTTTCCCGTCTGGATTCTCAAGACGTTGAAATCTTGGCTTCTGTAAAAAATGAAAATTTGGTTAAAATTGAGAGAAGCAATGTGCTTAAAATATTTCAACCTTCATCTGGAGAACTGAATTTAAAAAGGAAATTGTGTGTTGCAGCTCAAATCTGAGAATTTTAAACTTCTGCATCTTCCGAACCATCGTAAATCAACCCAAGCTTCCTCCACATTCGCAACACACAGCATGCTGGTGCTATTATGCTCCTGTCCAAGATTTGGCATTCATTCCCCAAAACCCACCAACTCCCACATGAGATCTGCCACGGTTCCCTTCACCTTTAAGTTCATAAGACAATCTGTTAAACATACATGCTAGGAACTGAACTGAATAGTTTTGAGGACTCTAGTTTGAAGAGGCCTAAAACAATGTAAATTGAGCTCTGCAATTGTGATGATCTTACAGCACATGTAATATAATAATACGCTGAGAATTTCATTAACAAACCGAGTAAAATGCTTATCTACGTTGTTTGCACTGTTGCTGTTTATGTTATTTAAATTAGATTTGTTATGCAAAAATTTGTCTTGAGATAACAATCTATTTGCATTATTACTGCAACGGATCAGGATATCAAAAGATATGACTGTTGGAAGATATGAATTTATTGAAAATAATTATAGTTAGTTATTGCTTAAAATTTATCTAGCCTTTTTCAATAATCATTGTACACTGAAACCATTAATGAATTAAATGGCAGATGAATCTATTAATTGTAGAAGACAAGAACACAGCATAGCTCAACAGACAGAAGCACGAACCTGCAGAGTTCCTCTCATTACAAGCAATTCCTTGTTTCATTAAAAGTACATCAACATGGGTGTTCTGGGAAGGAGATGACTGATGAAACAAGTTAAACAGACAAACCAAGCGTATAGATGCAGATTAGGCTTCAGAAGATGAGGGCGTAAAAGGGATTTAATGGTAGGATGGATTATAGAAATCCTTGTAACAATGTTAAATAATTATAGTTCCAGCAGAGATCAAAGCAACATTGATTGAACCCCCAAGCCTATAACATACAGTATCTTGGAAACCAAAGATTGGTCAACTTGTACTGAATCCTCCCTAGTTATATGCACTAAATAGGATTGGAATTTTTAGTTCTGTGATGTGATACTCCACAAATCTAAGTTTCATGCATTTTGTTACTTGAAAAATAACTCATTCCAGCCCAGTCTCTTGATTTGTTTTTTGTCTTTGGTTATAGCTATTGTTTTTTTAGTTCAAGGTCATTCACAAAAGCCTGAATATCTCAAGGAACAGAATACAATTGATCCAAATTCCCTCATAACTCAATCTCTATTTTGATAAAAGTACATACATTTGTGCTAGAAAAACAGTGAAATTTTTGTTAAAATTTTTTTTTGGTTTTAATTTTTTTTTGGAGAAATATCATTTACCATTATCCACATTTCAAAGGGCTGAATTCCAAGCTTGAGTATATGGGAAAAAACACATGTGCTTTTATGATTCTGTGAGTTTGTCTTATTCAATTATGCAATTTTCATTGGCATATTAATCATCTTTTCAACAAACAAGCAAGCTTTAATTAACCAAACCTTGGATAAAGACATGTTGCTGGATCATCATTTGGTTTATCACAAGGCGCAGCCAGTCGTTAAGTAAATTCTGGATTGTGAGATGAATTTAAATTTTTTTTTCTTTTTTGTTACGGTTTGAATAAAACTCATCTTAAACTCCCAGATTCCGAATGGAGGGCTGAATTCATTTATAATTTGATGGAGCAGCTTCATTCCTATTGATGGGATTGGGCTATCATGCAGCAAACCATTTTATTTTTTACAGAAGTTACACTAGAGATCCATATATGGGCTAATTCACCAATTTTTTAACTTGTTGAGTTTAAAATTAATTTAAGATTAAACATAACAGGGGCACTTGGAAAAATATTAGTTCATAATTACAAATACAATAAAAATTTCAACAGTTTAAACTTTTATGAAGTAAACAACAAATTATGGTTGTCAATCTAAGTCGATAGCTAGATGAAACAAAGTAAGTTAGATTGTTTTATCAAGTCTAGCATGTGTCCTGTCTTTACTACTTAAATGTGTCTCGTGCAACAAAAAGAACTATTGATTATCTGCTGCAATTTTCTTTTGCAAATTTACCTCTTGCCTAATTTTAAAATTTAAACCAGACTAGTTTAATTTTTTTAACATTCAGCAGCTTTTAATGCTTATTTCTCTTTTTTTTAACCAGTTGTTGAATAACTTTAAATTGAAATGGAGAGCACATAGCTCTGGTTGTTCCAGAGGTAACTGAGATTCTATAACTGTATTCTTATTTTACTTTTACTGATAGATATCAGTACTGCCTGGTGAAAGCACAACGAACAGCTGCAATTGCATGACAGTAGAACTTTGAAGTTAACTGGCATAAAAATTACAATTTGACTAGTTTTTAAAAATTGTATATATACTATATATGCACTTCAAGACTGTGGTCAAATAGTTAATAGCCTATGAATATTTAAGTGAGCTGCAGTTCCACTATTGTGCCAATGAAACACAGTCTATTATATTAAAAAGTCAATCTTCAAGAAAGTTTGGATATTTATAAGAATTTTAATCCAACTTTAAAATTAAGATTAGCAAAAAAGATCAGAAGTTTATTTCAAAAAAGTTTATATTCCATTATTTCAAAAAGTATGTGTGCATGCACATATATATCGTTTTATTTGCATGTTTTTATTGTTCACAGTATTTTGAAGCCAAATTATTCTTAAAAATTAATTCGGTACATTATTAATACTGCCTAATTTCTAGATGCATCAATTGTTTAAGTGTCCCCTGCGTTCTGTACTGAAATATGTAAAGATTTTGGAGAATCACAACACAATTGGATTGATTATGCAGAAAAATGTGGAGTTTTATAAGCAAACAAATGGCAAAGAGCAACTGGCATTTTCATACTGTCCGCATGTTGTCAGCCAACAACATTTTGCAAGCATGGCTTTTACTTCAGTGATGAAAGTGAAGGTAAATCGCAGGCACAGACTGCATTGTGAGAGCAGAGCAGAGCTGGCCGCCTCCGCAGCCAAAGACCAGATGCACCTCCATATCCTAATCTGTAAACGACTTAGAGGACTGTTATCTCAGGGTTCTTCTGCTTCATTTCATGCTTGATTTGCTTTAATTTGTCTGATAGGGCACAAGGATTTTGAAATGGCCCATCTTTCTGCTGAAAATGTTCTGATTTTACTTCGTTATTGTTATGTGGGGGTTTGACTTTTTTTATGTAGGGGAAAAAACCTTGCTCCAGTGTAACGGTTTGTTTGTGTGAATTTGACATATAAAGCATGTTCTGATGATGAAGGCATGCTAAATACTACGAGCTGTCCTCAGTAAATTGCCCAACTTGTTTTGTTAAAAGAAATGTCCACTTATTAACTTTATTACTATGTCTGCCAAACATTAAAAAATGTAGTGAGATTTCCTGCTGTTTGGGTATTAGTGATCACCTCAAAGCGATTATCACTGTTACGTCGAGTGCTATTCAGAATAATGGATAGGTAGGAGGCAGTTGCAAAGTAATAGCATAGTCAGTGGGATTGGAAAGACATTATAAACCATGAGGGAACATCTTGAGCAGCTTATGCGTAATATATAAAACCTGAAATTGTGTTCTTTAACTCCTGCCGATAATTTTAACTGATTTTGAAATGTATTTTACCACAGTTGTTTTTGTTCTCTCTCTGTGGCACTATGCCCCAGTCAAGAGGGAGGCAGACAGTTTCTAGAAAGGCTGCTTGAGCTAGCTACTGGGTGAGACACAAGAGAGACTTTTTCCCGATAATCATTCACACTATGATTATGAGCAAGCAGCCATACTGATGGTGCAAGGAAAATCATTGTGAACACAATCCTTATTTGACTAAGATATAGCATCTTAATATGCCAGATTTTACCTCAGCACACCATTTTATTTTGAGCAATTATACAATTGCTTTTGTAGTGAATATTTTGATATCCTACTAAGTTTTCAGTGAAGCCTTATTTAATGTAGGGAGAACATTGTAAATAGATTGTGTACAACATAATATTATTGGTACATAGAAATTGAAATTAGTTTTAGCAATAACATATTGCACACTTTGTTGTCTTATGTTTTAAGACAATATCACATTTCTTAGGAGAGATTTTCTAACCTTAGCAGAGATTTTCAACCTAGTATAGATTGCGCTGATTCTAGAAAATAATATGTGGGCCTTAAAATCAGTTTCTCACCCGACACCAAACAGTTTGCAATCACCCGACCCCTTTCTAATGGTGTGAACCAGATTGTGTCCAAAAAAAGGTTGAGGCCAATTTTCATGAGATTGACTGAATCAGGGAGTGCCTTTCATCAACTGCAAGGGGTTCATTCCACTCCCTGAATATCCAAATTGTGTGCGACCATCTGGTCAATATCATGCACAAATGTGCATGCTATCCAAGTGTGTGCATGACGTCTGCAACCTGGGACAACCCAGACTGATGAGAGGGCTCGTGGGGGATAAGGTCTACTCACAGAGGTAATGGCTGATGACGTCAGTGTGGAGATCTAAGACAGAGGCCAGAGACCCACTGCATTGAGGCCCATGCTGCCACCCAATCTATCATTGAGCTGTACATTGTAGATGTGGTCTTGCTGCCTGTACTCCTCTGGCACTGCTTTGGAATGCATGCCCCAGGGGATCTCACACCTCATGTTGGTTTGCTGTGTACTCCAAAACTTTGCACATCAACAAGGTGACATTCTGTAGAAGGAAAACCAGGTGGATTCCTCTGAAGAGGAGGTGGAGCAGGAGGGAGTGGAGGATGAAATTTAGGAGGACCCAGAGAATGGGGGGACCAGTAGTGGCAAGGATCCAACTCCAGCATTCCAAAAGGACCGCGGAGGCCCTCATTCTCGAATTAGGAGCAAGATGTCCAGCAGCTCCAATTCTGCCACTGCACTCTCACCAGAAAACCTCACCGTCCCTTCCAAAAAATCCTTGTCCCCTCTCCCTGACATAATGCACCTCTTTCCCTCCCTCCAAAGGTCACATTGACATTATAGCAGGGTGATGGGCCTTGATTGGCCATGTCAGCAAGTAACTTTTCCAGGCAGGATAGGGATGATGACTCCATAACATATAGGAGCAAAATTAGGCCATTAGTCTGTTTCACCATTCAATCATGGCTAATAAGTTTCTGAACTCCATTCTCCCACCTTTTGCTTGTAACCTTTACCTCTTTCCCAATCATAGAGTCATAGAGGTTATCGTTAGAGTCGTAGAATTTACAGCATGTAAACAGGCCCTTCGGCCCAACTTGTCCATGTCGCCTTTTTAAAAACCCCTAAGCTGCATGAGACCCTGGTCAACCTCTCTTGGAGTATTGTGCTCTGTTCTGGTTGCCTCATTATAGGAGAGATGTGGAAGCCATTGAACAGGTGCAGAGAAGATTTACAAGAATGTTGCCTGGATTGGGTGGCATGCCTTATGAGGATAGGTTGAGAGAGCTTGGTCTTTTCTCCTTAGAGAGTCGAAGGATGAGAGGTGACCTGATAGAGGTGTATAAGATATTGAGAGGTATTGATCGAGTGGATTCTCAGAGGCTTTTTCCCAGTGCTGAAATGGCTGCTACAAAAGGACACAAGTTTAGGGTGCTGGGGAGTAGGTACAGAGGAGATGTCAAGGGTAAGTTTTTCACTCAGAAAGTAGTGGGTGCATGGAATCGGCTGCCAGTGGTGGTGGGGAGGCAGATTCGATAGGGCCTTTTAAGAGACTTCTGACCAAGTAAGATAGAAGGTTATAGGTAAGTCGAGTAGGTAGAGATATGTTTGGTGCAACTTGTGGGCCGAAGGGCCTGTTTGTGCTGTAGTTTTTCTATGTTCTAATCCCAATTGCCTGCATTTGGCCCATATCCCTCTGTACCCATCGTATCATGTAACTATCTAAATCCTTTTTAAAAGACAAAATTGTACCCACCTCTACTATCACCTCTGGTAGCTAGTTACAGCCACTCACTACCCTCTATGTGAAAAAATTACCTCTCTGGACATTTCTGTATCTCTCCCTTCACACCTTAAATCTATGGCTTCTAGTTTTAGACTCCCTGACCTTTGGGAAAAGATATTGATTATCTAGCTGATCTGTGCCTCTCGTTACTTTATAGACCTCTATAATATCACCCCTCAGCCTCCTATGCTCCAGAGGGAAAATGTCCCAGTTCATCCAGCCTCTCCTTATAACTTAATTCATCAAGTACCTGTAGCATCATAGTAGATCTTTTCTGCACTCTTTCTAGTTTAATAATATCCTTTCTATAATATGGTGGCCCGAATTGCACATAGTATTCCAAGTGTGGCCTTACCAATGTCTTGTACACTTCAACAAAACATTCCAACTTCTGTATTCAGTGCTCTAACCAATGAAACCAATCATGCCAAATCCCTTCTTCAACAATCAAGAACCCAAAATTGAACCTTGTGGTATACCTCCAGTCACTCCAACAGCCTTCTGCCACCATCCTTCATGTCTTCTTACTAAGCCAATTTCAGATCCATCTTGCCAAGCTTCTCTGCCTTTCATATGTTTGTACTGTCTCAATTAGGCTGAAGAAATTCTTCCTCATCTCGGTTCTAAAGGGTCATCCCAAATTTATGTGGCTTTGCACTCGGATTTTAGTCTCTCCTTCTTACGAAAATATCTTCCTCACGCTACTTGTTGCTGGGCCCAGGGTTAAGTGGCTGATGAGATAAAACATAGAACATAGAACATTACAGCACAGAACAGGCCCTTCGGCCTTCGATGTTGTGCCGACCAAAATAAAAAGCAATGCCCCTCCAAACTAAACCATTCCCTTCTCTTCCATATACTTATCAATTAACCTCTTAAACGCACCAAACTTGGCGCATCTACAACAGCTGCAGGCAGGGCATTCCACTCCCTAATCACTCTTTGAGTAAAGAACCTACCTCTGATATCCGTCTATAACTCATACCCCTTAATTTAAAGCTGTGTCCCCTCGTGCTAGCTTTCTCCATCCTAGGAAAAAGGCTATCACTGTCCAACCTATCTAAACCTCTAATCATCTTATATGCTTCAATAAGATCCCCTCTTAGCCGCCTCCTTTCTAACGAAAACAACCTCAAATCCTTCAACCTCTCCTCATAGGACCTGCCCTCCATACCAGGCAACATCTGGTAAACCTCCTCTGTACCCTCTCCAATGCCTCCACATCTTTCTTATAATGTGGGGACCAGAACTGCACACAATACTCCAAGTGCGGCCGCACTAGATTTTTGTACAGTTGCAACATGATGCTGCGGCTCCTAAATTCAATCCCCCTACCAATAAAAGCTAAGACTCCATATGCCTTCTTAACAACTTTATCCACTTGACTGCCTACTGTCAGGGATCTATTGACACATACACCAAGATCCTTCTGTTCCTCAACACTATTAAGAGCCCTACCATTAGCACTATACTCTACACATTTATTGTTCCTGCCAAAGTGCATTACCTCACACTTTTCCACATTAAACTCCATTTGCCACCTCTCGGCCCAGCTCTGCAACTTGTCCAAGTCACTCTGTAAACTATAACACCCCTCTTCACTATCTACCACTCCACCAACTTTAGGGTCATCTGCAAATTTACTGATCCATCCCTCAATACCCTCATCCAGATCATTTATAAAAATTACAAACAGCAGGGGCCCCAAAACAGACCCCTGAGGCACACCACTCGTCACCGAACTCCACGAAGAAAATCTCCCATCAACAACCACCCTCTGTCTTCTATCTGCCAGCCAATTTCTAATCCAATTAGCTAAATCACCCTCTATTCCACACATCTGCATTTTCTGTAGAAGTCTTCCATTGGCCACCTTATCAAACGCCTTACTAAAGTCCATATATACTACATCAACTGCCTTACCCCCATCCACCTCTTTGGTCACTTTCTCAAAAAACTCAATGAGGTTAGTAAGGCATGACCTACCCTTCACAAAACCATGCTGACTATCCCCAATCAATTCATTTCTCTCTAAATAACTTATAAAGTCTCTGGCCATTTCAGAGACTTGGGTAGAGCAGGGACAGGAATGGATGTTGCAGGTTCCGGGGTACAAATGCTTTAGTCGGAGTAGAGAAGGAGTTAGAAGGGGGGGAGGAGTGGCGTTATTGGTCAAAGACTGTATCACGGTGATAGAAAAGAAGTTTGATGAGGACTTGTCTGTTGGGGTAGTAATCTCAGATTAGAAACAGGAGAGGAGAGGTCACCCTGTTGGGAGTCTTTTACAGACCTCCTAATAGTTCTAGAGAGGTTGAGGAAAGGATTGCGAAGTCAATTCTGATTAGGAGTGAAAGTAGTAGGGTAATTGTGATGGGGGACTTTAACTTTGCTAATATTGATTGGAATAGCTATAGCTCTAGCTCGTTAGAGGGGTCAGTTTTCGTACAGAGTGTGCAGGAAGGTTTTTGACTCAGTATGTAGATAGGCCAACTAGAGGTGAGGCTACATTGGATTTGGTGCTGGGCAATGAGCCAGACCAGGTGTTAGGCTTGGAAGTTAGTGAACATTTTGGTGATAGTGACCACAATTCGGTTACGTTCACCTTAGTGATGGATAGGGATAGGCATGAAGCTGGGGGCAGTAGTTATAGCTGGGGGAAGGGTAATTATGAGGCCATCAGGAGAGAATTAGGGTGCATAGATTGGACTAGGGAACTACAGGGACTGGGAACATCTGGAATGTGGTGCTTATTCAAGGAGCAGCTGCTGCGAGTCCTTGATAAGTATGTCCCTGTCAGGCAGGGAGGAAATGGACGAGTAAGAGAGCCTTGGTGTACGAAAAAAGTTGATTTGCTGGTTAAGAAGAAAAAGGAGGCTTATGTCAGGATGAGGCTTGAAGGCTCAGATAGTGCAATGGATAGCTATAGATTAGCCAGGAAGGAGGTAAAAAGTGAATTGAGGAGAGCTAAGAGGGGACACGAGAAGATGTTGGCTGATAGGATTAAGGAGAATCCTAAAGCTTTCTTTCGATATGTTAAGAATAGAAGATTGGTTAGGGCAAGATTAGGGCCAGTCATAGACAGCAGTGGGAAGTTGTGCGTGGAGCCTGAAGAGATTGGTGAGGCACTGAATAAATATTTCTCTTCGGTATTCACGCAGAGTGCTGGAAATGTAGCTATGGAGAGCACTGAGGTACAGGGTTGCAAATTGGGAAGTATTGTAGTAGATAGGGAGGATGTGTAGAAATTCTCGAGGGTTTGAAGTTGGATAAGTCCCCTGGGCCGGACGGGATTTACCCTAGGATTCTCTGGGAGGCAAGAGAGGAGATTGCAGAGCCTCTGGCTCTGATCTTCAGGTCCTCGTTGGTTACGGGTGTGGTTCCGGAGGCATGGAGGATAGCGAATGTGGTCCCATTGTTTAAGAAGGGGAAGAGAGACCTTCCTGGGAATTATAGGCCAGTGAGTCTTACTTCTGTTGTGGGCAAGGTATTGGAGAGAATTATTAGGGATAGGATTTATAGTTATTTAGAGAGAAATGAATTGATTGGGGATAGTCAGCATGATTTCGTGAAGGGTAGGTCATGCCTAACTAACCTCATTGAGTTTTTTGAGAAAGTGACCAGAGAGGTGGATGGGGGTAAGGCGGTTGATGTAGTATATATGGACTTTAGTAAGGCTTTTGATAAGGTGGCCCATGGAAGACTTCTACAGACAATGCAGATGTGTGGAATAGAGGGTGATTTAGCTAATTGGATTAGAAATTGGCTGGCAGATAGAAGACAGAGGGTGGTGGTTGATGGGAGATTTTCATCGTGGAGTTCGGTGACGAGTGGTGTGCCTCAGTGGTCTGTTTTGGGGCCCCTGCTGTTTGTAATTTTTATAAATGATCTGGATGAGGGTATTGAGGGATGGATCAGTAAATTTGCAGATGATACTAAAGTTGGTGGAGTGTAGATAGTGAAGAGGGGTGTTTTAGTTTACAGAGTGACTTGGACAAGTTGCAGAGCTGGGCCGAGATGTGGCAAATGGAGTTTAATGTGGAAAAGTGTGAGGTAATGCACTTTGGCAGGAACAATAAATGTGTAGAGTATAGTGCTAATGGTAGGGCTCTTAATAGTGTTGAGGAACAGAAGGATCTTGGTGTATGTGTCAATAGATCCTGAAAGTAGGCAGTCAAGTGGATAAAGTTGTTAAGAAGGCATATGGAGTCTTAGCTTTTATTGGTAGGGGGATTGAATTTCGGAGCCGCAACGTCATGTTGCAACTGTACAAACTCTAGTGCGGCCGCACTTGGAGTATTGTGTGCAGTTCTGGTCCCCACATTATAAGAAAGATGTGGAGGCATTGGAGAGGGTACAGAGTAGGTTTACCAGGATGTTGCCTGGTATGGAGGGCAGGTCCTATGAAGAGAGGTTGAAGGATTTGAGGTTGTTTTCGTTAGCAAGGAGGCGGCTAAGAGGGGATCTTATTGAAGCATATAAGATGATTAGAGGTTTAGATAGGGTGGACAGTGATAGCCTTTTTCCTAGGATGGAGAAAGCTAGCACGAGGGGACACAGCTTTAAATTAAGGGGTACGAGTTATAGGACGGATATCAGAGGTAGGTTCTTTACTCAAAGAGTGATTAGGGAGTGGAATGCCCTGCCTGCAGCTGTTGTATATGCGCCAAGTTTGGTGGCGTTTAAGAGGTTAGTTGATAAGTATATGGATGAGAAGGGAATGGTTTAGTTGGGAGGGGCATTGCTTTTTATTTTGGTCGGCACAACATCGAAGGCCGAAGGGCCTGTTCTGTGCTGTATTGTTCTATGTTCTATGTTCTATAAATCCTATCCCTAATAATTCTCTCCAATACCTTGCCCACAACAGAAGTAAGACTCACTGGCCTATAATTCCCTGGAAGGTCTCTCTTCCCCTTCTTAAACAATGGGACCACATTCGCTATCCTCCAGTCCTCCGGAACCACACCCGTAACCAACGAGGACCTGAAGATCAGAGCCAGAGGCTCTGCAATCTCCTCTCTTGCCTCCCAGAGAATCCTAGGGTAAATCCCGTCCGGCCCAGGGGACTTATCCAACTTCAAACCCTCGAGAATTTCTAGCACATCCTCCCTATCTACTACAATACTTCCCAATTTGCAACCCTGTACCTCAGTGTTCTCCATAGCTACATTTCGAGCACTCTGCGTGAATATGACTCTGCGTGAAGATGACTGATGAGAATGCCATTCTAGACATAGGACAGCTCAGGAGATAAGCGGGGAATGAAATATTGACAAGTGAGTCTCATGCCAGCAGAGGGGTGACTGTTGGAAAAAATTCAGACGGAGAGCATTGGACTCCACTTGGAAAGATGTGAGTTGCTTCAGGATAGTTAGCATTGCTTTGACAGTGGAAGTATTCATATTGAATTCAAAAGCATATTTTGAAAAAGTGATCAACTGTATGGATGAGAAGGTTCAATTGCTGTAGTTCAGGTGGCTTTGAGCACTGCCTTGGACAAGGTCCCACATAGGGACTAATTGAGCCAGTTCAAACACATGAAATGTATGTCTCTGAGCTGCTGAAAATGGTGCAGGAGCCTATGATGCTTGGTCAGTGCTTTCCACAGAGCTTTCCTCTAAGGTGGGGAGGGTGGTTTCGCCGACTGCTAAGGACTAGTGAAAGGGAGAGACAAGAATCTGAGCAGCTTGGAACTTACTTGAGAGAGATCATGTAATTAAAGGTTTTGTGGCTTGTCATTTCTATGGTGCACACTGACATCACAGTCATTCAGTTTGTTCAGGTGCTGCTCGAAGAGGATCAGGAGACACAACTCAGGAATTCTCCTGCCTGTCTTCTCCCGTTACATTCTGTTATGGACCATTTTCTCCTGCAGAAACAAAAGGAAATGATTGAAAGCCTATTGACCAGCAGGCCCAGGAGGCATGGATGTTGGGGAACATGTGGCTTATGTCAGTGTCTTGCCTCGCCATGCAGGGGTTGTAATGGGGGTGCCAGAGAAATTTGAGGAAGATGCTAAGGGGTTGGGTGCAGGACGGCTGTGAGGTGTTAGGGAATGGATAATCCAGGCTCAACAGATTGGACTGCTGCCAGGCTGAGACACATGGACACTCATCTTTCCATGTTGTTCATCTTCTTCCGGCATTGGGTGGCAATGCTCAGTGTCAGGCTGCGGGAACCGACTGCTGTGGTGACCGCATCCCAGGTGTTCTTTGAGTCCTTCTCCTGGGCCATTTGCCCTCCCAGGGGTACAAAAGAAGCCATCCTAGGTCTCCCACTGAAATATGGGGCTGATCTACATGCTGCAATCCTCCTGACGTGCCTGGCAGCTGGTGCAGCAGGAGTATTTCAATGTAGCTTCCCTAGTTCAGTCAAATCACACACCTAGGGACTCCATAACAGCAAGTTTCATGTGGACTAAGTGTGGGATGATTGCAATCTAATGATATCAGAAACACCAGAGTGGATCACTCCTGTTTTGTCGCCATTATGACACTTCTTTTGGGAAAATTCCATCCTTTGTTATAGAGTTTAAAAACTTCAACACTCAAATGTATTTGCATATATTACTTACCTTTATCCAAAAATAATCATTAAACATTTGTTCAGAATTGAAACAATGAGTAAAAGAGAGGAACCTCCTTGCATATGTTAATTCCATAAGTATAAGAAACTTAAGCTATTGAAACTATGCGATCTTCAATTTTAGAATTTCTGATTTTATTATTATTATTCAGATAAATTTGACAAAGCTCTGCACCGCAGTACAAAAACCTCATCCAACAGGAGTGCAGATCAGAGAACTGGGTGTGGAGGTAAACATGGTCAGCCAGTTTGTGATACTTTTGATTTCCCAGTTTGTAATTTTAATGAACTATATCAAAAGTATAATGAATTATATTTTTAATGCAGAAAATCTCATGAAATTTACATAAATAGACCATGAGATCAAGAATACTTCGTACACTCTGATACAACAATTTTACATCAAGTTTTTCCATTATAATTCCCTATGTCCAAATTTGCAATTAATTGAATAAATGTACAGGCATAATTAAGGTGAATCACTTGAATTATTGAACATACGGGTGTCTTATTGAAGTTAATTTAGTTTTCATATACCACCTTGCATTCAACTAAATAATGGGAATATAGCATAAGTGTTGAATAAGTATACCCCATAGCAAAATAGTGAATTTCAGTGATGGTTCACAATGTGGGTGGTGGCTCATCCAACCACTTATTAAGAAAGTAAACATACAAAAAGATAATTGTGAAAAGAATATAGGTTCAAGAGTTCATCTGGGCACTGCAAGAATACCTCTATAAATATATTAGTGAAGATTTTCTCTGATATTATATTGAAATTAGGAGTCATGATGTATTGAATATTGAAATTGGCAGTGCTGTCAATTAACTCTTTTCACAATTGCACCACTAGGAAAAATTTTTACTGGGTTCATGTGTAAAATCAAGAAACTTAAAGGATTAAATTCCTGACGAAGAGTGATGAGAAATAAAGGTTTTGATACATGGGGCACTGACACAATACTCTTGAAATAGGGAATTGTTCCCCTGTAATGGTGACACTTAATTTGTTTTGGGGTCAGTGTCCTGGCGAATCATATAAGTAGATATATGGGTAGAACATTAAGCTAAACGTGGGAAGAAATGGGAATAAGGAAAAAGAAAATTTAGAAATCTTTTGACAGTTGGCGTAATACAGCAGCACAGCCATTTCATGGAATCATAGAATTAGCCAGCAGATTAAGGAAATCCCAAGGATTTTTGCACATATATAAAATTCAGGAGAGTAGCCAGGGAGAGAGTTGGCCCACTCAAGGACAAGGGAGGGAATCTATGTGTGGAGCCAGAGGAAATAGATGATGTATTGAATTGAGTACTTTCTGTCGGTATTCACCAATGAAAAGGACTTGGTAGATGATGAGTCTGGAAAAGAACGTGAAATTGTTTGAGTCATATTGAGATCAAAAGGGAGGAGATATTGGGGTTCTTGAGGAACATCAAGGTAAACAAGTACCCAGGGCCTGATGGGATATACTCCAGAGTACTGAGAGAGGCAAGAGAGGAAATTGCTGGCGCCTTGAGAGAAATCTTTGTATTGTCACTGGGTACAAGGAAAGTCATGATATAGAAATGCCGGCGTTGGACTAGGGTAAACACAGTAAGAAGTCTGACAGCACCAGGTTTAAATCCAACCGATTTATTTGATAGTAAACTCACAAGCTTTCGAGGCTGTCCTCTTCGTCAGGTGAATGAGGTGTTCTGGTCTCAAAAGCACATATAACAACACAGACTGTTAACAGATTACTGATTAGAATGCGAATCTTTACACCTAACGAGCTATTCAAGTTTTAAAGTGGCTAACAATGTGAGTGGACGGAGCACTGAGCTCAGGTTAAAGAGATGTGTATTGTCTCCAGACAGCACAGTAAGTGAGGTTTTTTGCTAACCAGGCAAGTCATGGAGGTTGCAGATAGTGTGAAATGAACCCAAGATCCCTGTTGAGACCATCCTTATGTGTGCGGAACTTGGCTATCAGTCTCTGCTCAGTGACTCTGTGCTGTCGTGTGTCATGAAGGCCACCTTGGAGAACGCTTACCCGAAGGTCGGAGGCCGAATGTCACAGGTTGATTTGCAGATAACAATGATAGAGCAGGGTATAGATCAGTTGGAGATTTGGGCGGAGAGATGGCAGGTGGAGCTTAATCCAGACAAATGTGTGGTAATACATTTTGGTAGGTGTAATACAGATCGGAAATATACAATAAATGGCAGAACCCTTAGGATATTGATTGACAAAGTGATCTGAGTGTACAGGTATACAGGTCACTGAAAGTGGCAATGCAGGTGGAGAAGGTAGTCAAGAAGGCATGTGGCATGCTTGCCTTCATCAGCCAGATTATTGAGTTTAAAAGTTGGCAAATCATTTTAACACTTCATAGAGCTTTAGTGAGACCACATTTGGAATATAGTGTTCAATTCTGGTCACCACACTACCTGAAGGATGTGGAAGCTTTGGAGAGGGTGTAGAAAAGATTTACTGGGATGTTGCTTGGTATGGAGGGCATTAGCTATGAAGAGAGGATGGAGAGACTTGGTTTGCTCTCACTGGAGTGATGGAGGTTGAGGGGAGACCTGATAGAAGTCTACAAGATTATGAGAGGCATAGACAGTATGGATAGGCAGAAGCTTTGTCTTAGGGTGAAAGAGTCAATTACTAGGGAGCATAGGTTTAAGCTGTGAGGGGCAAGTTTAAAAGAGATGTATGAGGCAGATTTTTTACAGAGAGAGTAGTGGGTATCTGGAGCTCGTTTCTGGGGGAGGTAGTGGAAACGGATATGGTAGTGACTTTTAAGTACATGAATGAGATTGAAATAGATGGATATGGTCCCCGGAAGCGTAGGGAGTTTTAGTTAAGTTGGGTAGCATGGTCCGTGCAGGCTTGGAGGCCGAACAGCCTGTTCCTGTACTGTAATTTTCTTTGTTTCTTTGTTGTAGAAACCTACAGTGCAGAAAGAGGTCATTTGGTCCGTTGAATCTGCACTAATCATAATCCCATTCAGGCCCTACCCCCTTATCCCTACATATTTATCTGCTAATCTCTCTAACCTATCCATGTCAGGACACTGAGGGGCAATTTTAGCATGACCAATCAACCTAAGCCGTATATCTTTGTACTGTGGAAGGAAACCGGAGCACCCGAAGGAAACCCAAATAGACACGATGAGAATGTGAAACTCCACACTGACAGTGACTCAAGCTGGGAATTAAACCCAGGTCCCTGGAGCTGTAAAGCAGCAGTGCTAACCACTGTGCTATCGTGCCGCTCTTTGATTAAAGAGAAACAGAGTGGGACTCGAAGGGCAGTCAATTTAACAATCATCAAGTAAGGCCTTGCAAAACATAATGATAAAATAAGTAAAATTGAAGACTGTTTATCTGAGTGCATGAAAATCTCACAAGTTTGATGAATTAGTAGCATGAATAGAGACAAATTAGTTTAATAGAAATGCCATTATGGAGTTATGGGTATGAGGAGATGATGGTCTAGAGGTATTGTCATAAGACTATTAATTCAGAAACTCAGATAATGTTCTGAGGGCTCAGGTTCATGGCAGATGGTGGAATTTGAACTCAATAAAAAAAATAGCTGGAATCAAGAATCAACTGATGCCCATGAAACCATTGTCGATTTCAGAAAAACCCACATGATTCACCAGTGTGTTTGAGGAAGGAAATCTGCTGTCCTCATTTGGTTTGGCTTACATAACTCCAGAGCCATAGCAATGTGGATGACACTCAACTGCCCTTTGAACAAGGGCAGCTAAGAAAAAGCAATAAATGTTGGCCTATCAGCAATGCTCATATCCTACAAAAGAATTGAAAAAGTGATCAAGATTGGGAAATAAATATTGTTGATCAATAGCGACAGCAGTAGCATTATGGTATTGTCCCAAGACTAGTAATCCTGAAGCCCAGCATAATATGGGCTCAGGTTCGAATCCCATCATGGTAAATGGTGAAATTTGAATTCCATAAAAATCTGGAATTAAAAAACTGATGGGGACCATTGTTGTAAAAACCCTTCCAATTCTCAAATGAACGGTTGAAAGCTTTTTCCCAGGGCATAAATGACAATTACAAAGGAGCACAAGTTTAAGATAAGGCGGGGGAGACGTTCAGTAGAGAAGTGCAGTGAAGTTTTTTACACAGAGGATGATGATAGCCTGGAATGCACTGCCAAGTGTGGTGATTGAGGCAGTCACATTAATGACATTTAAGACTTATTGAATAGACACATGAACAATAGGGAATAGAGGGAATATAAGTGGTTGGTCGAGAAAAGACAGTATGATTGGTGTAGGCTTGGTGGGCCGAAAGACCAGTTCTATGCTGAAATGTTCATTGTTCTTTGTCATCCTGGTCTCAAGTACATATGACTCCAGATGAACAGCAATGTGGTTGGCTGCGAAATGCCCTCTGAAATGGCCAATCAAGCCACTTAGTTAAAGAGAAATTTCAGATGGCCAATAAATACTAGCCACATCCCATGAACGAATTTTAAAAATAACA
Source organism: Sphyrna mokarran (assembly GCA_024679065.1). Classification (NCBI taxonomy): domain Eukaryota; kingdom Metazoa; phylum Chordata; class Chondrichthyes; order Carcharhiniformes; family Carcharhinidae; genus Sphyrna; species Sphyrna mokarran. The sequence goes on along the minus strand of JAGIQG010000007.1, from coordinate 109,739,087 downwards.
TTTTGAAAAGATGTGTGGAATGGAAAAGGAGGCGTAACTCTGATAATAAAGGATGACATTAAGAAGTAAGAATCTTGGCTTAGAAAATCAGGATACTGAATCAGTGTGGATAGAAATTAGGAATAAGAAAGGTCATAAAATGCTGATAATAGTAGTACATCTCTTACTAGCTGTTATACTGTTCTCAGAACATTCAATAGTAAGTAACTAGAGCTTGTAACAAAGACAAAGTAATCATCTTGGAAGACTTTATTCTTCATATCAAATTGACAAGCTAGTTTGTAGAATGTTTTGGTGACAGTTTTCTAAAGCAATATGTTAGGGAGCCAACTAGGATAAAGCTATTTTAGATGTATTTTTCTGTAATGAGGCAGGATTACTTTTTATAATAAGAGTTCATCTGCAGAAACATTATTGGGAAACAATTGAATTTCATATTAAATTTGAGAGTGACATACTCAAGTCCAAAACAAGAATCTTTAACTAGTCAATTAGATTGTCAAGCAGAGTCAACATGATTTTCTGAATAGAGCTCATGATTTGAAAGATTTATTAGGACATAGTAGGATAGATAAAGGGAAGCCAGTAGACATAGCATATTGGATTTTAAAAGGGCATTCAGAATGCTGTCTCACAAAGATTGCAAGTGTATAGATACCCTGCAGCGTGTTTTCTGGTGGCAGAGGCAGCTTGTCATTAGCTGTCAGCAGGATCCTCCAATCCTGTTGCTGTCAATAGAATTTTGCCCACCCCTCTGCCAGGGGCTTTGCCACAGGGGGTGGACCTGGGGGGGGCAGAAGATCCCACTGGCAGGAAGGGCTAGAAAATCCCATCCAAAATTTCATATGCAAGATTAGGCTCATGAAGTTGGGATAATATATTAGCATGAATGAAATTTGGTTAACAGCCAGGAAGAGGAAAGTAGGGATAAATAGAACATTTCCAATTTGGCAGTGGGGTGCTGTAAGGCTCAGCATTGCAGTCTCAGCCATTTACAATCTATATGAAGCATTTGGGAAAAGAGACTGAGAGTAATATAACTTAAATTTGCTGGTGATACAAAGTTACATGGGAATGCATGCTATGAGGAGTATACGAAAAGGCAGTAAAAACACAAGGACAGTTGAAGGGAATGGGATAAAGGCAAAATACTGTGAAAACCGGAATCAAATAAAAATAGAAAATGCTGGACAAACTCAGTAGGTCTGTCAACATCTGGAGAAAAATGAGGCTATGTTTTGAGATAGGATGATTAGTCACTCCTATGTTGAGAAACTGAGTAAATTGGATCTGATGTTTCAAAGAGTAAGAAATGATCTTGTTGAAGTATATAAAATTCTGAAGGGGTTTGAGAGATTCTGAGAAGCTGTTTCCCCAGTTTGGGGAATTAATATTCGGATGTGCTATTGGCGAGGGCACAGCCTCAGGATAATGGGTTCATCATTTAGGACTTACATGAGGAGAAATTTCTTCATTCAGAGGGCTGTACATCTTTAGAATTCTTAATCTCAGAGAGTTGTGGTTGCTCCAATGTTGAATATTTTTAAGACTGCGACAGATTTGATCTCTCAGGGAATCAAGGAAGACAGGGAGTGATGGGAAAATGGAGTTGAGGCACTGTATCAGCTGTTATCATATTGAATGATGGAGCAGATTTGAGAGGCCATGTGATTTATCCCTGCTCTCATTTACAATGTTACGTATGTCAAAAGATCAAGCCAGTGTCTCTACTACATGGTGAAAAGTTGAATGGATAATTATTTTCCTTGTTGGAATGCCCTATATGATCCCCAAAACAAAATAAATATTAAGCTAGCTGTCGAGTACAATAAATTTAGATTATTTTGTTTATTTTTGCTTGTTGTGAAGTTGCATATGTAAGGTCAAAAATGTGGCATTTGACTAGTGAAAAGAAATGCTGAAACCAAAAGAAGGAATCATATAGCATTGTCTCTTTAAAAAAACAGGTCTTTATGCATGGATTTTAAATTGCACAGTGCAGTTTGCAGAACCTGGTTTTTGCAATGTTTGTATCAAAGCCGAGTAATCAGTGTTCCAATCTAGCAAAACAGGCTTTTGAATTGGAGCAATGAATTTAAAACAAGTACACAAAGACACAAAACTAATGAAATTCAAATATGAGAGTTGTTGACAGCTCAAGCCACTCAGATTGTAGGAATACTGTGAGGTAATTCTAGGGAAATAAGCCTGTACAAGGCGGGTTAACTGTCATAATATGCTTGCCACCACTTGAGTCAGATGGTGGGAAGGCAAGGCTATCATGTAAATCTTGTAGTTGCATGTATGTCTTCATAAAATCACTCTCTAAATAGAGAGAGATAACAACTCAAGATGTTCCAGTCAAAAACATCACCGGAGAAAGTTCAAACTTCCAAAAGACATTTGTTTTTATATTAGTTGAGAGTGACTGAATTCTATAATGATTTACCTCAGTATCCCTGAAGGAGTCTTGTAATATTTGAACAGCATTCTATTGGGATTTTTATTCAGTTTGTTAATTATTTTAAGAGGGTTGTCACCAGTTTTAAAATAAGGACCTGTTAATTGTTGATAACAGAGTGTCAGATGATTTCATTCACCAAAACCAGTAACTTCCAACTACCTCATATACATTTGTACAAGATTATAAAGGCATATCCCTTTGGGTGGTTACAAAATGCACTTCCATGCCAAAACTGGGGGCTTGTCCAGAATCTGAACAGTCACAGATATTTAAACAAATTTTCAGTGAGAAGTGGGAAAATCTATTTAGTTTCATTTCAATCAAAAAGTGGATAACAGCTCTAAAGAGGTTTTGAGAGTTGAAGATGCATTCCAAATTTGCCAAGAAACTTAAAAAATAGAGAAAGATGAGACTTACGGAATTGGCAGTCAGAGTAGAATTGGGTTTAACTAGGGATAGTAATAAACCTGAACTTGTAAGGGAGTTTGTCAGGCCTTTAGTAATAGCGGAGAAACAATGAAGTTAGAAAAAATTAGATTGAAAATGAAAAAATTAGAGTTCAAAAATTAAATTGAAAGGATGGAGTTAAAGAAGAGAAGGACAGAGAGAGAAAGGCCCCAGCAGAAGAAAGAGAAAAATATAGAGAAGAAAGAGAAAGGAAAAGAGAAAGAAAGAAGAAATGGAAAGGGGAAAAAAGAGTTTGTTTCAGTTGAAAAGAAAAGAAATTGGAACTGGGAGAAAAAAGACTTCAAATGGCACGACAAGAGTACCAGATGGAAGTGATAACGAGCAAACATAGCCACCTGCCTGGTAAAGATGTATACAAAAATGTCCAAACATTACCAAAATTCAGTAAGAAAGATGCAGAAGCCTTTTTCATATCCTTTGAGAAATTGGCTACACAGATGAAGTGGCCAGAGGATGTGTATGTAATGTTAATTCAGACCAAGTTGATAGGCAGGGCCACTGAGGTATTTGCAGCATTGTCAGGAAATTATGAAGAGGTAAAAAGGCTGTTTTGAGTACTTATGAATTGGTAACAGAAGCATATAAATAGAAGTTCAGAAATGTACAAAAGGAACCATGTCAGTTCTTTATCGATTTTGAGAGAGTGAAACAGAACAATTTCGGTAGATGGGAGAGAACATTGGAGATGGAAAAGACATATGAGGCCTTTAGATATATAATTCTGCTGAAGGAGTTCAAAAACTCACTTCCAACATGATAAGAACTCACGTTGAGGAGCAGACGGTTCAGTTAGTGAGAAAAGCTGCAGAGATGGTGGACAAATATGCAGTAATGCACAAATTAAAATTTGGCTTCCAATAGCAATCTTATTCTGTGAAGTATAGAGATTGGGGAGGGGGAGATCCTTCCATGAAAAACCAAAAATAGATAACACTGGGCCAGTTTACAACTTGTGAAGAAAGGTATCCCAGAAGGTGGAAAAGAAATGAAAAACCTCAGCTGTTTTAACTGCCATAAGATGGGACACACAAAAGCTCAGTGCTGGTAGCTTAAGAAAGGCACTGAGGAAAAGGATGTGATAATAGAGGTTTAACTAGTGGAGTTAGTTAAGATAGTGAAAGAAATCTCAAAGAAATCAAGGAGAAGAAAGAAAGTGCACTGCCTAGGCACAGACTGAATGATAACGTAGAACCTGATCTTTTCAAAGACTTTACCTGTGTGTGTATGGTTTACTCAGGTAGAACAGGTGAAGTAGGTAAAGAAGTTAAAATGTTGAGAGATATGAGAGCTAATATGTCTCTAATGGTAGAAGATGAAAATATTTGTATTTCTTATGAAATACTGCCCATGAGAATGGCAATCTGGAATAAATGGAGAGAGGAGTAGTTTTTCCTTATGTAAAATAAGACTAGAAAGTCCAATCCAGTCTGGGGAAGAAATAGTGGGGGTGATAGAAAACCCGGCTGTTTCAGGAATATAATTTATTCTGGGAAACAATATAACTGGATCACAAGTGGGAGTGGTGCCCATGGTAGTAGAAAAACCAAAATGAAACCAGGAATTAAAAGAAAAATACCCTGGAAATGTGTTGGACTGTGTGGTGACAGATCCCCATGAGTTAAAACAGGAAGGGAGAGAGCAAAAGAAAGATGAAGGAGGTGAGGTTCGATTAGCTGACACTGTTTGATGAAATAGTGATTGTAAAACCTGAGCAAGTAAAAGATGAAACAGAGATGTTTAATTTTGAAAGATTAAATAGGGAGGTGAATTAGCAAAACAGCATTTAAAGGTGACACAGCACCTAATGAAGCTAGAAGCTGATAAGAAATTTAAAATTGGGATATTTTCTCCTGGGGATAAATTATTGGTGCTCTTGTCAATTGCAGAAGATCCTTTTATAGCAAGATTTAGTTGTCCCTATAAAATTGAAAAAAAAAATTCAAGTAAATTATCTGGTGAAAATGCCAGATTGGGAAAAGATTTATAGGGTATGTCATGCGAAATGCTCAAACAATATAATGACAGGGAAAAGGAACCGGAGAAACCGAATGAAACCCCGAGGATATGGATTTTGATGTGCCTCAAAACAAATTAATCAATGGAGAAGTCCTTGAAAACTGGAATCAAGTAGTAAGTTTTCTGCCCCAAGAACAGAGAACTGGACTGAAAGACCATAAAGAGAGATGAGGATCTATGTAGGAATAAAATGGGGAGGACAAATGTCATAGTATGTGAGATATACGTAGGGAATACCATTCCAATAAAACAACACTCTTACTGACTTAATCTTCTCAAAGCAGAGCAGGTACAAAAGGAAGTAGAAGCAATCTACAAGGATGACATAATAGAGCCGAGACAAAGTGAATGGAGTTCACCAGTCATGTTGGTACCTAATGATATGATTCTGTGGGAACTATCGGAAGGCCAACGCAGTGACAAAATTGGATTTCTAATCAACCTCAAGGTTGGAGGATTGTGTGGAGAATGTTGCACAAGTCACATACATCACTGAGTTGGACTTATTTTGTGGGCACTGGCAAGTACCTTTCCATCGAAAAATAGCCATGAGTAGGCTCAGGCTTCAGAAGAGCCTGACCTCAGGCATTTTAGCTGTGGCAAGAAGAAGATATAGCTGGATCCTAATGAAAGGAATGAGATTGCCAATGCTAATTCCCATTAACAAATCAGAGAATTATTTAAAGATGGTTTGATTATTCATAAACCTATGATGGTACATTTGCATGCTGGATGCAGGAAGAACATACTTACATGCAGAAAAGATCAGCATTGGAGCATCTGTAAGCGAAAGAGTACAGATAATGCTGCAGTCAGGCAAAACTAGCCTGGATGAGGACAATGAGAATTCTGAGGCATCTGAGTCACAGATACAAGGAGTCTAAGACGATTAGTCAGCAAGTATATCACAGCCTGTATCTGAAGGTGAAGGATAATATCTTAAAGAATAAGTGTATCTTGAGCATATTCACAAACTAAAGGAAACTATGGCTCACAAGAAGCTATTGCCTGACCAGGCTGAAGCTCACAGGAGCAAGGAAACTCATAAATGCCATGCAGAGCATCAGTGGGCCAAGAACTTTGCCAAAACTTCATGCCCAAGAAGAAACTGAAACCCTAAAAATTATCTGCACAGGTAAATGGAAAAAGAAAGCTTGGACGAGAATGGTTACTAAAGTTTGCTCTGCCGGAGATGGATTCACTCAGAAACCTTCTGAAATTAAAGGATTCATCAGACCAGTGGGTTTACATTTTAAGAAAGTCAATGTAACCCATCCTGAGCAAGTAAGTTTGATTACTAAAGAGCACATCCATTTGACTAATTCTCATGGAGGATGACAGGATCATAGCATTGAAACGAGAGTTCATCCTCCCACAAATCTTGGTGCAAAAGGATGACCAAGAGACCAAAATGGAACAAAGCGTTGTCACTTTTGCAGCTGATCCATGGCAAAACCTTGTAAAATGTGATTCACTATCAGATTATAATGGAACAATTGAAGACACAAGCTGCATTGATGCAAGATCCACCACAAGGAAAAAAAAGACAGCATTTTGCACTTCTGTAATATTTTTTGTTATTCATGAATTGGCTTAAAATGATGGAAGTTGAGAAAAAAATAAAGAAACACCTTTTAAGGAAAATAATTGAAGCCATCTTTTGATGATGGTGGGTCATTTTTTCTTTAGGGATGGTGTTGTGAAGTTACATATATAAAGTTAAAAATAAGGTGCTTGACAAATATAAATACTGAAAAGAAATGCTAAAACCAAAAGAAGAAATCACATAACATTGTTTTTTTAAAAAGCAGGCATCTTTATGTGTGGACTTTAAATTGCAGAGCGCAGGCTGCAGAAGTAGATTTTTGCAACATTTGTTTCAAAGCCAAATAGTCAGTGTTTCAACCTAACAAAACGGACTTTTGAATTGGACCAATCAATTTAAGGTAAGTATGCAGAGACACAGAACCAATGGAATTCAAATATGAGGGTTGTTGACAGCATCAAGCCACTCAGGTTACAGGAATACTGTGAGGTATATAAACCAGGATAAGGAAGGTAACTGCCAGAGCATGCTTGCCATCTTGTGAGTTGGAAAGAAGGAAGGCGAGGCTCTCATGTAAATCTTGCAGTTTCATGTATTTCATCATAAAATCACCAACTAAATAACGAGAGATACGAACTCAGGAAGTGTTCCAGACGAAAGTATCACTGGAGAAAGTTCATACTTCTAAAAGATGCTCGTTTGTATATTAGTTGAGACTTATTTTATTGTTCATGAAGGAGTCTTATAATATTTCAAAAGCACTCTATTGGGATTTTATTCAGTCTGTTAATTATTTTAATAAGATTGTCACCAGTTTTAAAATAAACACTTGTTAATTGTTCATGATAGAATGTCAGATCAACAAACAAAAGAACAAGAACAAGTTGGTGGTGTGGTAGATAGTGAAGAGGGGTGTTTTAGTTTACAGAGTGACTTGGACAAGTTGCAGAGCTGGGCCGAGAGGTGGCAAATGGAGTTTAATGTGGAAAAGTGTGAGGTAATGCACCTTGGCAGGAACAATAAATGTGTAGAGTATAGGGCTAATGGTAGGGCTCTTACTAGTGTTGAGGAACAGAAGGATCTTGGTGTATGTGTCAATAGATCCCTGAAAGTAGGCAGTCAAGTGGATAAAGTTGTTAAGAAGGCATATGGAGTCTTAGCTTTTATTGGTAGGGGGATTGAATTTAGGAGCCGCAGGCATCATGTTGCAACTGTACAAAACTCTAGTGCGGCCGCACTTGGAGTATTGTGTGCAGTTCTGGTCGCCACATTATAAGAAAGATGTGGAGGCATTGGAGAGGGTACAGAGGAGGTTTACTAGGATGTTGCCTGGTATGGAGGGCAGGTCCTATGAAGAGATGTTGAAGGATTTGAGGTTGTTTTCGTTAGAAAGGAGGCGGCTAAGGGGGGATCTTATTGAAACATATAGATAATTAGAGGTTTGGATAGGGTGGACAGTGATAGCCTTTTTCCTAGGATGGAAAAAGCTAGCACGAGGGGACACAACTTTAAATTAAGGGGTAGGAGTTATAGGACGGATATCAGAGGGAGGTTCTTTACTCAAAGAGTGATTAGGGAGTGGAATGCCCTGCCTGCAGCTGTTGTAGATGCGCCAAGTTTGGTGGCGTTTAAGAGGTTAGTTGATAAGTATATGGATGCGAAGGGAATGGTTTAGTTAGGAGGGGCATTGCTTTTTATTTTGGTCGGCACAACATCGAGGGCCGAAGGGCCTGTTCTGTGCTGTATTGTTCTATGTTCTATGTTCTAACAAAGAACAGCACAGGAACAGGCCCTTCGGCCCTCTAAGACTGCACCGTTCATGTGCCCAACTAGACTATTCGTTTGTATCCCTCTATTCTCAGTCTGTTCATGTGGCTATCTAGATAAGTCTTAAACGATCCCAGTGTGTCCACCTCAACCACCTTGCTTGGCAGCGCATTCCAGGTCCCCAGCACCCTCAGTGTAAAATACGTCCTCCTGACATCTGTGTTGAACCTTGCCCACTTAACCTTGAACTTGTGACCCCTTGTGTTTGTCACATCCGACCTGGGAAAAAGTTCCCACTGTTCATCCTATCTAAGCCTTCACAATCCTGCTTTAATATACCAAAAACCAGTTACTTCCTACTACCTCACATTTGTGCAAGATTACAAGATGAAGTATATCCCTTTGGATGGTTCCAAAATCAAGCAGAGGGAAACTTCACCTCTGTGTCGTAACATACTTTTACTCATGTTTTGTGCCCATTAAGTTGACAGATATTAATACTGTGCAATGCAACATTTTACCTTTCAGTCACATAGATTAGTACCAATATTATTAGACATTAGGTAAAGCTCCCTTTACTCTGTTCCAACATAATCAACTGTAACCTTGGAAAGTTTAAAATCACTCTGCCTAGAATCACTCTGATCTATTTACTTGTAAAGTACTGTGAAACTGTACATTTTTTTAATCCAAATTATTAAATTAGTATTTAAGCCCTCTATAATACATTGTACTATACTGGAATCATCAACAGCAATAACTATAATGAGTGCTCAGACTAATTAGTAACATTTGTCTTTCTAACCTATTTGTCTTTACTCAACAGTGATATAAATAGATGACCAGAAGTTCCCCGAGGTTGACCATTAAACTAGAATTAACTTTTTTGAATTAAAACTACTTTCAGCATTAATATAACTTAAACTTAGGGTTGTATTGCTGTTTTAGTATTATGTACTATTAGAATAACATTCGTGATGAAATTAAAATCTAAATGTATGTATCCGTATAACATCTACATTTAGCAAAATGTCATTCCATATTGTAAGTTCTTCCTTGAGGACTTACCCACCATAACCAACTGATCTGTCTAAATATTTGCCTGAGTGATAACGGGCGGGATTTTACCCCTAAACCAATGGAGATTTTCGTACTGGAAATCTGGGGCAGGTGACGCAGTAGAGTTTTGGTGAACATTTATATGCTGCTACATTAGTGCTACACAAATTCTATTTACTTAAAGAATGTAAAATCGCTGTCTAACTCCACTATTTTGGTGCCGATATATGTAAATACTTTATGTAAGCTTGATAAAAGTAAGTATTTCTCGTCAGCTTGTTGTTACAGAGACAATTTACTATATGCCAGCACAGTTCAATAGTAAAATGCCAATGAATCCAGCTGGTTAAATTACTAATTATCATTCAGTACTACCAAACATTAGATAGAAAATCTCTTATCCTATAAGCAACTAACTTAGCAAATTTAAGAACACAATACTAGAACTTCCGAAATGAATTTGATAAGATTAATACTTAAGATAAGGTTCATTGAGTTGGGGGAAATACATTTGCAAGGATGGAGAATTGGTTAATGACCTGGAAGCAGAAAGTAGGGACAACATGACATTTTCACATGGACATGATGTAGATAGTGCGGTGCTGCAAGGGTCAGCCTAAAGTCTCGGCTATTTACAATCTAAATTAATGACTTAAATGGAGAAAGTTTGCTGTCGATCCAAAGCCAACTGGCAATGAAAGCTGTGAGAAGGGCACAAAGCTGCTGCAAAGTGATATGGACTGGCAGTGCATATCTTCTGACTCTTCATGTCAGCGGCACACCCCCGCCATAAGTTTCCCAGCAGCATGGGATCAAATCATTGAGAAATCTTATTGACAGTAGCAGGACCAGAAGGTCTCGCCACCAACCAATGGCATGCTACCAAGAAAAATGCCACGGACAACCCAGAGAATCTCGCAGGTAAGTGACTGGGTGTCTGTGTGGCAAAGTGAAGAAGGATGAATTCATTCACTTCAGAAGTAAAAGTAGAAAAGCAGATTATTTTTTAAAAGGCATGAAATTTTTAAATGTTGGTGCACAGAGAGACTTGGGTGTTGACAAGGAGCACAAAGGGTTAGCATTCAGGAGCAGCAAGCAATTAAGAAGGAAAATTATTTGTTGCCCTTTATTGCAAGATTACAATATATAAATAAGGAAGCTTTGCTACAATTATAGTGGGATTTTGGTGAGACCACACCTGAAATTCTGTGGCCACATCTGAGGAAAGATATTAGAGGCAGCACAGTAAAGGTTCACTAGATTGGTCCCTGCAATGAGCGAGTTTTCCTCTGATGAGTGGCTGAAAAAATTGGGTCTACTTCCTCTGGCATCTAGAACTATAGGTGATCTCGCTGTAATATACAAGATTCTGAAGGTAAAAGCAAACTACTGAAGATGCTGGAATCTGAAACAAAAACAGAAAATGCTGGAAAATCTCAAGAGGTCTGATGGCATCTGTGGAGAAAAAACAGAGTTAACATTTCAAGCCTGATAACCCTTCGTTAGACCTGGGTTAGATTCTTTCCACTGTTTAGGAAATATAGAATGTATAGGCACAGTCTCAGAATAAAAGGTCAATCAGTTCAAACTAAAATGAGGTGTAATTTCTTCATTCAAAGGGTTGTGACTCTTTAGAGTTTTCTAACCCAGAAAGCTGTGGATGCTCTATTATTGAATATATTTAAGGCTGACTTAGAATTTGGTCTATTAGTGAATTAATAATTTGGAAGCAATCAGGAAAGTGAAATCGAGACAGAAGATGAGCCATTGTCGCATTGAATGGTAGAACAGGCTAGAGAGAGATCCTCTCATCTTTTCTTGCTTCAATATTTCTTCTGTTTTTATGTAATTATGCTGTAAATGGCAAAGTTAATTGCTGTTGTATTGTAGCCCCTCATGTTTTGTAGTGTAGTTGATCCGATATGGATCATTGCAGTGGTTTATGTCAATTATATTCAGCTTTAGAGAGAGAATGGATGTGCAGATCAGTGAAGCATTATGGGTGAGTGGTGAATGACCCCAAAATGCTAGATGCTGAGGAAAAATGACCTTTACTGTGACATATCTAGATACTGACAAATGTTTGTGGTTGATACAGAGAAAAAGTTCATTCCCTCTGGCTTGTGATCTGAATAATGTTTTGATACAATTTTACTGGTTTTGTAAACTTTTACTAAAGTAAAGTTTTTTTTTATTAATATGCTGTCACTCATTAACTGTGGTGCTCTCACACTGTTTAGTGGACATAATTCAAATAGCAGACTCCACACAGACAATGACCCGAGACAGGAATTGAACCTGAACCTTGGCACTGTGAGGCAGCAGTTTTAGCCACTGTGCTGCCTCATTGGACATTGGCCAAGTTCTTCTGGTCTCCAGACCTACTGTCTAGAAGTCCCAATGCACTGACTTTGTAGAAATCGCCCAAGAAGTTTGAACTTTTAACAGGCAATTCTCCAGCTCCCCAGCACCTTCTGAGAAGTCTATATTGAGTTAGAATTGAGAATTTGGGATTGTTATGACTTACTTACCTGAATAGGTACCTAGGAAATGTTAGAGAGAAAAATCCTACTCTAATTCCTGGGTAACTGTACAACTGACCTTCCCAATCACTCATACTAATCTCCCTCAAACCCACCTCGAACCATCTCCAGCTCCCTCTGGCCACCCCAACCCACATCTACTGACCCATCATACTCACCTCAGCCATCTACTGTCTTACCCTACTGCCATCTCATCCACTTACCTCACCCACTTACACATTAACCCATCCATTCACTCACACGTTCACTCATGCACACAAATACTAACATAATAAGGAGCTAAGAAATCTTTAAATACTTGGCAGAATACAAAACTTAGTGCCATAGAAAGGCTTATGCACAATTTCTCTTTGCTGCTCTCTAGGCGGGTGTTCTGCATCTTGAGTTAAAAATTAGAGTCATTTCAACATATGTAGGTAACTGAGTAGTTTATTGTCTGACCAGTGTCAGCTACTAGCCTGAATTCTGCAGCTATTCCTGCCCTCTGCTGCTGCCAGAGAAGATGGGGAATTTGGCACTCAGCCAAATCTCTGTTCACTGCATTGGGACAGGAGAATTACACTGGCATGAACAGCCGGAGAATCCTGCCTACTGGTTCTGATTCTGATCAGAAGTTTTGGGCCATTACAACCGTGCATATCTTTAACAATCATTCAGTATTCCAACAACTATAGCCACAAGTTTTCTCTATATTTTCTTTTGTATTCTGGTTTCTCTTTGATTATGTACCAGAATCACATAATGTTTGGATATCAAGCTATGTTGTGAGAACACACAGCCTGTTGTAACAGTGAAAAAGAAAAAATGGTTTTTGCTTTTTTGAGTGCAGTCACATTACAGTAGATGCAACTTTGGAGAAACCAGATTGAGCTGTAATTCAGTACAAAAGATAATGGACTCCTTTATCTACATAATCAAGCTGTGGAATTCCATAGCTAAAAAAAATATTGAAGGTAATGGATCAAGCCTTTTTTTGCTGCATACTTAAACCCCAAAGTTGACACATAGTTTGAATAAATGCCTTTTTATATATATAAAAACACACGTTGTGTGGTTGCCTGGAAACTTTGCCACAAGAGTGTCAACTTTCTTTCAGAAATGAAAAGGAAGATTGAGCTTCACAGTGAGCTTTAGTCTCAGAGAAAAAAAAGGTCCTTCTGTGTTTAAAAACAAGTGTCTAGCCAGTAGATAATGGTGGTGCTTCAGGTTATAAATGATGCATTTTGTTCACCATAGCTTGATAATAGCATCAGGAAAAAAGTTCATCGCTCCCTTATCAAAACAGGGTGACATTTCTTTCTCAACTGTGAAATTCCGTATCACAAGCCTCCTGCTTTGAGTCCAAGCAAACTAACCTGCTCCTTAAAAACTAACTTGACAAAGGATTTTAAATTAGTGGTATTTATTTTGGGAGACAGAAAGGGAAGAGAGAGAGTGAGAGCATGACACGCTTTGCTTCTTTTTTAACATACAGTGCAAAACAAATGGACAAGGGACAGAGTGGCTTTGTGTTATCTGAGCTGCATCTGTTCACAATGGGACATTCATCAGGACTGTTGAGCGTCCTTGGAGAGATGGAGCAGACCCCTGAGTCGTGCAGCAGATGACGATCTTATCAAAAAGCCCTCTTCAATCACATCATCAGTTTGCTGCTGCCAAGTCTGTGGCATTTGTACTGTGTGTTTTAGAGCTTTAAGTACTAGGATAAAATATTTATTAAATAGAACTGATTCCCACAGTCCTCCCTTTATCAACCTGATCTTTTCTGGTGAGAAAGTTGGATGTCACTGTAGGCAGCACTAAACTGTACATTTTTACACATAACTTAAAAAAATCAAGCTATACATCTTATGAATATAGAATTCAGTTCATAGCCACGGCAGAAAAGCTTTCATTGTTCACGATATGCTGCTGGAATTCAGTATAGACTGCATTTAATTGAGGTCGTTAGTACATGCATCACACTGATGCCAAAGAAGAGATTAATATAAGAGATGCACATTATTTATAAAACTTATACTTACCTGAGAAGATAGTCCTCTATTGTGCTCTCAAGCATAATTTTATTATATTAACCACAAATGTGATCAGCTCATGCAATTTATGTGAGTTGACACAAAGGTACAGATGGCTCATGTGGATTTAGTAAGAGTGACACAATGGTTAGCACAGCTGCCTCACAGTACGAGGGACCCAGGTTTGATTCCTGGCTTTGGTTACTGTCTGTAAGGAGTCTGCACATTTTCCTTGTGTCTGCATGGGTTTTTTCCAGGTGCTCAGGTTTCCTCACAGTCTGAAAGACCTACTGGTTCACTGCCGGGGGCAGGAGAATTCCACTGGCAAGAACAGCCAGAGAATCCCGCCGACTGGTTCTGATTCTGAACAGAAGTTTTGGGCCATTACAATTGTGCATATCTTTAATAACCATTGACTATTCCAATAACTATCGCCACTAGTTTTCTTTACGTTGCCTTTTCTATTCTGTTTCTCTTTGACTTATGTACCAGAATCACATAATGTTTGGATACCAAGCTATGTTGTAAGAACACCCAGCCTGTTGTAACAGTGAAAAAGAAAAAATGGCTTTTGCTTTTTGAGTGCAGTCACATTACAGTAGCCTTGCTAAATTCTCCCTCAGTGTACCAGGTGCCGGAGTGTGGCAATTAGGGGATTTTCACAGTAACTTCATTGCAGTGTTAATATAAGTCTGCTTGTGACATTAATAAATAACAAGTAAAATAATAATAGAAGGGGACAGTTCTTTCTTTTAGTCTTTTATTGGATGTCAGCATCACTGGAAAGGCCAAAAGTTGTTTCTCATTCCTAATTGGCCTTGAGAAGGTGATGCTTTCTTGAATTGCTGCAGACCGTTCTGGAGTAGGTGCAACTGCAGTGAGATTAGGGAGTTCCAGGGTTTTGATCCAGCAAAGTAAAGAAATGGCGATCTGGTTCCGAGATGGTTTGTGACTTGGAGAGGAGAAACGAGAAGACTTTGGCTGATAGGATTAAGGAGAATCCTAAAGCTTTCTTTAGATATGTTAAGAATAGAAGATTGGTTAGGACAAGATTAGGGCCAGTCATAGACAGCAGTGGGAAGTTGTGCGTGGAGCCTGAAGAGATTGGAGAGGCACTGAATAAATATTTCTCTTCGGTATTCACGCAGGGTGATGTAAATGTAGTTATGGAGAACACTGAGGTACAGGGTAGCAAACTGGAAAGTATTGAAGTAGATAGGGAGGATGTGCTAGATATTCTCGAGGGTTTGAAGTTGGATACGTCCCCTGGGCCGGACGGGATTTACCCTAGGATTCTCTGGGAGGCAAGAGAGGAGATTGCAGAGCCTCTGGCTCTGATCTTCAGGTCCTCGTTGGTTACGGGCGTGGTTCCGGAGGACTGGAGGATAGCGAATGTGGTCCCATTGTTCAAGGAGGGGAAGAGAGACCTTCCAGGGAATTATAGGCCAGTGAGTCTTACTTCTGTTGTGGGCAAAGTATTGGAGAGAATTATTAGGGATAGGATTTATAGTTATTTAGAGAGAAATGAATTGATTGGGGATAGTCAGCATGGTTTTGTGAAGGGTAGGTCGTGCCTTACTAACCTCATTGAGTTTTTGAAAAAGTGACTAAAGAGGTGGATGGGGGTAAGGCGGTTGATGTGGTATATATGGACTTTAGTAAGGCGTTTGATAAGGTGGCCCATGGAAGACTTCTGCAGAAAATGCAGATGTATGGGATAGAGGGTGATTTAGCTAATTGGGTTAGGAATTGGCTAGCAGATAGAAGACAGAGGGTGGTGGTTGATGGGAGATATTCATCTTGGAGTTCGGTGACAAGTGGTGTACCTCAGGGGTCTGTTTTGGGGCCCCTGCTGTTTGTAATTTTTATAAATGATCTGGATGAGGGTATTGAAGGATGGATTAGTAAATTTGCAGATGACACTAAAGTCGGTGGAGTGGTAGATAGTGAAGAGGGGTGTTATAGTTTGCAGAGGGACTTGGACAAGTTGCAGAGCTGGGCCGAGAGGTGGCAAATGGAGTTTAATGTGGAAAAGTGTGAGGTAATGCACTTTGGCAGGAATAATAAATGTGTAGAGTATAGGCTAATGGTAGGATTCTTAATAGTGTTGATGAACAGAGGGATCTTGGTGTATTTGTGCATAGATCCCTGAAAGTAGGCAGTCAAGTCGATAAGGTTGTTAAGAAGGCATATGGAGTCTTAGCTTTTATTGGTAGGGGGATTGAATTTCGGAGCCGCAACGTCATGTTGCAACTGTACAAAACTCTAGTGCGGCCGCACTTGGAGTATTGTGTGCAGTTCTGGTCCCCACATTATAAGAAAGATGTGGAGGCATTGGAGAGGGTACAGAGGAGGTTTACCAGGATGTTGCCTGGTATGGAGGGCAGGTCTTATGAAGAGAGGCTGAGGGATTTGAGGTTGTTTTCGTTAGAAAGGAGGCGGCTAAGAGGGGACCTTATCGAAACATATCAGATGATTAGAGGTTTAGATAGGGTGGACAGTGATAGCCTTTTTCCTAGGATGGAGAAAGCTAGCACGAGGGGACACAGCTTTAAATTAAGGGGTGATAGTTATAGGACGGATATCAGAGGTAGGTTCTTTACCCAAAGGGTGGTTCGGGAGTGGAATGCCCTGCCTGCAGCAGTTGTAGATGCGCCAAGTTTGGTGGCGTTTAAGAGGTTAGTTGATAAGTATATGGAAGAGAAGGGAATGGTTTAGTTTGGAGGGGCATTGCTTTTTATATTGGTCGGCGCAACATCGAAGGCCGAAGGGCCTGTTCTGTGCTGTAATGTTCTATGTTCTAATAGGTAATGATATTCCCATGTATCTGCTACCATTGTATTTCTAGGTAGTAGACGTCATGGGTTTGGAAGATTCTGTTGAAAGAGTTGACAAGCTATGCAGTGCATCTTTGTCCTTCATAATGTTAAGCTTCTTGAGTGTCATTGGAACAGCATCTTACCAAGCAAATAAAGAGTATTCTACTATTTTAGTCCTGACTTTTGCCTTGAAGATGGTGAGCAGGCTTTGGAGAGTCAGGAAGTGAGTTATTCTGCAAACTTTCCAGTGTTCTTTTGTGTATGCAGTGTTTATGGGGGAGGCAATAGCCTAGTGATATTTTCACTAATTAATCCAGAAAACCAGACAATGCTCCAAGGACCTGGGTTTGAAACCTGCCATGACAGCTGGTGGAATTTGAATTCAACAAAAGATATCTGAAATTAAGAATCTACTGATGACTATGAAACCATTGTCGATTTCCTTCTCTAATGTCCTTTAGGAAAGGAAATCTGCCATCCTTACCTGGTCTGGCCTACATGTGATTCCAGAACCACAGCAATATGGTTGACTCTCAGCTGCCCTCTGAAATGGCCCAGCAAGCCACTCAGTTGTAGCAATCGCTACAAAGCCTCAACAAAGAACTGAAACCAGCAGACCACCTGGCATCGAACTACGTACTGGAAAAGGCAATAGCAAAACAAACATCCCTGACCACCCTGCAAAGTCCTCCTTACTGACATGTGGGGGCTAGTGCCAAAATTGGGAGAGCTGTTTCACAGACTATTCAAGCAACAGCCTGACATAGTCATTCTCATGGAATCATATCTTACAGATAACACCCCTCACACCACCATTACCATCCTTGATATGATCTGTCCCACTGGCAGGACAGATCCAGCAGAGGTGGTGGCACAGTGATATACAGTCAAGAGGGAGTTGCCCTGGGAGTCCTTAACATCACCTGGACACCATGAAATTTCATGGCTTCAGGTTAAATCTTCAGCAACAAGTCTTGTCTGGTGATTGTCGAGTAGTGTTCATTCATCTGTTGTCGTAGTGTCTGCATGGTCTCCCTAGTGTACCATGCTTCGGGACATCCTTTTCTGTGGCATATCAGGTAGACAACGTTGGCCGACTTGCAAATGTATGTATTGTGTATCTGGTGGATGGTGTTCTTGCGTAAAATGATGGCATCCATGTCAATAATCCAGCACGTCTTGCAAAGGTTGCTGTAGCAGGGTTGTGTGTATTGTGGTCACTATTCTCCTGAAGGCTGGGTAGTTTGCTGCAAACAATAGTCTGTTTGAAGTTGTGCAGTTGTTTGAAGGCAAGAACTTGGGGTATGGGGATGGCATTGGCAAGATGTTCATCTTCATCAATATTGAAAGCTCCAGAGAAGATGTCGTTGCGTTTCCACTCCAAGGAAGTACTGGATGATAAAGACTACTTTGTCCGCCCTATCTTGTGTTTGTCCTCTGAGGAGGTCAGTGTAGTTTTTCACTGTGGTGCGCCGGAACTGTTGATCAATGAGTCGAGCGCTATATCCTGTTCTTATGAGGGCATCTTTCAGGGCATGGAGGTGTCTGTTGCGACCCTTCTCATCTGAGCAGATCCTATGTATGCAGAGGGCTTGTTTAGGGTGGAAGCTTGAGAAGTGGAACATCGTGAGGTTGTTCATGGGCTTGCGGTACAGTGAAGTGCTGAGGTGACCATCCTTGATGGAGATGCACATATCCAAGAATGCAGCCAATTCCAGAGAGTAGTCCATGGTGAGTCTGATGAGGGGATGGAACTTGTTGATGTCATCATACAATTGTTTCAGTGACTGTTCAGCATAAATAAAAAAAAAATGTCATTGATGCATCTAGTGTATAACATCAGTTGAAGGTCCTGTGCGGTGAAGAGGTCTTGTTCGAACCTGTACATGAGGATATTGGCATATTGAGGTGCAAATTTGGTCCCCATGTCTGTTCCATGTGTCTGGGTGAAGAACTGGTTGTTGAAGGCGAAGACATGTGGTCCAGGATGAAGCCATTGAGTTGTAAAATTGCATCTGGAGATTGGTAGTTGTTGGCATTGAGTACTGAAGCAGTTGTGGCAATGCCATCGTTGTGAGGGATGCTCATGTAGAGAGTCGAGACATCCATTGTGAATGAGGAGTGCTCCATGTGTGCTGAGTTTCTGTAGGAAGTCCACAGTGTCGTGACAAAAGCTGAGGGTTCTTTGCACAATGGGTTTCAGGATGCCATTGATATAGCCGGAGAGGTTCTCGCACAGGGTCCCATTGCCTGATATGATGGGATGGCCAATAAATGCTGGCCAGCTAGCGACACCCATATCTCACGAATGAATTAAAAAGAAAATATGTCTGATTCAGTTTGGTTTCTGGTCAAGCCTCAGGATGTTGATGGTGGGAGATTCAGTGATAGAATGTTGTTGGATATCAAAAAGCAATGGTTAGATTTTCTCTTGTTGAAGATGATCATTGCCTGATATTTTTGTGGCCCATTTGTTACTTACCATGTATCAGCCCCTTGCTGCAAATGGACACTGACTACTTTACTATCTGATGATGATGAGTTGTAAAGAACACTGTGCAGTCATCAGCAAACATCTCTGTTTCTGACTTCATGACAGAGGGAAAGCAGCTGAAAATGTTTGGGCCTAGGACACTATCCTGAGGAACTCCTGCAATGATTTCCTGGGGTTGAAATGATTGGCCTCCAACAATTGTAACCATGTTCTTTTGTGCTAGCTATGACATTTGGAAAAAAAACTGCACAAGAACCAAGTTCCATACAAATTAAGGGGGCACCTACTATTCAGAATCCCATTTAAAATTACAGATGCCAATCTGTGATCATGTCAAAACATTGAGAGGAGCTTCTGATACCATTAATGGAGGGAAAGACACAATTGCCTATACACTTCGTCTTTGCAAGTTTCAGAACAGTGTGTGGGGATTACCAGAATAGAGGGTTTAAAAACAAGCCAAATAAGTGGACTTACAGCCACAATTTGTTTTATTTTTAACATATTTTTAATTGTGAAAAGCATATTATTGTTCTAATGTGTAGTTTGCCACTAGAAATCTAAGAAATTTCAATTTGCTTTATAAAGATTTGATCAATCACTCCAAGGTTTATACTTATTCTGGGTTACTTCCATTCAATTAGTATTATGAGATCTTTGTGTTTTTAGGCTTATTGAGGGCAGCGTAGTGGCACAATGGTTTCAACTGCTGTCTCACAGCTCCAGGGATTGGGTTTGATTATAACCTTGGATAACTGTCTGTGTAGAGTTTGCACGTTCTCCTTGTGTCTGCATGGCATTCCTCCAAGTGCTCCATTTCCTCCCACACGACAAGATGTGCAACTTAGGTTAACTGGCCATGCTAAATTGCCCCTTAGTGCTCCAAGTTTTAAAGGTTTGGGGGAATTAGCAGGATAAATATGTGGGGTTATGGGGATAGAGCCTGAGTAAGATGATCTGTCGGAGAGTCAGTTCAGATTTGAATGGCCTCCTTCTGCACTGTAGGGATTCTATGATATGAACTGCACTTGATCCCGCACCTCATATTCTGGTTGCTCACTGTGTATAGGGCATTTGAGAAAGTAGATTTGATTTGATTTGATTTACTATTGTCACATGTATCAGCATACAGTGAAAAGTGTTGATTCTTGTGCACTATACAGACAAAGCATACCATTCATAAAGAAGGAAACAAGATAGTGCAACATGGAGTGTTACAGTTAGGATGTAGAGAAAGATCAAATTAATGCAAGGTAAATCCATTCAAAAATCTGATGACAGCAGAGAAGAAGCTTTTCTTGAGTTGGTTGATATGTAACCTCAGACTTCTATATCTTTTTCCCGAAGGAAGAATGTGGAAGAGAGAATATCCAGAATGTGTGGGGTCCTTAATTATGCTGGCTGCTTTGCCAAGGCAGCGGGAAGTGTAGGCAGAGTCAGTGGATGGGAGGTGGGTTTGCATGATGGATTGAACTACCTTTTGTAGTTTGTTACAGTCTTGAGCAGAGCAGTACCCATACAAGCTGTGATATAACCAGAAAGAATGCTTTCTGCAGTTCATTTATAAAAATTGGTGAGAGCTATAGTGACATGCCAAATTTCCTTAGACTTTTGAGAAAGTAGAGTCATTGGTGGGCTTTCTTAACTACAGTGTCAGCATGGGAGGACTAGGACAGGTTGTTGGTGATCTGGACACCTAAAAACTTGACACTCTCAACTTTTCTACTTCATCCCCATTTATGTAGACAGAGGCATGTTCTCTTCTACACTTCCTGAAGTCAATGACAATTTCCTTCATTTTGTTGATGTTGAGGGACAGATTATTGTTATTGTTTAGATTAAAAGAGATTATTATTGACAGATTTTCTATCTCATTCCTGTACTTTGTCTTATCATTGTTTGAAATCCAACCCTCTACAATGGTGACGTCAGCAAACTTGAAAATCAAGTTGGAAGGGAATTTGGCCACTATTCATAGATGCATCAGGAGTCTGGTAGGAGGCTGAGAACATAGCCTTGTGTAGAAAAAACTTACTTCCAGAACATTTCATTTAATTTTTCATAAATTCAGCATGGGACATCATTTGTATTTTGCTGTTCTATAATTTTGTTTCTGCATTTAATTACATTTTAATTACGATAGCAGACTTGTTGTTAATCTGTTATAATTTGGTATATTGTTAAAATGATACATCAAGTAAGAGTTGACAGTAACTGCAGAATTTTAAGGCTGGTCAGGATAACAGTTGAAAAGGGTAGTTCAATTATCCTCTCTGTTACCATTTGAGAGGGACCTTCATGCCACTGATTTTGGAAGCAGATGAGACTGCCATCTAGATTAGGAGAAAGGCTCATTTTTTGATGCAAATTAGAGTTCTATTTCATCAGTAGCACCTTGGAAAACTTTCAGTCATGCATTAAGTAGAACCCTCACCACAGTTGTCACATTCAGTGAAAGCCACTCGAAGAACTGAAGTGATCACAAAACTAAATATTCCTTTAGGCTTCACAAGGAGCGTCTGTTCTTCACTACTACAGATTCCCTGGCAATTCAGATTTTATCAAAGACCCTGCTAAAATTTTCCAACTGGTGGACAGTTTCTGGATTGAGCAGTTTTAACCATTCAGCCTCCTTGTGCCATCTGTTTCAGGTGCCAGTATGAGACCCAGAATTTAAATGAGACCCAGAATTTAAATAGCCTAGTCCTTAAATGTCAGGTGCATTTTGTTGCTTGCCCCACCCTTCTGCTTGGGGAAAACCTCCTACCAGTAAAAATTCTCCCATGGCTCATTTGGGGTATATGCCTGTGACAACATGTAATTTGAGGCAAAACAATATTCATTTAATTTGAAAGTACAACTAAATTGAATCATTTCGGAGCACTGAATAAAGCAGAGGTGATTTTAACTAACTTATTAATGTGCTAGTGCTCACATTGCCCAGCACTCTTCTACCTACAATTTGAAAAGTTGGGCATAGTCTTCCAATAATTTATCACAGTCAGTTTCAGCGAGAAAACCAACCGTATGTTTTTACTCCAGGTTCTCTGACATTCTATATACAGAGAATCTGCGAGAATCCAATGCCATTCATTCTGGTGGGGTGGGACCTGATAAACCTGGCAGCGCTTGTTCAACAGAAATTGGGGTGTGTCATCTTTGAAGGATGCTCCAATCTGCATTTGAAATAAACTCTCACCACCCCCCCCCCCCCCCCCCCCCCCCCCCGACAATACAGGGGACTGTCCCCAACTTGCATCAGGATGACTCCCCCTACTTATGCATTGGGTGACAGTCCCCTCCAGCTTCCTGCCCCTACATGCGCAAGTAACAGACAACCCACCCTCAATAGGCACCAGGACAACCAGATCCCCTGCCCCACACAAGCATCAGGAACCCCCACTCCTCCCCACCCCTCCCCACCCATGTAAACACACATACACAAATAGCAGCTCCCCCAATATGGGACTTCCCCCTCCGTCACGCTGCCTATAAACATACATACACATGTGGGACTTCTCAGAGGATATGGAGGATGTGTCTTGGCATTGCCAGGTTGGCACTGCCACAGTGTCAGGGCATGTTCTATTTCCCTCATATCAGTGAGGGAGCAATTCCCTACCTGGGGAGGGATATATGACAGGGGGAGCCCATTATTAAATTTTTATAGATGAAGGGCAGAAACCTAATTGCACCACCATCAAGGTCAGAGAAAATCTGAGAATGAGATCTGTGGTCGGGAATAGCATTCGTGCCATCTCACGGGATTTGCCACCAGTGTTACCATTTTCTCTGATGTCAAATGCCAGCTTTAAACACCAATGCTCACCACCGCCCCCCCCTCCCCCTTCACACCCACAGTTTCAATCAACTGACTCAATGTTAGTTATTAGTTTGTTCCTAGCTCTGGTTTTCAATTCAAGTTGGTCTACAGATTTGTATGAGAAGAAGTGACCTCCAATGAGACACTTGGATAATTGTATGAAAGGGAATTTTAAAATATACATTTCAACAATTGAACTGTGAAATAATTTTGAACAAATGAAAAATAAATCAGGTAATTTTCTCTATGATTACCATTCTTACTTCCCTCAGTATTCTTGGCTGGGTCTCATCTGGTCCTGATGACTTATCAACTTTAAGTCCAGCCAGCTTATCAAACTTTTTCTATTTGGCCCATCAATTGTCTCAACTACGTCCATGACTTAGGCAGAGTCTTCTTCTTTGTTAAAGATAGAGGTAAAGTATTCATTTAGTACCTCATCCATTTTCTTTGTCTCTATGATTCCTAATTGACCCCATACTATCACTTCCCTAGTTATATCTCAATGGAAGATTCTGGATTCATTTTAGCTGTCAGTATCTTGTTACACTCACTCTTTGCTTCTCATTTTTTAAATTCTCTCTTTGAACCTTCTACAATAAGTCTTATTTTCATTGTCTTCTCCATCTTACATCTTTCTCATTCACTGTTTTTTCTTTCTCATCTTACCCTTTATCTTGTTCGCTAACCAGACACATTGGATTTGTTTTTCCTACCTTTCTTGCTGGTAGGATTATACCTTGACTATCTCCTTTTTAATGGCAGGCCATTGTTTCTCCAGCACTTCAACATTCTCCTTAATCTGTTATCCTTTCTCCTTTGTTACCTTCCCTATCATTCCTAAACACCTTTTATTCAAAAATATACCTAGTCCTGTCTTTTCCAATTCTGTATACACTTTGGTGCTCCTTATAATATATCTTCCTGGTTCTCACCCCTTTGCCAAGTTACTTTCAAATCCCTCTCCTCCCCACACTCTCCACAGTTACATTAGCAACTGTGTAACAGGAAACTTATTCCTGCTCTCTTCAAGTGCAGCCTGTCTGGTCTGCATTAATGGCCTAAGACCCTAAGCCTTCCTATACCATCTTCCAACCATGCATTTAACTGCTCCATTCTTCTAATTCAGTACTCAAGGCATGTGATACTAGGTGTAATCCAGCTTTTATTAACTTTGAGATCATGCTTCTTAGCTTCCTAAATTTTGATTGCAGAGTAGATAGGATCTAGAATTGAAGGTGATGATGCCATGAAACTATCATCAATTGTTGTAAAAACCCATCCAGTATACAAATGTTTTTTAGGGAGGGAAATCTGCTGTCCTTATTTGGTCTGGCCTATAAATGTAGTAGAGGCAGTAACCCTCATTTACTAAGTCTTTTGATATGCACTTACCACCCCCCACTCACCCAATTGCAAAAGGAAACCAGCCCTCTTAACCTCCCCAAATGAAACCCTCCCCCTCACTCCCTCTTCTTGGCACTGTCCTCATGCAGTTGGGGGCAATGCCTGGACGCAGCCTGGATACTGCGTGGGCATGACTGTCTGGCTTCCTTGAGCTGAGCTGTGTGTTACATCAGAGACTATTCACCAGGTTCCTGTTTGTCAAAAACTGCTCTAAATCCCACTAAGGTGATGTCATATATGTGTGTGTGTGTGTGTATGTCCTAACACAGGGACAGAATATGAAAGAGCAAATGCCCATTATGATATTAAGATGTATGGTAATAGTGTTCTAATCTCCTATGGAGGGAACTTCCTATCATGATAATGTTATTGATGGGAGCTGGGGCAATTGTGACAGGAAATCCCAATAGCATAAAATCCACTTGTGACCTCCCATTGAATATTCTCCACCCCCACTGATTTTCCTGCCTGCCAAAAATAGAGATGCACAATCCTAGACCATATCACTGTTTTGCTGAAAATGGTCTGTTTTGTGTTGCACTCATCAGGATACTGCACAAAAGTACTAGTATCAGAGGAAAACAACAAATTATATTTTACAAGAAGTGCATATTGATTGGTTTGTAAGTGGACTCTGATTGGTACAGGTGTTGCTGTGGAGAATACAGCAGTTGGTGGCGATTGATAAATAATGCCCAAAAATTGTTTAAAATTTAAGCCAGGCAGCTTTACCCTGATTAGACAAGGCATTACCTGAGGAATGAATAAGCAAATAGCTGTCATCTATATTATTTAGCTGAAAGGTGAAATGTGTATACATGTTCTTTCTGTCAGTGAAAAACTGGGCCTTGTATGTTAATATGTGTAGCTTCTGGTATACACAAATGTGTCACACTGCGAGCCCAAATGACAAGCTTAAATTAGTTGTCAGCATAATTCTTATCGCCTTGATGATTATTTAGTAAATGTTGTCCAATTGCTGAATCACATGCAATGTTGGAATATGTTTTGAACTTTGCAAGCACTGGTTGATTGGGTATAATCTGCACCTTATCCATTGTGAACAATGATTGGGATATACTGTTTGATACGATCCACCATTCTTTGGGATATACAACCATCAAACTTAGCATCACACTGGCACTGAAATTCGTATAACACATTATTCATTTGTGTGATAGGCAGAACATCTTTTTTGGCTCAAAGGCAGCATCCCAGTGGTGGTGAATATTATTTATGTTGTAGCAACATGAAACACCTGTTGCTCACATTTTGAGATAGCTTCCCCATCCAAGATAAATGTGGTAAGCTGGATTGGTTTCTGGGCCAAAAGTGATGGCCTTAGGCCCAGTCATGAGTTTGCGTGATATATAACACCAAATGATCTGATCAGGGTAAATATTATCCTGCCAGAAGTTTGATGCACCCTATTTCAAATTCAAGCTTGCACATGAACAGATGGTTCAGACCCTATTTATTAAGATTGTTGATAAGACCAATCTTATAATGTGTAGAACTGTAGAATCCCAGTGCATATATTGACCATTGAAATGTAGATGTTATATTTGCTGTATTTAAATGTTAAGAAGGATGAGAACAGGGGGGTCATAGACAAGGATTCTAAAGCACAGCAGGTACGGGTGGAGTGGAACATGATTTGAAATGCGTATACTTTAATGCAAGGAGTATTCGCAATAAGGTGGATGAACTTGCAGCTTGGGATAGTACCTGGAACTTTGATGTTGTGGCCATTTCTGAGACATGGATAGAGCAGGGACAGGAATGGTTGTTGCAGGTTCCGGGGTTCAAATGTTTCAGTCAGAGTAGAGAAGGAGGTAAAAGGTGGGGAGGAATGGCATTATTAGTCAAAGACTGTATCACTGTGACAGAAAGGAAGTTTGATGAGGACTTGTCTGTTGAGGTAGTATGGGCTGAGATTAGAAATAGGAGAGGAGAGGTCACCCTGTTGGGAGTCTTTTATAGACCTCCAAAAAGTTCTAGAGAGGTAGGGGAAAAGATTGCAAAGATGATCCTAGACAGGAATGAAAGTAATAGGGTAATTGTTATGGGAGACTTTAACTTTACTAATATTGATTGGAATAGCTATAGCTCTAGCTCATTAGAGGGGTCAGTTTTTATACAAAGTGTTCAGGAAGGTTTTTTGACTCAGTATGTAGATAGGCCAACTAGATATGAGGCTACATTGGATTTGGTGCTGGGCAATGAGCCAGACCAGGTGTTAGACTTGGAAGTAGGTGAGCATTTTGGTGATAGTGATCACAATTCACGTCGTCAGTGTATGCTTAAACTGGACCATCTGATGGGCAACATGACAGCTCAGAGACTATCGCTGTTGCTGTGCTGACACATGGATTTGGGCCTGTGTCTGCGGGAGATTGCGCGTTCTCCCCGTGGTTGCGTGGGTTTTCTCCGGGTGCTCCGGTTCCCTCCCACATCCCAAAAATGTGCTCTTAGGCTGATTGGGTAACAAATTGTCCCTATATTGGTCCCTATATGGGAATCTTCAACAATAGGCATAGCCTAAAGACAAAGATATGTCATTAGGACGTTAGGACGGTGGCGTGGGCTCGTTGGGCCGAAGGGCCTGTTTCCCGTGCTTTGTTGCTCTTTGTTCTTTGTAATTCGGTTACGTTCATCTTAGTGATGGAAAGGGATAGGCATGAACCAGGGGGCAGTAGTTATAGCTGGGGGAATGGTAATTATGAGGCTATTAGGAGAGATTTAGGGTGCATTGGTTGGACTAGGAAACTACAGGGGCTGGGAACATCTGAAATGTGGAGATTATTCAAGGAACAGCTACTGCGAGTCCTTGATAAGTGTGTCCCTGTAAGGCAAGGAGGAAATGGGAACCGTGGTGTACAAAAAAAGTTGATTTGCTGGTGAAAAGGAAAAAGGGAGGCTTATGTCAAGATGAGGCATGAAGGCTCAGTTAGTGCACTGGAAAGTTATAGATTAGCCAGGAGGGAGCTAAAGAGTGAGTTAAGAAGAGCTAAAAGAGGACACGAGAAGACTTTGGCTGATAGGATCAAGGAGAATCCTAAAGCTTTCTTTAGATATGTTAAGAATAGAAGATTGGTTAGGGCAAGACTCGGGCCAGTCAGAGACAGCAGCGGGAAGTTGTGCGTGGAGCCTGAAGAGATCGGAGAGGCACTGAACAAATATTTCTCTTCGGTATTCATGCAGGGAAGCGTAAATATAGTTGTGGAGAACACTGGGATACAGGGTAGTATTGAAGTAGATAAGGAGGAGATGTTAGATATTCTTGAGGGTATGAAAATAGATAAGTCCCCTGGGCCGGATGGGATTTACCCTAGGATTCTCTGGGAGGCAAGAGAAGTGATTGCAGAGCCTTTGGCTCTGATCTTCAGGTCGTCGTTGGTTACAGGTATAGTGCCGGAAGACTGGAAGATAGCGAATGTTGTCCCATTGTTCAAGAAGGGGAATAGAGACTATCCTGGGAATTATAGACCGGTGAGTCTTACTTCTGTTATGGGGAAAGTTTTGGAAAGAATTGTTAGGGATAGGATTTATAGACATTTAAAGAGAAATGAATTGATTGGAGATAGTCAGCATGGTTTTGTGAAGGGTAGGTCGTGCCTCACAAACCTTATTGAGTTTTTTGAAAAAAAGTGACCAAAGAGGTGGATAAGGGTTCGGTAGTTGACGTGGTATATATGGACTTTAGTAAGGCGTTCAACAAGGTTCCCCATGGAAGGCTTCTGCAGAAAATGCAGATGTAATGGATTGAGGGTGATTTAGCTAATTGGATTAGGAATTGGCCAGCTGATAGAAGACAGAGGGTGGTGGTTGATGGGAGATATTCACCATGGAGTTCAGTTACAAGTGGTGTACCTCAGGGATCTGTTTTGGGGGCTCTGCTGTTTGTAATTTTTGTAAATGATCTGGATGAGGGTATAGAAGGATGGATTACTAAATTTGCTGACGACACCAAAGTTGGAGGAGTTGTAGATAGTGAAGAGGGGTGTTATAGTTTGCAGAGAGACTTAGACAAGTTGCAGAGCTGGGCCGAGAGGTGGCAAATGGAGTTTAATGCGGAAAAGCGTGAGGTAATTCACTTTGGCAAAGTAACAAATGTGTAGAGTATAGGGCTAATGGTAGGACTCTTAATAGTGTTGACGAACAGAGGGATCTCGGTGTATATGTGCATAGATCCCTGAAAGTTGGCAATCAAGTCGATAAGGTTGTTAAGAAGGCATATGGTATCTTGGCTTTTATTGGTAGGGGGATTGAATTTCGGAGCCGCAACGTCATGTTGCAACTGTACAAAACTCTGGTGCGGCCGCACTCGGAGTATTGTGTACAGTTCTGGTCCCCACATTATAAGAAAGATGTGGAGGCATTGGAGAGGGTGCAGAGGAGGTTTACCAGGATGTTGCCTGGTATGGAGGGAAGATGTTATGAGGAAAGGCTGAGGGATTTGAGGTTATTTTCATTGGAGAGAAGGCAGTTAAGAGGTGACCTTATTGAGGCATATAAGATGATCAGAGGATTAGACAGGGTGAACAGTGATAGCCTTTTTCCTTGGATGGAGAAGGCTAGCACGAGGGGACATAGCTTTAAATTAAGGGGTGGTAGTTATAGGATGGATGTCAGAGGTAGGTTCTTTACCCAGAGGGTGGTAAGGGTATGGAATGCCCTGCCTGCAGCAGTTGTAGATGCGCCAAGTTTGGGGGTGTTTAAGTGATCAGTGGATAGGTTTATGGATGAAAAGGGAATGGTTTAGGTTAGAAGGTCATTGCTTTTTCTCAATTGGTCGGTGCAACATCGAAGGCCGAAGGGCCTGTTCTGCGCTGTAATGTTCTATGTTCTAAATCTGTAGCTGCATGTAATAATTTTCTCAAATAACTTAATGGGCTCCTTTCTGCTCTCAACTTCTCATTTGAAATGGAGCACTTAAATGAACTCCCCTACCTTAACATGATAGTTAAGAAGTTTGCTGGCATTCTCTACATAAGCTATTTTCACATGTCAATAGATCGGTTAGACTGTCAGAATGTTCTGAAGCCACTGTTATGAATAACTAAAGTAACGTTTATTTATTAGTCTCAAGTAAGGCTTACATTAACATTGCAATGAAGTTACTATGAAATTCCCCTAGTCACCACAGTCTGGCACCTGTTCGGGTCAACGCACTTAACCAGTACATCTTTCAGACTGTGGGAGGAAACTGGAGCATCCAGAGGAAACCCATGCAAACATGGGGAGAACACTCAAATTCCACACAGACAGTGACCCAACACAGGAATTGAACCCGCGTTCCTGGCGCTGTGAGGCAGCAGTGCTAACCAATGTGCTACCATACTGTATTTAGTCCATGGTTCATATTTTAGAGGTTATTTTCAGTTTTCAAAAAGTTAAAATTAACTATAGAAAATGAGATTAATTCAACAAAAACAGCTTGAAGAAGAGAACATTTAAAAGTTGGGGCCATATTGACTTAAGGCGCTAATAGCTAGGAAGATAAGATCATAAAAAAGTAGGTGGGGTTACTTCGCTGGAGAATTGGCAATGTGGTATCTACACTGCTTGCAAAGAAATGCATCTTTACTCAAAGAGTGGAGTTCTTTACTCAAAGAGTGATTAGGGAGTGGAATGCCCTGCCTGCAGCTGTTGTAGATGCGCCAAGTTTGGTGGCGTTTAAGAGGTTAGTTGATAAGTATATGGATGAGAAGGGAATGGTATAGTTAGGAGGGGCATTGCTTTTTATTTTGGTCGGCACAACATCGAAGGCCGAAGGGCCTGTTCTGTGCTGTATTGTTCTATGTTCTATGTTCTATGTTCTATCTCAAAGAGTTGTTTTGTTTTGTAAATTAGGGTCCCTAAATTACTGATAAGGGTTTTCAACAAAGGTGGTTTATTCCTGAGCTCAACAATTCTGTACAACACTTACATTCTGTCCACACTCTGGGGCATAACTCTCCATGTGATCTCTTTATAGCCTTGTCATTACATTCTCACGTGACCACTTGGTCCACAATAGTGAGAATAATTTAAAAGCATTCAGTGACCCGTGGAAGGCTATGTCATCATGGTGATAGGTGGAGCTTGAGGAAGTTCAAGGGTTTCAAATTTTCTGCATGTTTGGTTGGCGTGAGAGTATTCTGCAGCAGAGAAAGTGGTGCTGCTGTTAGCAGGCTCCAGGCAGAAAAAGTATTGCTGTTCACTGAACTCTGTACTTGGAGCTCAGGAAACTTCCTGGGAAGCTGAGAAGGTGGCAAAAGGTCACTTGCTCGGTGCTGGAAAGGATTAGAGTCCAGAAGAAGCCCTGGGAGCCATTGATAGATTGATATGGCTGGGGAGATTGGAGGTTGGTGAAATGCAAGGGCAGTACTAGCCCACCGAGCTAGCCAAAAGCTAAATTGCACCAATAAGTAGAGATTGGAGTGAAGACATGGAAATTCAAGGGGACAAAGTTTCAGGAAGCTAATTGAAACTCTAGAAGATAGATCCTTGGGCCGAAGGCCCTGTCTCCATGCCGTAGATTCTATGTGCAATCATTGAAGCAGATCAGATTGAAGCAGCTTTGACAGAATTGAGAGGCATGATCTCCAAAAGTAGAAGTTTAGAGTCTCTCATGAAGGAAATAGAGTTCCAACTAATTAATTGACTCAGTGTTTACTGATGTTTGGGTGGGTATTGTGCAGTGTGCGATGTTCAATCGCAGTTTGCCTGTTCGGTCACATGTATCTCACATTAACTCTGAATGTTAGAGTATGAAATTGATATTATGGATAGTTTTATCTTTTTGACCTACTAACATAAAGTTTATTTTTGTTTGTTCAAAATCTTTGGAATATTATGGCTTTATTCTCTTAGCAAGTATCTCGAATCTCAAACTTCATTTACTTTAAACAAAACATTATTGATTCTTAATCAGATTTTACCAAAAACATGGGGATAACATCACTCAGGGATATTCATTGTTTGATGAATAAGCTGGTTGTGATTTTCCGTGTCTTCCTCGTTGTGAATATATGTACCTGACAGATATTCACATCAGTGGAATCAACAGAACTTTAAATCTAAGACCTCAAAATTTGGTTCCTTTGGGACAGATTTTCTTTCTGCTACAAATTTCATTTTGGCTCCAAAATGGCATCCGTAGTGCACGTGCGCATTTTTTTATGTGAACTTTGCCAGATTTAGTGAGATCATGCAGGGAGCATCTGCTGGAAGTAAGCAGGGTAGACAGATTGTGACATCAATTGCTGTGCAGCACTCCAGCTAATGTCATCTCTCAAATACACACATGCATTTGGTGGCAGGAATGATCACCATCCACAAGCATTATTTAAAGTGATAACCAATTACCTTTAGGTTAATTGCCAATTGATATCTATTAGTTATCGCTGTGATTGTAGAAATGTTTGATTGTTTCTGAAATTCAATAATTACAGTGCAAGGGAAAGCAATCGGCCCATCCTGTTTGTACCTGCTCTCTACAAGAACAACTTACTGATTCCCATTGCTTTGTTTATGCTCCATGGACTTGTAATTTTTTCCTCCTTCAGAGGACTCAATTGTGTCTGCCTTCATAGAACATAGAACATAGAACATAGAACAATACAGCACAGAACAGGCCCTTCGGCCCTCGATGTTGTGCCGACCAAAATAAAAAGCAATGCCCCTCCTAACTAAACCATTCCCTTCTCATCCATATACTTATCAACTAACCTCTTAAACGCCACCAAACTTGGCGCATCCACAACAGCTGCAGGCAGGGCATTCCACTCCCTAATCATCAAACTCTTGGGCAGTGCATTCCAAATATGAACGATCTGCTGCCTAAACAATCGTTCCTCATGCTGTTATTGCTTCTTTTGCATATCATTTAAAATTAATAACCTCTGGTTCTGGATTCTTCAGAGAGAACAGTTACTCCCTATAATTCATGATTTTCATCAACCCCCATGATTTTCGACACCTTTATTAAATCTCTTCTTAATCATTTCCTGAAGGAGAACAGCCTCACTTCTCCAACCAATCCATGTAGATTCTTAAAATCAAGAATCATTCTTGTTAATCTTTTCTGTACCCCATCCAAGGCCTTAACATTTTCCTGAAATGTGGTGCACAGAAACTGGCTGAAATAATGCTTTGTAAAGGTTTATCGTAATGTCCTTTTTTTTTACTTTATACCTCTTATTTCTAAAGCCCAAAATCTCAATTGCTTTATTAAATATTTTCCCAAACTGCCGCACCACCTTCAGTGGTTTATGCACATATACCCCCAGGGATCCCTTGCTTCTGTACTCTTTTTGAAATTGTATCCTTTAGCCTCTTGTTCTTTCTATCAAAATGAATCACTTCACAGTGATTAAATTTATTAAATTAAATGTATTAAATTTCATTTGCAACTTGTCTGTCCATTCCATCAGCTTGCTGATATCTTTTTGAATTTAACATTATCCTCCTTACAGTTCATAATACTTGTAAGTTTCATAAAATTGTCCCCTGTCAACCTAAATCTAAGTAATTAACGTACATCAAGAAAATTAGGGGTTCTAAGATCTTTCTGAGGAACCCCATTACATATCTTCCTCCAGTCTGAAAAGCAATCATTCTCCACTGTGCTCTGTTTCCTGTCACTCAGCCAGTGCTGTATCAGTGATGCTACTTGTCTCTTTTATCTTGTCGTCTCTAACTTGACTTTACCCTACGCCTTTGGAAGTCCACCACATCAACCACATTATGCACAGCAGCCTTCTCTGTTACCTCATCAAAAATCTCTATCAAGTTAGTTAAGCAAGATTTGAATCACTGCAGCACTGTGTTCCTCAGTAGGGATTGGGCCCAACTAATATCATAAGCTTCAGCTATTAAATTACTTTTTAAGGTGCTCTTACAGAAAGAAGCTATCAATTTTATCAGGGAGATCCCCATGCTTTCTCTCATTAAGTGACCTAAACTTTCTGTGGTGGGAATGGATGATGCCTCTCTGTGCTGAAACGTTGAGGGTGTTCTCCTTGTCAGGGGGTTTGCCATTGTGGGTGATTGGGGGCTCTGTCTCTTAGCACTGAGATTTGGATGCTCTTTTGAAAGGACTCTGTGAAGCCAGGCTGGCTGACATGTTTTACATTATGCATATTCTTAAATGTTAAAGTTGGTTGAATTCTATCTGATAAGCACTGCTAATAATAGCATTGGTGGGAGCACTTGGAGTGCAGTCGAGTAAATCACACTAAGAAACTCTGGATAGGACTTTCTGTTCCTGCAACGGGTGGGACTGGTAAAAACTGCCTCTATTTTTGAATGGCATGAAACAATTTGCAAGTCTTTTTGATAGCATGAATCATTTTGCATTCATTCTCCGCAGAAGTGGGGAGAGGGTGATTACCCTGAGATTGCCTATTTAAATACCATTAGTGAATTCAGCACCATGACCCACTCTTCGAGGTGATGTCATACTGGCAAAAATCACTATTCTCCGATAAAGTGTGGTTCCATTGCAGAACTTTGAGAGAGAGCTAGGAGGTGAGTTCTGCTGTGCACCAACCTCCAGCTTGCAGGGTGGTGTTTCAGTCACTGCAATGCTGCGAGGTAGTGGGATGGCCATTGGCACAGAGGCTGACAATGGGGTTGGGCTGGTCCAGGGTTTCTCAGGTCAGGGGTCATCACTGGGTTGGGATAGTATGGCGAGCATTTTCCTTGCCAGCTGAAAGACCTCTGGAAATTCCAGAGATAAAGATAAAATTCCACTAATGTTGTACATTTTACTCTACCACCTCTCAACTGAGAAGGCAGTGTGGTGTGGACATCCCATCCCAGGCGCCACAGCAGTTACAAGTACCTGGCAACTGATGTCCCAATCATGGAAACTAGGCCAAAGCTCTGCACACTGCATGAATTCTGCAGTGCTCCTTACAATTGCCACCTGTTGTGTGAAAGTTAGGATGTCTCCCTATTGTCTGTCTGACCTAGATGCCATGTCTGGATGCCACTTCACACAAAATGTCCAGGTGGCTATATGCATCTGTATAATACAGTAGTTCCTCATTGAGGACATTCTCACAGTCACCATTATGCTCAACATGAACACCAGAGCACTGAGCCCAGTCTGCCTCATGATGGTCCCACTGCCCAATGGTATTAGGGGTCCGAATTTGTTGGAGATCATCTGAGTGGGAAGCTTTGTACTGCACACTAGCAAGTACATTAAGTGTTGGTGAACTGTGATGCTAATAAGACCGGTGCAGATTATGCTAATTTTTGTGCCAAAATGACAACTGAAAATTTTTGGGGGAATTTCATCCAATCTTTCCACATTAGTATCACTGTCTGCAGCTCACCAACCTTACTTATCATATTTTAGATAATCTATCAGATATTCTATCAGGTTGAGAGGCGACCTGATAGAGGTTTACAAGATGTTGAGAGGAATAGATAGGGTGGACTCTCAGAGACTATTTCCCAGGGCTGAAATGGTCGCGACAAGAGGGCACAGATTTAAGGTGCAGGGAAGCAAGTACAGAGGGGATACTAGGGGAAAGTTTTTCACTCAGAGGGTGGTGAGTGAATGGAATCGGCTGCCGTCGGTGGTGGTCGAGGCGAACTCGCTGGGGTCTTTTAAAAGACTTCTGGATGAGTATATGGGATCCAATGGGATTGGGGGTTATAGATAGGTCTATGGCTGGGTAGGTTTTGATGTGTTCAGCACAACTTGTGGGCTGAAGGGCCTGTTTGTGCTGTAGTGTTCTATGTTCTATGTTTACGGATCATGTACATGTATTGTTAGATCTTAATACATTCCTCACCACAAAGTATACTACAACTTTGCTACTGTAGTGCTATATGCCTTTTCAATTTGCTGTGCATCATGGGGTTTCTCTCTCTATTACCTCCTATGCCAAAATAATTTTTAAACCCTCATAGCAAATCACCCCACAAGGACAGACCTGACTCTGTGCAGCCTGTACAGGACTCATCTCCTCCAGAATCTCTCCTATAATGTCCCAGGAATGTAAATCCCTCCTTCCTGCACCATCTTTCGAGCTAGATATTTATCTATTCTACCCTCCTATTTCTATTGTTACTTGAGTATGGTATAGAGAGTAATCCAGAGATTGCTACCTGTGGGGTCCTGCTTCCTAGTTTCCTTCCTAGCTCCCTAAACTCTGCCTGCCAGACCACATGGATCCTTGAGTTTACTATCAAATAAATCAGTTGGACTTAAACCTGGTGTTGTCAGACTTCTTAATGTTCCAGACCACATCCATCTTTCCATCTATGTTGTCAGTACTGATATGGACCATGGCCACTGGCTGTTCACCCTGATCATTCAGAGTATTTTTACTTAGAACATAGAACATAGAACAATACAGCACAGAACAGGCCCTTCGGCCTTCGATGTTGTGCCGACCAAAATAAAAAGCAATGCCCCTCCTAACTAAACCATTCCCTTCTCATCCATATACTTATCAACTAACCTCTTAAACGCCACCAAACTTGGCGCATCTACAACAGCTGCAGGCAGGGCATTCCACTCCCTAATCACTCTTTGAGTAAAGAACCTACCTCTGATATCCGTCCTATAACTCATACCCCTTAATTTAAAGCTGTGCCCCCTCGTGCTAGCTTTCTCCATCCTAGGAAAAAGGCTATCACTGTCCACCCTATCCAAACCTCTAATCATCTTATATGCTTCAATAAGATCCCCCCTTAGCCGCCTCCTTTCTAACGAAAACAACCTCAAATCCTTCAACCTCTCTTCATAGGACCTGCCCTCCATACCAGGCAACATCCTGGTAAACCTCCTCTGTACCCTCTCCAATGCCTCCACATCTTTCTTATAATGTGGCGACCAGAACTGCACACAATACTCCAAGTGCGGCCGCACTAGAGTTTTGTACAGCTGCAACATGATGCTGCGGCTCCTAAATTCAATCCCCCTACCAATAAAAGCTAAGACTCCATAAGCCTTCTTAACAACTTTATCCACTTGACTGCCTACTTTCAGGGATCTATTGACACATACACCAAGATCCTTCTGTTCCTCAACACTATTAAGAGCCCTACCATTAGCCCTATACTCTACACATTTATTGTTCCTGCCAAAGTGCATTACCTCACACTTTTCCACATTAAACTCCATTTGCCACCTCTCGGCCCAGCTCTGCAACTTGTCCAAGTCACTCTGTAAACTAAAACACCCCTCTTCACTATCTACCACACCACCAACTTTAGTATCATCTGCAAATTTACTGATCCATCCCTCAATACCCTCATCCAGATCATTTATAAAAATTACAAACAGCAGGGGCCCCAAAACAGACCCCTGAGGCACACCACTCGTCACCGAACTCCACGATGAATATCTCCCATCAACCACCACCCTCTGTCTTCTATCTGCCAGCCAATTTCTAATCCAATTAGCTAAATCACCCTCTATTCCACACATCTGCATTTTCTGTAGAAGTCTTCCATGGGCCAACTTATCAAAAGCCTTACTAAAGTCCATATATACTACATCAACCGCCTTACCCCCATCCACCTCTCTGGTCACTTTCTCAAAAAACTCAATGAGGTTAGTAAGGCATGACCTACCCTTCACGAAACCATGCTGACTATCCCCAATCAATTCATTTCTCTCTAAATAACTATAAATCCTATCCCTAATAATTCTCTCCAATACCTTGCCCACCACAGAAGTAAGACTCACTGGCCTATAATTCCCAGGAAGGTCTCTCTTCCCCTTCTTAAACAATGGGACCACATTCGCCATCCTCCAGTCCTCCGGAACCACACCCGTAACCAACGAGGACCTGAAGATCAGAGCCAGAGGCTCTGCAATCTCCTCTCTTGCCTCCCAGAGAATCCCAGTGACATCTTTAACCCTGACATAAGGAAGCAATATGCCAATATGCCTGGATTCATATCTGCTGCCACAAAAACATCTGTCTATTACTATAATTATTGAATCGCTTACTACTATTGTTTTTACGATGTTCCTTCTGCTCCTTTGTACAGCTGAGCCAGCCATGTTACCATGGACTTGACTCTGGCTGCACTTCTCAGAAGAACCATCAATCTCACCAGTATTTAGAACTGAACACTGGTTAGAAGGTGAAATTCACTCAGGGGACTGCTGAACTACCTGCCTGGTTCTCCTTCACTGCCTTGTGATCACCCATGCGCACTGTGCCTGTATACTCTTAAGTTGTGGGTGACCCCATTTATAAATGCGCTGTCCATGAAACACTCAACCACTCAAATGCACCAATTGTTAGCTGCTGCCCAGAGTCTGAAACGGAATCTTGAGTTGCTGCAGTTGATGACACTCCCTATACGTATGCTTGTCCAGTGTATGAGAAGTATTTTGGGATTTGCACGTGAAAAAAGTTGTTCATTCTATGGCCCTATTAGCACACTTAACAGATCAAAATAGCAGGTAAAATTTTGTTTGTTGAATTGTCTCATTAAAGTTTGTTGATTTAGCTCCATTGATATCTTTATGTCAAAAAGAATTTTTCTCCCTAAACTTTCATTGCATTTCCCATCTTAAAATATTCACTTTTAACCAGAATGTAGTAACAATAACAACGGTAAGGAACATTTTTTGAAATAAATTTAAAAAGTTATTGCAGAACAGTTGGAAATACATAACATAATCAAACAGAGTCAATATGGCTTCAGAGGAAATCAAGCCTGACAAATTTATTACAACTCTTTGAGGTGATAATGAGCAGGATAGATAAAGGAGAAGCAGTAGATGTAATAAACTTGTATTTCAAAAGAACATTTAGTGAGGTATCACACTAAAAGCTACTTAATAAGGTAAGAGCCTATGGTGGTTGGGATAGTTTATTAGCAGAGATAGAAGATTAGTTAGTCTAACTAATAGATGACAGAAAGTTAGAATAAGAGGGGTATTTTCAGGATGGCAACCTGTAACTAATATAATGCCACAAAGATCCGTACTCAAGCCACAATTATTTACAATATGTATTACTGACTTGGATGAGGGAAGTGAATGTATTATTGTCAAGTTCATGGATGACACAAAAATAGGTGAATAGGCAAATGCTGAGGATGGCACAGAGTCTAAAGAGGGATATAGGTAGGTTAGGTGAGTGGGCAGAAATCTGACAGTTGGAAATAATGTCAGAAAAATGTGAAGTTATGCAGTATAATAGGAAGAATAAAGGAATTGAATATCTTTTGAATGGAGCAAAACTCCAGAAAGCCACAGCACAGAGGGATTGGGGAGGTCAGAGAATCATAGAGGCATTGAGGTTTACAGCATAGAAATAAGCCCCTTCAGCCCAACTTGTCCATGCCACCATGTTTTTAAAACCTCTAAGATAATCCAATTGCCCGCATTTAGCTTATATCCCTCTATACCCATCTTATCCATGTAACTATCTAAATGTGTTTTAAAAGACAAAATTGTACCACCTGTGGTCATGGTCCTCATGCATAAATCACAAAAACTAGCAGGTAAGTTCAGCAGGTATAGGGAAGGCAAATGTAACGTTGATCTTTATTTAAAGGGAATGGAGTATAAAAATAAGGAAGTCTTGCTAAAATTGTACAAGGCAGTAGTTGGACCGCACCTGGAATACTGTAAACAGAAGTTGATAAAACCTATCCAAGTTGTGAACCTGTACCTTTTAATGGCTGAGCAAACTTGTTAAAGAAGTATTTGAGCAGTGCAGACCAGGATGGCTTCAGGTTCTATCTTTAGTCTCTGTTGAGTTAGCTGACTTCTCCTAGGGTCATGGTAAAGACACTACAATTGGCCTTGGTGCTCTGACTTGTGATGGGAAGTTCCTTCTTGATTGTTATCATGTAATCTTTGCCAGACGTGAAAATGAACATGCCAGTTCAAGGCAGACCCTCTAACACTCACTGACTATTTATAAACTCTATCAGCAGTACACAAACTTGTCTCATTAGCAACTTAGGATAAATACTCTCCAACTTGAAAATCTGTTTTAAACCCTTTAAGCCGATGACCTCTATTTCATTGTTGTTTAAATTATTCAGCAACAATAAATTATCTTTATGCAGAAATTCTCACGGAGTTTACAAAATCTCACTGATTGATTATCTCTGTTCTAAAGTGTACATCATAACTACCCTTATATATGTATATGGAGAAGAAAACAAAGTTACAATGATAGAATTAGATGAGGAAAGCTATTAAACACTAAAAAGCTAAACACTAACATAGAAACATAGAATCCCTATAGTGCCATTAGGCCATTGAGTTTGTACTGACTCAGACAAAACATCCTACCTAGATCCTATCTCCATAAACCCACATATTTACTCCTCTAATCATTCTAAGCTACATATCCTGGGATAATTTGGAGCAATTTAGCATGGCCACTCCGCCTAAGCCACACATCTTTGGACTTCGGGAGGAAACTGGAGCTGCAGGACAAAACCCATGCAGACTTGGGGTTAACATGCAAACTCCACTTAAACCATCACTGACATTGGAATTCAGTCTGGTTTCCTATTGCTATTTGGTACACTATATCACCATGCTGCCCACATGGGCCTTACGACTTGATTCTAGGCTATATATCTTATATAATCCTGTGTAAATAATGCAAGTGTTTAATCATTGAACATCTTAACTGTTTATGCTCACCAATTAGTTCCAAACAACTAAATTTAGAGGGATATATTATTGCTGTATTTCATGTCTATACTTGTGCTTATTTTCAGTATTTCAGTTATGAGATTTCATTCTCTACAGGAGAATTGCTATATATGCTTAAGTTTTTACGCTTGAGAATTCTGAACATGAATGAAATGGCAATCCTAAATAGTTGCAAAAGTCTTAATCAGTGTATAGGAACAAGGAGATAAAGTTGGAACTATATAGATGTTGGTTCGGCTGGAGTCATGTGTGCAGTTCTAATAGCCTCACAATAGAAAGGATGTGATTGTGCTTAGAGAAGAAATAACAATAGAAGAATATGAGCAGTATGGGCAATGTAAATAGCATGCAGCTGTTCCCTCATGGTTAAGAGATCAATCACAAGGTGGCATAGTTTTAGGGTAAGGGGCTGAAGATTCAAAAGGGATTTGAGAAAAAAATCATTCACTCATAGGATGGTGGAAATCTGGAATGCACTGCCTGGGAAGGTAGCGGAGGCCAGAAACCTTACAACTTTTAAAGCAGTTGAAATATCATACCATTCAAGGATATGGAGAAGTGCTGAAAAGTAGAATTAGCACAACATTAGTCACAGTTATTATCGAAAAGGACTTTATGGGTCAAATGGCCTTTTCTGCACTATATGACTCTACCAAACCATGACTAAGGAGGCTCTGTAAAGTGTGATTGTCCTTTGGCCTGCCATGTGTTATATAGCCATTGTTTTGTCTGGA
This sequence comes from Sphyrna mokarran, assembly GCA_024679065.1. Taxonomy (NCBI): domain Eukaryota; kingdom Metazoa; phylum Chordata; class Chondrichthyes; order Carcharhiniformes; family Carcharhinidae; genus Sphyrna; species Sphyrna mokarran. The sequence continues at coordinate 109,698,280 of JAGIQG010000007.1, read as the reverse complement.
TCTGGCTTTTTAACCATTGGTTGTGATTAAATGACCCATGTAAAGAATATGGTTAACCCTGAATCTGCATTTCGCAAGATTAAGCATCAGCTGTCTGGTCCTGGTTCTGTTAAGGACAAGATTAATACCTGCTGCGTGTTCTTGCACAACGTGACCCCAAACCAAGATCTCATGCACAGTAGTTTTGCAGGGTTGGCCTGCAAAGAGTGGCTCTGTGCATAGCTGGAAGACTTCACTGCATACTAAGGAAATAGTGTTTGACTACTGGAGATATGAATGTGGTAGGTTTTGAGGATTCTTCATCTATTGAAATTCATATCTAGACTGCTGAAAATCTTAGATTTGGCACGTCTGCTTATCACCTGTTTCTCTGTCTTTCTAGGGTGTTGAGTCTCAGCAGTGCCCTGTTCAGGGTGTAGAGTCAATGCATTCTGACCATGCTATCTTTCTTTACTACAGCCACCATTGCTGAAGCCATTCCCTGGCTTCGCCTAGAGAAGCGAGACAGCTAGTGTTATCATCCAATGCAACTCATTCACTCCTTCCTGCTTCAAGGCTATTGGCACCTGTGATAACCCCCATAAGTGTTATGGCAAATCATGAATTGATCTGTCTGTGGAGCTCATTGAGTACAAGTTCCCTTGATAACACGCAATGGCCTACCCAGGTAGAACCAATTGCTTTATCCCTTTATAAGGCAGATACTGGGAAGGGGCTGCAGAATTTTTGTTCTGGTTGGGGGCATGTGTATGTATGCCATGGAGTAGTGGCTTTATTTTATGCTTAACAATAAATACCATTCCATACCAGTTGGGTTTCCTGAGTTATTATAGTACCCTTCTTGAAGCACAAAGTGTTGGTGGTACCAAGTCATCTAGTCTCATGTGGTATACCATGGGAGCTTATCAATGAGGTCACGGTTGAAGAGGTCTTTGTACTTTATCATTTCTGAGGCCTGGTGTTTTAAACATACACTTCTGATCCAAGTTGGACAGAATAATGCTGTCCTGAAAACCTATATTCTGGTCGACAAGATGAAACTTGAAACTGCCCTGAGTGCAGTGGAGAATGGCCACTCCTTCAGTACAGATGCACTGGAGCTCCACCTGGGTGCTGAGATTCAATACTGCTTACGGATCTAGTGCCATAACATTGGCTGGGCAATATGTTATACTTTGCTCCAGTGTTAGTCTTTATCTTCAGTCTTCCATTGCTACAATACATGTTAAAGGTGGTGAAGTTCTCACCCTGTTCTGTGATGGAATTGACGGCCTCACCCTTTTCTGAGCTGGTGTTGACACTCAGAATAGAGTGATATTGGAGATTTAATGGTATAATTGCTTTGGCTGAGCTCCAGTTCATTCACCTTACTGACACTCCCCTTAGAGGGCTGACCAGCTGCAATGTGACTGGTGGCAGAGGAAACTTAGGTGGTTCCAATCTGCTGTATTTTGCAAAATGATTACATTTGCCACTTTATTGCAGCATTTAACATATACAAAACATGCTAGTGTGTTCCAAGAGTGATGGCAACCATAGTTGGGAAAAGGTGTGCCCTATACCACGGAAACTTTTGTTTCCTGCCTAAAATCTCTGTTATTTTTTCCTGACTGTTTATTTAACATGGTGCTGGATCCACTGTTCTTGTCAAAATCAAGGGATGTGATGTTTCGAAGTTCTTGGGCCATACTGCCAACTCTTGACAATATGAAGAAGTGCAGAGTTCCCAAACACAGATAATAAGTACTTATAACAAAGCAATATTTTGTTCACTAGCTGAGTAGCTAAAGAACAAAGAATAAAAAAAAGAAAATTACACCACAGGAACAGGCCTTTCGGCCCTCCAAGCCTGCACCAACCAGGCTGCCTTACGTAACTAAAACCCCCTACTCTGTGGGTACCATATCCCTCTATTCCCATCTCATTCATGTACTTGTCAAAACACCCCTTAAAAGTCACTACCACATCCACTTCCACTACCTCCCCCGCCAACGAGTTCCAGGCACCCACCACTCTGCGTAAAAAATCTGCCTCAAACATCTCTTTTAAAACCTATGCCCCAAGTAATTGACTTTTCCACCCTGGGAAAAAGCTTCTGACTATCCACTCTGTCCATGCCTCTCATAATCTTGTAGCCTTCTATCAGGTCGCCCCTCAACCTCCGTCGCTCCAATGAGAACAAACCAAGTTTTTCCAACCTCTCTTCACATCTAATGCCCTCCATACAGAGAACACCCTGGTAAATCTTTTCTGGACTCTTTCCAAAGCTTCATATCCTTTTGGTAGTGTGGTAACCAGAATTTGAACACTATATTTCCAAATGCGGCCTCACTAAGGTTCTATAAAGTGTCGACATGATTTGTCAATTTTTAAACTCAGTATCCTGGCTGATGAAGGCAAGCATGCTGTGTGCCTTCTTGACTACCTTCTCCACCTGCATTGCCACTTTTAGTGACCTGTGTACCTGTACAGCCAGATACATTTTCCTATCAATATCCTAAGAGTTCTGCCATTTACTGTATATTTCCTATCTGTATTAGATCATCCAAAGTGCATTACCTCACATTTGTCCAGATTGCTTTCTTTCAGCCTGCACTGCAGAAAGAATTCCTGGGCTCTCCAATGTGACCCTTTTTGTAGCCACCTCAAAATGTGACCACTTGGTCTACAGATATAATTTTGGCATAGATTCCCTTGAGAAGTGAATATAATTATGGTGGCTAGTTGTATCTGAAAATGTTCTTGCATTAAGTCTGATTAGGTGTCATCCAAATCTGTAAGCACATTGGCAAGCTACAATTGAATATACATGCTGAGCAGTGTGGTCACAGCTGAGTTTGGCAGGTCATGGCAAAAATGATATGGCGACTGAATTTCTGTATTACAATCAGTCAAAAATAGTGGAAAAATTATTGCACAAGCAGTGATGCAGAAAAAGCAATATTGAAGATCAGAAAGCACCTTTGATCAACCTTTCAAAAACCAGTCTTTTCCAGCTTTAACTGTCTGAAAACTGCCAAGTACCTGTCTTAAACTGGCAGTGCATCAGCAAGAATAGATGTAAGATGCATCATGATACATATTTAAACCTCTATCAATGTAAGGATGAATCACAGAATTATAGAAACCCTACAGTGCAAAAAGAGGCCATTTGGCCCATTGAATCTGCACCGACCACTATCCCACCCAGGCCCTTCCCCCATATTCCTACATATTTACCCACTAATCCCTCTAACCTACTCATCCCAGGATACTAAGGGTCAATTTTAGCATGGCCAATCAACCTAACCTGCACGTCTTTAGACTGTGAGAGGAAACCGGAGCACCTGGAGGAAAACATGAGGAGAATGTGCAAATTCCAAACAGACAGTGACCCAAGCCAGGAATCAAACCCAGGTCCCTGGCACTGTGAAGCATCCGTACTACCACTCTGCTACCATGCTGCCCACTTTCAGAGATTCAGTTTGTGAAAACAAAAAGGATTTATTCAGAAAAATTGTTCAGCAGCCTACACTCCTAGGTCCATACATGTTTTTCTGCCCAAGAGAGGATTCCGCCCTCTGGAGTGATTACACATTCTGGGACCCAACTGCTTCCCGAATATAGGTGCATCTTACTCTGCTGTGTTGCCCTTAAAGGGGCAATCACCTCAAATTACCACATCCCTCCTCCTTTAACTTCTTCATACAATCTTCAATAGTTCAGTTGCTCAGTTTTAAATTCTAACTAAACATTACCTTCATGAATTAGACAATTATAATTTGAATCTTTGAGGATTTTATTCATTTCTTATATAGATTCATAGAATCCCTACGTGCAGATGCAGGCCATTTGTCCCATCAAGTCTACACCAACTCCCCAGTGGAGTACCTTACAGGCCCTATCCCCATAGCCCCACATATTTACCCCATTAATTTCCCTACGCTACACCCCTTGGGACACTAAGGAGCAATCCACCTAACCTACACATCTTTGGACTGTGGAGGAAATTGGGACACCCGGAGGAAGCCCATGCAGACGGAAAGAATGTGCAACAGTTACCCAAGGCTGGAATTGAACTGAAGTCCTTGGCGCTGTGACGTGGTTGTGTTAATGATTGTGCCACTCTATATGGAATGGTGCAATTCTGTAATCTGACATGCTTCCACAGAACCCATATTAACAGGAACTGCAACAACAATATCTGTTCTGGCACAGGCAGTTCTTTATTACTTGCTTCAACAAGAGTCATATTATGTTGTTATATACAGATTTGTGAACATTTCTTGATGGCAGCACCAACTGATGGAGTATTTCTATACTCCACAGGTGTTGCATGTGTTTAGGAATGATCTGTCTCTCCATGTCTATTTGACACGATAGGGGTCGGTCTCAGAGACACTAAATTCAGGGATCGAACCTGATCCATGATCAAAGTTTCATTATTATTTACTATCACTTGATAAAGTTTCTTCTCTTTCAAGTATTTCAGTTCAGCATATTTTATCAACCATTTTATTGTATTGGTACTTGTGCTTTTCTATTATATGACAGACCTGCCAGCCCAGAAATCAGCCTTGTAAACCTTTGCTGTACTCCCTGTATAGCAAGGCATCCTCCTTCAGATAAGGACACAAAAACTGCATGCTATACTCCAGAAGTGGTCTTATCAACACCCGAGACAATCGCAGTTAAACATCTCTTTTCCTGTAATCAAATTGTCTTGCTATAAAGGCCAAATGTTCTTACTGAACGTTTACATTTCACAAATGGAACCTTAATTTCTCGTATCATAGAATCTGTATAGTGCAGAAGGATGCTGTTTGACCCATCAAGTCTGCATTGACCACAATCCCACGCAGGCCCTATTCCCATAACCCTACATATTTACCCTGCTAATTCCTCTGACATTAGGGTTGATTTAGCATAGCCAGGCAACCAAACCTGCACATCTTTGGACTGTGGCAGGAAACTGGAGCACCCAGGAATCTCATGCAGACTCGGGGAGAATGTGCAAACTCTGCACAGACTGGGATCCAAGACCAGAAGTGAACCTGGGTCCCTGATGCTGTGGGGCAGCAGTTCTAATCATTATGCCATTGTGCCATCTTCTACTTGTCTTAACTTCAACCAAACCATTTTGGGATCACTGTTGATCAGGTTCAGCTCCAACAATGTTGATTTTTTTTCTATTTGCGATTCTCTCATTGTTCTTTATTTGGCCATTTGGTCGTTTGTTGCCCTCCTTCTGGGATCTTTCATTGCCCTTTTCCTGGGGTCTTCTATTGCCTCCTCTCTGGGGTCTTCTTCTACTCTCTTTCAGGGGTCTTCTATTGCCTGTTTTTTGAGGTTTTTGTTGCGTCTTGTTTGAGGTCTTCATTGCCTCCTCTGAGATCTTCCATTGCCTCTTCCTTGAGGTCTTCATTGCTTATAAATCTCTGAAGTGGTCTTCAATTTTTCTGTCCATAGCTGTTTGTTTCTTTTTGACATTGCTGCTGTAAAAGAATTGTCGTTTTAAATGTCACCTTTTTTAAGGCTATTACCACTTTAAAACTGTGTAGTAATCTTTATAATTCCCACACAGGCTGCGGTTGCAGACTGACACTGTTGGCTTCCCCTTGCAGTTATATTTTGCAACAAATGTAGCAATGCAGACACAGAGTGTCTCGGCTGTTTCTATTTTGTTTACTCTTAAAGCTGCAACAGTTTCCTGGTGTCAACTTTTTATTAGCTTTTAAACTTGTTTAACTGCGGCAATTGTTTGTCTTTTATGCAAATCGCTTGTTTTAAAATTTTTGCTGCCAGCCCCATGTAACCATCTTTTTTTAGTACATTCTTTTTTTAAAACCTTTGATTTTACCAGCTAATTTTACAGGTTCGTTTATTTTTCAGTTTCTTTAATGCACTGAGCATCTTGTAACTGCCCATGTTTTCTGATTCAACATTTGTCAGGGTCTCAATAGCTCAAATGGGTCTATTCACCCAAAGAGAGACATTCAGGTGAATACTTCTTTTTAAAAACTTAGATTGAAACAGGATATTCACAGGTGTCAAGTCAGAGGCAATGTCATGATCATTTTAGATGTAATGATGCAATTTCACAGGCTTCACTGATGAAAACAAAGGATTTATTAATAAGAATTGTTCAACAGCCTACAGCAACCAATGGCTGCACCTCGGTCCCGACATGCCTTTCTGCCTCCAACCCTGGGATGATTATCCACTGAGTCCCAATTGGTCCCCCAAGCCAAGTAAGCCTTACTTTGTTGTGATGCCCTCAATAGGCATAAACCACAAATCACCATAGTCACGCATTCTTCTTGTCTTCTCCCTTGCAGCTGAATCATTTGTAGCGCCATGAACCTGGCATTTGCTACATTCCTCTAAGAAATTCCCTCCCCCAAAAGGAACCAAAATGGAATACCCATTAGGGAGCGAGAAAGACCTGAGGGACCCCTGCATTACCTTCCTACTGCTTTTTCATTATCTGCCAGTCACCCATCCACTTTCTGTCTTTACACTTTTTATCTGCAGTGCACACTCTTTATCTGCAGTGTGATACCTCACTGTATATGCTATCCATGAAGACCTCAACCTTGTAGATGTTGCACAGTGACTTCAGATACAACTTCAGCTCTGAAATGAGGATTTTGAGTAACCACAGCTGGAGACACATGGTCACCTTGGATATTGGAAGTGTTCTTGACTTCCCACATTACACGAGAGGAACATTCCAAATAGTTGAATTGTGCTGCCATGAATTACTCTTAAATTATTCTTTTTATGTTTACTTCCTCAAGCTTGGAGTTTATAAAGGACTGTAGAAATACTCACCAAGGCCTACTTAACAATGTTGCTGATCTTTTAGAGGAAAGATAAAAATGAAGGATCACCTCACCCCTTCCTCACCAATCTCAGTCGCTAAACTCCAACTTTAGAACCCTACTGCAATCCAAAGCTGCAGTGAGAATTTATTAAGACCTACCAAACAATATCTAACCCCCTACAACATGGTGGCAGTGAATGGAAAATAACCTAAATCTTACAATAATGCAGAAAAAAACTAAAATCCTGAAAGAGTAAACAAAAATTCGAAGAAGGATTATGACCTGGAAAGAATTTGTGAAACAGATGTGCAAAGAAAAATTCCCAGGGAAAAGTTCCAAAGGAAGACTTGGAACCTGAAGGCAGAAATTTAAAATTTCTCTGCAACAAATTGGCTGCAGCAGAAGACTCCATGGGATCGCTTGAAAGTCCAGTTTCAATTCCCAGAATGGAGAGTCAGCATACTTAGCAGATGAGTGAGACCTTTTAAATTTCAGGATATAGCAAGTTCTGAGAAGTTTTTGAATAGTTCAGTGATCAGAAATTACTATTTAATAACTCAATTGGGAAAACCAATTGCAAGCTTGCTTTGGAAAGTGAAATAAAATGAATTAATTTGGAAGCATCATGACTAAACAATCTGATTTAAAAGACCATCAAAATCTGGACTCGTTACTTTCGTTCCCCTTTTACACGGCGCTGAAATGGAGAATTCTGCAGGTAGCTGATCCAAGCAACCATTATTTAATATTTCTTCAAGATTGAGCATGAACACCATTGAACTGAGAGCCGTGGGGAAATCCTTTTGTCTTCAAACAAACAGTAGTGCTATCTTAAATTTCAGCAGAACTTTCTTAAAGCCAAAGCTTCACTTTAATATCTTTTAATTCTGGATCAGAAATCCATTTTTCCAATTCCATTTGGACTTATCCCAGGCCCAGATCAATCATATTATTGGGGATGTTGCTGAAAAAGATTGGTTAAATATATGATTGCTTTAGACCTGGATAAAAAGACAGAAACTGAACAGGTTAATACACTGCTTTCCTTGGTAGGCTTGAAAGCAGACAACATTATTACGAGACAAGGAATCAACAAATCATCTGCTAAATTTGAAGAAATACTCAAATTATTCAATGTTCATTTTAAATTAAGAAGCAACAACATCCCCGAAAAGGCTAAATCTAATAAATGTGCTCAGTAGCCAAGAGGACCTGTCAACTCATTAATTCATGATCTGTACAGGATTGCTGAAATCTGAAAATAGGGAGATCTTAAAACAAAGCTTATCATGGATAGAACAATTGTTGGAATAACAGATGACACATCCGAAACATGCTGCAAGAGAAGGAAGATCTAACCCTCAAGGAAGCTATCCAGACTGTTAAGCAGTCTCAACTTTTAAGAGGAGAAAGTAACCATGGTACAAATAAAACCCCACAGTCTAGTTAGTTAAACAGCGCAAAAACAGGGATACTCCACCCAAGAGAGCCCCAACCGAACAGTAGAGAAATCATGTCAACACTGTGAAGCAAAGTGTCCCACAGACGAGATCATGACCTGCAATTTCAGCCTATTGCTTTCTGGACAATTTGGCAAATTATGCAAGGCCAAAACCATTATTGAGTTTTTTGAAAAAGTGACCAAAGAGGTGGATGGGGGTAAGGCAGTTGATGTGGTATATATGGACTTTAGTAAGGCGTTCAATAAGGTGGCCCATGATAGGCTTCTGCAGAAAATGCAGATGTATGGGATTGAGGGTGATTTAGCTAATTGGATTAGGAATTGGCTAGCTGATAGAAGACAGAGGGTGGTGGTTGATGGAAGTTATTCATCGTGGAGTTCGGTTACAAGTGGTGTACTTCAGGGATCTGTTTTGGGGCCCCTGCTGTTTGTAATTTTTATAAATGATCTGGATGAGGGTATTGAGGGATGGATTAGTAAATTTGCGGTTGACACCAAAGTCAGAGGAGTGTTAGATAGTGAAGAGGGGTGTTATAGTTTGCAGAGAGACTTGGACAAGTTGCAGAGCTGGGCTGAGAGGTGGCAAATGGAGTTTAATGTAGAAAAGTGTGAGGTAATTCACTTTGGCAGGAATAACAAATGTGTAGAGTATAGGGCTAATGGTAGGACTCTTAATAGTGTTGATGAACAGAGGGATCTCGGTGTATATGTGCATAGATCCCTGAAAGTTGGCAATCAAGTCGATAAGGTTGTTAAGAAGGCATATGGAGTCTTAGCTTTTATTGGTAGGGGGATTGAATTTCGGAGCCGCAACGTCATGTTGCAACTGTACAAAACTCTAGTGCGGCCGCACTTGGAGTATTGTGTGCAGTTCTGGTCCCCGCATTATAAGAAAGATGTGGAGGCATTGGAGAGGGTACAGAGGAGGTTTACCAGGATGTTGCCTGGTATGGAGGGCAGGTCTTATGAAGAGAGGCTGAGGGATTTGAGGTTGTTTTCGTTAGAAAGAAGGCGGCTAAGAGGAGACCTTATTGAAACATATAAGATGATTAGAGGTTTAGATAGGGTGGACAGTGATAGCCTTTTTCCTAGGATGGAGAAAGCTAGCACGAGGGGACATAGCTTTAAATTAAGGGGTGGTAGTTATAGGACAGATGTCAGAGGTAGGTTCTTTACCTAGAGGGTGGTTAGGGTATGGAATGCCCTGCCTGCGGCAGTTGTAGATGCGCTAAGTTTGGTGACATTTAAGAGGTTAGTGGATAAGTTTATGGACGAAAAGAGAATTGTTTAGGTTGTAGGGTCATTGCTTTTTCCTAATTGGTCGGCTCAATATCGAAGGCCGAAGGGTCTGTTCTGCGCTGTAATGTTCTATGATCTATGTTCTAAAAGATCAAAATGCGTGGAAGACCCAAAGATAATTATGAAGTCAAGAATCCACACTGGGAGGACACATAGCCATGCATTGGTTAGACCACCTAACCCTCAGATTACCACAATGCTTCTAACAAAGGATAGACAAGAGAGCGATCAACAACCAGAAGATTCGCAAATTTTGGCTCTGATAACTTGATGCGGTCAACACTGCAACTACAGAGCAAATGCTACTTTGCCAGCCAGCATGACATTGCCACAGACAATGCTGGAACCAAGGAGCGCATGTCTATTGCTGACAGCATACCACAGAACCAAACACGAACCTGAATTTACTGAAAAACTATATCCTCATGATAGGAAAGATGACCTTCGCTCATGAAAAATAAGACCTTTTGGCCCATTGAGTCTTCACCATTCAATCATGGCTAAGTTTTGCAATCTCATTCTCCCACCTTTTCCCCATAGCTTATGATCTCATGACAAATCAAAGACCGATCTATCTCTGTCTTAAATATACTCAGTAACTTGGAGCCTGTGCCCTCGGATTCTAGTCTCTTCTACTAGTGGAAACATCTTCTTCACATCCACGCTTTCCAGGCCTTTCAGTATTCTTCTGTATGACTATTTATCAATTTCAAACTGAAGGCATCTTCTCTCGAATGCCAGTGAAATCCTGACCTCTGCATCTATGAATAATCACTTCCAATCCGCCATGGCTAATTGCAATGCCATCCCTTCAGTAGGGTTGAATATGCAAATATCAGGGACATCTCCACTTAATCATAGTTTGTTCATTGCAATTATGAGCTCTTTCTTTCCTCCAGACTTTCATAAGGACTGAGTATCACTCCAGTGGGTACATAATCACTTTATGAGCATGCATGCCCATGAGAGTTCCTGTGCCTTCCCTACAAAGTGTTTGACACACATTATGCTTCAATAGGTAGAACTTTCAGGGCATGAGGTGACTCCGAGTCAGTTCCTTACTCCATCTGATGCTGATGGCTGCAACTCAAATACCTGTCTGATATTCCTGTCCATTTGCATATTTACATTGCTTGATGTCCTTATGAGTACCACTTTGCAGTGACATGGTGCTACTTACTGTTGCGAAGTACAGGAGATCATCGAGGTTCTTGTATGGAATCTGCTAATCTCCACTGCGACCTCCTGACCAGATTGCCTTGGTCAGGCAGGAGGACCTCATAATACCATGAGGAAACAGGACCTCTCATTATTCTTGGTTGGCTTGGAAGTGAACCTGCAGAATGGCATTGCTGAGCTGTGGAATAATCTTTGTCTGGGTCGGACATTTCGCACATTGATTTCTAGGCATCCTGGTGGCCGGCAGAGAGGTTGGTTGTAGTTGCAGTTCCTAAAGATCCTGAGAGCGAGAATGATGCACCTGACTTGCAAGAAATGAACGCCTATCTGGATGCCTTTTAAGTATGGTGCACAAACCTTCAATTCCATGAGGGATGGCAGGGGCATTGACTTGCTGTTCACCACCCCATGTTCCACAAATATGAATATGTAATTGGCTGACCTCTGTGTTATCACACTTGGTCCTACAAACAGAAGTGCCATGCACTTCCAGTCCCCCCATGAAAAGCCTGACTGCTACCAGAAGATTCGATCTTAAATTTATTTAGTTCAATTTTACAATGTGGTATTTGCAGAATTAAACTTCTCTGTGGAACCAATTTGATATTTTGTGCTCGTTTAGAAAGGAAAGATAGATTATGAAACTAAACCAGCACAAAATATAACAACTGTTAGTAAGGAGTTTTTACAAATATATAAAAAGGAAAAGAGTGGCTAAAGTAAACGTTGGTTCCCTAGAAGATGAGAAGGGGGATTTAATAATGGGAAATGAGGAAATGGCTGAGGCCTTAAACAAGTTTTTTGTGTCGGTCTTCATGGTAGAGGACAGAAATAGCTTACCAAAGATTAACTGTCATGGACTCTAGGGGGTGAGGACCTAAAAACGATTACTATTACTAAAGAGATAGTGCTTAGTAGGCTAATGGGACTAAAGGTAGACAAGACCTCAGGCCCCAATGGAATGCATCCCAAGGCACTAAAAGAAATGGCAGAAGTAATAGCAGATACGTTAGTTGTAATTTATCAAAATTCACTGGACTCTGGGGAGGTGCCAGCTGATTGGAAAACAGCTAATGTGACGCCACTGTTTAAAAAAGGAGGTAGACAAAAGGTGGGTAACTATACCCCAATTAGCTTAACGTCCGTAGTTGAGAAAATGCTGGAATCCATCATTAAAGAAGAAATAGCAAGACACCTAGAAGAGAATGGTTCAATTAAGCAGGCGCAGCATGGATTCGTGAAGGGCAAGTCATGTTTGACAAATTTACTGGATTTTTATGAAGATGGAATGAGTGACAGAGGGGAACCGGTGGATGTGGTGTTTTCAGATTTCCAGAAGGCATTCAATAGGGTGCCTCACAAAAGGTTGTTGCAAAAGATTAAGATGCATGGAGTTCGGGATAAAGTGTTACCGTGGATTGAGGATTGGCTATCTAACAGGAAGCAGAGGTGGAATAAATGAGTGCTTTTCCGATTGGAGTTGGTGACCAGTGACATGCCGCAGGTATTGGTACTGGGACCTCCACTGTTTAGCATATACATAGACGATCTGGAGGAGGGGACTGAGTATAGGGTAACAAAGTTTGCTGATGACACAAAGATGTTTGGGAAAGTGAATTGCTTGTTCGACACGGAAAGTCTGCAGAGAGATTTGGATAGGCTAAGTGAGTGGACGAGGATCTGGCAGATGGGGTATAACGTTGGCAAGTGTGAGGTTATCCACTTTGAAAGGAATAATAGTAAAATGGATTATTAGTTAAACGGTGAAAAATTACAACATGCTATTGTGCGGAGGGACCTGGGGGTTCCTGTGCATGAATCGCAAAAAGTCAGTTTGTAGATGCAGCAGGTGATCAAGAAGGCAAATGGAATGTTGGCTTTTATCACGAGGGAATGGAATATAAAAGCAGGGAGGTCTTGCTGCAGTAGTGCAAGGTACTGGTGAGGCTGCAACTAGAGTACTGTGTACAATTTTGGTCCCCTTATTTGGATATATTGACCTTGAAGAAAATGCAGAGAAGGATCACCAGGTTGATTCCAGAGGTGAAGGGGTTAGCTTATGAGAAGAGATTGAGTAGATTTGGCCTGTACTCATTGGAGTTTAGAAGGCTAAGGGGGAATCTTATAGAGACATATAAGATAATGAAGGGGCTAGACAAGGTAGAAGCAGAGAGATTATTTCCACTTAGAAAGGAAACTAGAACTAGAGGGCACAGTCTTAAAGTAATGGGGAGTCAAATTAGAACAGAGTTGAGGAGGAGCTTCTTCTCCCAGATAGTAGTGAATCTTTGGAATTTTCTGCCCATTGAAGCAGTGGAGGCTACCTCATTAAACGTGTTTTATTCACAGGTAGATAGACTTCTGATCAACAAGGGAATTAAAGGTTATGGAGAGCAGGCGGGTAAGTGGAAGTGAACCACTATCAGATCAGCCATGATCTTATTGAATGGCGGAGCAGGCTTGAGGGGCTAGATGGCCTACTCCTGCTCCTATTTCTTATGTTCATATACTGATAGTGGCAAAAATCCTGGAAAATCTTTTGGCTATTGTATTGTTTTTGCAGGTGAAAGACAAAGCATGGTGGCAGGAGGTTTATTGTAAAAAATTAAATGGAAGGTTATCCACCTTTAAAGCAAAATATCTCACATTGCCCAGTAGTGTAGCTTTAATTATTCATCCTGGATAATATTCTGGGTCACGATCTTACAAATTTGGATGCCTGTTTTTTGGCAAGCTTTTAACAGATGAAAATGTTAAGCATTTGATGGTTTGAAACCACTGGGATGGATCAATACCATCTGTGTGTAGAAAGGCAGATACAGTGATACACCAACACAAACATTAGTATTGCTGGAACTTCTTTTGTTAATATGAATAATTTTACTGCTGCTGAAGATATTAAGATGATTGAAATTTACAAAATGAATAGTTAAATATTTTTAAAAATTTCCTGGATGCTTTTCAATGGGGAATGAAATAAGTAGAAGAGTATTTTTATATACAATACAAATAAATGTCAGTTGCAACCAATAAGCAAAATAAAAATTGTTCAATTACTCAATGAATTCACCTTAGTGAGTTTCTGAGCCATATAGATTGGGAAGATCCCAGTTCAATCATTTGGTCGTGCTGATATCAATTTCTGCAGGAATACTACAATTGGGTGGAAGGGAAAAACATCCAGGGTTCCTGTTCCTGACCATTGATGCATTTGGATCCTGAATCTGAATGAATTCTATTACCAGTCACACTTAAAAAGAGAGCGGATTAGTGAATCAGTGCCTAGATTTTGTAACACTATATGAAATTGGTTCCCTTTGTACATGGATCCCTGGAGGGAGTGTGAAATCAATGAATATATCCCATTAGTTCAATCTATCTCCCCATAAGTACTCTGCATTTGTGTACTTTCCCCTTATTCATCTCTCTCAGAATTTCACCCTCTGACCTTTTCTTATATTTAAATAAATGTGCCTGTTTCCAGAATTAGTTATCTCTTTGGAAGTATGGATATCTCTTGGTCTTTGCTGCCCTGTCCCTCAGTATGTTGAAGTGATCTCTGGGATTGGTTGTGTAAAACTATCAATTATTTTTCATTATCCACTCGAATCTTGGTTTAAAGATTTTTAGGATTCTCAATTCCAATTACTTTAGGGATGGGAATAAGATGTTCTTTGTTGTTTTTGTTAGGAATTCTAATAACTTCTATTTGAGATGTTAAAGTTTATTTTTGCATTGTTCCTTTGGTCTTTGAGATTGTTACCTGGACTTGGTCACCTTCGTTCAGATTTGGGTACTAACTCATTGGCTTGCAAGGATAGATTTCTACCTAACAGTCCTTGATCTTTTCTCTTTTTAAGAATTTGGCTAAATATGGCCACCCAGGGTAAAGACTGGCAGTGCTTTGTTTTGGTAGTATTGTTGTTACAAATGACTGTGCTTGTATGACTTATAAAATAGCTGTTAGTTCGTTAGTGAATTACTTTAGTTTGGAAGGCTGCATGCTGATGAGTGGCTTTATAAGTAATTGTTTGAATTGATTGGTTGGTGCAAATATTGTTCTCCATGGGTTAAAGTAATAAAGCAAGCACAGATGAAAAGGCTTTTGAGATGCAAAAACTCAACAGCATGAAAAGGCTGCAAAGTAAATAAAAAAGTTTGGCCAGAAGGAAAAAGCCACTCTGTGCAGTTGGCTTGAAGCTACTTTATATTTTTTGCAGTTTCCATTTGGGATGGCTGGATAATAAGAGCTGGTAATCTATGGAACCTGCTAGAAGCTTATAACAGCTCATTGCACACAACAACCATCAGTGTAAGAATTCCAGATAGGTTTATTTGAACTTTTTTTTGAGTGTTTTGCCTCTGCCTTTACTTGCACAGAGGTTTGAATCATTGAGCTTCAAAGAAATATTTTGCACTGTACAGAAGAAAGGATATTTGTGGTATCAATGCACAAGCGGTCAAACCCATAACATGAGTGGAATAGTGAGGCAGAGAAAGGGAAATTATTGATTATCCAACCAGAATGGAAAGAGCAGTAGAGTGGATGCAGTGGAAGAAACTCCCGGAAGTCTGCGAGTATGAATTTGATTTGATTTGATTTATTATTGTCACATGTATTAGTATACAGTGAATTTGCGCTTTACAAACAAAGCATACCATTCATAGACAAGAAATGAGAATGCAGAATGCAGTCTTACAGTCATAGCTAGGGTGTAGAGAAAGATCAACTTAATGCGAGGTAAGTCCATTCAAAAGCCTAATGGCAGCAGCGAAGAAACTATTCTTGAGTTAGTTGGTATGTGACTTCAGACTTTTGTATCTTTTTCCCAACAGAAGAAGGTGGAAGAGAGACTGTGGGGAGCTTAGTTATGCTGGTCAATGGTTGGGAGGCTGATTTGCGTGACAGATTGGACTACATTCACGACCTTTTGTAATTTCTTGTGGTCTTGGACAGAGAGGAGCCTTAACAAGCTGTGATACAACCAGAAAGAATGCTTTCTACAGTGCATCTGTAAAAGTTGATGAGAGTCGTAACCGATATGCCAAATTTCCTTAGTCTTCTGAGAAAGTAGAGGCATTGGTGGGCTTTCTTAACTATAGTGTCATCATGGGAGACCAGGACAGGTTGTTGGTGATCTGGACACCTAAAAACTTGAAGTTTTTGACCATTTCTACTTCATTCCTGCGAATATAGACAGGAGCATGTACTCCTCTATACTTCCTGAAGTTGATGACAGTCTCCTTCATTTTGTTGACACTGAGGGAGAGATTATTGTCATCGCACAAGTTCATCAGATTCACTATCTCTCCTGTATTGTGTCTCATCATTGTTTGAGATCCAACTGACAATGTTGTCAGCAACTTGAAAAATTGGAGGGGAATTTGGCCATACAGTCAAAGGTGTGTAAGGAGTGAGGTAAGGAGCTGAGGACACAGCCTTGAGAGGCACCAGCGTTGAGGATGATTGTGAAGGACATATTATTGCCTTACTGACTGCGGGCTTTGGGTTAGAAAGTCTAAGGTCCAGTTGCAGAGGGAGGAACCGAACCCCAGGCCACAAAGTTTGAAGATGAGTCTCATAAGAATCATTGTATTAAAAGCTGAGCTATAGCCCATGAATAGGAATTTGACATAGGTGTCTTTGTTATCTAGGTCTTCAGAATTGAGTGTAGAGCCAAGAATATTGCATCAGGGAATGTCCTGCAGCAACATTCGAACTGTAGCAGATTCAGGCAGTCTGATAGGCAGGAATTGATTTGCGCCATGGGCACGGACTGCTATTGCCCCCTCCTTCCAGACCTGATTGCCAACCCAACCCTCTGGCTCATCGCCAGCTCGGGGGTAGAAAACTGTCCCTCCTGTCTTCCACTGCATCCAGCAGTTAGCTCAGCTTTCTCTCCATAAACCTTGGAACAGTTCTTCTTCATGCCAAATTTCCTGGCACGACTGTCTGTGTATCCATCATTCACACTTATATGCAGCTGTACCTTGTTAACAATGTTCAGCTGCAGCCATTTTGGGAAAATTACACGCCTTGAGGGTCCATTGTGGTGAAAATCGCATCAAGGCTCTTTTATTGCACTAAGTGCTGTAAGATTGCAACTTAAAGCTTGCCAAAAACACTAGTGCATTCACTTCCGTTTTCTTGCTCATTCAGCACCAAGAATTCTTTTCATAAGATCATGCATGAAGAATTTTTTTGGAATATTACGCCAACAATGTTTAAACTTCCATTTAAACAGTTTAATTTTGTTTTCTGATTTTCGTTTGTGAATTCTTGAAATCATTAACTCATGTTGGGATACAAGAGCATTCATTGTACTTCTCGAACTTTATGCATCTGTGTAGCATAGTTCCGCATTAGGCATTGGGCTTATTAATGAATCAGTGAAGCAAAAACATGTCATTCTGTTTACATGTGATGAAGATGCTGGTGTTGGACTGGGGTAGGCATAGTAAGAAGTCTCACAACACCAGATTAAAGTCCAACAGGTTTATTCGCATTCCAATCATTACTTTGCAGTTGTGTCTCTGTTTCTACAGGCTGTGTTTATGAGTCCACCTCTCCATTCACCTGGTGAAGGAGCAGCACTACAAAAGCTCATGATTCTAAATAATACCTATTGGACTTTAACTTGGTACTGTGAGACTTCTTTCCATTTACATGAGTACAAATTTGGACTTTGAAGTAGTTCCATTTTCAAAAGGTTTTTTCTCTTTTAATATTTACTTAACAAAATGCAATGTATTTAGGGCTGACAGAAAACATCACCATGGAATTTAAGGGCTCCTACTCCAAGAATAATGAAGAGGAATTCATATCTACTCATGCACAATTATACAACCCAGTCAAAATTACAGCATTTGCTTTGCATGGCACCAGTTTCAAATAGCCAGTTGAAAGGTTAATGGTGGAAAGGAGGTCAAAAAAAGCCTGACATAATATTGTGGCCCTAATTGAGCAAGTAGGCCAGTTGGGCAAATTAATTAGTTTCTTCTAAGAACAATTAAATTTTTCCAAGTTTATATCCTATCTAAAACTTTTAAGTTGAATGGGTGTAATTTCTAAAGGTAATGTGGAATTCGACCATTTAGCTGCTCTGATTTGGAGACAAAGTTGATAGATTATTTTCTCACATTATCAAAATTAAAAGCGATATTTCAGTCAGCTGGAATTCCAGCAAAACTGTGTTCCCTCTCAAGTTTCTGTCTTGACCAAAATCTTTATATTTACTCTCTTGGAACCCATGAATTTCAGATCACATGTTTATTGTGGATTTCTACATGATTCAAGAATTCTTGCCAGTTGTTCTGACATCTGGAGGAAACTTGCAGAATCTGTTATTAAGGACTGATAACAGGACACTTAAAAACCTGTACTATGATTAGACAAAACCACACAAATTTATGAAAGGGAAAAATGTTTGACAAATCTTTTGGAGCTTTTTGAAGTGATAAATATCAGGCTGGGTAAGGGAGAACCAGTGGATGTAATGGGCAGAATCTTCCCAAAAATGTACAGTGTTGGCTCAGAAGAAAAAACTAGTGTGAAACTCACAGGCTCCAGAGTTGACTTTTCTCGCTGTATTGAACAACACTCTGTGTATTTAAAAAGGGGAAATGAGAATCGCAGTCAGCTGGAGGGGTGAGGCCAAAAGAAGCCAGCAAAGACAGAAATCCCTTTTAAAGGGTGGCCTGATCTTCAACTTAAATAAAAGAACACCCTTGACAACTTCCCCCATCCCCCCCCACAACTTCCCCCATCCCCCCGAGCATTGGGACACCTTCCCCCTTCCACCATGCAAACATACCATCCCCAACCATGCAAACAACGGAGTGATCTGATCCCCTTCTCCTCCACTAGCATTGGGGCAGTCTCCCTCTATGTCACAGGCACTGGGACTCTTCCCCCACCCACCATAGTGACACCGTGGTTTGCAGTGATGCCAAGTTCTTAGGTTTGATTTTTGGCTTGAGTCACTTGTCTGTGCGGAGTTTGCATGTTCTACCTGCGTCTGCATGGATATCTTCTGGATGCTCCGGTTTCCTCCCCACAGTCTAAAAGACATGCTAGTTAGGTACATTGGCCATACTAAATTCGCCCTCAGTGCACCCGAACAGGCACTGGAGTTCGGCAACTAGGGGATTTTCACAGTAACTGCATTGCAGTGTTAATGTAATCTTACTTGTGACACTAATAAATAAAATTAAACTTTACCGTACCACATTACAGTGTCAAACTTGGTTTAGTATATGTTAATAGATTGAACTTAATGAAAATCAGGTTACCTCACTCCTAGTGGAGGGCAGGAAGATCTCAAAGTGAGATCATGCCATCGCCTATCATGTTTTTGGCCGCTCGTGAGATGTAGGGGCCACAACGGGATTTGGGTCCACGGTCAGCAATGCAGCTAAATCGTGGTCAGTATATTTAGATTCTCAAAGAATATTCAATAGGGTGTCACAAGAGCTAATTACTCTCAATTCCATAAGTCCTAATTTTTTGTAATGTATTCACATTGACTGGGGTTTAGTTAATAGACAAAACTAGAGTGTTGGAATGAAGAGATCATTTTGCATTGACAAACTAAAATATTGGGGAATTGGAGGAACATGATTACAATCAATAAATAAAGAGACTGAATATAATGTGTCCATGTTTTCTGATGATACAAAATTAGGCAGAAAAATAAGTAGTGAGCTGGATGCAAAGACACTGCAAAAGGATAGAACCAATTATAAGAGTGGGCTGGATCATAATAGATGGAGCATTATGTGAAGAAATAGAAGGTTACCTATTTTAGAAGGAAAAATAGAAAAATTAAATGTTTTTTGATTGTTAAGATACTTGAAAATGTCATAATCGGGCACCTGAGTGTCTTTGTACATGGATCACGAAGTTAACATACAGGTACAACAAGCAATTGGGAAAACAAATAACATGTTAATCTTTATTGCAAAAACATTGGAGTACAAGAATAAGGAGATTTTATCACAACTGTATCTGGCCTTGGTGAGACGATACCTGGAGCACTGGTTTTCTACCTAAAGAATGGTATATTGGCCTTAGAAGGATTGCAACAAAGGTTTACTATATTGATACCAAGGATAAGAGGATTGTCTTGTATCTCCCCAAGTTTGGAAGAATGAGATTTGATCTCATTTAAACCTACAAAATTATTATAGAGCTTCACAGAGGTTTCCCCTGGCTTGGGAGTCCAGAGCCAGGGGTCACAGTCTCATAATGAGGAGTGGGCCATTTGGAACTAAAATAAGGAGAAATTTATGTATTAAAGGATGGTGAATCTTTGCAATTCTCTACCCTTTGAAAACTGTAGATGCTCAGATGTTGAGCATGATCAAAACAAAGATCAATCTTTTCTTTCAATAGTAAGGAAATTAAGGGAGATGGGGATAGTGTGCGTGAAGGTGTAAATGATTTGCCATGATTTTAATATCATATCCTAAACCAGTTAGCAATCGAGGAATAAGAATTAAAGTTGGACTTAAGGAAATAAACACTTCTTATTCAAGTTCCTGTCCTTGCTCTGTATTTCTCACTCACTCTCTCTCACACTGTCATTCCTACTTTTTGCTCTCAGTATATAAAAACTGCTACTCCCCTCCCCCTTTAAGCTACATTTCTGCACAGCATCCAGAGAGTTCATTATCACTGATAGCCATGATATCAGCACTTAGAGATTTTACTGTTTGTACACAATGTCTTAATGTAATTAATCTTAAGCAGAAATGCTTGGCTTGGACAACCTCTTCTCAGCCCATCTGCTGTTCCTACCTAACAGGCTATGCATTCCACAGAGTGGTGATAATGAGCTTGGACGATACAAGTATTATTCAATAAATTCAAGCCAAAAAAAATTAACCTTTTGTTTCCCGTTGAGAAAATTTGGCAGCACAATGTACTCTTATGAATTCAGCTACAAATGGAAAGATATACCCTGTGACAAACATGCAGTAAAACTCTACATGCAAATAGCTTTTACATAATTGTCATACGCCATTACTATTATAACAGTTACAGAGAGAAATACATAAAAATCTGCTAGTAGTGGGACAAGAGGACATCTGGACATCCAAATGTGGATGCAATTTTTTTTCTCCTTGGATAAATTAATCATGTTTTATTTAGCCTCACTTTTGCTACCAGATTCTTCAATTCTTCTATCTCTCCCAAAGGTTTTGTGTAAGCTAGTTCCACAGCCTGAGTAACAGTAGGCAGCTCAACTGACTGGTGTATCGCTCTCGAATCCGAGCCTACCAACAGCCACTACCAAAATGCACACTTCCATTGGGGATCACAGGAACTGCAAACAGGCCAATTTTTGCTTCCCTCATTTTAAAGCCAACTGTATCACTCCTGCTGCTGTCCTGGAAGAGATCTGCAAACTCAGCATGGCCCAGTAATTGCATCTGGGACCTACTTCATGTTTTGGCTATAGTTTCTCATCTTAAACAGCTGAACCACTAGGGAGCCCTAACTTTTTTTGAAATCACAACTGTTTGATTTATCACAGCTGCTATTTATTTTATGAAAAATATTGATATTGTGACAAGAGCATGGATTAATTTCTATAATCTTTAGCAAAAATACAGTAACCAACCAGATGGAATTGAAGCCTTCAATAAGCAGGTGGGCTAAAAACAAAATAATATTGGTAAAGGCTTTGACTTCACCTGCTTTTGGCACCCATGCTTACTTTCCAAGCCCCAAGACTGCATCTTTTTTAAATTACATTAGAATTGGCAGTGCAAATAGTACACCACTTCAGGCATACTTTTGCAAAGACCTTGAGTAAACATTGTCTCTTTCATATATTTATGCTTGGGATGTGAGTGTTGCTGGCAAAGCCAGCATTTATTGCCCATCTTTAATTGTCCTTGAGCATGTGGTGGTAACCTCTCTATAACTGAGTAGTTGCTAAGCCACTTCAGAGGGCAGTTAAGAGTCCATTACTGTTGGTCTGGAATCAGATGTGGGCCAGACTGGATAAAGACAGCAAATTTCTTTCCCTGAAGGATATCTGTGAACCACATGTCTTTTTACAACAATTCAGTAGTTTCATGACCATTTTTTGAAAGTAGCATTTTATTCCAGATTTATTAGTAATTACAATTAAATTCCTCCTTTACATTGGAGCTAAGACCTCTTATCCTATAAGCTAGTTTCGTGCTGGATATTAACATCTGGTTAACTTAAGAACATAAGAACGAGGAGCAGGAGTATGCTACTTGGCCCTTTGAGCCTGCTCCACAATTCAATAAGATCATGGCTTTTCATAAACTCAGGTCCACTTGCTCACCCCTTCAACATAATTCTTAATTCCTTATTTTCTGATTCTGACTTACATCTGGAGCAATGATGGACAACGTAGACTGGTGAATGGTCGCATGAATGGTCCTCCAGCATCTCAATGGGCTGCAAGATTGAAATCAGGCTTCTTTACCAAACATGATCCTCATGATTAAGATTGAATACAATTAATACATACTGAATATTTCATAACCAGTTATAGAAAAGCTTATTCATTTATCTATTAATAGAACTTCCATCAATTTCAGATAGTAAAAACAAAAGATATATTTAGGCTGCAATCTTACCAAAAAAACTCTATAAAAGTCTGAAAACAAAAGTATTTCAGGCTGGTTTTTTTCAGTGAGCTCAGCCTTACAATCTTTCCACACACTGTCAAATTTTTGACAGCAGGAAGCAGTGGCGGCTAGTGAATCCAGCTTTAGAGCATTTTCGTGCCAATGTATAGGGTGCCCCTCCCATGGACATTAAGTTCCACTCCCATCTTAGGCAGGAGCGTAATCTGCAGCCCATCCCTCTCCCTCCCCTTTCCTCCTCATCTCCCATAGCAACATGGGTCATGGCATCAGAATCCCTCCACTGGACCCAGTTATGATTACCTCCACAGTTCTCTCCCCACAGCACTCCTTACACAGCTCCTTCGTTCCCTGCTTTTATGATCACTTCCCCTTTGCTGGTCTCTGTTTTGCTGTTCACCCCCTTCCAGCAGAGCCTCCCCTCTTCCATACCCCTTGCAGAGCTCCCCCCTTGCATACTCCTGTCATAACCTTGCCCCTACTCAGCCACCAACCTTTCGGCAAGCCTGTATTGTTACTGCAGCAGTATAATTGCTCCTAATTGCTAGAATGTTTGTGTAAATCTGGATTAATTATGTTCTGTTGCTTTTATTATTTTACTGTGGAATTTTGCAGAGTAGGATTTGATTATGTTGATTGAAGAAAAATCAGGTGTTTGGGTGGAGCTAAGCTTACACAGAGACTTCAAGCTCAGTCTGCTGCATGGGACTTTGAGCGAGAGGTCACTTTATCTCTGTCACATTCTCTCTCTGGAGTTGGAGACTGGAATCTACCAAGAAATAGAAACATAGAACATAGAAACATAGAAAAACTACAGCACAAACAGGCCCTTCAGCCCACAAGTTGCGCCAAACATATCCCTATCTATTAAGCTTACATATTCAGCTCTGTCTTACTAAGTTCCATGTACTTATCCAAAAGCCTCTTAAAACGACCCTATCGAATCCGCCTTCACCACTACTGCCAGCAGTCAGTTCCACGCACCCACCACCCTCTGAGTGAAAACTTACTTTGACATCTCCTCAGTACCTACACCCCAGCATCCTAAACCTGTGTCCTCTTGTGGCAACCATTTCAGCCCTGGGAAAAGCCTCTGAGAATGCACTCAGTCAATACCTCGCAACATCTTATACATCTCTTATCAGGTCATCCCTTATCCTTTGTCTCTCCAAGGAGAAAAGCCCGAGATCTCTCAACCTATCCTCCCAATCCAGGTAACATCCTTGTAAATTTCTTCTGCACCCTTTCTATGGCTTCCACATCCTTTCTGTAATGAGGCGACCACAACTGAGCACAGTTCTCTGAGTGGGGTCTGACCAGGGTCTTGTATAGCTGCAACATTATCTCCCGACTCCTAAAGTGAATTCCTTGATTGATGAATGCCAGTTCACCAAACGCCTTCTTAACTACAGCCTCTATCGATGAAGCTACTTTGAGTGTCCTCTGAACCTGGACCCCAAGATCCTTTTGATCTTCCACACTGCCAAGTCTTACCCTTAATATTATATTTTCTCATCCTATTTGATCTGCCAAAATGAATCACCAAACACTTATCTGGGTTGAGGTCCATCTACCACTTCACGCAGTCTTGCATCTTATCAATATCTCGTTGTAACTACTGGCATCCCTCCATGCTATCCACAATACCTCCAATCTCTGTGTCATCAGCAAAATTACCAACCCATCCCTCCACTTCCTCATCCAGATCATTTATAAGAATCACAAAGAGCAAAGTCCCAGAACAGATCCCTGGGGCACTCCACTGGTGACCGACCTCCATGCAGAAACAGACGCAGTTACAACCACTCTTTGCCTTCTGTGAATAAGCCAGTTCTGAATCCACAAAGCTATGTCTCTCTGGATCCCACCCTCTCACTTTCTCAATAAGCCTTGCATGGGGCACCTTGCTGAAGTCCGTATAAACTACATCTATTGCTCTTCCTTCATCAATGTGTTCAGACACATTCTCAAAAAGTTCTATCAGACTTGTAAGGTGTGATCTGCCTTTGACAAAGCCGTACTGACTATTCTTGATTATACTATATCTCTCATAAATCCCGCTTCAATGTTCATAAATTCTGCCTCTCAGGATCTTCTCCATCAACTTACTGACCACTGAGGTTAGACTCACTGGTCTATAATTTGCAGGGCTATCTCCCTTTCTTGAATAAAGGAACCACATCTGCAATCTTCCAATTCTCCAGAATCTCTCCCATCTCCATTGATGATGCAAAGATCATTGCCAGAGGCACAGCTCTACTTGTTGAAAAGCACCATCTTTATCGGGCCTGTCAGAGTGACCCATCTTCAGCTGCCAAGAAAAATGCTTTTACCAATGCTCGTAGGACAGTCCAGAATAAACTGCATAAAGTGCAGGATGCCTGGCTGAGTGCCAAGGCAGATGAAATACAAAGATAGGCTAACAGAAGTCACTTGAAGCGGTTCTATGAAGCCCTCAACAGTTTCTACAGACCTTAATCTGTCGGGAGTTCTTCCCTCTGAGTATAGATCAAGAACAAAACAAAAAACAGCACAGGAAACAGGCCTTTCAGCCCAACGAAGAGATAGAACAACTCTCATTACAGAGAGGGCTCAGATCCTGCAGAGATGTGCTGAACACTTTGAGACTGTCCTCAACCAATAACTGTCATCTATTAACAATGAGGCAATAGATAGGATTCTCCAGGCCATAGATGACCCACTGGTAGTAGCCAAAGTCACAAAAGCTGTCAGCCAGCTATCCAGTGGCAAAGCACCAGGGCAGATGCCATACCCGCAGAGATCTACAAAGCTGCTGGTCCTGTACTTATTGTGAAGCTCACTGAGTTGTTCCAGTCCTTTGGGAAGCAAGGATCCATTCCTCAGAATCTTAAAGATGCCTCTGTCGTACATCTCTACAAGAGGAAGGGCAATTGGCAAGTATGTGACAATCACCAAGGAATCTTGCTGCTCTCCATCACAGAAAAACCCTTGCAAGAGTCCTGCTAAATCGTCTGATCATTTATCTGGAGCTTGGCCTCCTTCCAGAGCCACAGTGTGACTTCCACAAAGGTCATGGGATTATTGACATGACTTTTGCTGCGTGCCAACTTCAGGAAAAGTGTTAGGAGCAGAATTGTGAGTTCTACACAACCTTTGTTTACCTCGCAAAAGCCTTCGACACTGTCAGCTGACAAGGCCTGTGGAGGATCATGTCAAAGTTCGGCTGTACCCCCAAATTCATCCAGATGGTACGCCAGTTCCACGATGGCATGCTGGCCAGAGTACTGGATGGCTGAGAATCCTCTGAGATATTCCCAGTCACCATGGTGTCAAACAAGACTGTTACTCGCACCCACACTATTAAGCATGATGTTTATTGCCATGCTGAATGATGCCTTCCAGGACAGTGTTGCTGGAATCAGCTTCAAATACAGAGAGGATGGGAAGCTCTTCAACCTGAGGAGACTTCAAGCTATTCCGAAAGAGAAAGAGACTGTTCTGAAAGACTTCCTCTTTGCCGATGACTGCGCCCTGTATACTGGCTCAAAGCCAGAGATGAAAGGCAGCATGGACAAATTTTCCATGGCTTGTAACAACTTTTGACTCACCATCAACATTAAAAAGACCGAAGTCATGCACCAGCCTGTTCCTCATGCACCGTGGACAGAACCCATAATCACAATCAAAGGGCAGAAACTACGGGCAGTGGATCAGTTCACTTATCTTAGCAACACCCTCTCCCAAGCAATGACTATTGATATAGAAGTTAACTGCAGAATAACAAAGGCAAATTCTGCTTTAGGTAGACTGCGCTCCACTGTATGGAACATCAAGGAACCAGCCCAGCAACAAAACTAAAGCTCTACAGCACCGTGGTACTCACTATCTTCCTATATGCCTTTGATATGTGGACTGTGTATTGATGGCATGCAAGACATTCAATCATTTCCACATGACTTGTCTTTGCAGAATATTACACATCAGATGGCAAGACAAAGTACCAGACACTGAAGTTCTCTCTAAAGCAAGTCTACATCAGTCCACAAACTACTGATGAGAGCGCAGACCCGGTGAGCAGATCATATCATCCCGTATGCCAGACGAGTGCATACCCAAGCAGCTCCTTTTTAGGGAACTCTCTGCTGGAAGATGCTCGCATGAAGGGCAGAAGAAACGTTACAAAGACACACTCAAGACTTCTTTGAAGTTGCTTGACATAGACACGACTATCTGGGAAACGCTGATACAAAACCGCTCTACCTGGTGCTGTCTCATCCACAAAGGCTGTCAAGCTTACGAAGCCAGATATATTGCTGAAACACAACTTAAGTGCGAGCTGCACCAGTCCAGAACCATTAGCGCAATAACTATAGTGCCTACACAAGTCTGTCCAATATGTTCCTGGGACATTCTGTGTCCAAATTGGCCTGATCAGTCATCTTCACACATATCACATCCAGTCTCAAAATGACTAATAGTGTCAAGATCCTCATCAATGACGATGGACAAACAACAGAGATCGCTAGTTGTTAAGACTTATAAGTTGACATGTTTAAGTATTTAGGTTGATAAAAATTTTGTTAATTGTTTTTGTTATATTCCAACTATGCTGTTAAATAAAATTTGTTTTGATAAAAGCTTCCTGGTGAATCAGTTTAATCACTTGGAGTGAAATACCTGTGCTCACCCAAATGTCAAAATTAAAAGGAGAAGTTAGGAGCAAGGCTAACTTCACAATATATAATTAGGATCGTGCCTAGTTTTTCACCTCTCATGATCTTACCAGTCTTATTTCACCCGTGACTCAAATAGTGCAAAGCTCGTTTCAATATGTATGAATAATTACAATGATGGGTCCTGGGCACCATTAACTGGGATCTGAGTCGAGAATCTTACTAGTGAGGATCACATATGGTTCCCACCAGTGGGGACTCAATGTACACAGTGCACTGGGGCATATACTCAAAGACATGCTTAGAGCTCAGCAGCCAGCTTTTCAAGCGAGACTAGCCTCTACCTCCCCCATACTAGCAAGAATCTCATCCTGGATTTTCTTTAGATCTTTTTTTTAAACTTGTCCAAAAACGTGTCCAAAACTCTCTCGTTTTCTCGCTCATTTAGCACTTATTTTGGTAAGAACGTCCCCTTAGAATTTTTTTGAGAAGATTGTGTCCCCTGTGCAATGGTCAATAAAATTTCTTGTGCGTCACACTCAAACCGAGATGGGCCACATATAGCCCCTGGGATGCAGGTTGCCCACCACTAATTTAGAGACTATATGAATTATTTGTTGAAATGGGCAGCATGATAGCACAGTGATTAGCACTGCTGCTTCACAACTCTAGCGACTTGGGTTCAATTTCTGGCTTGGGTCACATTCTGTGTAGAATTTGCACATTCTCTCCGTATCTGCGTGAGTTTCCTCAGGGTGTTCCAGTTTCCTTCCACTGTCCAAAGATGTGCAGGCTAGGTTGATTGGCCATGCTAAAATTGCTCCTTAGTGTCCTGAGATGCATAGGTTAGAGGGATTAGCAGGTAAATATGTAGGGATATGGGAGTAGGTCGTGGGTGGGATTGTGGTCAGCGCAGACTCGATGGGCCAAATGGCCTCTTTCTGCACTGAAGGATTTCTATGATTTTATGAATTCAAACCCAAGTTGAATCAAATAAATGGGCCCAAATGTGCCACGTGTTAGCAGATATATTTTCTTTTAGTCCAGTGAAACCTCTCTTGCATTTCTGACAGTGTGCTGATTCACATACCTGCAGGTCAGGCTTGTAACGTTGTTATTAGACTCATTATATCATTATTCTGTGATGGACTTTGGATTCTTAAAGCTATGGGTGGAATCTTGTCCTCTTATTTCCTGCCAGCTGAAATTTTCTGATGGATGGACTTTGCCTTGGTTCATTGCACAATTGGTAATCCTATTTTAGGTTGCCAGAAAGGAAATGTGGGATGACAAACCCATTGGGTGGAATTTTCTAACCTATTTACACCTGTTTTGCAGCCGGAAAATGTCGTAATATCAAGCATAAAGCACTAGCATGAATGGTGCCCATTTTTGCGCCTGTCGCAATTTTGAGACATCTGGATTTCTGGCGTGGTTAGCCTCTCGTAGGAAATCAGCAAGAAACTGATGAATTTATTTAAATATTGATTTACATGTGTTTAACAAGCCCAATGCTCAATGGTCCAGGCTTACTTGCTTCTATGGCCGTGCCAGGAGATGTTCTCTCCAGTGAGGAAAAACACCTGATCCTCATGAACAGGGAACAGTCATGTTGGCCTCACTGTTGGAACCGGAGGCTATTGAGACCCCTCCTGGGGAGGCCAAGATCATGGTGTTCCTTAGGCAGTGTCAGACTGACAGTGCCACCATGGGACCAGAGCAGTGCCCACTGGGCATCTGGGCACCGCCCACTGGGGTCAGGGCCAATGGAGTTAGGCCAAGGGAGTGGGATCACTGGGGATTGGAGACTGTAGGAGCTGGGCAATGGGTGTGGGCCGATGGAGAATTGGGAGGCTCTCTGTCACTCTGCCTGCAATTTGTGGGGGAAGGAATGGAGCCATGATCGATCTGGGCAGCAGGTGGGTAGCGGGGGCTGCATCTTGAGCTGTGCACCCTCGCAATTGCAGGGGGAGGTCAGGTGGGGAACTGGTTGAGGCTCTAACAGATGCCTGCTACTGATAATGTGCATCATCAGAGGTCTGTGCATGCGCAATACCTCCCTCTACATGCTGTGTGGTGCGTTAAGTTCTGGACACAGGCTCGCTGGCTAGAAACCATTTTTTCAGAGAGAGTGCGGAATATTGGGCATAAAAACCCACCTGAAAAATGGATCTGGAATTCTCCCATTTCAAGACTAGCTGGATGGACACTTAAAAAAATCTTGTAAAATTCCACCCATACTGTCAAAGGAAGAATTGGTAATTAATGGAGCCACATCATATGGATTTTTAAGGCTACAGCAGCTACAGGAATAGAGAGGAAACCTGTTAAGACTAGGATGGAGAGACAGCTGTGAAATCTCAGGGACTGTAAGGAGGCAAACTCTTTCTGAAATGGGGACAAAGTGAACAATCTCCCCAGCAAGCTAGGGCAGATGTAAGTAGCTAAGGAAGTCAGCAGCAAGAAGAATGTGGTTCTTTCAACCTGAAGAAAGTGCATCAAAAATTTCAGGAAGATATGAAAGCTGAGTGGCAAAAGAATTTCCAGTGCCAATCCCCACCTTCTCATTTGCTCAGCATTCTCCTGCAAAGCTCTTGCAGCCCCACTGCTTTCTGTAGGTACCTCAAATTCCCATTTTAACAGCTAAACTTGCACCAGAGGCTTACTGTCACCCTTCACAAATATTAAGCTGGATTTTTGTTGGGAGCCATTTCAACTATTCTAATTTTTCGGTTTACAACGATGCCCGCCGGTATCAGGGCCAGAAAACCCTAGCCATTTATCCTTCCTTTCTCTCCACAAACATCATTATGAACACTCATATCTGTTTTCTCTCATTGCAGAAGAAGACAGCAACAGCACACTCCCTGACAATAGGTAGAGATATAAGCTTGGCCATTTTGTTAGCCAATGGCAATGTGTAACCACCTGCTGTACTGGGAAGAAAGCTGCAAATCTGATCAGTAACTTGACTTGAGACCTTAAGCCTTCTGAGGCACTGGTGCTCATATTTGTCGAAGGAGCTAATCCCCTGCATGCATTAAGGATCTTATATCCTTCCATCCAGATGTTCATCTCAATTTCCCAATTCTGTAGAAGTCAGGTAGTTGAGGAGAAAGCTGTTGGTGCTGCTGCTGAAGCTTATGGAAGTAAATGTGGCTTTTGTATTGCATCTCAGAAGAGTTGGAATCTGTAGCTTCATAAGCTTTCCCATGCCATGTTGAAGGCTAGCAGAAAGGGCATCATGGTGGCATAGTGGTTTGCAACACCAGGGACCTGGATTCAATTCTGGCCAGTCTATGTGGAATTTGCACATTCTCCCAACGTTAGCATAGGTTTCTCCCAGATGCTCCAGTTTCCTCCCACAATTCAAACCTTTATTGGAGGTTATGTTGATTGGCCTTGCTAAATTGCCCCTTGGTATCCCAAGAAGTGTAGGTTAGGGAGATTAGCAGAGTAAAGATGTGGAGTGGTGGGGATAGAGCCTGGGTAAGATGTTGGTGCAGATCTGATGGGTTGAATGGCCTTCTGTAGGGATTTTATGATTTTATTTTATTATATTCTGTGATAAGTACATCTGAAAGTGGGTGAAGTGCTTGACAAGTGAAATGTTTTCCAGGAAGTTGGCACTTTGCTGCCATGTGAAGATAGCATTCTGTGAGAGAAGAAGTGCTTTGACTAATAGTCCTGCAAAAGCCATGAAAGTACTTCTTTAGTGTGACTTATCAAAATTTTTCCAAGGTTGTAAGTTTCACTGAAGAAACTCTTCCTGATATGCAATCACCTTGGTAATCTTGGTACTCGTTCTCTAAGGCAGCCTGCGTGACACACAACAGTGCAGAGCTGCTGAGCAGAGACTGATAGCCAAGTTCCACACACATGAGGACAGCTTCAACTGGGATCTTGGGTTCATGTCACACTATCTGTAACCCCCAAGACTTGCCTGGGCTTGCAACATTTCACTTACTATCCTGTCTAGAGACAATATACATCTCTTTAACCTATGCTTAATGCTATCTCCACTCACATTGTCTGCACCTTTAAGACTTGATTACCTGTAAAGACTCACATTCTAATCAGTGTTGTGTAAACTGTGTGTGTGGCTTTATATGCCCTGTTTGTGATCAGAACTCCCCACTCACCTGACAAGGGGCAGAGCCCCAAAAGCTGTTGGCGTTTGCTACCAAATAAACCTGTTGGATTTTAAGTTGGTGTTGTGAGACTTCTTACAATCTTGGCAAGATGCAGACACAGCATGGAAGCCATGTGTTGTTGGGAAAGAAGGAATTGATGATTGCAAACTATCTTAATTGTATTTTTAATTACCTCAATATCTTCCTCATTAGACCCATTAGGATTGCTCTGAAAACTCAGAATCTACCTGGGGAAAACTGGCAGAGGGCGGAAAGAATCACAAATGGTTTCAGTACAAAAGAAGGCATCTGGCCTGTCGTGTGTATACTAGCACTCACAAGAAGCAGTTTACCAGGGGCCACTTCCCAGTACTTTCCCCATAGCCCTGCATGTTCATCCTTTTCAGATAATTCAATTCCATTTTGAATACTTCAACAGAACCTCCCTCCACCACATCTTAGGCAGTGTATTTCCAAATCTTACCTACTCGCTGTGCAAAAAAATTACATTGCTAAGATGTTGGAAATCAGATTTGATGGCACTTGCTGGGACTTTCCCATCATATAGACCTGTAAGCCAGAATTTAATGCCTTGCTTGCCACAGGAATCAGAGCGGGCGAGGAACGGATCATGGAAACCGTAAAATCTCACGCAAGGTCAACAAACCATGGAATGGTTCATAGAACATAGAACATAGAACAATACAGCACAGAACAGGCCCTTCGGCCTTCGATGTTGTGCCGACCAAAATAAAAAGCAATGCCCCTCCTAACTAAACCATTCCCTTCTCATCCATATACTTATCAACTAACCTCTTAAACGCCACCAAACTTGGCGCATCTACAACAGCTGCAGGCAGGGCATTCCACTCCCTAATCACTCTTTGAGTAAAGAACCTACCTCTGATATCCGTCCTATAACTCATACCCCTTAATTTAAAGTTGTGTCCCCTCGTGCTAGCTTTCTCCATCCTAGGAAAAAGGCTATCACTGTCCACCCTATCCAACCTCTAATTATCTTATATGCTTCAATAAGATCCCCCCTTAGCCGCCTCCTTTCTAACGAAAACAACCTCAAATCCTTCAACCTCTCTTCATAGGACCTGCCCTCCATACCAGGCAACATCCTAGTAAACCTCCTCTGTACCCTCTCCAATGCCTCCACATCTTTCTTATAATGTGGCGACCAGAACTGCACACAATACTCCAAGTGCGGCCGCACTAGAGTTTTGTACAGCTGCAACATGATGCTGCGGCTCCTAAATTCAATCCCCCTACCAATAAAAGCTAAGACTCCATAAGCCTTCTTAACAACTTTATCCACTTGACTGCCTACTTTCAGGGATCTATTGACACATACACCAAGATCCTTCTGTTCCTCAACACTATTAAGAGCCCTACCATTAGCCCTATACTCTACACATTTATTGTTCCTGCCAAAGTGCATTACCTCACACTTTTAAGTGAGGTAATGACCTCAGGCGAGATTTTACGGTTTTGGGATGAGTGAGGCTATAAAATCCTGCTCATGATCTCTTTCAATCTGACTGGGAGAATTTTTCCAAAAGAATCATGTAAGTTATTGGCATGGTCTCCCTACATTAAAAGATTGGCATTCTAAGGCTGGAATTTTGTCAGCAGCATGTCATTTCCGACATCATAACCAGAACTGCGTGTCATTTCCACTTTCTCTCTTTAAAATTCCAAGTGTCAGCAGCTTGCATGCAAAACAAATTCAATTTATCAATTGAAAAGCCTTTTATTGGTGAAAGCCACTGTCAGCATCTACAGCAGCTTACTGAAGAATCTCTTGGTCAAATTGTGAGGATCTACAGTATGACCACAACTTTCACGCCCAACTTCATTGTTGTTAAAAATAAGGATTGAGAGCCTAAAGGTGTTTCTCAAAATTAAAATTTTCTTGTAAATTTTTCACTTTGTTACAGTTTATTCATGTTTGCATCATCATTATTAGTGGAGGCTAGCTTAGACAAAGAACTAAATGTGCAGGCATACCTCATGGTTGGCAGGGATTTTAGGGACATTTCTTATATTATGGCAGAAACAATGTTGTGTTCTTGTGTTCATTCTTTATTGAATGTTCTTATTAGTGTCCAATGTTATACTCATCACTTTGTGAGATATGACTGAACTTACAGGCTCAGATGGCCCTCTTTCTATTGCACTGTAAAGGACATTGTCCAAGAGCAATTTTAGTTGGGTAATTGAGATGTTATAGATGAATTCAAAGCCCTGTGATGACTCTGCTATGATGTAGAGATACCGGCGTTGGACTGGGGTAAACACAGTAAGGAGTCTCACAACACCAGGCTAAAATTCAACAAGTTTATTTGATCGTAAACCCACAAGCTTTCAGGCTTTGCCCCTTTGTCAGGTGGGTTTACTATCCCACCTGAAAGCTTGTGGGTTTACGATCAAATAAAGTTGTTGGACTTTAACCTGGTGTTGTGAAACTCCTTTTTGTGATGACTCTGCTAACCAACCTTCCAAGATGGATACACACTGGGACAGTTCCAACAATGCCCTTTAGGCTCTTCATTTTCCTGTCTTGGCTGACTGTCCCTAGTACTCCAACAGAACAGCTGCTTCACTCCTCCATGCCCCAAAACACTATGCTCAATCCTTCTTTGGAACCCTCTTCCATTACTCCATGCCTCCAACCCCAATCTACAATCCATCTCATTATGGGGCATTTAGAAACTCTCTCAGGTCCCAAGCTTCTATACAAACTGCCATTCTCCCTTGTGCCATTGATGTAAACAAGGAAAACCATTGACTTTATACACAATTGCGCAAAGTCAATGGTGCATACCATCTTTAAGTTATTGTGAACCTGGTACCACGCAATTCTGTTGACTTTGTACTGTTGACTTTATCCTGAGTGTAGGTGAACTCCTCTGCTTTAGCTTCAGTTTGTTCAGCTTGTGCTTTGTTTCAAACTCTGGGTAAGCTTTCTGGGTCTTGACCAGGAAAGAGCTGCTTATCACTTCCTTGGGTCATCCAATTCTTTGAAAAACTTTTTGGATAGCCAGATGGCTATCTATTTGTGATGCCAGTTTAACCTCTGATGACAGGACTTATTTGGCCTTCAAGTGGGTCAACAGAGCCAAGGTGGAAAGTGACTCTTCAGCTACAACAAGCATCCCAATAACCCGGGATTTTTTTTCTCTGACCTTAATGTTTCCTTAGCTAAGTTTTAAGATCTGATACTCCACAGAGTTTTATTTATTTTCTGCATGCTTGGTGAGGGGGAAGGTGGTTGTGTTTGTATTGCTTTTGCATTAGTAGGTAATTGAACATATTTTGGCCATTTTAAACCTTTTGTTAATGATTTCTGTATCTTTTTCTGGGTGAGTTTTAGCAATGAAGCTAACTCTTTATTTGTTAATTTAAGGAATCTTCCTTGCTTACTTCTGAGCTACATACAGTTTAGTATATATTGAACATATATATATATTGAATTAGCAATATCACTTTTTTTCCAAACTCTGTTGTAACC
Organism: Sphyrna mokarran; assembly: GCA_024679065.1. Taxonomy (NCBI): domain Eukaryota; kingdom Metazoa; phylum Chordata; class Chondrichthyes; order Carcharhiniformes; family Carcharhinidae; genus Sphyrna; species Sphyrna mokarran. The sequence goes on along the minus strand of JAGIQG010000007.1, from coordinate 109,663,595 downwards.
AGCCAAGGAGTGGAAAAAAGAAAGGAATCAGTTCACCTCTCTAACCTGACTGTAACATATTTGAGGGTTCACTAAGATTTGTACTCAGAGATAAACAAGATTAATTGGAACTGGGAAATGAATTAATCCCTGGATATAATTTTAAAACATTAATATAACTTTCTTGATCTCATACAAACCAAAATGTCCACTTTCAAAGTTAGCGTATTTTTAGAACAGAGTGAATGGAAGGTGGTAGCATGGCAGAATGCTTGATCCATTCTAATTTTTCTGGGACCTGGTTTGAATTCCACCATGGCACAGCATGGTATGGGCGATATGTAGCACAGTGGTTAGCACTGCTGCTTCACAGCTCCAGGGACCAGTGTTTGATTCCTGGCTCGGGTCACTGTCTGTTTGGAGTTTGTACATTCTCCTCATGTTTGCGTGTGTTTCCTCTGGTTGTTCTGGTTTCCTCCCACAGCCCAGAGATGTGCGGGTTAGGTTGATTGGCCATGCTAAAAATTGTCCTTAGTTTCCTGAGATGCGTAGATTAGAGGAATTAGTAGGTAAATATGTAGAGGGGTAGGGCCTGGGTGGGATTGAGGTTCGTGCACATGTGATGGGCCAAACGGCCTCTTTCTGTACTGTAGGGTTTCTATAATTTTTATGGCAGATGGTTGAATTTGAATTCACAAACAAATCTGGAATTAAAAGCTCTAATGATGACCGTGAAACCATTGCCATTAAAAACCCATCAGGTTCACTAATGCCCTTCAGGGAAAAGAATCTGCCATCTTTATCTGGTCTGGCCGACATATGACTCCAGACTCACATAAATGTGATTGATTCTTAATTGCCCTTTGAAAAGATCTAGCAAGTGGCTCAGTTCAAGGCAATTAAGGATGGGCAACAAATGCTGGCCCAATCAGTGAAGCCCACATTTCATGAAAGAGTAAAAGAAAACTTGAAACAATTTAAAGGTATGTCAGAAGGAAAATCAGTAAAGCTTGGAAATGATTGGAACTGGCCAAATTGGTCAAGTATGTTTGTACAAGGAAGCACTGTTGACAATGATATTAGTTTTTGACAACTTTGAACTCTTTTTTTTACCTTAGGGGCATTGTGTGAAAATGTGACTAGATGGTTGGTTATAGAATTTTGACTTAAGGCAAGGAAACAAGGAATTAAAGAACTAGTTAGCGGCCAGCAACCCTGAGTTTGAATTGGAAAAGCTAGAGATAAGTGTAGAAACAGAAACAGACAAACTGAAAAATATATTTGGAACAGAATACACTAGAGGTAAAATTTTAAGAGAGAGAAAAGAAAAGGGAAAGAGCCTTTAAAAGGGAATAAAAAGAATAATTGTCAAATTGGAAATTCTATTAAATATCTTACCCCATTGAGACACTTTTACTATTCCTCAATTCATAGACAACACTGCACTTTAAAATTGCTCTGCCAAAAGTCTATTGTTCAAAAGATCTTTTTCTTTCTATTTTTATCTGTATTGCAAGCTAAGTAATAGTGACTATATTTTAAATACTAGATGTGACCTTCATGCAACAATATTATTTACTGTCACATCAATGCACTCTCTATTTTAACATGATGGCAAACCCCTTAAATGTGTTTGTTGAATAATAAAACCTTGCAATCACTGCCAAAACCACCTATGATCTGTGCATTCACCATGATTACAGCAATTTTGGGTTATTAATAATGTGTCAGGGAGAAAATCAGTTTTTGAAGTTGAGTATGGGTAAGAACGGGCTGTAATGTCATGATCAGGAATCCAGAGAACACACAGCAAGATAGGCAAAGGTGCAAAGGAACCAGTTCTATAAATAGCACCTTCTGTACAGCTCCAGCTATGCTTATACTGAAAATCCCTCATGGCCCGGCATTCAGGTCTGACACAACAGAGAGGCACAGCATTACCACATCATCTATCTATGGCAACTAGTACAGGATTTCTGTCTATCACAGAAAAGATACAAACATTTAACTCTGGCAGAAAGGGAATAAACAACATTTAAATATTGCTTAAATTGCAAGAAGGCGGCAGTCTTTAAACTTAACTTTAAATAAACAAGAATTATGCATTAATACAACAGAAATGAAAAACAAAATGCTTAGAAACATAGCTAGTCAGGCAGCATCTGTGAAAAGTACAGGGTATTTTGGTCATGGGTACTTCATCGGAAGCGATGAAGTGGAGCCAATCTATTGTAAATATGTACATATTTTACAAATAAAAGTTCCAGGAGTGATCACTCTGATTCAGAGGCAACTGTTCTTCTAATGCAGCCACTAAGTGGCTGTTGAAGCAGATGGACCTTTGCCTCTGATCCTGTTTCAAAGGGCATTGTTTACTTCAACAGGCTTATAGATAGGGAAATATGATGCAGTGAGTGATAGTCATCTCCTAACAGCACTGATCTAGCAATGCCAGCTCTGGTTTGATATATTTCTGGAGATATGATTTTTATCATATGACATTTGATCATGTTACATTTGCCCACTGTTTGCAAACGTTACTATATTTATCTTTGTTGAGTGCCTTACCATTACGAAGTTTCAGGTAAAATATTTGATGTTTTGTTTGTTTCATGAGATAATTAATGAACCAAAAACAACACAATAAAAAGATTTAAGAATCAGTTGTTTAAGTAAAAACTATTTGTGTGATATTTCTACGGTATTGATCATAATGTGAAACATTCAGGCCCAGATTTTCATCCCAGATGTCAGATTCACTAAGTCAGAATGGATTGAAATGGGTGGCGGGTGATCCCAGGAACAAATCTGTAAACTACTGAGTGCAGAGGCCGACTGTGCATAAGCCCTGTCACTGTGTTGAAGTGAATAAAAAACAGCAGTGAAACAAAAACATTCCACCAACCCTCCCCCCCAACCCTCCCCACGCTCTCTACGCTCCTTCCATGTCAACTTATGCCAATGCATGGCTTCCATCTACTCACCATGGTTTGCACATCCCACTCATTTACCCACCTTCATGCCCTTCACACCCCATTCTTTCTGTGCATTCCCCATGGCCCTCACGCTCCAACGTATTTACCCATACTCATTGGCTCTCATACTGCAAGGCCAAATTTGTGCCCATCTACCCACTCATTGCCCCTACCCACTTTGCCAACTCAGTGCTGTTTAATACCAATGCTTTGCACATCCCCAATTTATTCCCCAATCCCTCCCCATTTTGTTTCTTTCTATAGCCTACCCAAATTTGTTTTTTGCTCTGGCAGAAAGGGATGCAGGAACAGTGAAACTTCCAAGACCTGAATTTTACACTGTAAGTGCAGGTGTGAGAGGATGTCAGGAGTACGTTCAAATGTCACTGAAATAATATTATAATCAGTGGTCACATGAGGAAGTCAGCAGCATGCCCATCAACAAACAAGCAATTAAGGTCATTAAAATGTAAATGACGTGAAATATTACAGCATCAATGCAATTTCACACTCAGTGTCTGGGCAGGTGAACAATGTATATTTTTTTCATGATGTTATCCAAGAGTTGGGTAAATTGGGTCCAGGGCATTGTCATTGTGAATTGTGAGGAGTTTAGGATATATTTAACTGCTGAATACTTAGTGAAACTTGACAGCTTTATCTCTGTTTTTATATTTAGTCTTTGCGTTACTAGCCTTAATTTCAGGACTCGTTGGTACCTGCAAGAAGAGTGGAGGATTTATATCATGTAGTAAGACCCGATCCTAAAGGGTGCAACTATGTCCTGAAATGAAGGGGGGAATTTTACCAGCTCACCCTACCCAACGATGGGCGGAATGAGCTGGTAAAATTGTGCAAAGCCAACAAATGAGGATCATGTCTGATTTCTCGGCTGTCACGGTTTAATGAGAACTGTATTTCCAGCAAATACACAAAAAGCTGAATAAATTATTTAAATATATTATAGTGAGCGCAATGTTCAATCATCTTGCCTCACTTGCCTTTATGTCCTTGCTGGGAGACGTTCTCTCCAGCGAAGGAAACATCTGCTCACCTTGAATGGGAAGAGTCCTGTAGGCCTCGCTAGTGGAACCAGGGTCATTGAGGCCTTCCGGGAAGGCTGAGGGCAAGGGTAGGGTGTGCCCCTTAAGCAGTGTCTACCAGCCTGGCACCTTGGCACTGGCTTCTTGGCACTGCCAGCCTGACATCTATGCCCAATGGATACCTTGGCACTGCTCATTGCGTGATGCTGGGGCCAGTGACTATGGGAGTGGAGCCTATGGGGATCAGGTCATGGAAGAGCAGCCCAATCGGGGGGAAGCATGCTGCAAACTCTACAATGGGATCGGATGGAGGGGACATACTACCACTGTCACTCTGTAGTTGCTTGGGGGAGGGGTACCCAATCAGCCAGAGTGGCAGGGCGACAGTGGGGGCTAGAAGCCCAAGCATTGCAGGGCTTGCAATTGGCCACAGGCCCCTGCAATTGCAATGGGGGCTATGTTGAGGCTGCCTGCAGCAGTTGGAACCTGACAGTCAGACTGTCCCTCAGACCCCTGCAGACTGGCTGGTGAATTAAGCCCAGCCCACTGCCTGCAGCAGCTAGAAACAATACATCACTTCTTCAATGACTAAGTGCATAAAATTGGGTGTGAAAACTCACCCAAAAAATGGATCAGGAACTCTTCCATTTTCACACCAGCTAAATACTTAGAATCAATCTCATAAAATTGCACCCAAAGTGTCGAAATAACTCTGTCCCTCCTTGCTGTGTCACAATACCTCAGCTCAGTCTCCAGCTTATAAAGAGTCGGGCAATTTTCTGGCCTCGCAGTACCTGCCGCAGATCACAGCAATCCCAGAAAACTGCATGTAGACTGGAAAACGGATTTCATGCCCAACACAAATGGTTTTCAATTGTCCAAATCCCTTGCTACTGCTGCAAACCAGATCTCCGCCCAGAAAGAGGTGAGGTCAGTCAGCATATTTAAAGTGTCATTTAAATATGTTTAGTTCATTTGATAGTAGATTCTTCCAGTTCCCAGGATCTTCCAACGTTTGCACATGATGTGAACCAGGCAAGAATCACTACTGGTCTCCACTAGTAGAGACCAGGCATGATGGCCATGTCAGGAGCAGTGAGGCGGGGGAGGAGAGGGGGAGGGGGGGTGTTGCTGGAGTGTCTCGGAGGCCATTGAAGCCCCCAGGTAGTTGAATAAATGGCTGGACAGTGTCCATCTGGTAATGCCGATCATGTAGTGCCTACATGACATACTGCCAGTGCCCATCTGGTAGACTGGCAGCACCAGGTGGGTACTGCCAGGTATGCATTGCCATTGTGCTGCTAATATGTGTATAAAATGCCTTGAGATTCTCCTTAACTATGCTGACCAAGGAGATTTTGTGGTCTATAACTCCCTGTTTGAGCTTCCTACTTCCTCCCCGATCTTAGTGTACTAAAATACCCCTCCCTCCCCCACAGATATCAGGACCCCACCCCCTTTCCCCTTATTGGTAGCATGATTTCCTATTCCCTCCCCAACGTAGATAGCCAGCATTGGGACCACCCCATTGGGTCCCCATCCGTTATCCCCCAACATGCCCCACCCCTTCACAATCCCCCATCAAGACCTCACTCAGGCCCTACCCTCATAGGCCCATGTTAGGTGTCTTGAAATGCATTAAAGGTAATAACTCTCCAAGCTGGATAGGATCTATTCCAACATATTATAGAAGGCAAGGGAGGAAAATAGCTGGGACCTTAAGAGATATTTTTGCATCCGCTTTGGTCATGGACAATGTTCCAGGGGACTGGAGAAGTTTAAGAAGGGAAAGAAAGATAATCCACGTAATTACAGGCCAATGAGTATAGGTCAGTGATGGAGAAGCTGTTGGGGATGATACTGAGAGATTGGATTTATTCACATTTGGAAATGAATGGACTTTTCATGAGAGGCAGCATGGTTTTTTGCAGGAAGATCATGTCTCACCAACTTGATTGAATTTTTTGAGGAAGTGAAAGAATGATTGATGAGGGAAACGCTGTGGATGTTGTCTATATGGACTTTGGTAAAGGATTTGACAAGGTCCCTCATTGCAAGCTGGTACAAAAGATAGTCTCCTTGGATCTGGGGTGTGCTGACTAGATGGATACAGAACTGGCTTAGTCAAAGAAGACAGAGAGCAGCAGTGGAAAGGTGTTTTTCAGAATGGAGAACAGTAACTATTGGTGAACTGCAGGGACCTTGTAAGTGGTTTGGAGGAAAATATAGGTGGTCTGATTAGTAAGTTTGCGGTTCTCACAAAAATTGGCGGAGTTGCAGATCATGATGTGGATTGTTAAAAGATACATCAGAATATAAATAGATTGCAGACTTGGGCAGAGAAATGTCAGATAGAGTTTAATCTGATCTGAACTAATGCAAGGTGGTGCAATTTGGAAAATCAAATTGATGTGCAAATTATGCAGTAAATGACAGAATCCTGAGGAGCATTAACATATAGAGGGAACTGGGTGTACAGATGAAAAAGTTGACTAAGAAGGCATACAGCATGCTTGCCTTCATTGGCCGGAGCATTGAGTATATAAAAGTATACAAGTTATGTTACGTTTAGAATATTGTATGGAGTTCTGATTGCCCCACTTCTGCATCCAAAAGGAGGTGGATGCTTTGGAGATGGTGGATATAAAATTTACCAGGATGTCGCCTAGTCTGGAGAGTTTTGGGCATGAGGAGAGTTTGGATAAACTTGGATTGTTTTCACTGGAAAGATGAAGGCAGAGGAGTGACCAGATAGAGGTCTACAAAATTATGAAAAGCATAAGTAAGGTGGGTGGGCAGAGGTTTTTTTTTCCCAGAGACTTGGACAAGTTGCAGAGCTGGGCCGAGAGGTGGCAAATGGAGTTTAATGTGGAAAAGTGTGAAGTAATGCACTTTGGCAGGAATAATAAATGTGTAGAGTATAGGGCTAATGGTAGGATTCTTAATAATGTTGATGAACAGAGGGATCTTGGTGTATTTGTGCATAGATCCCTGAAAGTAAGCACTCAAGTCGGTAAGGTTGTTAAGAAGGCATACGGAGTCTTAGCTTTTATTGGTGGGGGATTGAATTTCGGAACCGCAACGTCATGTTGCAACTGTACAAAACTCTAGTGCGGCTGCAATTGGAGTATTGTGTGCAGTTCTGGTCCCCACATTATAAGAAAGATGTGGAGGCATTGGAGAGGGTACAGAGGAGGTTTACCAGGATGTTGCCTGGTATGGAGGGCAGGTCTATGAAGAGAGGTTGAAGGATTTGAGGTTGTTTTCGTTAGAAAGGAGGCGGCTAAGAGGGGATCTTATTGAAGCATATAAGGTGATTAGAGGTGTAGATAGGGTGGACAGTGATAGCCTTTTTCCTAGGATGGAGAAAGCTAGCACGAGGGGACACAGCTTTAAATTAAGGGGTGATAGTTATCGGACGGATATCAGAGGTAGGTTCTTTACCCAGAGGGTGGTTAGGGAGTGGAATGCCCTGCTGCGGCAGTTGTAGATGCGCCAAGTTTGGTGGCGTTTAAGAGGTTAGTTGATAAGTTTATGGAAGAGAAGGGAATGGTTTAGTTTGGAGGGTCATTGCTTTTTATAATGGTCGGTGCAACATCGAAGGCCGAAGGGCCTGTTGTGCGCTGTAATGTTCTATGTTCTATGTTCTAGAGTGGAAAGGTTATCTATAAGGGGGCATAAGTTCAAAGTGAGAGGGGGAAATTTTAAGAGAGATGTGCAGGGACAAAGGGTGATGGATGCCTGGAATGCACTGCCAGTGGCGGTGATGGAAGCAGGCACATTAGCAATGTTCAAGACGCATCTTGATAGACACATGAGTGGGAGGCTAACAGAGGGATAGATACCACGTATGGGCAGTAAATAGTGAGTTTAAGCAGAGATTTAGAATCAGCATAGGCTTGGTGGGCCTGGTTCTGTGCTGTATTATTCTTTGTTCTTTCAAAACAGTATCCAGTTCGCTTTACATTGAGGCTCAATTGTATGTTTAGGCCCAGCTATAACTCACCAATTTCCCAAAAAATGATTGATTGTGGTCTGGTATGTGGATCACTCCAGTTTTTTTGCCATTATGACATCTCAATTTTTTGGAAAATTCTGCCCATGATTTCTTTCTCACAAAACCATGTTGACTATGGCTGATTATCTTGAGCTTATCCAAGTGCCCTGTAATCACTGCTTAATAATAGCTTCTAACATTTTCTCTATGACAGATGTTAAGGTAACTGACCTGTAGTTTCCTGCTTTCTGTCTCCGTTTTTGAATAATGCGGTTCCATTTGCTATCTTACAATCTAAAAAGGCCTTCCCTGAATACTCAAAATTAAACCAAAGCATAAGCTATCTCATTAGAAACTTACTTTAAGACCCAAGGATAAAGTCCATCAGAACCTATGCTCTTCTCTGCCCACATCTCCAACTATTTACTCAGTGCTACTTCCATGAATTTCCCTGAATTTCTCCCTGCCTTTTATTTTCTGGTTTATAACTGCTTCTGGGATGTTACTTGTATCCTCTGTGGTAAAGATGGATGGTAAATACCTTTTCAATTCATCTGTTATCTCCTTGTTCTCTATTCTTAATTCTCCAGACTATAGCTCCAACACTCACTTTGTTTACTTTTTTAAAAAATATTTAGAAAAACGTTTGCTTTTTTTTTATTTCTGTCTATCTTTCTCTCATACTTTAATCTTTCCCTCCTTATCAATCTTTTAGTTTTTATTTGCTGTTCCTTCTATTCTGTCCAATGTTTTTACCTGCCGGCTGTCTTTCCACAATTAGATGCTTTTTCTTTCAGTTTGATACTATCTTTCCAGTTACATGGATGGTGGATTGGTCTTCTGGACTTTTACTTATTCATTGGAACATATCTATTCTGTGCGTTCTGAAATTTCCCTTGAATGTTTGCCTTATTGATACATTCCTGAACTCAATTTGTCAATTCACTTTAGCCAGCTCTGCTTCCATCCTTTTTAATTGACTTTATTTAAGTTTGAAAACATTGGGCTGGATTTTCCACCCACACCTTCCCCAAAATCTGGAAAATCTGTCCCAAGGTCAATTGACCTTTGCATTGTCTCTTCCCTATCCTCTACAATTCCCGTGGTGGGCAGAATGGGAAAATTCCTCCCATAGTCTCAGACCAATTCCTCTTTCCCTCAAACAGAATGTGAAATCCAATCATATTATGGTCACTGCTGCCTAGCGGCGCTTTCACTACGAGATCATTATTTATTCCAGTATCTTGCACGAAACAGAATAGCCTAATCCCTTGTTGGCTCCAGAACATGCTATTCCAAGAAATTATCCCAAAGGCATTCAAAAAACTCCTCATCATCTTTGCCCATCTGATTTTTTTCAGTCTATGTGTAAATTATCTCTATGCCTTTCTGACAAGGTCCATTTATTTATTTAATTATGTTTCACCTACCATTTGGTTGCTGTTATTCATCTTCACCCAAACCTTCTCCACATTCTGATTTTTGGAATTTAGGTTACCTCTCTGTTGTACTAATATATTCATTAACTAACAGAGCCACCCTTCAGGTTCCAATCCATGTCCTCCTGCAGTCACATCTCCTTAATCAACATCAAATTGTGCTTGTTTATTTCTTATTTCCTTATGTGGGTGCTCTCAGTTCATCTATTTTGTTTTGTTTTGCTACATGCATTCAGATACAGAGCTTTTAGTTAAATCTTTTATTTTTTATAACCTCGAGTCTCATCTGTTGATTAGCTATTAGATTTATTTTCTCCATCCCTATTTGTTTTTTTTATTTCCCATAATAATACCTTTCTCTTTTGCTTTCTCTCTACTCTTTGATTTACTACTTCTTCCCAAATTTGATCACTTTCCCCACTATTTAGTTTAAAGCCTTCTGTACTTCCCTAGTTAAGCTGCTCACAAGAACACCAGTCCCAGTTTGGATACAGATCCCACTTTTCCTATTACTGATGCCAGTGCCCCACAAATGGGAACCCACTTCTCCCACAACAATCTTTGAGCCGCACATTCATCTCTCTAATCTGAGTTGTCCTATTCCAATTTGCAAGTGATGGAGTGGCCCAGTGGCATAGTGGTTAGCATTGCTGTCTCACAGCGCCAGGGACCCAAGTTCAATTCCAGCCATGAGTCACTATCTGTGTGATGTTTGCAAGTTCACCTCGTGTCTGCATGGGTTTTCTCCGGGCACTCCAATTTCCTCCCACAGTCCAAATTAAGTGTTTTGACCATGCTGAAATGCTAAATTCCCCCTTTGTCTGAGAAACATTAGTGGGGCAAATACATGATGTTGCAGGTTTGGATAGGGCCTAGGTGGGATTGTTGGCAGTGCAGGCTTGATGAGCTGAATGGCCTCCTTCTGCACTTTAGGGATTCTGTGATTCTAAGTGACTCAGGTGATAATCCCACCTTTGTGATTCTGTTTCTTAATGTGGTGCCAAGATCTTCATACTGACAATGCAGAACCCCTTCTTTGTCCTGCCTGTGTTGTTGGTATCTATATGAACCACCATGAGTGGATCCTTGCTCTCCCACTGCAAGTTGCTCTCCAGTCCAAATCCTGGCATGATGAAGGCAACACATTCACCTACAGAGAAGTGTTGATCCTTCAGATTGTACTGTCCTATATTACTGCTACTTTTGTTTTTGCTCCCCCACTTGTACGGCTTCCTATACCGTGGTGCCACGGTCAGTTTGTCTATGTATCCTGCAACCCCCATTCTCATCAAAACAAGCTGAAAAAATTTCAAACCTTTTGGACAATTGTATAGACTGTGATTCCTGTTCATAAAGCTGAAAGATGTGCAGGTGTTATTTAAAGGATCAGGCATCCAAATTGTAATACAGTGACATTTTGGAAACATTTACTATTGTAAAGTGTCTGGACTGTTTTTTGAAGGATTTTTGGAAATTCCTGGATTTGTTTGGAAATGTTTCAGGGAGGCTTGAGATGAAGAAACCTGTCCACATAAAGGCTATAACAGACATGGGGGTTACAGTGGCAGTCCTGCCCCACACTCTCTGTCAATTTTAAGATGAGTTACACCAGTGTCCTTAGGTTACAAGAGATTGTCTGACAGGCCACCCATGTGCAACCAACACCATCATGCCATCAATGCTGTCACCAAAGAAGGTCCTTGTCTGATTCCTTTGAAGTGCGAGTCAACAACATTCTCCTCTGTAGGGCTCAGGAGACTAATAAGAAGTCTCACAACATCAGCTTTTCTTGGTATTTACCCCAGTCCAACATCTGCATTTCCATATCAGGGCCCATTGACTCTGCTCCCTTCTATTGTGAGTCACCTGTCCTGCAAGAGAGAATGTTAATGATTGTGTAGCACTTTGTGTGAGTTTGTGCTAACCATAGCTAAATAGCTGGAGCAATGTGGAGCCACTGAGAGATAGATATGAGGCTGGCAGAGTTGGTAAGTTTGTGCAGGGTAAGTTGGTGTTTCAAAATACCATATTTGTGTCTTGAATGCCAGAGAGTGCAATTGGGTGTTTATGAGGATGCGGTGCATTAAACAGTGTGAGAGGTTGACGTAGTGGTGATGTCTTGTGAGGAGAAGTTAACTTTAAACACTACACTGCTGCCAAGACTTGGGTCCAGACACTAGGATTTGATCACTGACCATCTGCTCCGACTCTGATCCAAGGGTGAGCCTTGAGAGTTTCATAGCTACCTGCCTCCAGTGTCATTCTGGAACCCTCTGTTTACCCTGATGTTTACATTGCAGCAATATCTTTGTCAAACTTCACATCAAGGCACAGGCACTTTTAAGATGAGAAGGCTGGTTGATCAGCAAATATTTCCATAAGTAACAACACCTGACTCTCCCCCCACCCTGTTGTGTGCAGAGGCTGCAACCAACGTGGAACACAGGCAGTAGCATGGGATTCGCTTGCCACAGACTACAAACAGGCTAAATATGTTTAACAAGCATGTAAAATAGTGTGATGCTTACCTCAATCTACATGGGCAGGTTATGAATTGTGTTCATCGCACCATGAGCAAGGGTAATCCCATTTTTAGCCTATAACCTCACTGCTGTTCCTTCTTCTGAGTGTAAGCCTGAAGGAACGTAAAGACCAGCAGGCCCACCTAGTGCAGAAATTCTATCCTAGAATTATAGAATTGCTATTGTACAGAAGAAGGCCATTTGGCTCATCAAGTCTGCACTGACCCACATTTTTATTTTACCCAGGCCCTCTCCTGCAACCCCACATGTTTAACCCACTAATCTAAACTTTGTAGCCCACGAAAGAGCAATTTAGTATGGCCAATCCACTCTACCTGCTCATCTTTGGACTCATATGCCCTGAATTAAAAGAAATAATTTCAGTGAATTTCACATATTGAAGATTTCAAGTGTAAGATTTGATTTAATTTAATTTATAATTGCTACGTGTATATAGTATACAGTGAAAAATATTGTTTCTTGTGCACTATACAGACAAAGCATACCCATACATTGAGAAGGCAATAAGAGAGTGCAGAATGTAGTTTTATAGTAATAACTAGGGTTTAGAGAAGATCACTTTAATTCGGGGTGTGTCCATTCAAAAATCTGATGGCAGCAGGGAAGAAGCTGTTTTTGCGTAGGTTGTATGTGATCTCAGATCTTTGTATCTTTTTTCCTATAGAAAAAGGTGGAAGAGAGTGTGTCTGGGGTGCATGAGGTCCTTGATTATACTCCTTTTCTGAGGTAGTGGGAAGTGTAGACAGTGTCAACAGATGGAAGACTGGTATGAGTGATGGTCTTTATTCACGACGTTTCTTATGGTCTTGGACAGAACAGATGTCATACGAAGCTCTGAAGGAATGCTTTCTATAGTGCATCTGTAGAAAGTCTGCAAGTACATCAAATCTTTACTCCCAGTCCATTCTTTAAGGAATTGTTTTTTAGTTCCACATTTTATCTGGCTAAGAATATGAGCAAGCAACCTGCTCCCTACATGTTATCAGCTCTATTTTTAATCTAACTGACATTTGTAAACAAAAAATGTCAAGACCGATACTCTTCCTTTGCATTAAGGTAGTGTCTGACCAGCTAATGCCTTCCTGTAATGGCGTATTATGATCAAGGATTGTGAGCAATATGGTACCATTTTTTATTACTGCTCTGAGACACCTTTCTCTTCAACATTATTTTAAAGCCAAAATTACATTGGCCAGCTTCTTTAATTACAGTGACACAAAAGATATTTGTTTGAAATCTTCCTCTGAAGATTAAATCACGATCTCCAGAAAGGGAGTTATCAGGAAATGTAATGATAAATCTGTCTGTCTCCATGTCATAGACCTTCATGCAGGAAGTCTGTCAGGTCACCAAAAGAGACTTTCATTGAGGGCTCAGGCATGACTTTTTGCAGATCCAGTGCGTCATAACTTGGGGCCTTCTGCAATTTTTTAATCGCAGCATTTACATTACTCACAGTCATAACAAGTATAATAACTTTGCAAGAAAAGAGTAACATCCTTGCAAAGAAACACAGCAATTATTGGAACCACTCAGGTCATACTTGTTTCAAATAGAGTTGTTTGAATCATTTTAAAATTGGTGGAATATCATGCTACTAAATACAACAAAATGCTTCATGAAGAAATGAAACTTCCATTTGCCATCAAACAATGAATCATTGCTGTTAATGACAAATTATTTAGATTTTCAAGGTTTGTTCTGGTATTGGAACAATGGTGCTGTTAGAATGTTAAATGGTATTGTAGATACGCTGATATGCTAATGACTTAGATTGTGGTGTCTTTTGGTTCTAGTTCATAGAACATAGAACATAGAACATTACAGCACAGAACAGGCCCTTCGGCCTTCGATGTTGCGCCGACCAATATAAAAAGCAATGCCCCTCCAAACTAAACCATTCCCGTCTCTTCCATATACTTATCAACTAACCTCTTAAACGCCACCAAACTTGGCGCATCTACAACTGCTGCAGGCAGGGCATTCCACTCCCGAACCACCCTTTGGGTAAAGAACCTACCTCTGATATCCGTCCTATAACTATCACCCCTTATTTTAAAGCTGTGTCCCCTCGTGCTAGCTTTCTCCATCCTAGGAAAAAGGCTGTCACTGTCCACCCTATCTAAACCTCTAATCATCTTACATGTTTCGATTAGGTCCCCTCTTAGCCGCCTCCTTTCTAACGAAAACAACCTCAAATCCCTCAGCCTCTCTTCATAAGACCTGCCCTCCATACCAGGCAACATCCTGGTAAACCTCCTCTGTACCCTCTCCAATGCCCCCACATCTTTCTTTTAATGTGGGGACCAGAACTGCACACAATACTCCAAGTGCGGCCGCACTAGAGTTTTGTACAGTTGCAACATGACGTTGCGGCTCCGAAATTCAATCCCCCTAACAATAAAAGCTAAGACTCCATATGCCTTCTTAACAACCTTCTCGACTTGACTGCCTACTTTCAGGGATCTATGCACAAATACACCAAGATCCCTCTGTTCATCAACACTATTAAGAATCCTACCATTAGCCCTATACTCTACACATTTATTATTCCTGCCAAAGGGCATTACCTCACACTTTTCCACATTAAACTCCATTTGCCACCTCTCGGCCCAGCTCTGCAACTTGTCCAAGTCTCTCTGCAAACTATAACACCCCTCTTCACTATCTACCACTCCACCGACTTTAGTGTCATCTGCAATTTTACTAATCCATCCTTCAATACCCTCATCCAGATCATTTATAAAAATTACAAACAGCAGGGGCCCCGAAACAGACCCCTGAGGTACACCACTTGTCACCGAACTCCACGATGAATATCTCCCATCAACCACCACCCTCTGTCTTCTATCTGCTAGCCAATTTCTAATCCAATTAGCTAAATCACCCTCTATCCCATACATCTGCATTTTCTGCAGAAGTCTTCCATGGGCCACCTTATCAAACGCCTTATTAAAGGCGTTCCATGTGAAAGAAAGTTCACATTCCTTTCTTTACATAATACCCCAAACTTGCTCAGGCTTTAAGAGATTGCAAATGAATCCACTCAGAGTTTTGCTTACTTGCCACTTTTGAATAACAGAGGATCAGCTTTAATTGATTGATCCCTGGAATGAGTGGGTTGTTTCATGAGCAAATATTGGGAATTAAACCCATTGGAATTTCAAACAAAGAGAAGCAATCTTGTTAAAATATACATGATCCTGAGGGCACTTAACCGGGTGTAAGCTAAATGAATGTTTCCCTTTGTGAATGAAATTAGAACTACTAGACACAGTTTAAAAATAAGGGAAAGCAGGGAAGGGTCACATCATGTGAGCATACGGATAGCTGTATTTGCATGAGCTCTGGTGCTACTCATCTTTTAATCGTTCCCTTTGTCCAGCTGCACAAATATTACCTAATTCTGGAGTAAAAGCTCCACGCTATGTCCCTAGAAGATTTCTAGTTAAATATTGGTGATTAAAAGGAGCAGTTGAATGTAACCAGAACACAGCCGAATCCTCAGAATAGTGACCTGGTTGGTGAGCAAGCTCGAGACCTGACGCTGTCAAAGGCATTGCAAATCATGACTGCCAATATTATTAAAGCTACTAACACGAAACTTGTTTTTTGGCACAGAATGTCAGTGCTGACACTGCTGAATGGCAGAGTAATGGTAAGAGGCTTAATGAAGTGGTGGTAAGAATCCTTACTGTGGAGAATGCTGCTTTCTCAGTTTAGGCTTACTAACAATCCTTGGAAAATCAACTAAATGGCATGTCAAATATCTTGATTGAACTGGAGATTCAGGGATGGAGGAAGAATATCCGTGTGATCGGTTTTCCATAAGAAGCTAAGGGTAAACTTCCACTTAAATTCTTTGAGAGCTGGCTACCACATTTTCTGAATCTCAACACAAAAGCTAGGCGTATTAAACTTGAAGGAACATATCATGTTCTGTCTTCAAGGCAGAGGGACAAGCAATGATCCCGACTTATTATCATGCATTTTCATATCTTCAGAGGTCACCAGAGAGTATTGGAAGTGGTCAGACTTGCTTTATGCTGGAGCTAAGGTCTCATTCTATAAGATATCCCAACAGTGATAAAACAAAACCAGAGATTATGATGAAGTTAGAAAACACATGAAAGCTTTTGGAAACCAGAATGCCCTGCTGTTTTGAGGGTTACATACAACAGATTCTCAAGGACATTCGACAATCCCACTAAGACCTTTCTAACCTCCGCAGAAAGCAATGATTTGGAAGCACAGTCTGCATTTTCATCATTAATCCTGGACTGTATCCCCATTACAATGACTAATCTAACCCAACTATGTTGGTGTTTTCCTTCTTTTTCTGTATGTTTTTGTGGAAAATTATGAAGCTATGTTGTGCCAGTTTTTGAAGATTTGTTGTGTTATTTGTAAAAATGAGAAAAATCTGTAATAAAAGTATATTTAAAAAAAAGTCTCCTATTTAAGAGACCGACGAGGAGATTATTTTTCTCTCTGTACCATGAATCTGCGGAACTGTCTCCCCCAGAGTGCAGTGGAGATAGGGTCATTGAATAATTTTTAGGTTGAATTCGATCGATTCTTGATTGTTAAGGGAGTCAAAGGGTATAAAGAGAAAGGGTATGAAATGGAGTTGAGGCCTATTTAAGATCAGTTGTGCTTTTATTGAATGGCAGGGCAGGCCTGAGGAGCCAAATAGTCTTCTCCTGCTCCTAATATGTATGTTCATCTATATGTTACAAGAACGTTTGGAGGAGACTACATCGTTCTCACTTGCAGCCGTAGTCATAATGGCTATCAAATAGTGAGATGTATTAAGGATCCTGAAAGAGTCTGAAAAATGTACTTAAAAATGAAGGGACAAGAAATTCTTGAAGGTGAATAATACAAATTTGTGTGTAATTTTTTTAAAATCTGAATTGTGTGAAAATCAAAGTATGTTAAAATAGATACGTTTCTAAAGTTCTAAAGCTGTGTAATCCAAATGCAAATAATTTTTCTGGAATACTATTAATCTGTCTACAGAAATTTCAAAGCAATAAGAATGCTGAGAGGAACAGATGACTGCAGTCTACAAGAGCAATGCAAACTGTTTCCTAAATGTTATTTGAGCCCACAGAGTAAATCAGCTGCAGATGTTGAGACTTTGAGGCAATTCTTCCAATCACTCAGTACATTAGAACATAGAACATAGAACATTACAGCGCAGAACAGGCCCTTCGGCCCTCGATGTTGCGCCGACCAATTAAGAAAAAGTAATGACCCTCTAACCTAAACCATTCTCTTTTCATCCATAAACTTATCTACTAACCTCTTAAACGCCACCAAACTTAGCGCATCTACAACTGCCGCAGGCAGGGCATTCCATACCCTAACCACCCTCTAGGTAAAGAACCTACCTCTGACATCTGTCCTATAACTACCACCCCTTAATTTAAAGCTATGTCCCCTCGTGCTAGCTTTCTCCATCCTAGGAAAAAGGCTATCACTGTCCACCCTATCTAAACCTCTAATCATCTTATATGTTTCAATAAGGTCTCCTCTTAGCCGCCTTCTTTCTAACAAAAACAACCTCAAATCCCTCAGCCTCTCTTCATAAGACCTGCCCTCCATACCAGGCAACATCCTGGTAAATGTTCGTAATCATGCTGGCACACTGGTTAACATTGCTGCCTCATAGCACCAGGGACCCAAGTTTGATTCCCAGCTTGGGTTATGTCTGTGCAGAGTTAATACATTCTCCCTGTGTCTGCGTGGGATTTCTCCAGCTGCTTCAGTTTCCTTCCACAGTCCAAGATGTGCAGGCTATGGGGATTGACAATACTACATTTCCTCTTAGTGTCGGGAAGCTAGCTAGGGTAAATACATGGGGTCATGGGGATTGGGCCTGGGTGGAATTGTGGTCAGTGCAAACTCAATGGGCTGAATGGCCTCTTTCTGCATGTAGGAATCTATGATTGTACTTACTTACATTTTTCTACAGTTTCCTTGGCCCCTCTGTTGAAGCTATAGTTAAACAGGATTATATTGTTATATTATTTGTAAAGTGTCATGAGCTATGTTGTTATATGCTTATATACATTTATATCCAGAATACCACCTCACTCAGAACTGCTCTACAGTCAGCTACTGAACGACAATGTATCAGTCTGCATTACATGAGATCTATGAAATACACTTGAAAGCTGCAGCATGTGTTTGAAAGTATGATTATTTCAAACTGCTAGGAATCACGAGAATAACAGAAATGTGTCAAAATTCATTCCTGTTGTCTTACCATGATGGTGAAATATTTGCTACTACATCACACGTGTTAAATCGTAGTCTTGATTTCAGATCTTTATATATGAGTGGCTCATATTGGAAGTTGGGGTATGACCTAATTGGCAATCAGTAATAAGGTTAATAGATGTACAATTAAATGGGCTACAAGTCAAATACATGCTGGCATCGGCAATTTTCTCCTGGTATAAACTCATCCATCTGTCCTTTCCACCAACCTGTCTATCTCCTTTTGAAATTCTACACTATGCTCATCACACTCCATAACGTCCACATTTTGTATAATCTGTAAACTTTGAAATTGAGTCCTGTATACATCTATGTCATTAACATTTATCAGGAAAAACAAGGTGGGGGACAAACCTTCCACCAGAAACAAAAACACCCACTAACCACTATTCTTATATGCCGAATGGCATGACTTTTAAATTCGCTTTATGTTGGCTGCCAATCTATTTTCATATCCCTTAAGTATTTTCATACTTTGCTTCTCTTTCTTGATTCTTCAACTCTCCTCTGAACCTGCTATATTCAGACTGGTTTTCAATTGCATTTTCCACCTGACACCTGCCACGAACACATTTTTTCTTTATCTTAATTTCTATCTCCTTAGTCATCCACGGCATTCTAGACTTGTTTATCCGACCTTTCCCCTCTGAGGGAATATACTTTGACGATGTCTGAATGTCTGAATTATCTCTTCTTTAAAGGTAGCCTATTGATCAGCTACCAGTTTGTCTGCAAACCTTCAACTCAAATTTCTTACCTCACTGAAATTTGCTTTTTCCCTGTTTTTTTTTCCTTACTCTGGACTCTTTTTTTCCTATAGTCAGCAACAGCTTTGTGATACAATGATCACTGCCCTTAAATGTTCACCTACTGACTGATCTCTTGATTTGCCTGATCTGCAAGAACCAGGTCGAGCAATGTTTCCTTCCTCAGTGGATTGGAAAAGCACTGCTGAAGAAAATTTACCTGAACAGACTCTAGGAACTCATGTCTCTCTCTATTCTTTACTATTATCGCATACTTTACTATATAGACTTTATAGACTTTACTAGTCTATGTATGGATAATTAAAGTCCTACATTACAACTATTCCATAATTTTTACACTGCTCCGTACTTCCCTGCAAACTTATTTTTCTGCATCCCTCCTACTAGTTGGTGGCCTATGGACCACACTAAGCAATGTAATTGCATCTTTTTTATTCATTAGCTTTAACCAAATAGATTATATCGTTGAACCATCTGGGACATACTCTTTCTTCAACAGTCTGACGCTCTCCTTAATCAATACTACTACCTTTCCTCCTTTGCTTCCTTTCCTATCTTTTCTGTACACTTTCTATCCAGAGATATTTAACCTCCAGTTTTGCTCTCTTTGTGCCAGATTTCTGTTACAGCATAACATCATATTTTCACATTGTAATGTACACTTGTAACTCACCAATGAACACATATCGGCATTCATGTACGTGCATCCATCCTGTTATTTTCTCCTTATTCTGACTGTACCTATTAACTTACTACTCCCTACTCTAGTAATATTGATCTTTCCTGGTATTTGAGCATTTTGGTATTCCTCTCTGATATTTTATGATTCCCAAATCCCTGCTGAGTTAGTTAAAACCTCATCAACAATGCTAGCAAAACGCCCTGCAGTTAATTCAGTCCTGCCTCTGTTCAGGTGCAACACATCCAGTTTGTACAGGCCCATCATCACAAAGCCAGTTCCAACATCACAAGAATTTTAACGTCTAAACATATAAATTGAGAGCAGGAGTGGGCCACTCTGCTCCTGGAGCCTGCCTCGCCATTCAATAAGATCATGTTTGATCTTACTACAAATTCCCCCTTGTTATTAAGAATCCATCTACTTTTACCTTCAAAACATTCAAAGACGCTTCTTCCTCATCTCTGTCCTAAATGGATGATATTTCATTTTTAAACAGTGACTCCTAGTCCTAAATTCTCTCACAAAAGGAAACATTCTTTCCATATCAACTCTGTCAAGGATCTGAGATGTTTCAATCAAGTCGCCCCTGTTTTAAATGTCTGCGAATAGTACCATGGTCTGCCCAATTTTTCCTCATAAGATAACTGGTCCATTCTTGGTATTAATTAGAAATGTTAGAAATGCATTTACATCCTTCCTTAAATACAAAGACTAATATTGTACTCCAGTTATGGTCTGACCAGTGCTTTGTGCAACCAAAGCATAGTCTACCTAGTTTTCTATTCAGTACTTCTTGCAATGAGCAATAACATTCTTTTAGTTCCCTAATTACTTGTTGTACCTGCATACTTGCCTTTTGCAATTCATGCATGAGGAGACCGGAATACCCTGGACCTCAGAGTTCTGCAATTTCTCACCATTCAGTATCAAAGAACCCTTACAGTGCAGAAGAAAGTCATTCAGCCATCGGATCTGCACCGGCTCTCTAAAAAGCATCTTACCTAGGCCCACATCTGCCATCCTAGCCCAGGACCCTCTGCATTTGCCATAGGTAATTCACCTGACCTGCATATCTTTGGACACTAAGGGGCAATTTAGCTTGGCCAGTCTATCCGATCTGCATATTTCTGAACTGTGGGAGGAAACAGGAGCACCCAGAGGAAAACCATATAGACACAGAGAGAACATGCAATTTCAATGCAGTGACCCAAGACTAGAATTGAAGCTGGGTCCTTGGCGCTGTGAGGCAGCAGTGCTCCCAAAATGCCACCGTGCCAGATGACGGATGCTTTTTTATTCTCCTTGATAAATTTCATATTTGCTGAAAATATAGTCCATTTTCCAGATACTTGCTCATTCACGTAACCTATCTATGTCCTCCTTATGTCTTTTTCACAGCTCACTTTGCAAACTTTTTTTGTATCATTGCAAATTTAGCTACCATACCTACTGTCCATTTATGTAAATTGTAAAAAGTTAAGATGCCAGCACTGATCCCTGTGTCACATGTACTGTTATAACAGAGAAGAGAAACAGACAACATGTTCATTTTGGCAATATTGTGCATTGGGCAGCTGAATTAAATGGCCTTCTATCTATCTTTCAAAACTACCTTTTTAATAGATAATTCTGGATTTTGGGGATTATTTTGCTTAATATGTCAAATGCAGGCATTCATAGTAACAAGAATTGTAATGAAATTTACAAAAAAATCAGTTGCTCCTTAAAGCTCAGTGTCATAGTCTATAACAGTGGAGCACAGTGGTTAGCACTGTCATGGACCTGGGTTCAATTCTGGTGTCGGGTGACTGTGTGGAGTTTGCATGTTCTCCCCATGTTCACGTGGGTTTCCTCCAGGTGCTCCGGTTTCCTCTCACAATCCAAAGTGTGCGTGTTAGGTTAATTGGCCATGCTAAATTGGCCTTTAATGTCAGAGAGACTAACTAGGGATTATAGGTGGGGTTATGGGGATCGGGCCTGAGTGAGATTGTAGTCGGTGCAGACTTGATGGGCTGAATGGCCTCCTTCTGCACTGTAGGGATTCTCTGATTTTCACAGCTTTGATTCATATACACATGCTGAATTTCCAATTTTGACTCTATCAATTAACATGACTAAGGATAATAGAACATAGAACATTACAGCACAGAACAAGCCCTTCGGCCTTCAATGTTGCGCCGACCAATTAAGAAAAAGCAATGACCCTCTAACCTAAACCATTCCCTTTTCATCCATAAACTTATCTACAGAACATAGAACATAATGAAAGACTCCAACAGCCAGTTCAAGTTTGTCAATAGCAGAGAACTGGATAAATACTCACCCAGATTATGATACATTGCCGAGGATGAACTAAATTGAGAAACAAGAAAAAAATGAAAAGCACAGGGGGCAGCATTGCCAAGTCAGGCCACTGAAAACAGTGATTTTTCTGAGGAAAGACAGTGACAGACTGCAGACCAAGCGGAACAAAATAGAGCTGTTTAATTTTAACAGTTTGGTACGCATTAAGAGTCCAGACTTTTTCACAAATAAAGAATGAATGCCACAGAGAATACACAAATTCTATTGGTCTGGTATAATCAGTATTATCTTTGTAAAAGTACTGCAGATAGGAATCCATTTGTGGAGACTACTCGCACATCGAACAATTATGAAATCCTTACCATTTGAAATGAAACTGTGGTTCAGAAATTCTCACACTCAGAATCAGATCAAAATGAGTGAAATAGGATTTGAAGTTCAATATGAGATTCTTATGAATGAATTACTGTGCATGAAGAACAAAAGCATCCTAATTTATCACAATCGATTTCAATTGATCTAAATCTGTTAAGTGATAGCGGTTTTAAAAATATAATTAAATATGTGTAGAAGTGTGTATGAACAGAATTACCCCATTTCTTTGAAGCAACTAATAATCCATTCATTTCAAATGCTTCTTCTCATTTTCCTTTACCGTAATTGTATTTATAAGAAAAATACATTTCAATATTCCAGCATGGAATTTTGTCAGGGAGAGCAGGGTGGCACCTACCTAGTTAAATAATAATGAATTCTTGACAGACTTACAGCAAACAATAGTATTTGCAATCTTCCTACTTAGTCTGGTAGTCCCTACCTGTTATTTTTGTATTCCCTGTGAGTCTTGAAAGCTCGGGTCAGTGGTTAGAATTAAGAGATTACTGCAAATCCGGACCAGAAATCCATGCTAATCCGAATTAAATTAGTCCGATCATTCAGGCCAAAAAAAAAGCATTGCTGACTCGTGGCTTGGATAAGGTCCGAGTTCTTCTTCAGTTAGATTCTTTTTTAGACACATGATTCAAACTTAATGGCTAAAATCTTGGAACAGAAATTTTCTTTCACTGTTGTTGATTTGAAAAATTTTGTGTCTAAAATGAAATGGATATGGCTTTTAACACATAGAAGAAATGTTAACAAACCACATCTATTTTTATGGCTAAAATAATATAACTGAAGTACTGTATTTTTTGGTGTATTATCAATATAGTGTTTTAAATCAAATATATTAGATTTACGATTTTTCCAAACTCCATTCATATATAAGTTAAAGCAATATACGAGCCCAGACCAGACCAGAATAATGGGTTCAATTTATATTTCTTTTATTTGTCTATTTTTCAATGAAAAATAGAAGTCACGAGAAATATTTTGGCAAATCCAAATCTGTTTCGTTAACAATGATAAATTTATGGTAGACGTGACTTGCAAGATAATTGTGAAACCATATATTAGCACATGAATCACTGACTATAAACATTTTCAACACATGATGTCTTTGAATTCTTCATTCTCTATGTCTGAGTGGAAGTTCTGTGCCCCTCATCCTCCATGTCAATAACCTTCCTCAGACTGAGTGTCAGAGTTTCTCTGGTCTGCTGATATCCTAGGTTCAATAAATCCATTCATAATCACTTCTTCAGGCACATTGTCCCAGATATCCTTAATCTACTGGGTCATATCATTATAGGGAGACCCGCTGTGTTCAGAAATCCTGAAGATATCCAAATTTTTAAATTTTTCAAAGTTCAGCCTTGAAGCAGCGGTTGACAGAAATGTCAAGTGGCTGTAGTAACTCTGTTCACAATAATGCTTAACACAATGTTCTTGCACTTGAATCTAAATTTAGTTTCACTTGTGTAGAGTCCATGGCTGGAATTTTCCAGCTGTTCATGCTGGTCGGATCTTCCAGTCTAGCCAATGGCGCATCTTGCTGCAGTTTTCCATGAGGTGAGGGGAGCATTCAATAGGAAACATCATTGTCAATGGCTGAATCAGAAAATCCTGCCACCAGCCATTGGTGGGCCACCTCCAGTTTTGTGGAAGGTTGCATGGAAAATCCAGCCCACAATTAACACTAACTTACTAACCAGCTTAAGAACAGCTTCTTCCCAGCTGCTATCAGACTTTTGAATGGACCTACCTTGCATTAAGTTGATCTTTCTCTACATCATAGCAATGACTGTAATACTACATTCTGCACTCCCTCCTTTCCTTCTCTATGGCCGGTATGTTCAGTCTGCATAATGTGCAAGAAACAATATTTCTCACGGTATATCAACATATTTCATAGAGTCATAGAAGTTTACAGCATGGAAACAGACTCTTCAGCTCAACTTGCCCATGCCACCTTTTTTTTTAAATCCCTAAACTGATCTAAATTGCCTGCATTTGGCTCATATCCTGCTATATCCATTGTATCCATGTAACTATGTAAATGCTTTTTAAAAGATAAAATTGTATCCACCTCTACTATTACCTCTGGCAACTTCTTCCAGACACTCACCACTGTCTGTGTGAAAAAATTGCCCCTCTGGACACTTTTCTTACAATATCTTAAACCAATGCCGTCTAGTTTTAGATTCCCCTACCTTTCGGAAAAGATATTGACTGTCTATCTTGTCTATGCCCCTCATTATTTTATAGACCTCTCTAAGGTCACCCCTCAGCCTCCTTTGCTCCAGAGAAAACTGTCTCAGTCTATTCAGCCTCTTCTTATAACCAAATCCATCAAGTCCCGATAGCATCTTAATAAATCTTTTCTGCACTCTTTCTAGTTTAATAATATTCTTTCTATAATAGGGTGACCAGAATTGCACACAGTATTCCAAGTGTGGCCTTATCAACTTCTTGTACAACTTCAACAAGACGTCCCAACTCCTGTATTCAGTGTTCTGACTGATGAAACCAAGCATGCCAAATACCTTCTTCACCACTCTGTCCACCTCTGACTCCACTTTCAAGGAACTATGAACATGTACCCCTATATTTCTTTGTTCTGTAACTCTCCCCAACACCCTGAACTGAGTAAGTCCTGCTCTGGTTCAGTCTACCAAAATGCATTACCTTGCATTTGTATAAATTAAACTCCATCTGCCATTCGTCAGCCCACTGGCCCAATTGATCAAGGTTCCGCTGCAATTGGAGATAACCTTCCTCACTGTCTACCATGCCACCAATCTTAGTGTCATCTCCAAACTTACTAACCATGCCCCCTTTATTCTCATCCTAATCATTGATATGAATGACAAATAACAGTGGGCCAGCACTAATCTCTGAGGGACACCATTGGGCACAGGCCTCCAGTTTGAGAAACATCTTTTTATAACTACCCTATGGTTTCTGTCAAAAAGCCAATTTTGTATCCATTTAGATACTACATCCTGGATCCCGCGAGATTTAACTTTATGCAACAACCTATCATGTGGTACCTCGTCAAAGGCCTTGCTAAAGTCCATGTAGACAACATCAACTGCACAGCCCTCATCTACTTTCAAAGTTAGCCCTTCAAAAAACTCAGTCAAATTTGTGAGACATGATTTTCCACTCACAAAGCCACACTGACTGTCCCTAATCAGTCCTTGCATCTCTAAATGCCTGTAGATCTTGTCTCTCAAAATACCTTCCAATAATGTACCCACCACAGATGTGAGACTAACTGTAGTACCCAGGCTTTTCCCTGCAGTCTCTTTTAAATAAAGGCATAACATTTGCCACAGTTCAATCTTCAGGCAGCTCACCCGTGCCTATCGATGATTCAGATATCTTGGCTAGGAGACCCGCAATTTCCTCCCTAGCCTCCCACAACATCCTGGGATATACCTCATCAGGTCCCAAAGGTTTATCTACTTTGATGTGCTTTAAGACTTCCAGTACCTCCTTCTCTGTAATATATACACTCCTCGAGATATCAGTATTTAATTCCCTAACATCCATGCTTTTCTCAACAATAAATGCTGATGAGAAATATTCATTTAGGATCTCATCCATCTCTTGTGGATCCACACATAGATTACCTTTGGATCCTTACTCCTACTCTTTCCCGTGTTACTCTTTTGCCCTTTATGAATTTGTCTTTGGATTCTCCTTTGACTTATCTGTCAAAACAATTTTGTGTCCCCTTTTTGCTCTCCTGATTTTCCTATTAACTCTACTCCTACACCCTCTGTACTCTTCAAGGTATTCACTTGATCCCAGCTGCCTATGCACATCATTCGCCTCTTTCTTCTTCTTGTCCAGGTCCTCAATATCCCAAATCATCCAGGGCTCCCGACTTCTGCCAGCCTAGTCCTTCACTCCAAGAGGAATGTGTTTACCCTGAACACTGGTGGAAACCGGATTTCATTCTCATTGTTTTCATGCCGTTCTCAAAGGCTGGAGAATCCCGTGTGCTGAGGTTGAATGGAACATAGAACATAGAATACTACAGCACAAACAGGCCCTTGGGCCCACAAGTTATGCTGATCATATCTATACCTACCAGGCTATAGAACTATCTGTAAGTCCCAATCCCATTAAATCTCATGTACTCATCCAGAATTCTTTTAAAAGACCCAGCAAGTTCACCTCTACCACCACTGGTGGCAGCCGATTCCATTCACTCACCACCCTCCGAGTGAAAAACTTACTTCTAACATCTTTCGAGACTTTCCGGGGAATTATAGGCCGTTGAGTCTTACTTCTGTTGTGGGCAAAGTATTGGAGAGAATTACTAGGGATAGAATTTATAGTTATTTAGAGAGAAATGAATTGATTGGGGATAGTCAGCATGGTTTTGTGAAGGGTAGGTCGTGCCTTACTAACCTCATTGAGTTTTTTGAAAAAGTGACCAAAGAGGTGGATGGGGGTAAGGCAGTTGATGTGGTATATATGGACTTTAGTAAGGCGTTCGATAAGGTGGCCCATGGAAGGCTTCTGCAGAAAATGCAGATGTATGGGATAGAGGGTGATTTAGCTAATTGGATTAGGAATTGGCTAGCAGATAGAAGACAGAGGGTGGTGGTTGATGGGAGATATTCATCGTGGAGTTCGGTTACAAGTGGTGTACCTCAGGGATCTGTTTTGGGGCCCCTGCTGTTTGTAATTTTTATAAATGATCTGGATGAGGGTATTGAAGGATGGATTAGTAAATTTGCGGATGACACCAAAGTCGGAGGAGTGGTAGATAGTGAAGAGGGGTGTTATAGTTTGCAGAGAGACTTGGACAAGTTGCAGAGCTGGGCCGAGAGGTGGCAAATGGAGTTTAATGTGGAAAAGTGTGAGGTAATTCACTTTGGCAGGAATAACAAATGTGTAGAGTATAGGGCTAATGGTAGGACTCTTAATAGTGTTGATGAACAGAGGGATCTTGGTGAATATGTTAATAGATCCCTGAAAGTTGGCAATCAAGTCGATAAGGTTGTTAAGAAGGCATATGGAGTCTTAGCTTTTATTGGTAGGGGAATTGAATTTCGGAGCCGCAACATCATGTTGCAACTGTACAAAACTCTAGTGCGGCCGCACTTGGAGTATTGTGTACAGTTCTGGCCCCCACATTATAAGAAAGATGTGGAGGCATTGGAGAGGGTACAGAGGAGGTTTACCAGGATGTTGCCTGGAATGGAGGGCAGGTCTTATGAGGAGAGGCTGAGGGATTTGAGGTTGTTTTCGTTAGAAAGAAGGCGGCTAAGAGGAGACCTTATTGAAACATATAAGATGATTAGAGGTTTAGATAGGGTGGACAGTGATAGCCTTTTTCCTAGGATGGAGAAAGCTAGCACGAGGGGACATAGCTTTAAATTAAGGGGTGGTGGTTTAGGACAGATGTCAGAGGTAGGTTCTTTACCCAGAGGGTGGTAAGGGTATGGAATGCCTTGCCTGCGTCAGTTGTAGATGCGCCAAGTTTGGTGGCGTTTAAGAGGTTAGTAGATAAGTTTATGGATGAAAGGGGAATGGTTTAGGTTAGAGGGTCACTGATTGTTCCTAATTGGTCGGCGCAACATTGAAGGCCGAAGGGCCTGTTCTGCGCTGTAATGTTCTACACTTTGAGGCTAAGAGGGGACCTGATCGAAACATATAAGATGATTAGAGGTTTAGATAGGGTGGACAGTGATAGCCTTTTTCCTAGGATGGAAAAAGCTAGCACGAGGGGACACAGCTTTAAATTAAGGGGTGATAGTTATAGGACGGATATCAGAGGAGGTTCTTTACCCAAAGGGTGGTTCGGGAGTGGAATGCCCTGCCTGCAGCAGTTGTAGATGCGCCAAGTTTGGTGGCGTTTAAGAGGTTAGTTGATAAGTATATGGAAGAGAAGGGAATGGTTTAGTTTGGAGGGGCATTGCTTTTTATATTGGTCGGCGCAACATCGAAGGCCGAAGGGCCTGTTCTGTGCTGTAATGTTATACATTCTATGTTCTATGTTCTATGTCTTCTGTACTTGCCCCCAGCACCTTAAACCTGTGTCCTCTTATAGCGACCATTTCAGCCCTGGGAAATAGCCTCCGAGAATCCACTCTATTTATTCCTCTGAACATCTTATAAACCTCTATCAGGTCGCCTCTCAACCTTCGTCTCTCCAGGGAGAAGAGACCGAGCTCTCTCAACTTATCTTCATAAGTCATGCCCCCCAATCCAGGCAACATCCTTGTAAATCTCCCCTGCACCCTCTCAATAGCTTCCACATCCTTCCTATAGTGAGGCGACCAGAACTGCACACAGTACTCCAAGTGGGGTCTGACAAGGTCTTATAAAGTCGCAGCATTAAATGCTACTTTAAATATACTAACTGGCCTTGCACCCGGGAGGATCACAAATTGTTTGGCGCAAGGCACGAAATCAATTTTAGGCCCGCACACTATTCTCTGGGATCAGTGTGATCTGCACCAGGCACTGTGAGACCAGAGGAGTACTTACATTAAGTGGTCAATATCTTGTTCAGGAAGCTTGCTGAGCAAAAATTTACTGTTGTGTTACTACTTAATTGCTTCAAAAGTAGCTAATTGGCCGAGATCCTGAGACGATGAAAGCCATTATATATATGTATGTCTGTTTTTGAACAAATGCTGAATATTTCCCCAATTTCCAGGCAGACGGTCAAAACAGTTGCATTTTTTTCACTTAACTTCATGGGCAAATATCGGAGGTGATAGAGTTAAAGATGATATTGCAAAAGAAAATACTGTCTTTTGGCAAAGATATAAATACCATATTTGAAACTGAGATACAGTGATGGAGAGCATTACTGTACGTGATGAAGATCTGTAGTGGTTGTCAGTTCCAAATTTAGAGCTGTACCTTTTGCCAATAGACTGTAATATTTTCTTTAGTTGGGGCTGTTTTTGACAGGCTATGAACTAGATGTTCTATTTTAAAATGTCATTGTGGCCATTGGTTGGCCTTATTAATCAGAATATGCAGTCAGATCAAGATTCATAACTAAGGTAGAACTTTTACAGTGTGAGATAGGTTTGCTATGTACCATATTACAACATGCAATAAGGAGTCAACACCAAAGGAGCAAATTAAAAGGGATATTACAATTCTTTGTAACAAAGTAAGTAATTGTTAGTTCATCTTTATTCAAAAGTAAAGAAAATACATTCACAGATACGAAAATTTATAAAAGCCATTTTGATAGTTATATAAAGTGAAAATTCTCACTGTCAGCAAATTCTAGTTTAGACATCATAAATTCTTGCATTTGAACATGGATTTAAACCCTATATTATATTAGATTTGCACCTGTAGTATAAATTTTGAATCACATGAAACATTTATTCTTAGATTCCTTGATGTTACTGTATTATAAATATTCTTGAGGAATTATCTGGCAAAAGTAAAATCAAACATGTTTTTTTCTCTTTTGAATTGTGAACTTTCCAGGTCTGAAGAATACTGCTGATGATAGGATATAATTCGATCTGTGCGGTTAATTTTTACTTCCTTGCCAAAATGAATGCAGCAGTGCCAAAAAGACCCATCCAGTATTTCTCTCTACTTGTGTTACGTAGTTTAATCCCATTCTCCTGCTCAGTTCCCATGATTTCCAAAATTCCTATTATTCAAGAAATTGTATAGTACTTTTAAAATCATTCTCACCAGTTGGGTTTAAATCCCTTATGTTTGAAATCATTTAACCAAGTTTACATATTGTAATAACCTTGTGGCAGAGAATTTGAGATTTCAACCACTTTGTGATAAGAATTATTTTCTACTTCCCTGTTGATTCTTTTTGTGTTAATCTTAAATTTATGTCCTTTGATTGCTGTGCAGTTGAGTAGAAATAATCTATTACTATTTATCTCTTCATAATTCTTTATCATTAGGATATGCTTAAACTTTACTATAAGTGGTGAAAATAGTCCTAACTTGTCACGTATCCTCATAATTGTAACATGTCACTACTTTAACATCAGTGAATCTGGGCTGGATTTTTCCCATTTGCTTTATATCCTTACATAATGGGCTGCTCACAACTGAATTCAGTAATACAACTATGTTTTAACTAATAATAAGCAAAGTTCAGTCTTAACTCCTTGCTTTTGTATCTTATGCCTCTAGGTATAAAACTAAAAGTCTAATTTGCATTTTCATTCCCTTATCTATTTGCTATGCCACCTTTGCTGACCTGTTTATCTGCACACCAAGGTCAACTCCATTTAAAATGTATTTTCAGAATTCTTTCTTCCAAACTTCACTGTTTCTATATTGAACCGCATCTACCACCACTTTTCTGGGTTCAAAGACAAATTTTAACACTGACCGCTCAATTCTCTCTCTCTCTCTATACTGATAGGTAAGGCCCCAGCACAAAATTATGAATCTCCTTCATCATACCACTCCAGTTTGAGAAACTTATTTTTATCCCTGTTCAATGCTTATTTTTATTTACTCTTTTTAACCCTTTATGATTTTAAAGGCTACTATATAATCTCCTCTTTCATAATTCTAAGGAAAACAATCCCAGCTTCTCCAGTCTATACAAAATTATGATCTGTCATTCCTAGAATCATAATTGTACATTATCACTGTTGAGCATTCTTCAAAGTCTTTACATTCTTCCTAAAGTGTGATGCTTAAAATTGAATCCAATATTGTTTCTGGGCCAATCTAGTTTTTATGTATGTTTAGCATAAATTCCTGGCACTTGAACTCTATGCATCTATTATAAATCTTAGGATAACATATGCTTTATTAACTGCTTTTTAAGCCTGTCCAACCACCTTAAGAGATTTGTGTACAAACATGATGAGATTTCTTTGTTCTTGCACCCCTTTTTAAATATTGCTATTTAGCATGGTCAGGGACAGAATTTATGTTTTATTGTTGACCAAGATCAAACTGTTTTTATGTGTGTGGTTAGTGTGTTTTCTTATTCTCAGAGTGATTTCTCAAAATTTAAATGACCCCAGCAGAAAGCTTTTGTGAATTTAAAAATAAAGACTGCTTACCATCACACACTTATCCTGGAGGTTCAAATCATGGCACACATTATTATATGGACAAACTCTAGATACAGATGAAGAAAAAATGTATATGATCACAGTCTGGGATTATTTCAGTCAGCTTTGTAACAAGCCTATAGTTTCTTGGATGAATTGATGCTTCAGCTGTAATGGAGACATGTAAAAGCAAACAATTCTCATTAATTGAACAAATGCTGAGTACTTCCCCAATTTCATTAAGCGGTAAGGCTTTTTGTGGTTGAATTACCAGCACAGTGGTTCTCAAATGAACTTGAAGTTAGTTTGTGGGGGTGTATTAGGCCAGTAAACATCCTCTATTGTAGCTTTTCACATCCTGAGAGTTTCACACAGCCAAGGGAGGGAGAGGAGAATAGCACGAATTCCAAAATTGCTTTTAAGTCAATGGGATCTCCTCTTTCGATTGTCCAGTCCACTCTCCCTGCCAATTACTTCATGGGAATCCCAGGATCCCCATTTGCATCAATTTAAGTATCATTATTAAGACATTAGACCTGATAGTCCTACCATGTTAAATTGTTCATTCAGCAAAGGTGAGGGGGAAGGCTGATGTGAATCACAAGAGGTCTGCCACAATGTTTACCTGGCGAGCAGAACCTGCCAGAAGTGCACAATGGAGTACAGTCCCCAGCAGGTACATTGGCATTACCTAGGCAATGCCAGGGGGTGAAGCTGGGGGAGGGGGTGTGTGGTGTGTGAGGGGGTAGGTACCATGGCAGAGAATATTTGGGGAAGGGCTGAAGTTCTTTGGAGGGATTCTGAGCTATACTGTGGTGGATATCTGGGTATTCTGTGGGAAGTAGGGATGGTTCCATGGTCAGGGTGAGGTGAAGATTGAGAGTTCTATGGTGTGGGGAATGTATCCATATCCACTTTTTAAAATTAGGTTACCCACCTATTCATTTTCTTTTGCAAAGAGTTTAAAAATATAATAGAAAAACCTGGCAATGCTGCTGGTGGGCTATTCTTCGCTTTTCTTGCCTGGGTCATGGGCTTAGGGTGAGGGGGGTAAGGTATAATTTGGATGCTAGAGGGAGTTTTTTCACACAGAGAGTGGTGGGGGTATGGAATGCGCTACCAAGTAAAGTGGCGGAGGCAGGTACTCTGGAGTTATTTAAGAAATACTTAGATGGGCACATGAACAGAATGGGAATGGAGGGGTTTAGAAAACTGATTTAAAATAGGGATTATGAGCCTTGGGAGTCCCTGGGAAGTGTGTAAATAGATGAGGATATTGATGTACTTGTTTTTATCCTACAGGTGCTTTGGTCCACCTTGTTGTCTAACGAGGGGCATACATGCGATGGGTCGTGAGAGGGCTGCCCTTGGATTTTCTTTTTCGAGAGTATCCGAGTGCTTCACGTCGTTAGTGTATGCTTGACCTGGACCATTTGATGGGCAACACGACAGCTCAGTGACTATCGCTGTGCTGTGCAGATACATGATTTGGGCCTGTGTCTGTGGGAGTTTGCGCATTCTCCCTGTGCTTGCGTGGGTTTTCTCCGGGTGCTCCGGTTTCCTCCCACATCCCAAAGATGTGCTCTTAGGTTAATTGGCAAAACAAATTCTCCCTAAATTGTCTCAAATTTGGTTTTTAATCCATAGATTTATAAACATGGACAGGGATCGCGGGTAGAGGCGGGAGCATCGGGGTGGCGGCGTGGGCTCGTTGGGCTGAAGGGTGCTATTTTGTTCTCTCCGTTCTCTCTGTTTTGCTGCTCTCCTGTGCTGTTTTGTTCTTTTTTCTTTGAGATGACTTAGTCAAGTAAAGGCAAAATTCCACCTAATGTTTCTACTGTCTATGCTGAAGTGGAATGATGAGTCAGCTGCTCTGGTGTGATCTTTTTAACAAAGGGAAGAGATGCATGAATTTCACACAAGTGGTTGTGATGGTCCATATTTTAATTAAGTATTTGCTTGAGTTTAGGACTGTTGGAACTGATTACTACTGAAGTCACATATATCCTGCAACTATCTTAAACAGTTTTTTTCTGCTTTTAAAAAATAGTTTTTAAATTTGTAACATTTTCATGCCTGTATCGAGCTCGGCAACGAGCGCTATTTCTCCTCATTCTTCCAATCAAAAAGAAAACATCACACTATTGGTGTCCTCAAGCAATATTACTGCTGTTTTGCCTCAACTGAGCTCATGTCACAGTTAGTGATAGTATCCTCCCATCATGAGGAAACAGCCTTGCCACCACTCATTAGGTGAGGAACTGAGGAGCATGAGGAGAAGGGAGAGGAGAAGAAAGAGGAAATAAAATGGAGGAGTGGGAAATGGAATAAAGGAGTGGTAAATGTAATAAGAAGTGAAAAAAAAGGAAGAGGATGGAAGGCTAGAACATAGATAGCATTTTCTGCCCTAGCTCATGATTAAATTAATGAGCAATATGGGCGATCTCAACTACAATCTCAAGGGAAAGGCTTTTAGCAAGTTCAAAGCTGTGGCCCTACAGGAATACAGGAAATGCAAGAGAAAACTTAAGAAAGCAATTAGAAGAGCAAAAAGGGGGCATGGAAAAGGATTTACGAATAAGATTAGGTAAAATCTTAAGATATTCTATAAATTACATTAAAGAGAAGAGGTTAACCAGAGAAAGAGTAGGGCCCATTTGAAACTAAGAGGGCAACCTATGTGTGAAGCTGCAAAAAATTGGAAGGATGTTAAATGAATACTTCTCATCAACTTCACTCAGAAAAAGGAGAACATAGGTACAGAATTCATGAAAAAGGATTGTGAGAAACTTGAGCAATTTGATATAGGAAGTGAGGAGGTATTCGAGATTTTGATGGCCTTAAAAATTGACAAATTCCCAGGTCCAGATTCATTGCATCCAGATTGATGTGAAAGGCAAGGCAGGAGATGACATTGGCTCTGATGCAATTTTATTTAACTCCTCTTTGGTCATAAGGAAGTCATGATGTTGGACTGGAGTAAACACAGTAAGAAGTCTCATAGCATAGTAGTTATAGCTGGGGGAATGGTAATTATAAGGCCATAAGGAGGGAATTAGGGTGCATAGGTTGGACTAGGAAACTACAGGGACTGGGCACATGTGAAATGTGGAGCTTATTCAAGGAGCAGCTACTGCGAATCCTTGATAAGTATGTCCCTGTCAGGCAAGGAGGAAATGGTCGAGTAAGGGAACCTTGGATTAGTAAATTTGCAGATGACACTAAAGTCGGTGGAGTGGTAGATAGTGAAGAGGGGTGTTATAGTTTGCAGAGAGACTTGGACAAGTTGCAGAGCTGGGGCGAGAGGTGGCAAATGGAGTTTAATGTGGAAAAGTGTGAGGTAATGCACTTTGGCAGGAATAATAAATGTGTAGAGTATAGGCTAATGGTAGGATTCTTAATAGTGTTGATGAACAGAGGGATCTTGGTGTATATGTGCATAGATCCCTGAAAGTAGGCAGTCAAGTCGATAAGGTTGTTAAGAAGGCATATGGAGTCTTAGCTTTTATTGGTAGGGGGATTGAATTGCGGAGCCGCAACGTCATGTTGCAACTGTACAAAACTCTAGTGCGGCCGCACTTGGAGTATTGTGTGCAGTTCTGGTCCCACATTATAAGAAAGATGTGGAGGCATTGGAGAGGGTACAGAGGAGGTTTACCAGGATGTTGCCTGTATGGAGGGCAGGTCTTATGAAGAGAGACTGAGGGATTTGAGGTTGTTTTCGTTAGAAAGAAGGCAGCTAAGAGGAGACCTTATTGAAACATATAAGATGATTAAAGGTTTAGATAGGGTGGACAGTGATAGCCTTTTCCTTAGGATGGAGAAAGCTAGCACGAGGGGACATAGCTTTAAATTAAGGGGTGGTGGTTTTAGGACAGATGTCAGAGGTAGGTTCTTTACCCAGAGGGTGGTAAGGGTATGGAATGCCTTGCCTGCGTCAGTTGTAGATGCGTCAAGTTTGGTGGCGTTTAAGAGGTTAGTTGATAAGTATATGGAAGAGAAGGGAATGGTTTAGTTTGGAGGGGCATTGCTTTTTATATTGGTCGGCGCAACATCGAAGGCCGAAGGGCCTGTTCTGCGCTGTAATGTTCTATGTTCTATGTTCTATTGGTGTACTAAAAAAGTTAATTCGCTGGTTAAAAGGAAAAAAGAGGCTTATGTCAGGATGAGGCTTGAAGGCTCAGTTAGTGCAATGGATAGCTATAGATTAGCCAGGAGTGAGCTAAAGAGTGAGTTGAGGAGGGCTAAAAGGGGACACGAGAAGAATTTGGCTGATAGGATCAAGGAGAATCCTAAAGCTTTCTTTAGATATGTTAAGAATAGAAGATTGGTTAGGGCAAGGTTAGGGCCGGTTATGGACAGGTTATGGAAGTTGTGCGTGGAGCCTGAAGAGATTGGAGAGGCACTGAACAAATATTTCTCTTCGCTATTCACGCAGGGAGATGTAAATGTAGTGGTGGAGAACACTGGGATACAGGGTTGCAAACTGGAAAGTATTGAAGTAGATAAGGAGGATGTGCTAGATATTCTTGAGGGTTTGAAGTTAGATAAGTCCCCTGGGCCGGACGGGATTTACCCTAGGATTCTCTGGGAGGCGAGAGAGGCAATTGCAGAGCCTCTGGTTCTGATCTTCAGGTCGTCGTTGGTTACGGGTATAGTTCCGGAAGACTGGAGGATAGCGAATGTGGTCCCATTGTTCAAGAAGGGGAAGAGAGACTTTCCAGGGAATTATAGGCCAGTGAGTCTTACTTCTGTTGTGGGCAAAGTATTGAGAGAATTATTAGGGATAGGATTTATAGTTATTTAGAGAGAAATGAATTGATTGGGGATAGTCAGCATGGTTTTGTGAAGGGCAGGTCGTGCCTTACTAACCTCATTGAGTTTTTTGAAAAAGTGACTAAAGAGGTGGATGGGGGTAAGGCGGTTGATGTGGTATATATGGACTTTAGTAAGGCGTTTGATAAGGTGGCCCATGGAAGACTTCTGCAGAAAATGCAGATGTCTGGGATAGAGGGTGATTTAGCTAATTGGATTAGGAATTGGCTAGCAGATAGAAGACAGAGGGTGGTGGTTGATGGGAGATATTCATCATGGAGTTCGGTTACAAGTGGTGCACCTCAGGGGTCTGTTTTGGGGCCCCTTCTGTTTGTAATTTTTATAAATGATCTGGATGAGGGTATTGAAGGATGGATTAGTAAATTTGCGGATGACACCAAAGTCGGAGGAGTGATAGATAGTGAAGAGGGGTGTTACAGTTTGCAGAGAGACTTGGACCAGTTGCAGAGCTGGGCCGAGAGGTGGCAAATGGAGTTTAATGTGGAAAAGTGTGAGGTAATTCACTTTGGCAGGAATAACAAATGTGTGGAGTATAGGGCTAATGGTAGGACTCTCAATAGTGTTGATGAACAGAGGGATCTTGGTGTATATGTTAATAGATCCCTGAAAGTTGGCAGTCAAGTCGAGAAGGTTGTTAAGAAGGCATATGGAGTCTTAGCTTTTATTGGTAGGGGGATTGATTTTCGGAGCCGCAACGTCATGTTGCAACTGTACAAAACTCTAGTGCGGCCGCACTTGGAGTATTGTGTGCAGTTCTGGTCCCCGCATTATAAGAAAGATGTGGAGGCATTGGAGAGGGTGCACAGGAGGTTTACCAGGATGTTGCCTGGTATGGAAGGCAGGTCTTATGAAGAGAGGCTGAGAGATTTGGGGTTGTTTTCGTTAGAAAGAAGGTGGCTAAGAGGAGACCTTATTGAAACATATAAGATGATTAGAGGTTTAGATAGGGTGGACATGATAGCCTTTTTCCTAGGATGGAGAAAGCTAGCACGAGGGGACATAGCTTTAAATTAAGGGGTGGTGGTTTTAGGACAGATGTCAGAGGTAAGTTCTTTACCCAGAGGGTGGTTCGGGAGTGGAATGCCTTGCCTGCGTCAGTTGTAGATGCGCCAAGTTTGGTGGCGTTTAAGAGGTTAGTAGATAAGTTTATGGATGAAAGGGGAATGGTTTAGGTTAGAGGGTCGCTGCTTTTTCCTAATTGGTCGGCGCAACATCGAAGGCCGAAGGGCCTGTTCTGCGCTGTAATGTTCTATGTTCTAAGCATCAGGTTAAAGTCCAACAGGTTTATTTGGTAGTAAAAGCCACTCGGTTTTGGAACGCTACTCCTTTGTCAAGTAAGTGGGAGTTCTGTTCACAAACAGGGTATATATAACAACACAAACTCAATTCACAAAATAATGGTTGGAATACCAGTCTTTACAGATAATCAAGTCTTAAAGGTACAGGCAATGTGAGAGGAGAGAGGGTTAAGCACAGGTTAAAGAGATGTGTATTATCTCCAGCCAGGCTGTTTTGATTGAGATTGCAAGTCCAGGCAAGTCATGGCGATTATAGATAGTGTGACATGAATCCAAGATCCCGGTTGAGGCCATCCTCATGTGTGTGGAACTTGGCTATCTATCTCTGCTCAGTGACTCTATATTGTTTTGTGTCTTGAAGGCCACCTTAGAGAGCGCTTGCCTGAAGATCAGAAGCTGAATGCCCATGACAACTGAAATGTTCCCCAACAGGAAGAGAACACTCTTGCCTGGTGATTGTTGAGACGGTTGTTATAGCGTCTGCATAGTCTCCCCAGTGTACCAAGACTTGAGACATCCTAATAGCCAGTCTGAGCATCAGAATTTTTGTTATAACACTCAAGCTTTTGATGGAATCTGTTTGTACTGAAATAGAGGCTTTTATACCAGTTATCAATGGATCAGATCTTAATCCTGCAGACCTGCCACATTCAGCCATGGTGTGGACAGTTAAGCAGCTCACTGCAGGAGAAGGATCCACAAATATCCCCATGCTCAGTGATGGAGGACCTCAACATATCAATGCAAAATTTAAGGCAGAATCATTTGTAACAGCCTTCAGCCAGGCTTTCAGGAAATTATGGACTTATATGCCTATATCCCTTTTATGTTAATGTTTCTAAGGATTCTGCCATTTATTGTATACTTCCCTCCTGCATTGGATCTTCAAAAGTGCATTACCTCGAATTTGTCCAGATTAAATTCCGTGTGCTATTTCTTCATACAGCGCTGTAGCCTATCTATTTTCTGCTGTATCCTCTGCCAATCTGCAATTCCCCCAATGTTTGTGTCATCCACATACGTACTAATCAGCTACCTACATTCTCCTCCAGATCATTTATATATATTTCAAACAACAGAGGTCCCAGCAGTGATCACTGTAGAATACCACCAATTGTAAATCTCCACTCAGAAAAAAACCACCTCTACTGCTAATCTCTGTCTTCTACGACCAAGCCAGTTCTGTGTCCATTTTACCAGCTTACTGTGAATCCCATGTGACTTCACCTTCTGTATCTCCATGCCATGAGGGACTTTGTCAAAGGCCTTACTGAAGTCCATGTGGACAACATTCAATGTCCTGCCCTCATCAATCAGCTTTGTCACTTCCTTAAAAAACTCAATCAAATCCATGCTGCCTTTGCTAATAAGTCTGTATTTTTCCAAATGTGAGAAAATCCTCTTCTTAAGAATCTTCTCCAAAACTTTCCCTACCACTGATGTAAACTCACCAGCCTATAATTTCCGACTTTATACCTGTTGGTCTCCTTAAACAAAGGAACAATATGGGTTATTCTCCTGTCCTTTGGGACCTCTTCTGTGACTAAAGATGAAGCAGTGATTTCATACAAGGCCCCAGCAATTTCCTCCTTTGCCTTCCTCAATACTCTGGGATAGATCCCATGAGGTCCCAAGGATTTTTCAAAACATCCAACACCCTTTTGCTATCAACGTGCCCTAGAATATCAACATACTCCCTCTGGACTCACTATTTCTCCTTTGTGAATACTACAAAGAACAAAACAGCACGGGAAACAGGCCCTTCGGCCCAGTGAGCCTGCGCCGCCACCCCAATGCTCCCACCTCTACCCGCGATCCGTGTCCATGTTTATAGATCTATGGATTAAAAACCAAACTTGAGACAAGTTAGGGAGAATTTGTTTTGCCAATTAGCCTAAGAGCACATCTTTGGGATGTGGGAGGAAACCAGAGCACCCGGAGAAAACCCACGCAAGCACGGGGAGAATGCGCAAACTCCCACAGACGCAGGCCCAAATCCATGTATCTGCACAGCACAGCGATAGTCACTGAGCTGTCGTGTTGCCCACAAATGGTCCAGGTCAAGTGTGCACTAACGACGTGATGCACTAGGATATTCTCGAAAAAATCCAAGAGCAGTCGCATTTCAATCCCCGAAATTCAATTTCACCCGAAATTCAATCCCCCTACCAATAAAAGCTAAGACTCCATATGCCTTCTTAACAACCTTATCGACTTGATTGCCAACTTTCAGGGATATATGCACATATACACCAAGATCCCTCTGTTCATCAACACTATTAAGAGTCCTACCATTAGCCCTATACTCTACACATGTGTTATTCCTGCCAAAGTGAATTACCTCACACTTTTCCACATTAAACTCCATTTGCCACCTCTCGGCCCAGCTCTGCAACTGGTCCAAGTCTCTCTGCAAACTGTAACACCCCTCTTCACTATCTATCACTCCTCCGACTTTGGTGTCATCCGCAAATTTACTAATCCATCCTTCAATACCCTCATCCACAACGCATCGCGTGTATGCTCCTTGTTAGACAATAAGGTGGACCAAAGCACCTGTAGGATAAAAACAAGTATATCAATATCATCATCTATTTACACACTTCCCAGGGACTCCCAAGGCTCATGATCCCTATTTTAAATCAGTTTTCTATACCCCTCTATTCCCGTTCTGTTCATGTGCCCATCTAAGTATTTCTTAAATAACTCCAGAGTGCCTGCCTCCACCACTTTACTTAGTAGCGCATTCCATTCCCCCACCACCCTCTGTGTGAAAAAACTCCCTCTAGCATCCAAATTATACCTTATCCCCCTCACCCTAAGCCCGTGACCCCTCATGCTATTTGAGTCCATCCGAGGAAAAAGCTTAACCCTCTTTATCTATACTCCTCATAATCTTGTACACCTCTATTAGATCTCCTCTAAGTCTACGTCTTTCTAAGGAAAACAGTCCCAATTTGCCTAACCTCTCCTCATAACTCAGACCTTCCATACCAGGCAGCATCCTGGTAAACCTCCTCTGCACTCTCTCCAGAGGCTCCACGTCCTTCTGTCAGTAAGGCGACCAGAACTGGATGCAGTATTCCAAATGAGGTCTAACCAACGTTGTTTCTCTTTACTTTCTATGGTCCCAGAAAAAACATTACACTTCTTACAGCAATGATGCATAGAAGCAGTATGCTGCCAAAATTATATTGACTAATTGTTGCAAAGTTTAATTTTACTATTTTAGAATCCTTATATTGTAAAAGCCATAGGTGACTATAACTTGAAATTATAAAGCACAATTGCAAGGCTGTGAATATATATATAAATCCAGTTTTCATGTATGTTGATGTGTGAGATTGCTTGGCTGAGTATAGGTTCATGCATTTGAATTTGTGTGTGTTGCATACGTATGAAAGCATTTGTGGATGCTTGCAGACGTATCGGTGTGTGAAGTGCATGTGGATACATTGTTATCTGCCAGATACTTAGCATTTTGTGCTGGGTACTGCTATTGCAGGCATCCGTTTCCCTGGTGATTAGAAAGAAAGGAACGTGCATTTATCCATCTAAGGCATCTGCTTCCCTGGCACTCAACCTGTTGATTGTGCATGGGAATGGCACATATTTTCAATATCAAATGTTTCAAGGTCACGTGTATAATATCACATCAAATATGCAGGATGGAACATTCATTACACTGACCCAATGAGTAATATCACAATCCCAAACTCTATGGAGCCTCTCTTTCTCTTTGCCTATCCCTTCCTCTGAATTCTGTTAACCCACACAATTGATTATTTGGTTTATCCAAGTTGAACTGCTCCATTATAGTTTGTGCCATATTTCAAACAAGTTTGTGTTGATGGGATGTGGGATGAAAATGAGTAAACTCATTCCACTGTACATGTGCTAGTACTTTAAACAGAATCCTATAACAGTGACTATTAGAAAAGCACCATAGTAATGATGTATTATTGAATGAAATTGTGTGATGTAGCCATGATAATACTACACAGTAATGTAGTAAGTGCCGGAAAATCTGACAAAAAGAAAGCACATGTCAGTAAAGGATCCTGCGCAAATTTTCATCCTAAATTAAACAGACAGAAAATTGGCATGCTTCATTTTGGCAGAAGAAGGAGAAAAGAGAATATAAACTAAAGGATACAATTTTGAAGTGGGTGCAGGAAGGGAGATATTTCAACTTTAACATGTACATTTGTACTTCAACATTTGAGAGTGGCACGATAAATTAATAAAAAAATCAAAATCTCCATTAAAAGTGATACAAAGTACAGAAGCAAAGAAGTTATGCTAAATCCTTATAAATCACTGCTTAAGCGTCAGCTGGACTGTTGAGTTCAATTTTGGATACCACACTCTAAACAGAACCTTGCTCTGGGTGCAGACAAAATTCATCAGCGTAGTACCAACAATGGAATATTTCAGTTATGTGGAAAGACAAGAAGACAAGAATAGCTGAGTGTCTTGCCTTTTAACTAAGATCAAGCATCGTATCAAACTAGATGGGATGCAATGTCTTATCTTGTCAACTTGGAACTTGTTTGTCTTTTATGGAGACCTTGAATTGGATTCAGTTGAAATTTGAAATTATTTTTTGGAGCATGCAAAGAAATAAATTTGGCCTGGTATACACTGAGCGTTGGCTTTGTAATTAAAGAATGAAATATAAAAAAATAAGAACAGTTGAGCTTGTTCTAAGCAAGCATGTTTCCATGCAGGAGGGTGAGTCACAAAAGGACAGAAATTTCAAAAGATCCAGTTGGAAAAGAGGATAAATTTCCCCCTCGTATTTCCTATTACTTGTAATCCTGTAAGAAAAAATGCAAGGCCAATTCATGGAGGGAAAAAAATGTGTGAACTTCCCCAGACCCCAGGGCAGATCAAAAACAAATTCCAGAAGTCTCATTGATTACTTTTCCAGGGCTTCTATCGAAATTACACATGACCAAGATAAATGATACCTCTGATCCTGAACAATGGAAAGCATAAAGTTTAAAGTTTATTTATCAGTGTCACAAATAGGCTTACATTAACACTTCAATGAAGTTACTGTGACAATCCCCTAGTTGCCATACTCTGACATCTATTTGAGTACACTGAGGGAGAATTTAGCATGGTCAGTGCACCTAACCAGCACGCCGTTCAAACTGTTGGAGGAAACCCATGCAGGCACAGGAAGAATATGCAGCTTCCGCGCAGACAGTGACCCTAGTTGAGAATTGAATCCCGGTTCCTGCTGCTGTGCGGCAGCAATGCTCATCACTGTGCTGCTCCGACATTCAGCAAGACTGGAGTTAAAAGCATGAAATATTGGAAGTATTCAGCAGGTCAGGCAGAATCTGTTGAGAGACTGGAGTTGTAATGCTGGTTACCAAAAGTCCTGCTGTATTAATCCATTCTTTTTTACTCCAGGTGAGCTTGAAATATTTCAGAAAAATGGAGAGCGAAGAATTCGCAGCCGACAACAAATACCTGGTGGTACAACCTGGGGGCCTTTTGATGGCAGTATAGGAATAACCGACAGCAACTCTTTGGTATGTTACTTTTTCAGATGTATAGGATCTAACCTAGTTATTTTCATGCAAGAGGTCCAGGCCAGGATTCTTGTATTTGTTGCTTTATTGCGATCTATAGTCAAAAGCAGTTCTTGCTAGTTATTAGCTCATGAAATGATTGTAAACTGATAGATTTTAACATAACCAATTTCTTATTCAAACACATCTTTGCACAAAGTGAAGGATTGTTAAGAGTAGAAAATTAGTCAATGATTCTCAACAATATTCCTTGATCTGGTCAACAAAATCATTTTTAATTTGTTGATTAAAAGGAAAATGAATGATTCTCAGAATACTGCTTAGTGGTAACTAAACAATCAAATGTGCTAATTAGCACAGATTAGCAAGGTTTCAGTTTAATTCTCTTGATATGTTGAATGTGGCATGGTTGTATGGGCACTACTATCCTAACAACTTCATTGATTGTTTGTTAAATCTGATAAAAATTTTATTTGTGGTGAACTCATTGTCTTCAAAATGGGCCCAGATGCAGCCACAGGAATCATGATTGGGATTATTCTGTGCCTATTGTTTCCACTGCAGGTTGCATGCATACAACATGCTGTCTGTTCAGTTAAATGATTGAAGTGTGCAGTCAGTGCTAACTAACTTTTAAATGACTGCATGTCTAAACAGTGGAACCTAAAATCATAAGAGGCTGGCTCAATTTAAATCTAGCCTGCATCTCTTAATGGGAGGTGCATTGTGGCTGGAGCAGTGATTTTACCATTAGAAGCAGCACAATATGGCAGAGAGTAGGTTGCAAGATTTTTGAAAGTTGCTGAA
Organism: Sphyrna mokarran; assembly: GCA_024679065.1. Lineage (NCBI taxonomy): Eukaryota > Metazoa > Chordata > Chondrichthyes > Carcharhiniformes > Carcharhinidae > Sphyrna > Sphyrna mokarran. The sequence goes on along the minus strand of JAGIQG010000007.1, from coordinate 109,619,672 downwards.
GGAGATGGACAGAAGCTGAGGTATTACTTTGCCATTGGGATGTGGCCCTTCAGACAAACTTTGCAAAGTTAATTGGACCAGATAATGGTAGCAATCAATGCCAGAGTCTAGCACTGAGGACCTGGATACATGGCTGCAAAAAGTTCAATGATCTCATGTGGGCGTTTGAGGTCAGTTGAATTAATCATCAGCTGCAATATCCCACCAGTGTTCAGTACATAACACACCAAACATGAAGAAACGGGTTGGCCTAATGGCATTATCGTTGGACTACTAATCCAGAAACTCAATTAATGTTCTGAGGACTCTGCTTTGAAGCCCACACGGCCAGTGATAGAATTTGAATTCAATTTTAAATGTCTGGAATTAAGAATCTACTGATAACTATAAAACCATTGTCGATTGTCGGAAAATTTATCTAGTTCAATAATGTTCTTTAGAAAAGGAAATCTGCTGTCCTTATCTGGTCTGGCCTATGTGTGACTCCAGAGCCACAGCAATGTGGTTGACTCTCAACTGCCTTCTGAAATGGCCTAGTAAACTTCTCAGTTGTATCAGCATTTCTGCATCACCACTGTCTTTTTAACTCTTGTTCTTCCACCATTTCCTAGTCATTTTTTCAAGGGCAACTAGCAATACCCATGTCCCAACAGCTATTGTTCATATCTATCAACAATATCCATAACTTGTGCCTCACCTTCACACACTTAGCACTGCTGCAAGTCTTGAATTACATCTCATAGCTTAGATACACAACCAGTTATCTAGCCAAATCGCCTAAACACACTGGGTGGGATTTTCCAGCCACACTTGCCCCAAGACCGTAAAATTCTTGCCCGAGATCAATGGACTTTACTCCCCTGCCCTATGATTCCAGTGGTGGGCAGGATAGGAAAATTCTGCTGTTACATTTCATTCAGTGACACACCTCCCCCTCTCTAGTAAGACAAGCTAGTACATAAGCAGAGACAGCAGTAACTAACCAGTGGGAGACAGGCACATCTGCATGTCCTTGCCCCAGTGAGTGAGATGGCGAGTGTCATCATTCAAACAGCTATGCCTGAAACTGTGGCCTCTAGGGGGCCTATTGAATATGATGATATCCAACTTCTCAAATCCCAGTTCCCCCACAATGTGTAACTACACAATTTGCTTTGTCCGATCTCCTCTCACCAGAAACCCATCCTTTTACACTTTTCAAATACCCAAGGATGGATTGTGGGTGGGATGTGGTCAAACAGCAAGAGTTAAAAACTAATGCAGAAAACAGAGTGTAACTTGGTCTCATAATTCATCCATCCAGCTGAGATATTGACAGTGCAGAGAATCACTTGGAGGCCAAATTTGCACATATTGAGTTATGGTGCATGAGTGACCTGCAGCCAGGATTGGGAAAGAATAAAATAGGTGCCAGCTTGCCAGAGGATGAGGTCACACACAAATTCTGCTGCAGATGATGATTTCAGTAGTAGCAACCTATAGAAAAGGCTAGTAGGTATACATAACAAAATACTTGCAGTGCTTGCAAGATCTGGCAGAGAGCTTATGGTTAGTGTCAAGGAGCACAGAGGAGGTTGGCAAGGGATTTTAAACAGAGCTTGGAAGTTGTGATGAACTCCATTTGTGCAGACCTAACTATGATGTAGTATCTGATTGTTGATATCTTTGCTTCCACTGAAGGACAAGCAGAAGCTGCCCAATAGCTGACTGCTTTTAAGCAAGTTGAACTTACTGCCATTACAATTGCAGATACCAGAGTTCAAGGAGGCTTGCTGAGTATCATCACAGTCCAGCAATTTATCCTCTTAAAGGGTAGGATTTGCTAAGGTGCCGTCTTGGGGAAGCTGTTCTGGCTCTGTGATATTCAAACTTGCTGTCCTTTCTGAGATGACAATATTCGTTCTCTCAGCACTGTCATTCTGCCAGGCCTTACAGCCAGTCAGCTCAGACTGCTGCTGCCAAGTGCAGTTCAATGTCAGCTTCTAGGCTTACAGCTGATTGAAGTCATTCTCCAAGGCCACTTGATGAAGGAGCAGCTTTCCGAAAGCTTGTGATTTCAAATAAACCTATTGGACTATAACCTGGTGTCATGTGACCTCTCATCAAGTTTCATGTGACAGCATAGCTTTCATTATATGCCTGCTGCCCACATGTGTGTATTCTGTGTATTGGAGTCATGAGCCATGTCATCAAAAGAACTGAGGAGCAACCCGTTGATTTGTCATGATGGTTCAAATGCAGAATGTACAATAAATCATTGCAAAATGAAGGCATGGTACCAGACATTGACCTGCATGTTGTGCTGCTTTTTGTCTTACTTCTATAAGATGTTAAGATAATGGAAGTCCTTTCAGTTATAATATATCTTGGTATCTACATGCGTGCCCAGCAGTCAGTGAAGCTTGTTTTTCTTTGGGAACAGAGAATTAATATATTCAGCTGTCTTGGAATACAAAGCCACAGTGAATGGCAACTGGGAAAATATTGCTTGCTTCAGTCAAACATCTAAAATTCATTCCCATAGTTTCCATCACCATTAGCAAAATTATCCTCGCTCTATTGTGAGGCTCAACTTGTGGCATAGCTAGGGGAAAATCTCAGTGAAGAAATTCTTAATGATGTGGAAATATCTGGCACACTGCTGAGGTTGAGATGTGAAATTTGCTCCATTAACATCTTGTCTAGAGCCCTGCTTCAGTCTTGCTCCTCGTTCTTCCAGCAACTTGTCCTGCTCAGCATCACCTCTGACCATTTCACCTGTCCAAAAGGAATACAAGCTACTTCATCCATGCTTGGGAGCAGGTATTTTGTGCAGAATTCTTGAGTGGGGACAGCACATGCCACACCACTCTTTGTAGACCAGCTACCTTAAAACAGTTCTGAAAACCACAAAACACTTGTATAATTGCAGCAAAAGCCAATGCAATTAATCTGAAAATAGTTAATGATCCCTCTAAATAGTGGTGGTGGCTTCTTCTTGCTACTGAACATGTGTTCAACTATATAAGGTGAAGAAAGGGAACATTAATCTCTAAAAATAACAGTACTAGCATCAAATTAAGGTTGTCTAAAGCATACATCAGAAATTTGTGCACATGCTACAGATGCCATTTTCATGGCAAATGACATGCAAAAAACATGTGCTAAGAATGATCTGTGTTGTCTGACCATGAGGTTTTGCAGTATGTTGCCATAATTATAGACTTACATCCTGTCCTGAACCCATGAGCACTAGCACTGAATTCCATACTGTTAGCACTGTGCATAGTCTGAATTTAGGGTTGTTGACAGCATCTGTCTGAACTCTGGAGTTTAAGCACTGTGTTATTTGAATTAAGAATTATTAGTACTTTATCTGAACTCTGGAATGTTAATAAACTCATTCTATGGATTTGTAAAGGATATGTTATGCTTGACAAGTCTGTCAAAAGTTTTTAAAGTCGTTAACTGAAGTAGTCAACAGGAAATTCTATAGATGTCATTGACATTCACTTTCAGGAGGCATTTAATAAAGTCTATTGTTATGCAATTGTTGACTAATGTTGAAATTGAAAATGAGGACGAGTCATTGACCTGATTAGGAAAGTGGCTAGGTAACAGGAGTCAGACAGTAGGTATAATTGGCAGGATGTGACAAGTGCTGTTTTGCAAGGCTCTATGTTGAGGCCTAAACAATTCCATCTCCTCCATCAGATGCCATGCCATAAGAGCAACCATGGATTTCCATTGGATTGGTTGATAATTATATTTGGCTTAGTGTTGCCTTCTGCAGTGTGGCTGACCAGGAAACTCTCCGGCCTTCCTGTCTACCATCAGGCACATTGAAAGAATTTATAGCTGTGGCTACATTATGAATGCATCTTCCATGACCATAAAGTCCTGAAGTGAGACTTGAATTTGGAACTTCTGCCCCAGAGGTAGGGACATGCCATCACAAGATCCCCCTGCAAACAATTCAGCTTGATGATGAGATAGAAAACCACATATCCAAATTTACTGATAACACAAAGGTGGGTGACATTTTACACAATATAAACAGAAGCATAAATTTTCACAAAGAAACTGATAGATTGCATAAATGGGTATGCAGATCAATTCCAGTTTGAGAAGGGAGTCAGGCAGGGGTGTCCTCTGTCACCCATGCTATTTAATGCTGTGGGAAAGAAAATAATGAGGATGGGTGCTTAAACAGTTACCAGAGAAATGTGGCTGCATCGTAGGAGGTCATAACATATGGAATTTTAGTTTTGAGGATACACCACATTCATAGCCAGAACAAAGGAAGGCCAATGGCATGCCGAGTCAAATGACACGTAGGGCCCAATTCTCCCAAAAAAATTCTAAATGCTGAATTGACGAGAAAAATGGTGTAAATCATGATTTTTTTTTAGTGTGAGTTCAGACTTTAAATTTAAAATTTAAATTATGAGGAGAAATTACACAAATTACACAGAGAAATTACCTGGGGGTGCAGGTGAACAAGTCTCTGAAGATGGCAGAGCAAGTGGAGAAGGTTGTGAAGAAAGCATATAGTATGCTAGCCTTTATAGGAAAGGGTATAGAGTACAAGAGCTGGCCTTTAATGTTGCAGTTGTATAAAACGCTGGTTAGACCTCATTTGGAATACTGCGTCCAGTTCTGGTTGGCTTACTACTGGAAGGACGTGGAGACTCTGGAGAGAGTGCAGAGGAGGTTTACCAGGATGCTGCCTGGTATGGAAGGTCTGAGTTACGAGGAGAGGTTAGGCAAATTGAGACTGTTTTCCTTAGAAAAACGTAGACTTAGAGGAGATCTGATAGAGGTGTACAAGATTTTGAAGGGGGTAGATAGAGTAAACAGGGTTAAGCTTTTTCCTAGGATGGACTCAAATAGCACGAGTGGTCACGGACTTAGGGTGAGGGAGGTAAGGTATAATTTGGATGCTAGAGGGAGTTTTTTCACATAGAGGGTGGTGAGGGTATGGAATGCACTAACAAGTAAAGTGGTGGAGGCAGGTACTTTGGGGTTATTTAAGAAATACTTAGATGGGCACATGAACAGAATGGGAATGGAGGGGTATAGAAAACTGATTTAAAATAGGGATCATGAGCCTTGGGAGTCCCTGGGAAGTGTGTAAATAGATGATGATATTGATGTACTTGTTTTTATCCTACAGGCGCTTTGGTCCACCTTGTTGCCTAACGAGGAGCATACACACGATGGGTCGTGAGAGGACTGCTCTTGGATCTTTTTCGAGAGTATCCTAGTGCTTCATGTCATTAGTGTATGCTTGATCTGATGGGCATCTGATGGGCAACATCTGATGGGCAACACGACAGCTCAGTGACTATCGCTGTGCTGTGCAGATATATGGATTTGGGCCTGTGTCTGTGGGAGTTTGCGCATTCTCCCCGTGCTTGTGTGGGTTTTCTCCGGGAGCTCCGGTTTCCTCCCACATCCCAACGATGTGCTCTTAGGCTAGTTGGCAAAACAAATTCTCCCTAAATTGTCTCAAATTTGGTTTTTAATCCATACATCTATAAATATGGACGGGGATCACGGGTAGAGGTGGGAACATCGGGGTGGCGACGCGGGCTCGTTGGGCCGAAGGGCCTGTTTCCCGTGCTGTTTTGTTCTTTGTTCTTTGTTAAATTAGGTTTGCATTCCCAAAACGAGATATTTAATTGACATTTTCAACATAGCAGGGTAGCACAGTTGCACAGTGGTTAGCACTGCTGCCTAGTGCCAGGGACCCAGGTTAGATTCTGGCCTTGGGTGTGTGTGGAATTTGCACGTTCTCCCCATGTCTCTGGAGTGAAATTAGGAAATATTTCCACATGCAAAGATGGATAAAAGTTTGGAATTCTCTTCTGAATCAGGTCATTTTAATTCTATGATTGTTGGATTTTGGTAACCAAAGATAATAAGGAATATAGAGCAAAGTGGAATTCTGGTATAGATCAGCCATGATCACATTGAATAACAAAAACAGGCTTGATGGGCTAAATTGCCTACTCCTTTGTTGTCTGAACTCTGGAATCTTAGTATTGCATGTTGGCCAAACTTAGAAGAGTTAAATCTATTTGTCTAAGTTCAAGATTTGAGCATGACCGATGTTGAGCAGCACTACACTGAAAAGCCCGATATAAATTTATTTAGGTTTCCACTGCGCTAAGATCCATCAAGGTTATTTCTTTTAGGAAGATTATTTGTTATTTTTGTTAGTATTATATATTTATATTAAAGTATTAAGTGTGCACTGGAAATCTAAAATATTGTATATTCACAATATTCACTGAAGTATTCACCATAACTTCTGACCTTCCACTCTCTGATGCTTAACATTCTGTACTCAACAAAGGACTTCACTTCATCTCTTTATGCCAGCATCTCAATGAATTATAGGTTTGGCATGGTGCTGAACACTTCTGATGCCTTTGCCTCAGTATTCACTTCTTTGGACAAGAATCCTCCCCTCATTTCAATGGAACCTTTCACCTGTCTTTAGTTACCTTCTTTTACTTGGATGCCACCCTCTTACTTGCTTTTGAACTTTTCATGTAGAACTGTCGGTGTGACCTTGGCAGATTGCTCCTCTTATGCGTTCAAATTTGTCTCCTTCAGAACTTGCTGCATTATTATCAAACTGCCGATAAGCTTATTATCTCACAGACTGACCTTTACTTTGCAGAGACTATTGTCAATTCTCAGACACTTCCTATTTTCTCCTCCTTTGCCACTATTAACGCACTTAAGTCCCTAATGGCCTTTTTGTCTTATGTCCATGACATCAGATTCAGAGGTGTCATCAAAACATTCCTGAAGAAGTCACACATCACTATGGTCACATCTCTCATATGAGAGATATGACCAATTAATTTTTTTTTACTCATCCATGGGATATGGGTGGCGCTGGCTGGCTATTGTTTATTGCCCATCCCTAGTTGTCCTTGATAAGGTGGTGGTGAGCTGCAGTCTTGAAACTCTGCAGTCCAAATGCTGTAATGTAGCCTATAATGCCGTTAGGGAGGGAATTCCAGGAATTTGACCAGTGACTGCAAAGGAACAGGGATATATTTCCAAGTCAGGATGGTGAGTGGCTTGGAAGGCAACTTCATGAGTGATGTTCCCATGTTTTTGCTGCTTCTGTCCTTCCAGATGGAAGTGGTCATGGTTTTGAACATGCTGTCTAAGGATCTTTGATGAATTTGTGCCGTGTATCTTATAGATAATACACAATGCTACGATTAAAAGTGTTGATGGTGGAAGAAACGGATGTGGTGTCAATCAAGTAGGCTGCTTCTTTCTGGATGGTGTCAAGCTTCTTGAGTGTTGTTGAAATTGCACCCATCCAGACAATTGGAGGGTATTCCATCACAGTCTTGACTTATGCCTTGTAGATGGTGAACAGGCTTTGGTGGGGGTTGGGGAGGGGGGGTGTCAGGAGGTGAGTCACTCATCGCAGCATTCCTAGTCTCTGACCTCCTTCTTGTAGCCACTATATTTATGTGGCGAGTCCATTTAGGTTTATGATAAATTGTAAACCCCAAGGTTGATAGTGGCGGATTCAGTGTCAAGAGGCAATGGTTAGAGTGTCTCTTATTGGTGATGGTCATTGCTTGGTATTTAGAACATAGAACAATACAGCACAAACAGGCCCTTCGGTCCACGAGTTGCACCGATCACATCTACCAATCCACAAACCTATCTATAACCCCCTATCCTATTCGTTTCCATATACTCATCCAGAAGTCTTTTAAAAGACCCCAGTGAGTTTGCCTCAACAACCTCCGACGGCAGCCGATTCCATTCACTCACCACCCTTTGAGTGAAAAACTTACCCCTAACATCTCTTCTGTATTTGCTTCCCTGCACCTTAAATCTGTGTCCTCTCGTAGTGACCATTTCAGCTCGGGGAAATAGTCTCTGAGAGTCCACCCTATCTATTCCTCTCAACATTTTATACACCTCTATCAGGTCGCCTCTCAACCTACGTCTCTCCAGTGAGAAGAGTCCCAGCTCCCTCAACCTATCTTCATAAGGCCTGCCTCCCAATCCAGGCAGCATCCTTGTAAATCTCCTCTGAGCTCTCTCAATAACCTCTACGTCCTTCCTATAGTGAGGCGACCAGAACTGCACACAATACTCCAAATGGGGTCTGACAAGAGTCTTATAGAGCTGCATCATTACCTCCTGACTCCTAAACTCTATTCCTCGATTTATGAAGGTCAGTATACCGTACACCTTCTTTGAGCGGCACAAATGTTACTTGGAGAAGGTTCATTCGAGAAGGCACCATTCATATTGAGAGGCTTATCCAGAAACATACAGAGGCAAAGTTGAGTCAGAGAGTATGCACAAATCTCCAAATAAGTAATTTCCCTGATCCCCAAAGTAGCAGCTGTCTTGAATGTGACCGAGTCTTCAGATTGCTCATTGGACTTAACTGCTACGTCAGAAACAAACCCATCAAGCAGGAGTGGAAGCAAGTCATCCTTGATCCCAAGGGACTTCCTGGATCAGTGATGGATAATGTTTGATTTTCCTGCCCTGCCATGAGCTCACTGGTGCCTCATCCCAGCCCTTACATTTAAAGAGTAGCCACACAGAGCAATCTTACTGCGTGCAGCGTAGGACTGCTGCATTGAAGACATGGCCCCAAAAGACAAGAAGACAGCAGCCTTGCGGTTTAATAAAACTACCTACTGAACATCGTGGAGGACCAGATGATGTCCTCTATCTCTGCTCTGGCTGCAGGAGCGTCCAACATCACTCTGTCTTGGCATGAAATAGCATAGGTGGTCAGCACCAACACTCCACAGAAGTGGTCAGCCATCCAGTGCAAAAAGAACAAAGAATAAAGAACAACACAGCACCGGAAACAGGCCCTTCAGCCCAATGAGCTCGTGCCGCCGTCCTAACGTCTTAATGACATATAGGGACCAATTTGTTACCCAATCAGTCTAAGAGCACATTTTTGGGATGTGGGAGGAAACCGGAGCACCCGGAGAAGATCAGTGGTTTCATTAAGGTCATCACCCCCAACTCCCACACTCACAAACCCATCAGCCATTCACAGGATGACACTATTAGCATCTGTCCTGACCTTGGTCCTGCTCACACTCTCTCCATGCATCTTTATGCAAGACCATTGAAGGGAAAGATTCCAGACCAAGGATGGACCACCAATATTAAGGTCCTCACAGAGTTTGAGAACAGAGCCAGTTTGTGCTGGTAGGAGAGTTTGTGGACTGCTATTGTGGCAACTGAGAGATTGGCAAAAATCACACAGATGAGGATTCTACACAAGTTCATCTCTCAGTCAACTGAGTGTTTATCAAGTCAGCTGACATGCAGCAATCATCTCTACTTCCTTTCATAGGCATCTCTGCCAAATCCACCATGCCACCAGCCAGCCAGGCCTCATCTGGAGCCCACCTCAGATGAAAACACTGACAACAGCAACTTTGAAGACCCACTACTATGCTCACAGTAACGCTCCACCTGCACAGGGCATAAATATCAGTGGGACCTAGTTCTGGTGAGCACAGCAAGCAATTTGGTCCATAGCAGATTGAGGGTCAAGCAAGACTGCCAGAACACCAATGATTGCTTGAGACCATGACTTTCTTTAGTCTGTATCAGAGGATGAATTTATGCACTCGATCCTAAATCAGGTGAAGTTGCTCCGACAATTGTGAGACCATCAAGAACAGATAACAGCTGCACTCCTCAGATGTTAGTTGCAAAGATAATAGAAGTTCAGTCTGAAGTGATAGCATTGATATAGAACATAGAACAAACAGCACTGTAAAGGCCCTTTGGTCCTCAGTGTTGTGCTGAGCTTTGTCAAAATCAAGATCAAGCTATCCCACTCTCTATCATCCTGGTGTTCTCCATGTGCTTATCCAATATCTGCTTGAAAGTTTCTAAAATATCCAACTTCACTATCACAGCAGGCAGTCTATTCCACACCCCAACCATTTTCTGAGTAAAGAAGCTACCTTGGACACACCTCCTATATCTCCCACCATGAATCTTATAATTATGCCTCCTAGTAACAGCTACCTCTACCAGAGGAAATAGTCTCTGAATGTCCATTCTATCTATCCGTCTCATCATCTTATAAACCTCTATTAAGTCACCTCTCATCCTCCTCCACTCTAAAGAGAAAAGCCCGAGGTCACTCAGCCTTTCCTCATAAGACCTAGTCTCTAAACCAGGCAGCATCCTGATAAATCTCCTCTGCACCTTCTCCAATGCTTCCACATCCTTCTTATACTGAGGTGACCAGAACTGCACACAATATTCCAAATGTGGTCTCACCAAGGTCTTGTACTGTTGCAGCATTACCCCACATTTCTTAAACTCAAACTCCCTGGTAACACAGTGAAGGTTTTATTTCATGGCTCTATCAAATTGAGTGACAACCTTCAGAGATCTGTGGATATGAACCCCAAGATCTCTCTGTTTCTCCACATTCCTCAGAACCCTGCTGTTGGCCCTGTAATCTGCATTCAAATTTGTCCTACCAAAATGAATCACCTTGCACTTGACAGGGTTAAACTCTATCTGCCACATTTCAGCCCAGCTCTGCATCATTTCAATGTTTCTTTGCAGCCAACAACAGCCCTCCACCTCATCCACTCTTCCTCCAATCTTGGTGTCCTCAGCAAATTTACTAACCAACTCTTCAGCTCCCTCCTTCAAGTCATTGGTTAAAATTACAAATAGCAGAGGACCCAGCACTGATCCCTGTGGTACACTTCTCATAACTGGTCTCCATCCTGAAGATTTTCCATCCACCACCACCACCCTCTGTCTTTGATCAGATGGCCACTTACTTATCCAATTGGCCAAATTTCCCTCTATCCCATATTTCCTTATTTTTTTCATGAGCCTACCATGGAGAACCTTATCAAAGACCTTACTAAAATCCATGTATATGAAATCAACTGCTTTATCTTCATCTACACACTTAGTTACCTCTCAAAGAATTCAGTCAAATTTGTGAGGCAAGATTTACCCTTCACAAATCCGTGTTGACTATCCCGGATTAAGCTGCATCTTTCCAAATAAATTCCATCCCTCAGGACCTTTTCCATTAACTTACCGACCACTGAAATAAGATAACTTGCCTATAATTACCAGGGTCATTCCTACTTCCTTTCTTGAAGAGAGGAACAATATTTGCCACTCTCCAGTCCTCTGTCACTATCCCCATGGACAGTGAGGACCCAAAGATTAAAGCTAAAGGCTCCGCAATCTTATCCCTTGCCTCCCAAAGAATCCTAGGGTGTATTCCATCTGGCCCAGAGGATTTATCTACCCTCAGTTTTTTTCAAAATGATATGCCATTGCACTGAGGTGAACACTGATAAATTGGTGACCACCAAGGAGATCGTGATCCAGGGCATTAGTCCTGCACTGCTGAAGGAGCAGCACTCCATCACTGTAGCCCTTGGTGGCATCCATTGGTAGTGATCCGAAACAGAAGTGAGGCGCCTGGATCTCAATCCCCTTGCCTTCCCTCAGCCCGAGGGAAGGCGTCCACAGGAAAGAGGACCAGCAGCTGGACAGCTCAGAGCCATTTACCCAGGTGACTCCACCAGTGTCCAGCAGATCCCAATCTCCTCTTCCTCCAGAATCAGCTCCATGTGGTGCAGCTGTCCCACAGCAGGAGACCCAAAGTAGGCCCGGCTGTCCAAAAACTCAACCCTCCAGAGGACCCCCGCCAAAGCTGTTATGGACAACACGGCATAGCAATCAGCAGGCTGCTTTCACCTCCACTGTGAATGTTGTGGAAGCACTAAGGCATAGTGGCTAGGTCAGGAAAATAGAACAAAATTAGAATCACATCGGTGGCTTGGCTGTTTAACACGAATGTAATTTCCACACATGGAAATAGACTGCCACTCATCTCACATCTCTTTATGATGAGCTGTGTTGTTGTCAGTCGTGTATAACACTATGTTTTCCCCAAATATGATGGAGAGATGCCAGTGTTGAACTGGGGTAAATACAGTAAGAAGTCTCACAACACCAGATTAAAGTCCAACCAGTTTATTTGACACACCTGATGAAGGAACAGTGTTTCCAAAAGTTTGTGGGTTTATTTTCAAGTAAACTGGTTGGACTGTAACCCGGTGTGGTGAGACTTCTTACTGTGTTTAGCCCAAAAATTGCAGATGTTGCTCTCATGTGCCTCAGAACAATGTAGTATGATTCCAACTGTCCACATTGTGTGCCCCTTCTCAGATTGATTCTGATACCAGTTATGCCTCATCCTCAAAGTGGTGTTCTTGTGGAAGGGAGATCATTCTCTCAGTTTGCTGAATCATGCAATGTTAGGTATTGGCTGTGTAAGATTGAGGTTGAGGTGTTTAGCCATATCCTCAGCTTTATGGAAAAGTGAAGGCAAGCAAAACTGTTGGATCACATTGCGAAGGTTCACAAATACTGGAATCTAAGGTTTCACTATCATCCATTAGGATTTTCATTCAAGGAACCAAAAGTCACAATCCATGTGCACTCCTGTTTGTGCTGAGCATTGTCCACTCTCCAAGTGTACATCTGATAAGCTCAAGCATACATAATTGTGACTGCCTTCCCAACTCCATGTATCAGAGCTCTGCCCTGCAGCCACATTATAGTTATGGTGCTCTGAATTACCGCTTTCAGTTTCTGCCATCTTGTATTTGTCTGTGTAGAGCTCACAAAGCTCATCACACGTGCTGTTGTTGCAGGTAGATCTCCTTGAAGAGCTTTGTCAGACTGAGCATAGTCTGAGAGCATATAGGTACTTAGGTATTGATACACTGAGGATTGGACACCAACTTCTGCCTCCGCAAGGCTGCTGTAGCAAACAAGATGCTGGAGGGATATGTAAGGTGGCAGCAACTTCCAATCTCTGATGGTGGGACCCTTCTCCAGTTTGGACCTTATCTCAGCAAGGACACATACTCCCAGGCCTCATCATCTTTAAATCGTGAAGACTACATGAATTTGGTATTTAATTGGTCACCCTCTGATTTAAGTGACTGGTTGTATTGAGAAGGAGAGACACTCTGATATAAGTATGAGACTATTGTGGAGGATACTTGTCCAAGTGTATGAGCACTCCTACTTGATATCCTCTTCGTGAAATCTGATGGCTACGAAGACCTGACATGAATGCTGGCCTTATCTGGCTCCTGCAACCGTGACTTGTTCAACCTCATCATACTCATCTCTTTCCATGTCCTTCTCATCAGAGGCGACATGCAACTTCTCCATGTTGTCATCTATCAACTTCTCCCCTGTTTGCAGCATCAGGTTTTATACATACAACAAACAATGGTGATTTTGGAGATCCTCTGCAAAGTGTACTGAAATACTCCTCTAGATCATGCCAGAAACACAATGGTTGGAAGGGTGTGCTGTTAACACTATCCTGTGCTCACCACAATGGGCACTACTGACCTGGATTTACATGTTCTCAATCTATCTGACTGCGACAAGAAGCGTTCTTTGCAAGGTCAACCATATAAAATGAACCATTTTTTTAACTCTGCAAGCCTCTCATTCTGGCCAAACTCTTTTATGACCCTTTGTAAAAGACTCTCTCTCATTCTGGGTCAGAGAATGGCTCCCCACTCTCTCACTCCACAACTCATCTGAATAGAGACATGCAAATTTTGATCTGATATTTTCTCCTATGGCAAGCAGGAAAAGAAGTCAAATCAATTTCTTTCTTGTCTTTCATCTTTCAATTGTTCTATGAATTAAACTAGTTTTGTATCTTCTCCCTTTCCACAGTTAGGGGAAGTTAGAGTTGTCAATCTGGATTTATTTTTATTGAGAAACTTAGGTGAAGGGCCTAACTATATATAGGATACTAGCTAAGAGGAAAAAAACAGAACTCAGGAAGTAATGAATAGCTGATAATAAGCTTGGATTTTGAATTAAAAACAACCCTGCTACTTACTGAGATGGAGTCTTGAAGGCATCAGGCCCAAGAGGCAGAAGATACCAAGCACAACTTTATTTCCATAGGTATGCTGGAAAGATGTAAAAGTAAGTATTGATTTCAAATCATTGAGAAAAACATGTTGGAAAGAGAAGAAAAATGAGAAGAGGAAACAGGAACTTGAAATAAAGTTTATTTATTAGCCTCAAGTAAAGCTTATATTAAGGCTGTAATGAACTTACTGTGAAATTCCCCTAGTCACCGCACTCTGGTGCCTGTTCCGGTCAATGCACCTAACCAGCCTGTCTTTCAGAATGTGGGAGGAAACTGGAGCACCCAGAGGAAACTCATGGAAACCCAGTTGAGAATCGAACCAGAGTCCCTGGTGCTGTAAGGCAAAATGCTCACCACCATGCCCATCCCAAACTTAAAAATAAGAAAATGCTACATTGATTAAATTCCACTTAGGCTCAAGGTATAACATCAACATTGTAATTGCCTGTGCTTCTTTTGCACAGTAAGTAAAGAACTTCAATAGTTTAAATTTGATAACAGACGGAAGAACTGTAAACTGTGGCAGCTTGTAGTAAATAATCCAAATTATTCATTGATAGCCCTACATGATAAGTGGAAATAGAAAATCCTGCACTAAAATTAAAGTGGCCCTTGTCATTACTCCATTAATCAAACTGAGACATTCTGAAAAATGTTTTGTTTTCCATACAGCCATCTATTTTCTTGTTAATCTGTGCCTGTGGCAGGGTTTCTGAAGCAAATGTTGAGCAGCGGTATCAGAGCCCATTGTTGTAGCCCCTGTCAGGAGGAGGAAAAGATGATGCAGGCCTGTGTTACCCAGATAAGAAGAAGAGGATTCAAAATGGCTGCAGTGTATGTGTGTCTGGGTTGAATCCACAGTTTTAAGAAGGAAAGAGAGCATTGGCAGGATAAAAAAAATGAAGTAATTGAGAAAAGAACCTCATGCTATCTACAAGTTGATAAACTATTAGAGTTGAAAACCTTTCATTCCCAGAATTCTTTATTCTGTACCACACAAGACAAAACTCTGTCAGATCATAACTGATTACAGCTTTGATGGATGAACAACAGAAAATTAAAGTATTTAGAAAAAATACAGATTTGGCAAGTGTTAGTGTCCCTTATCAAGTCTAAAGTTGATAAAAACCCTGATAAGATATTCGAAAAAGTAGGCTGCAGTATGTCTTAGCAGAAGTAAATCAATCCTGGTGGTCGTTCACATTGAGTAAAGTATACAAGACTGTCAACTACAAACATACTCAACTATCAGACCTTTTCTGCTAAACTAATTGGGAACAAAAACCATTCACTCTGGTGCATTTCTTTTCATTTCCAGCCATGATAAGGATGATAAGATGAAACATATATGATTCATTAAATGAGACAGTAACCTTATGTCAGCCTTCAGCACAGTTTGGGTTATGATACTAAAACACTCCTAAGTTCAGTGCATTGAAGAAGCTGTTTCATTAGGCTGTTCACAGATGTTCATTTTGTATGAGACATTGCACAATCATAAGAAGTGCAAGTGTTGTTGATATCTCTGAAAAAAGGACGGGACATAAAACAGGTTTTAATCTCTAAATGGACTATAGTCTGGTGGGGGAAGGGTGAGTTGTGACAGTTCATGCAAATTCACATTGTCACATCAATTTGCATTCATCAGCAAAAGTTCTAAATGCTACTTTAATTTAAACCTTTTGCTAAAGCTTTTCTCAACTCTGGTTCAGGTTTTGTTCAAAAAGGAGCTGCTGGTAATTATCTATTCAGAAAAATGTCAGCTGGTGTTTGATGATGGAAATTTTGTGCAGCTACTTCGCAAAGGTGCTGCATCTGTAATGCCATTTTTATTCATAGCATATAAGTTACTCCCAGATTTTTGGGGGAGACAAATGCAAAGTATTGCAAGCTAACAAATGGCATTCAGCTAGGAAACTATTCATTGGGATGTTTCAGAACTCAATTGGGTGGAACTTACCCCAAGAAAATTTCATGACTCTTTCTTATTGTAAGTGTTCCTCCATGTAGATATCTATTTCTGTATACATGTGTGTATGTGATTGTTTGTGTAGACTATGTATTAAATATGAATAGCATTATCCCAAGCTTTCTCTATAGTGGCAATACATGAGGGCATGTTAATCTAAAACTATCAGCGTACAGTGGTTAGTACTGCTGTCTCTCAGTGCCAGGGACCTAAGTTCAATTCCAGCCTGGATAACTGCCTGGGTGGAGTTTGCATGTTCTCCCCATATCTATCTGGGTTTCCACTAAGTGCTCTGGGTTCCTTCCACAATCCAAAGCTTTGCAGATTGGCCATAATAAATTGCCCCTTTAGTGTTCAAAAATGTGTAGGTTTGGGGGATTAGTGGGTAAATTTGTGTTACAGGGATAGGGAGGGGGTGATCCTGGGTGAGATGTTCTGCTGGAGAGTCATTGCAGACGTGATGGGCTGAATGACCTCCTTCTGCACTATAGGAATTCTATGATAATTCACATGTTTTCCACCGTAAGATAAGTGATATCTCTTGTGACTGCAAGCCAATAAGCAATATGTGATAATTAAGCAATGGATCAGAACATAATTCTGCATCTCTTCATCCAGTTGAGAATTAGGGTGAACAGTTAAGCATCAACAGGATAATGAGTGTTAATGAATAGCCCAATTTACATCAGTGTTGCAGTCCACCATGTGATTGGAAATGATAAATTTGCAAACATCTTCAGTCAGTCCTCTTGAGGTTCTCACCATCACAGATTCAGTCTTTATTAAATTTAATACACTCCACATAACATCACAAAAAGGCTTATTGTGCTGATGGATATTGCAGAGGCTATAGACACTGATAACCTGACTATAATTCTGGAGGCCTGTAGTTCAGAAGTTTACATATCCATAAGCAACTGTGCCAAATCAAAAAACCTGGTATTTATTCAACAATTTTCTGGATATGTCTTGACCACAATACCCCAGAAAACCAGAAAAAAAATCTACCTGGCCTATTACTGTCCCTTCAGACAAATCCTAATTATCAGTGCTGTAAGGGGAGGGTTTTCTCGCCATGCTCGCCCAAAGGCTGGAAACTCCCACCCAAGGTCAACAGATCTTTGCATGGTCCATGTCCTGCCTGCTATGATTCCTACAGCAGATGGGATGGGAAAATTCCACCTGAAGAGTCCAAAGATATGAAGATTAGATTGATTGGCCGTGCTCAATTGCCCCTTCATGTCAGGAGAATTAGCAGAGTAAACACTCTGCTAATCCAGGTTTATAGAGAGAGGGCCTTGGGGGAATTGTTGTCAGTGCAGGCTCAATAAGCTGAATAGCATCTTTCTGCACTGTAGGTATTCTATGAGTCATCTGTGCTGCTGTCATGGGCATTTATCGGCAAATAACCTACTCACCATGCACAGTTTGGACTCCGCGAGGGTCACTTAGCTCCAGACTTTACTACAGCCTGGTCCTGCAGAGGTGAGGTGAAAATGACTGACCTGACATCAAGGCAACTTTTGGCCAGGTGTGGCACTCGGGATCCCTAGCAAAATTGAATTCAGTAAAGCTGAAGGGAAATCTCTCCAGTGGTTACAGTCAAATGTGGAACAAAGGCAGATGGTATGATTATTGGAGGATAATCATTCCAATCCCAAGATATTCTGCAGGCGATTCTCAAGACAGCATACTCAGTCCAGCTGTCTTTAGATGTTTTGTTCCCTCCATTATAAAGTCACAAATTAGATTGTTTATTGATGATTGTGCAGTTTTTAGCTGCATTCGTAGTTCTGCAGGTAATGAAGCAGTTCATACCCGGACAACATCTCGGCATGATTATAACTGCCAAGTACATTGCACAACAATCACGCCATGACATAAGAGAGCCTAACACTCTCAGTCTCAACATTCAATGGCAGTATAATCACTGAACACTCCATCATCAACATCCTGAAGGTTGCCACTGATCAGGAATTGAACTGGACTTGTCATGGCTCTAGAACAGGCCAATTATTGAATGTTCTGTGTAAGTGGATTGCCTGTGAACTCTTTAAAACCTCACCACTGTATGCTAGGTACAAGTCAAGTGTGCGATAGAATACTCCCCTTTATTGGATGACTGCAACAACACTCAGAAAACTTGACACTATGCAGACAAAGTAGTTCATCTATTGTTACCTCATCCACTAACTTAAATAACCTTCCCCTCCACCACTCATATTCCATGGCTATTGTCTACAAGATATACTGTGGTCTGTATGTTGAAGGTGCACACACACTACTGTCAGGGAGGGAGTTCCAAGTTTTTGGCCTAGTGATGATAAACAAAGGCAATGTGTTAGAATGATGTGTGATTTGGAACAACTTGAAGATGTTGCTGTTCCTATACACTCACCTGTTTGACAACAAATTTTAAATCCACAAATCTCCATTACCTTAATGGACATGGGCAACTACAGGATCCACATCCTGGAACCCCCCCCCCCCCCCCCCCCCCCCCCCCCATCCCCTACTTAACAGTATTATGGGATTACCTTCTCCATTTGCACTGTAGCAACTTAAAAGGATTACCCACCATCAATGTATGAGGGAGACTGGAGATGAGCAATAATTGCTGACCTTGCATATCATGATCAAATCCCATTTATTTTTAAATGCTAGTGAAAAAGAACTTTAAAAATATTGATGTGACAAATATACCATTAAGTGTATGGTAATGCATCCAGTAGCAATTCTTGTGGCTCACTGGGTAGCAGACATCACTTCCTCTGAGACAGGAGCTCTGAGTTTGAATCCCAATTTGACAGCCAAGGAAAATGCATTCATAATGTGGATAAACAGATTGATTGTCCATCTGCAAATCCTTCCAAATGCACCAGTGGCTGGTAGTAAAGGTAGGAGATATTCCTGGTCAACCACATTAATGTGGAGTGGTGTCCTTCAGAGTTATAAGCCTCTGGTGACAGACTAACAACAGTTCCAGGAATAACTAGTTATGGAGTTAGATAGATGTCTACTTTAGTGCACCACTAGGTGTGGGAAGAGGATTGGAATTAGAATAAATCCAGTAGTAAGCAGAAGAGAATTATGGTTATAGTTATAGGAATTTCAACCCACAGTTTCCTGATCTCAACTCATCTGTTAGAGAAGCTACTGAGCAGAAGGTTTGTATTTTTCCTTCGAAGTGAAAACCAGAAAGCAAAATTTCTCACATGACTTTAAATAATTGTCATGTTAGAGGCACAGAAAAAAGTAACCTTCTTGGTAAATAAAATCATATCAACTACAATAACCAATATTTGCCCAGTGTTACCACATGTCCTGTTTGATCACGTGCTAAGCTTCAAACTCATTGCATAGGCAGCCTGTTTTGAGTGCCGCAGCATCACATGTTACCACCCTTAATCTTATTGTTGTTCTACCCCCAAGAGGCTTTGTTACCTCTTGCTCAGGGTCACCTCATCCACCTCCCAAACTTCATTTTGCACAAATGATAATTTTTATCAAATTGTGCATCTTCCACCCTATGCGACACTCAGTTTTTCCTCCTTGTCATTGCTCATCCTGCCAAGCTTGGTCGGTTCTCCCTCCACAACTATGTTACATTGAAAATCCTTACTCTCTTTTACAAGCCCTTCACAACCTTAACCTTCCTTTGTCTTCTGCCCCACATAGAAATATGACATTCTTCACATCCAGTTCTAACCTCCTTTCCACTTCACAGTTAATCTGAAATCTTTCAGCCAAATTCACTTCATACTTTGCATGTGTTCTTGAATTTTTTCCCCTTTACTACTACTTTTCCTAACTTCAAAAGCCTCCATATAACCTGCATTTTGAACTTGCATCTTCCTAATATTCTTCAACTACTGGTCACCTTCTATATTTTAATGACATATAAGTGCTATTGATTGAAAACTATTGTTGTTAATTTCCTGATGTTTTCAAGTCAACATTCTGCACTGATGTTGCTCATTATAGTATTTATTAATCAACCTAAAGCTCTGGCCAAAAAGTTTTGTGAGAAATACAGACATATTGGAACTATAGGAAGAGCAGGTGTTTTACTGAGATGTTCATTGAACTGTATGTTCTTGGCCCAAAAATCAAGCAGACACTGTTCCTGTTGTGAATATATTGAATTCTTAGTAAATACTATGACAAATTGCACCCTTTTGTGATGACATTTGTTTAATGTTTTAGCTAGCTGGTTCAATTTGCAGTCAAGTTCAGATGAACTTTGATGTTTTTATCCAAAGCAGTTTAAACTATCCCTGACCATTTTGCTGTCACCATGTTGTCATTTATGCTTGACCCTTGAGTACAGGATTTTGTTTCATCCTTTGTGCAAATGCTGTATTAGTCCATGTAAAATGAGGTTACTTGAATTACTGCCAAAGAAAATGTGTCTTTTTTATGGTATGCAAATTAATAGATGGTACGGACATAGAGCAATAGCTCTGTTTTATCACTGTGTGTTTACGTCGGAAGAAATGTATGCACTTTACTCTTCAAACTTAAATGATGCATTTTATTGTGCCCTTCAAGTGACCAATGATAAAGTGACACTGAGACAAACTTAAAATAGCCTTTCCTACCTATGCTAACAATGAATTTAGTTAGTAGAATCGAAATATACAACATCAAAATTCCCTCGATGTAATCTTCCATTTATGCAAACATAGGGGCAGCACAGTGGGACTGCTGCCTCACAGCACCAGGGACCTGGGTTCAATTCCCAACTTCTGGTTTTCACTTCGATGGAAAAATACAAACCTCCTGCAGAAAGGTTAACTACTGCACTTTCACCCAGAATTTAATTTTGGAGGGGTCAGAGAGGCAGCAGGGTTCCCATACCCCACCATTCTGCCGAATTACATGTCTTTCCTGCCTCCAAGCTTGTCACCAACAAAAGCAGAAGATTCTGCTCATGAGCTCTGGTAAAAATAGGGAAAAATGGTTTAGCTCCAGTTATCATTGAAGAGATACAGACCAAGATATTCGCCCCTGGGTCAGGTGTGTGCAGACGGAGAAATTCCTGGCTTGCAAACACTACCTTTAAAAATGCCTGCCTGGATGTCAAGTTTTGGTCGAGGCAAGGTGGGCTGAATTAGAATGATGACCCATGGAGAACTGAGGAGGATGCCAGGTGAGGAAGCAGACTGGGTGGAAGGCCTATCCTCGGCTTCTGACATTGTCCAAAGTTTAAAAACAAGGATTAAAACATGAAATGTCCCTCCGTTCCTTACCCCTTACACATCCATGCTTCATCCTATTTACCCTCGCATAATCCCTGTTACCCTCCATCCAACCCATACTCTCCACCACACCCATAACCCTACATTGTCCTCTAATCCAAAGCATGTCCTCCACCTACTCCTGTAACCTCTCATACCTTCTATGCTAACCTATACCCTTGGACCCATCTTTGGAAATTCTTTGTATCCTAGTCACTTTCCCCCCTACCTTTGTCAGCAAATCTGGCTACAATAACTCGATCCCATCATCCATAATATAGATCCATAATATGAGGCCCCTGCACTCTACCACTTATAGTTTGTCAACCTGAAAATGATTCATTTCCCTAATCTTGGTTTCCAGTTCATTAGCTTTTCGTATATCCATGCTGATATATTGCATATGTTATATTATAGTAATTTCTTACGTAACAACTTATCACAACATTTGGAAGTCCAAATTGACAACAGCCAGGATTTTCCAGTCCAGCTACACAGCTAGAATTTTATGGTCAAGAGAACCATGACCTGAGTATCACTTTGGGTGACAAAACAGATGTGATCCACCGGTGCAAATCAGATTGCAATCATCCCACATTTAGTCATTTACTTGGAGAGGGGGGAAGTTCCCGAGAGAAGCAGGCCCTAAACACTCCGGTGAACCCAGCTTCACAGAGGTCAAATAACCCCCATTGAAATTAAGGACCCACCCCATCATCCACCCACAGATATTGGGGATCACTCCCCAATATTCCCCTCATTGGAGGGATTTTGGATGTTTCCCAAACATCCCCTCTCCCCCGCAAACAAAGATCGCAGGTATTGGAGCTCTCCCCATGGGTGCCCCCTCATGAGCCTCCCTTTCATGTGTTCCTCCTACATAACCTCCCCTTCAACACCCCTTCATGACTCCCCTCATGTTCCAGCCCCCTTGTGCTCCAGCCCCCTTATACTCCAACTCCTTTATGCCCCAGCCCCCGCATGCCAAAATTAAAAATCAATTTCTGCAATTTTTCTTCATCTTTTCTCTTGTCGGGCCCAGAATTGCTTCTCACTGGAGGAAGGGTGGGATAGAAAGGAGAGGGGTGAGAGAGAAGAGAAGGATGTTAAGCCTTGCCAAAACATGTGTCCCCTCAGGCTCCCAGCCTTAAGCTCCACTCTGTTTAGGCTTCACCCTTCAGCTCCCTTGGCACTGCTCCAGTTCCCTGGCGGTGCTCACTGACAGTGCCCACTTCAGTAGCTTCTGAGTGCTCCATCCTCTCCGCAAGATGACCCTCCGCAAGAAACACACCTGTGTTTTTTTAACTGTCATTGGGGTCTGGGATGGAATGTCAAAAATAAACTGCAGAACCTTTCAAGCAGAAAGCACAGTAACCAGTGCAACATTAGTGGCATTTGAACTTGACCTCATGTGAAATCCCTCAAAGGTCTTTCAGGAGGCAGAGAGAATACTCACCAAATGACTCCTGACCTAGTAGAGAGAATAAATATTGGGTCCTGAAAATCCTAAATCTGATCCATGACATCAAAAGTAAATTTGATCCAAATTTTTCTGTTTGGTCCCTTATTTTTTGTAGCTATAGAAGCATTGGAGTTAGAAAGATAATCGATGTAGAAGATAGTGACATTGAAACTGTGCAGATGCAATTCAGCTAAAATGGAGATTGAGACTTTCAAAGATTTTATTCCCAACTATTTGTACGATCCTTCCAGCATTTTATATATTTTAAATGCTTTGATTTAATTTAAAAGTACATCATTTTCTGCATGAGATTTTGGTTGAAAATTAAAAATCAATTTCTGCAATTTTTCTTCACCTTATTTATCTCTTATCTGGCCCAGACTTGCTTCTCACTGGGGGGAGGGGAGATGGCAAAGGAGAGGGGTGAGAGTGAAGAGAAGGATGTTAAGCCTTGCCAAAATGTGTGCAGTCTGTTTTCAGCCAACATATGGATATCTTTGAGAAGCTAGGTAATTAAAAAGTGATAATGGAGAAACAAGCCACACAGTGACTATTGAATTTTTTTTAGTTCATTCTCACAGTGACAGGTATCTCACTTCAGTTGTTCAGCTTGCATTTTTCTTTTCCTTTTTGGGGGGCTATTTGGTAATGCAGAAATGATTAGAGCAATTGGTTTAATTTTGCATCATCAAAAGCCTGCAGTTCATGATAGGTATATATAATCTACAAATTTATTTCCCGTTTTGTTAAATATTCAGTTGGCTGATATCAGAAGCTGCATAGAAATGACAATCTTACTTTCATTCTTTTTGAGATTTTTTTTCACTTTTGCTTACACCAGAGTTCTGCTGTGAAACAGTCAGGGAGAGATCATTAGCTTCTAGTTTATGTGAAACCCAGGGTTAGAACTCTGTATGTCACCAGTCAGTTTCTTTACCTCCTTGAGCTGATCAGAGGATCAGAGTATCAAGGAAGGATTAGTACCAACTTGGGATTTGTGTGATTGGTTAATTTATTGCGGTGATGGCAAGCCTTTCATCTACGGCAACATTTAATCAGGACAGGCACGGAGGCTATTACAGGTTGGCTCTTTTCTCAACTTAGGCTGGCTGCACCATCAGCTCTATCACAATTCCCCTGAAATTTCCAAATTATCTGGAACAGAGTTTATCCTCTCAGTAATAAAAATTAGAACAGATTCCTGATAGGGATGATGGCAGGGCTTTTTGCTTGCACAGGGCATAATAGTGCAGCCACGTGCTTCAAAAAAAAATCATCTGGGTCTAAAGATGTGCAGGATTTATCACACTCTACTCTGATCCAAATCCACATGCCCGAAAATTTATATTAGATTTTATCGGGAAGGCCTAAGTCTAAAAAAATCAATGGAGGTTATCTTTTATGTAACAGCAACTTGTGGAAATATTGATTTTCATTTTATAGGGAATCTGCTGCATGAGTTTGTAATCACTGTCTCGCTGACTACCATGTTTTTTTTCTCTCTTCGTATCAGTATTACAGAATTTTTTTTGCCTCCGGTACTTAAGACCAGAAATTCAGCCACTTTGTTACTGATTTCACCCCTCTTCTGATGCAGATGCTTGCTAACTTTCTGTTAAATAGTTAATGATATTAATCTGAGATCTTATTACAGATAGTTGCTAAATTGACAGAGAGAAATCTTTATACTCTTATTTATCTGTACAAACGGTAGGAGCTGTGAGCAGTTCACCAATTTGGAACTGAGCATTCTTAATACAGTCCCTGAGGCTGATGAGAATTATCCAAAACTAATATAAGAATTGAAAATAAAAACACCATTGTTAATGAATTAAATTATTATTTATTTTAAAACATTATTTATTCATTCCCCAAGTGGACAAACCTCTGTCCTTGTGGCCTTGGAACCCCACTACCATCAAGCCAGCGTGGTGTGGAGAACTTGGGTGGAATTTTCCATTTATGAGATGAAGAATGACAGTGGGCGGATTTTGCAGTGCATTTCCCACTGGGTGGCATGACACAAATTCACACCTGATTATGTGCTCAAAAGCTCATTAATTACATGTAGGTGAGTTTCTCTCCGAATCATGTGGCAGCTGTCCCACCCTGTCACCAAATGGTGTTGAAGATCCAGGTGCCATATTTAAATGCCACCCTCACTCTCTCCAGCCCAGCTTTGTGAAGAGGGCAACACAAAATGGCTGCAGCAAAGAAGAGAGCTGCTCCGAAGTTCAACAATAATTCTCTGGAGGTTTGCATCAATAATGTGCTCCAATATAGGGACATCCTGTATCTAGGGATGGCTCAAGGATGCCCATCAACCTCAACTTGTCAATCTGGACGGCCATTGCAAGGAGGTTAGTACTTCAGGCAACTACCCTAGAAATGCTCATCTGCTCCGTCGAGGTAAGTCAACCTTCAGCTTACTCCAATCTCACACTCTCATCATACAGTGAAAATGTTAACATTGCTTAGGAGTCTCACACAACATTAGCGAGGGATGAATCACCACTGATTGTCTCATGGGCACGTTAACATACCAACATTTCATTCATCATGTTGCAGAAAACTCCATCCTCAATCCTTGCTGTGGAGGATTCACACGAAAAGTGGGCATGCCTGCTTCTGTCTCCTCCTTCTCTCCTCATCATGTTCCAGAAAACTTGTCTTCATCCAGGCCAAGCTTATGCTCAAAAGAGAGAGGTCTGAGACAAGAGGATGGAGGGCTAACATCGTGAGGCTCACAAAATTTGAGGAGGCTGCCACCAAGTTGGCAGAGATTGCCCCTATGGTGATGACAAGATCGGCCTCTTCCATCAATCTAGTATAGATGAGCTCTCCATGAGTTGATCACATCCGGACATTCTCAGTGAATAACTTGCAAGTTATATTCAGTCTGTTCATGAACAAAGAACAGCACAGGAACAGGGCCTTTGGCTTTCCAAACCTGCACTTATCACGTTTATCTGTCTAAACCGACCATCTATATCCCTCTATTCTCCATTTGTTCATATACCTATCAAAGATAAGTCTTAAATATGGCTAACGTAACTGCCTCAGCCACTTCACTTGGCAGTGCATTCCAGGCCCTCACCATCTCTGTGTAAAAGATTTATCTCACATATTTCCACTGAACCTTTCTTCCTTATCTTGAACTTGTGCCCCTTAAAATTGTCATTTCTGCCCTGGGAAAAAGCTTTCAATTGTTCACCCTTTCGAGATCTCTCAAAATTTTGTAAATTACTATCAGGTCACCCCTCAGCCTCTATCTTTCAGGGAGAACAATCCCAGTTTATTCAATCTCACTTTGTAGCTAATGTGGAATAATGGGATGAAGGAGTACAATATAAGGGGTAGGTGTCTTAGCTGTGTTGTAGAGCAGAAGGATCTCGGGGTCCGGGTCCATAGGACTCTTAAATCGGCCTCGCAGGTGGAGGAAGCGGTCAAGAAGGCGTACGGTGTACTGGCCTTCATTAATTGAGGAATAGAGTTTAGGAGTCAGGAGGTAATGATGCAGCTCTATAAGACTCTTGTCAGACCCCAGTTGGAGTCTTGTGCGCAGTTCTGGTCGCCTCATTATAGGAAGGATGTAGAGGCTATTGAGAGAGTTCAGAGGAGATTTACAAGGATGCTGCCTGGATTGGGAGGCAGGCCTTATGAAGATAGGTTGAGGGAGCTGGGAGTCTTCTCACTGGAGAGACGTAGGTTGAGAGGCGACCTGATAGAGGTTTATAAAATGTTGAGAGGAATAGATAAGGTGGACTCTCAGAGACTATTTCCCCGAGCGGAAATGGTCAATACGAGAGGACACAGATTTAAGGTGCAGGGAAGCAAATACAAAGGAGATGTCAGGGGTAGGTTTTTCATTCAGAGGGTGGTGAGTGAATGGAACCAACTGCCGTCGGAGGTTGTTGAGGCAAACTCACTGGGTCTTTTAAGAGACTTCTGGATGAGTATATGGAAAAGAATAGGATAGGGGGTTATAGATAGGTCTGTGGATTGGTAGATGTGATCGGCGCAACTCGTGGGCCAAAGGGCCTGTTTGTGCTGTATTGTTCTATGTTCTATGTCCTTCATACTAGGCAACATCTTGGTAAACCTGGATAAAAGCAAATTACTGCGGCTGCTGGAATCTTAAACCAAAAGAGAAAATGCTGGAAAATCTCAGCAGGTCTGGCAGCATCTGTAAGGAGAGAAAAGAGCTGATGTTTCGAGTCCAAATGACCATCTGTCAAGAGTGAAGAACGGAGGAGTCCAGCTGCATTCTCTCTGTTGTCATAGCTCTGATATGCAAGCATCTCAAAGTCTCCTCGGGAAGGGTTTCAACTGCATTGGAGATCTTGTTGGCATGGTGGTACTGCTGCCTCATAGTGGCAGGGACTCGGGTTCGATTCTTGGCTTGGGTCACTGTGCGGAGTCTGCGTAGGTTTCTTCTAGATAATATGATTTCCTCCCACAATGTGCAAGTTAGATACACAGGCCATGCTAAAGTGTCCTTCAGTGTACCTGAACAGGCACCAGAACACAGCAAATGGTTCATTTTCACAGTAACTTCATTGCAGTGATAATGTTAGCCTACTTGTGACGCTAGTAAATAAACTTTAAAAACAAACAGAGAAGTTTAGTATGATCAGAAATAGTTAGCACGGCTTTGTCAAGGGCAGGTCATGTCTTACGGGCCTAATTGAGTTCTTTGAAAATGTGACTGAACACATTGACGAAGGAAGCGTGGTAGATGTAGTTTACATGGATTTCAGCAAGGCGTTTGATAAGGTCCGTCATGCAAGACTTCTTGAAAAGGTGAGAGGGCATGGGATCCAAGGGGCTGTGGCTTTGTGGATGCAGAACTGGCTTGCCTGCAGAAGGCAGAGAGTGGTTGTGGATGGCTCTTTTTCTGCATGGAGGTCGGTAACCAGTGGAGTGCCCCAGGGATCTGTTCTAGGATTCTTGCTGTTTGTCATTTTCATAATTGACCTGGATGAGGAAGTGGAGGGACGGGTTCGTAAGTTTGCTGATGACACCAAGGTTGGTGGTGATATGGATAGCCTGGAAGGATGTCAGAAGTTGCAGCAAGACATAGATAGGATGCAAGACTGGGCGGAGAAATGACAGATGGACTTTAACGTGGATAAGTGTGTAGTGGTCCATTTTGGCAGGTCCAATGGGATATTGTCCAAAAGGACAATATCAAGGGTAGGATCTTTGCAGTGTTGAGGAGCAGAAGGACCTTGGGTTCTGGGTCCATAGGACTCTTAAATCGGCCTCGCAGGTGGAAGATGTGGTCAAGAAAGCATATGGTGTGTTAGCCTTCATTAATCAAGGGATTGAGTTTAGGAGTCGGGAGATATTGCTGCAACTTTATAAGACCCTTGTCAGACCCCACTTGGAGTAGTGTGCGCAGTTCTGGTCACCTCACTACAGGAAGGATGTGGAAGCTATTGAAAGGGTGCAGAAGAGATTTATACAGATGTTGCCTGGACTGGATGGCATGCTTTATGAAGATAGGTTGAGGGAGCTAGGTCTCTTCTCCCTGGAGAGACGAAGATTGAGAGGTGACCTGATAGACGTTTATAAAATGTTGAGAGGTATAGATAGGGTGAATTCTCAGAGGCTATTTCTTAGGCTGAAATGGTCACTATGAGAGGACATAGGTTTAAAATGCTGGGGAACAGGTACAGAGGAGATGTCAGGGGTAAGTTTTTCACTTAGAGGGTGGTGAGTGGATGAAATTGGCTATTATCAGTGGTGGTAGAGGTGAACTCGCTGGGGTCTTCTAAGAGACTTCTGGATGAGTACATGGGATTTAATGGGATTGAGAGTTAGAGATAGGCCTGATAGGTATGGATATGATCGGTGCAACTTGTGGGCCGAAGGGCCTGTTTGTGCTGCAATGTTCTATGTCAAATTCTGCCAGATTTGCACTCAGCTATAGCTAGAGGTATTGATGGGATCTATCAATGGCTTGGCGAAAGGTATGTTGGGTACCTTAATTTCCCTCCAAGAAGTCAGACAGGGTCTCTCGGGCATCCACAGTGAGGAGCAGCAGCTGGAATCTCCAAGGTTGTCCATTCCGGTGATTCCGAGAGAGTCCTGTCTTTCACAGTCTCCTCTGCCTGTGACCTCATCATCTCCAGCCAGACATATCGAGGAGGGTGCACCTATTCCACGGCAGGACATCCTAAGCAGGTCAGGGCCCTCCAGCTCCAGACCATCTAGAGGACAGCTGCTAAATTCATTGAAGACAGCAAAGCATACCAGTCAGCAGACTGCCTCCACCTCTGCTGCAAATATCAAGAATACACCAAGATCTGGAGGCTGGATTAGAAGAATTAAGGAATTTTGAAATCACTTCTGAGTCACCTGTTTTCAATCATTGTAATTATTATATACCTTTGTAAATGTATTTAATGTTCATGAAAATAGTGTAGTAATTTGAAAGTGTCACATGCATGCATCTATGTGCCCTCTTATTGTGAGAATGAGCCATTCTCCATTCACAGTTCACCTCCCTTTGAGAGCCTTAGATTCAAGTGATGTATATCTGACACGTGAATACTCATGAATACTGATTCTACCTGGGTCCAATGTTAGTCAGATGTGAGAAACTCTTTATTGAAATATTTTCAAAATGCATTAGAAACCATACACCTTACAAGACAGCTGGGCTAGGAGGTGCTGCGCCCTTTTCTCCCTCCTCAATCAGATCAATGTCATCAGGAAGGCAACATTGAATTCCCTTCTGTCTGAAAAATGATAGATTCAAGAGATTAATGAACACTGGACAAATTTATAGTAGGCTTCTCACTAGTACACAAAAAGACAGTGTCATGCTCCAGAGTTGCATCTGTGTTAATGGGTAATGGCCTTTCAGCTGAGGCACACATTCATTTATCTTGGTGCCCACGATGCCAACCCTGATATTTATATCTCAATGCCACAGCAAAAGTCTTGAATGCGTTACAAATTATGTGATCTTACCAAAGGAGCTCCTACAATCTATTCTCTTATGTGCTGATCAATCTTAACATGCACTTCAGCAATGACACAGCCCTTTGGCTGTGATCCATGTCAGTTGGAGAAATCATACTACAGGCTTTTATTGATAGTCTGGCACACGTACAACCTCTATGGTTCTGATACGTTTGCTTTTATTGACATTCTCCTTACCTCCCCTTTGAAGCTCATTATAGAGTGACTACAAAGTGAAGCCGGTGACTCCTGCAATGCAAACAAAAATTGGCTTCAGTGGAACCTTCTTAATGAAATCTTCCAATTTTCTATCAGCCAACTCAATTTCAATGTTTTGACTTCAAGTAGATTGAGGCTGCCCCTTGAAATGGGACCCTGAGTGCAATTCTTGAATCCTCCCACTCTGACCCCAACATCTCCTGTCCAGATTCTTTCCCACTTTTGATTTGTCACTATGGTATGAGACCAGCCTCCCTCTGTAAATGTTATTGTCCCTTCAATATTTCTGGAACCCCTCGTAGAGTTCTCTCCTATTATTCTCCATTCCAGTAATCCTGGATTCTATAGTGAATGTGGTCGATGTTTCAACCCTCCTTCCTGAACTATTGAACTACCTCACTATTGAAGTCCTAATACCCACTGCAGACCTCACTCCCCCCCATCTCAAGGCTGTGGGCATGGTCACATACAGAGAAACTCAGGAAATATTCAAATACCCTCCCTCCCTTTTTTGTATTATAGTTTCCTCCTTTACAGGCTGCAAATGTCCCATCTGCAGCCAAGTACCATGCCGGACAAGACAGTGGCTTGCAACACTAAAGTCATGACTGTACCCTGAATACCAAGCTAAATATTATGGCAATTAAGCACACAGTTTTTGCCTCTCCTTGAAATAGGGAGCATGATGTGCATAGCCCTATAGCTTGGCATGCAAAGCCATGGAACGCCTTTACTCTCATACACTAACCATTTGGCCCCAGATCAGGGACTTTGACTGCCTTTCAATGATCTCTCCCATTTCTTCTTTATTGCTAACAACATAATGTCTTTCTACCCTCCCCATCTTCCAGTTGGTCTGTATGTAATTTGTACATTATATGCAAACCTTTCCACTTCCCCACCTCTGTGCAAGCCTAACCCTTTTCTACAACACTAACACAACCTCCCTTCTTATTCCGGAGTCTACATGCATCCTCTCCAATTCATGCCGTTCTGTTCCCATTCCACCTTATGTGACACAGTGGCTAGCCTCACAGCACCAAGGGTCCAGGTTCAATTCCAGCCTCGGGTGACTGTATGGAGTTTGCACATTCTCCCTACGCCTGCGAGGCTTTTCTTCAGGTGTTCCAGTTTCCTCACACATTCCGAAAAACATGTTGGTTAGGTGCATTGGCTATTTATCATCAGTGCATCCAAACAGGCACTGGAGTGTGGTAACGAGAGGATTTTCACAGTAACTTCATTGCAGTGTTAATGTAAGCCAACTTGTAACACTAATAAATATACTTTAAAGCTCTACTGCATATGTATTCCAGTCTTTAATGTTGAGTTTCAGCTTCCCTACCTCAGCTGTCTTTAGCCTGCTTTTGTCTCCACCCATCCCCTCCAATTTCACCATTGTCTCCCATGTCTCTGTCTTGGTTCTCCCCACCCCTCCAACCACATCATTGCCCATTGCACTCTCCAACCTGCTATCTCCCGCCCCCCGCCCTCCGTCTGTCTCCATTCACACTTTCCTTGGTTTTAACAGTTCAGGTCCCTGTTTTATATGCAACTCTGCTTGAGTCCTGAGATAGATACAATCCCATAAAACAGAGGAAGCCAATGAGCAGAGTAAACTGAAACCTTCAACAGTATGAAGTCAGAACAGCACTGTCGTGGGTAAGTTTTGCATGTTGCATTCACCTTCAAGTAATAAGCAAAGTGAGGGCCAACAGCTTCATGCCACTTATATTCAAGCGTGTTTCTGACCAGTCTAATTTACCTCTGATTGGAAGCGGCTACATAATTCTGCTGAATTGTCGTTTTTAATGAGAATTAATTAGACAACAATGCATGCAAATTGGGTTTCCACCATGAATCAACGGGAAACCTGACCCATCAATGAAAGTGGAAAATTTGAAACTATTTCCCTGCTGATAGGTCTCTGATTTTCAGGTCCAGCATGGCATGAAACCCACTGCAGACTAGAGTGGATAATTCCACCCCATGTTTCTAGAATTTACTTTAAGTTGAATATTTTCTTTCCAGCCAGTGCTCTATTTTGTATGTATGGCTCAGCAAATCCTTCTCTGAATTCACTGAAACATCTTTCCAGCAAGGTACTTTAAGGAATTGTTTCTTTTGAAGAATAAGTTGAAATAATTTTCACTACATGGTTAAAAAAAAGTAATTTCCTCACTTGTTCAGATGCTACTGTTCTCATTTCAATCTGTACAATGGAGGTGTTTGTAGAAAACTACTTTGAGTGTAAGCCAGGTGTTAGAAGTCCCAGGTCGATGTATCTTCCATCATTTTCATCTTTGTTTTGTGACAATAATGCCTGGTATCTTCCCAGATTTGCCTAGTGGTTTGCTGAGTGGGACACAATTGGATCACAGGTCAGAAATCATAGAAACAGAAGTAAATCAGTTAACTTCTTCAACCTATTCCACCATTCAGTGAGATAATGGTCATCTGCAACTTAAGTTCATATACATCATATGATCAAGTTCATATGATGCCTTTGCATCATATTCCAAATGGTTATGGTGAGCTGAATTCAGATTTAAAATTGATATAATATAGCATATTATATCATAGTCATAGATAGCAGTGGGAAGTTGTGCGTGGAGCCTGAAGAGATTGGCGAGGCACTGAATAAATATTTCTCTTCGGTATTCACGCAGAGTGCTGGAAATGTAGCTGTGGAGAGCACTGAGGTACAGGGTTGCAAATTGGGGAGTTTTGTAGTAGATAGGGAGGATGTGTTAGAAATTCTCGAGGGTTTGAAGTTGGATAAGTCCCCTGGGCCGGACGGGATTTACCCTAGGATTCTCTGGGAGGCAAGAGAGGAGATTGCAGAGCCTCTGGCTCTGATCTTCAGGTCCGCGTTGGTTACGGGTGTGGTTCCGGAGGACTGGAGGATGGCGAATGTGGTCCCATTGTTTAAGAAGGGGAAGAGAGACCTTCCTGGGAATTATAGGCCAGTGAGTCTTACTTCTGTGGTGGGAAAGGTATTGGAGAGAATTATTAGGGATAGGATTTATAGTTATTTAGAGAGAAATGAATTGATTGGGGATAGTCAGCATGGTTGCGTGAAGGGTAGGTCATGCCTTACTAACCTCATTGAGTTTTTTGAGAAAGTGACCAGAGAGGTGGATGGGGTTAAGGCGGTTGATGTAGTATATATGGACTTTAGTAAGGCTTTTGATAAGGTGGCCCATGGAAGACTTCTACAGAAAATGCAGATTTGTGGAATAGAGGGTGATTTAGCTAATTGGATTAGAAATTGGCTGGCAGATAGAAGACAGAGGGTGGTTGTTGATGGGAGATATTCATCGTGGAGTTCGGTGACGAGTGGTGTGCCTCAGGGGTCTGTTTTGGGGCCCCTGCTGTTTGTAATTTTTATAAATGATCTGGATGAGGTTATTGAGGGATGGATCAGTAAATTTGCAGATGACACTAAAGTTGGTGGAGTGGTAGATAGTGAAGAGGGGTGTTATAGTTTACAGAGTGACTTGGACAAGTTGCAGAGCTGGGCCGAGAGGTGGCAAATGGAGTTTAATGTGGAAAAGTGTGAGGTAATGCACTTTGGCAGGAACAATAACTGTGTAGAGTATAGGGCTAATGGTAGGGCTCTTAATAGTGTTGAGGAACAGAAGGATCTTGGTGTATGTGTCAATAGATCCCTGAAAGTAGGCAGTCAAGGGATAAAGTTGTTAAGAAGGCATATGGAGTCTTAGCTTTTATTGGTAGGGGGATTGAATTTAGGAGCCGCAGCATCATGTTGCAGCTGTAAAAAACTCTAGTGCGGCCGCACTTGGAGTATTGTGTGCAGTTCTGGTCGCCACATTATAAGAAAGATGTGGAGGCATTGGAGAGGTACAGAGGAGGTTTACCAGGATGTTGCCTGGTATGGAGGGCAGGTCCTATGAAGAGAGGTTGAAGGATTTGAGGTTGTTTTCGTTAGAAAGGAGGCGGCTAAGGGGGGATCTTATTGAAACATATAAGATAATTAGAGGTTTGGATAGGATGGACAGTGATAGCCTTTTTCCTAGGATGGAAAAAGCTAGCACGAGGGGACACAACTTTAAATTAAGGGGTATGAGTTATAGGACGGATATCAGAGGTAGGTTCTTACTCAAAGAGTGATTAGGGAGTGGAATGCCCTGCCTGCAGCTGTTGTAGATGCGCCAAGTTTGGTGGAGTTTAAGAGGTTAGTTGATAAGTATATGGATGAGAAGGGAATGGTTTAGTTAGGAGGGGCATTGCTTTTTATTTTGGTCGGCACAACATCGAAGGCCGAAGGGCCTGTTCTGTGCTGTATTGTTCTATAACATCAGTTACTTCATACAGAAGAGAATTTCAGCCTTCTGTTATCCCTTTTACATAGAAATGTTTCCTAATTCACTTTGGAAAGGCTGGCTCTAATTTTTGGACTATGACCCCTTGTCTTAGGTTTCCAAACCAGCAGAAATAGCCCCTCTCCACCTTACCTGTTCCCTTTAATATCTTGAAAAGTATGATCACATCATGCCTCAACCTTCTAAATTCCAGAAAATACAATCCTACTCAGTCTAATCTCTTCTTGTAATTTAACTTTTGAAGTTCAGGTACCATTCTGGTAAACATATGTGCAGGCCAGAGGGCAACATATGCTGCATTCCTTCTAAGGTCAATATATACTTCCTAAAGCAATGTAATGCCCAGAATGGCTTACAATATCTGGGTCTTGTTTAGCCAGTGTTTTACATAGTTGGAGCATAACTATATCTAGTTTTTCAGATGTTTTGTGATTTTGTTGTGGACTGTATTTTGATGCCTATATTACAGTCTTTCAATAATTCATTCTCAGATTGGAAGCAAGGAATGCTAAAGCAATAATTCAATCAATAGTTTCTATTATCATCATAAAAAGCAGGTCCTTGAGACTGAATTCCATCTGTTAACTCCCTCTTTGTTATCTGGTGTGGTTTCCAATAAGAATTTTAATTTGTAGCTGCTTGGTAGTGTAGAGAGTGTATCTTAAATTGTGGCCCAGTATTCTATAGTTCGTGCCAGCAAATGGATTTTTTCTAATAAAACATAATTTAGTTTCATGTTCATGTTCTCCTGCACATTCCTCATCTCTTTTTCATCTTATGTTGCTAGTAGGTTTTAGCAGATCTTTGTCATTTCATTTGATATTTTTCTCAATTTGCATGATGTTTAGTTTATGTCAGTTGCTTCGACACTGGCAGTTGAAAGTGACACTGATTATACTATCATTGGTGGGATATGTTCACCTCTGTGATATCCCACAGTTCAAAGCAAAGTTATGTAATTGAAAAACAGGTTTTTGCTGTGCTGCAATTAGCAGTAGACCACAAGGGTGCACTTCTATCATTATTTTATGGTGTATATCATTACTGTGCAATATCTATGGGTCCTCGTTTTAACTCAAATCATCAGAGTAGTTTTCACCTTTTGACATGTAAGGCCATTCATATTGTCTTAATTAGCTTGGTGTGTTAGTTCAGTTTGCTGGACAGTTGGTTTATGATGCAGAGTGATGCCAACAGCATGGGTTCAATTCCTGTGCTGTCTGAGATTATGTATGAAAGGCTACCTTCTCAATCTTGCCTATCACTTGAGATATGGTTCCTTAGGTTAAATTGCCACTGGTCAGCTTTCCTTTCAAAAGGGGAAAGCAGCCTGGAGTCATTTGGGACAGTGGTGACTTTTATTTCACTTTCTTGATTAATGTAGGCAGCTGTTTAGCAGTATTTAATATGGCAGCAACTTGCAGCCTGACCAGTAATTACAGTTTTTGGCCCAATGAGCCCGCGCCACCATTTTAACGTTCTCACTTCCAACCATGACCCTTGTCTATGTTTGTGGAAATCTGCATTGGAACAAAACTGGGGAGACAATTTAGGGACAATTTGTTTCACCAATCAACCTAAGAGCACATCTTTGGTGTGTGGGAGGAAACCGGAGCACCCGGAAAAAACCCACACAAACACGGGGAGAATGCGCAAACTTCCACAGATACAGGCCCAAATCCCTGTATCTGCACAGCAACAGTGATAGTCACTGAGCTGTTGTGTTGGCCATCAACTGGTCCAGTTCAAGTGTACACTTACGATGTGAAGTAATAGGCTACTCTCAAAAAATCCAAGAGCAGCCCTCTCACGACCCATCGCGTGTATGCCCCTTGTTGGACAACAAGGCAGACCGAAGTACCTGTACGATAAAATAGAAATACATCAGGAACATGCACAACTTACACAATTCCCAGGAACGTCCCAAGGCTGATGATCCCTATTTAAATCAGTCTACTATCCCTCCATCTCTATTCCGCTCATGTGCTTATCTAAGTATCTGTTAAATAACTGCAGCGTGCCTGCCTCCACCACTTTACTTGGCAGTGCGTTCCATATCCCCACAATCCTCTGTGTGAAAAACCTCCCTCTAACATCCAAATTATTCTTGGCCCCCCTCACCCTAAGCCGATGGCCCCTCGTGATATTTGATTCCAACCTAGGAAAAAACTTACCACAGTTTACTCTATCTATACCATTCATAATCTTGTACACCTCTATTAGATCTCCTCTCAGTCTCTGTCTTTCTAAAGAAAACAGTCCCAATTTGCCTAACCTTTCCTCATAACCCAGTCCTTCCATACCAGGCAGCATCCTAGTAAATCTCTTCTGCCCTCTCTCCAGAGTCTCCACGTCCTTCCGGTAGTAAGGCGACCAGAACTGGACACAGTATTCCAAATGAAGTCTAACCAACATCTGTACAACTCAGATGAGTTGTATAATTGCATCTGGAAATTGGCAGTTGCCAGCGTTGAGTATTGAGGCAGTTGCAGCGATGCCACCATTGTGGGGGTGCTGGTGTAGAGTGCCGAGACATCCATTGTGATGAGAAGTGCTCCTGGTTCAACTGCTCCATGTGTGCTGAGTTTCTGTAGGAATTCCGTAGTGTTGTGACAAAAGTTGGGGGTCGTTGTACGATGTTATAAAGAGGAGGGCCCCATTGCGCGATACGATGGACCAGCCAGGTGTGTTTGCCTTGAGGCAGTAGAGATCTCCAACGCGAGGAATATGTGAGATGAGAGCACAGAGGGTGTTCTGAAGGTCCGAATCAAAGATCTTGATCACTTTGTTGACTTGACAGATGTGTTCTTTGATCGGATCTGCGGGTAACTGTCTGTAGTGTTCCCTGTTGTTCAGTTGTTGGTACATAATCGGCCTCTGATTTCTAGGTAAGCGTTCTCTGAGGTGGCCTTCACAATACATGACAGCACAGAGTCGCTGAGCAGAGACTGATAGCCAAGTTCTGTGCACATGAGGATGGCCTCAACCAGGATCTTGGGTTCATGTCACACTATCAGTAACCCCATGACTTGACAAATCTCAATATTGTCCTGCCTAGACACAATACATACCTCTTTAACCTGTGCTTAATGCTCTCTCCCCTCATATTGTCTGTACCTTTAAGACTTGATTAGCTATAAAGACTCACATTCCAATCATTATTCTGTGAATTGAGTTTGTGTCTTTATATGCCCTGTTTGTGAGTAGAACTCCCACTCACTTGACGAAGGGGCAGCTAGCGCTCCAAAAGCTAGTGGCTTTTGCTACCAAATAAACCTGTTGGACTTTAAGCTGGTGTTGTGAGACTTCTTATTGTATTTATCCCAGTCCAACGCCAGCATCTCCACATTAGTCACCTTCCCAATAGCTATTTCCCCTTTTTGTGTCCCAGATCTGAAAAAGCCCCTTCCAATCTTTCCAGCCCCAAGCCTTCCTCGAATTTTATCTCTACCAATGGAGCAGGTTCTTTTTGTGGGGGGCTCTAGTGGGTGAGGATTGTGAGATTGGGCTTTCTTAAGTTTAGCCCCCCCCACAACATACCCTCCCTCCAAACTGGAAACATAATGATACCATAATAGAGATATCAAGCCCACAAACTGTGACAGTGATGCATAATACTGCCTTGAACTTCAGAGGTACTCTCAAGCATTTATCAAGCCTTCCCTGTACTTTCCTTGCACAATAATACACATAGAATAAGGGATAAATCACCCTTGCAAATTTCAAAAGCTCATTTTGCCTCTTCCTGCAATGTCTCCAGTTTCAATACACAATAGCAAAGTTGCTGCCCTTCATGACCATCTGTATCCAGACTGGTCAGGTGATTAAGTGAGATCTCCTCTTCCCATCATCTGACATCGTGACTAGTGATGGACACAGCCTGGAAGAGGGTGCAAAGTAAGTCATCATGGATATTCTTTCCTGCCTCTTCCCTCATTCCCTTCTCTCAGCCATCTATGGAGGAAAACATGCTGCAACATTTTCAGATCTTAACATTATGTGGATGATCAGTATTCATACCATCTGTGTTCACTGACAAAAAGTCTTAACTCTAAGCCAATGCAGAATTTCACATTTTTTGGAATAATAACTCCTGTCTCCAGTCAGTGCCTGATAATCTTGCTGAAAATAAAAATGTCTTTTTGGTTTTAACCTTCAGAGAATGGGTAGCCACCTGACACTTTCCCTTGCCAGTTGCTCCTTTAGATAAATAGAACAAAGAACAACACAGCACAGGAAACAGGTCCTTCGGCCCAACAAGCCTGTGTCGCCATTTTAACAGTGTGAGTTCCCTCTTCCACCTATAACCCTTGCCTATGCTTAAGGAAATCCACATTGGAAACCACATTGAAGGGAGACAATTTAGGGACAATTTGTTACACCAGTCAGCCTAAGAGCACATCTTTGGGGTGTGGGAGGAAACCGGAGCACCCGGAGAAAACCCACGCAAGCACGGGGAGAATGCGCAAACTCCCACAGATACTGGCCAAATCCATGTATCTGCACAGCACAGCGATAGTCACTGAGCTGTCGTGTTGCCCATCAGCATAGTTAGTTTAAGCGCACACTAACGACGTGAAGCACTAGGATACTCTTGAAACATCCAAGAGCAGCCCTCGCATGACCCACTGCATATATGCCCCTTGTTGGACAACAAAGCAGACCAAAGCACCTGTGGATTAAAAGAAAGAAACATCAATAACATGCACATCTTATGCAAACATTCAAGGGAATCCCCAGAAGTTC
The DNA here is from genome assembly GCA_024679065.1 of Sphyrna mokarran. Lineage (NCBI taxonomy): Eukaryota > Metazoa > Chordata > Chondrichthyes > Carcharhiniformes > Carcharhinidae > Sphyrna > Sphyrna mokarran. The sequence goes on along the minus strand of JAGIQG010000007.1, from coordinate 109,580,737 downwards.
AAAAGTAAAACAAATGAGCCAGAAAATATTTTGGAAGGTCCATAGGAAACAATTGATTCCCAGGAATGTCCCAAGGTTCTTGATCCCTATTTAAAACAGTCTCCTATATCCTTCCATCTCTATTCTGCTCATGTGCCTATCTAAGTGTCCCTTAAACAACTCTAGCGTGCCTGCCTCCACCACCTTACTTGGCAGTGCATTCCGTACCCCCACAACCCTCTGTGTGAAAAACTTCCCTCTAACATCCGAATTATACCTCATCCTCCTCACCCTAAGCCTATGGCCCCTCTTAATATTAGTTTCCAATCTGGAAAAAGCTTACCACTATTTACTCGATCTATACCCTTCGTAATCTTATACATCTCTATTAGATCTTCCCTTATTCCATGTCTTTCTAAGGAAAACAGCTCCAATTTGCCCAATCTTTCCTCGTAACCCGGTCCTTCCATACCTGGCAGCATCCTGGTCAACCTCCTCTGTACTCTCTCCAAGTCTCCATGTCCTTCCGGTCGTAGGGCGACCAGAACTGGACGCAGTACTCCAAATGACGTCCAACCAACGTTCTATACAACTGCAACATTACACGCCAGTTCTTGTACTCTATACCCCTCCCTATAAAGGCTAGCATACCATAAGCTTTCTTCTCAACCTTCTCCACCTGTACTGTCACCTTCAGAGACTTGTGCACTTGCATCCACAGGTTCCTCTGCTTTTCTATACTCTTAATAGGTCTACCCTTTATCATATAACTCCCCTATATGTTATTTCTCCCAAAATGCATCACCTCCCATTTATCAGGATTAAATTCCATCTGCCATTTATTTGTCCAACCTACCAGCCTATCTACAGCCTGATGTATTGCCTGCCATTGCTCCTTGTTGTCTTCGAGTGCAGCTATCTTTATGTCATCTGCAAACTTGCTGATCACACCATGTACTTCCACTTCCAAGTCATTTCTATATATTACAAATAGAAGAGGTCCCATACTGAGCTCTGCAGCATCCCACTAGTGACTGACCTCCAGCTAGAAAAACATTCTTCCACTACTACTGTCTGTCTCCTATTACCAAGCCAGTTATTAATCCATCTAGATACCTGTCCTTGTATTCCATAACCCCTAACCTTTTCAACCAACCTACCACGAGGGACTTTGTCAAATACCTTACTGAAATCCATATAGATGACATTAACGGCTCGTCCTTCGTCGACCGTTTTTGTCATCTCAAAAAATTCTACTGGATTCATAAGGCATGACCTCTCCTTAACAAAGCCATGCTGAGTATCCCTAATCAGATCGCAATGCTCTAAGTGCCTATGCATCCTGTCTCTAAGAATCCCCTCCAACAGCTTCCCTACCACTGATGTCAAACTCACTGGTCTATAATTGCCAGATTATCCCTACTATCTTTTTTAAACAACGGTACCACGTTCACTATTCTCCAGTCCTCTGGGACATCATTTGTATCCAAAGAAGAGACAAAGATTTGCGTCAGAAGCCCAGCAATTTCATCTCTCACCTCCCTAAGCAGCCTGGAATAAATGCCTTCAGGCCAATGTCTGTGATTGTTACAAGTCACGGCCAAAGTTTTGGCCATTGAACATCCTGCCCTCCATCTGTGATTAGGCAGAGGAGTGACAATCCAGTAATGTTAATGGTTTAAAACCCATCTTGTAGCTATTAATCGGTTTTTTTGCCATTCTATATCACCTGCTGCGAGGGTGGGCGTTGGAAGATTAGCTCAGCTTTCTGTGCTGGGCTTGAATTTGATCAATAAAAGTTACTCAATTATATAATTTAAGTAATTCCATAATACACGACACTTGAACCAGATGTATGGCCAATTCATCTAACCTGCACTTCTTTGGATTATGGGAGGAAACTGGAGCATCTGAAAGAAACTCATGCAGAGAAATACTGTCTTTTGTTTTAGCCATTTGTGGGACATGATTATCACTGACTGGCCAGCATTTATTACCTAGTTGCCTAAGAGCAACTGAGAATTAACCATATTGCCATGTGTCTGGAATCACAAGTATATAAGAACATCAGATTTCCTTCCCTAAAGGACATTAGTGAACCAGATGGGTTTTTCTGACAATCGTTTCATGATTGTCAGTAGATTTCATAATTCCAGACATTTGTTACTGAATTCAAATTCCACCATCTACCTTGGCAAGATTCGAACCTCGGTCCCCAGAACATTAGCTGAGTTTCTGGATTAATAGTCTAGTGATAATACCACTAGGTCATCGCCTCCCCTATTTTATCCATCAATAATGTTAATTATATTCCCACATGAAAAAGAAACTTATGGTAATCCTTTGGTACAGATTGGCATTGTTCTATTCACATTGAAACTCAAATATGTATACATCAGGTTTTTCTGGATGATAAGTCTAATGTAAAAGTAGAAAATTAAAATGTAGTTAAGCAGGAATTAAATAATACACTGATATACTTTTGATCTAATATTATTTCTGCTCTTATAATAATGTTTCCTTCCTAAGAACATTAGCACTGATGAGAAAATCCACTAATTTGGGGCTACTATAATTTTGTTATAGATCATACAGAACTTTCTTTTGACATGAATTAAACAGAACAAGTTCTGATTTCATGTTCAAACTTCAGGTCATAATTTGACACATAAAGAGTAATTTCTGAACTTGCACTCCTGGGAACCTTACCCACGGATAGTATACGTCAGAAATTTGAACATTTGAGTTTCATGACTTTCCAATCATTTGTTAAATGCTGAGAAGATTATGCGTTATAGATGTCTGAATCTCAGTAATATCTGACCACATGAGACTTCCTGTCAAAAACATAAAGTCAGAGAATTACTTTTGTGCCCATATTATTTAAAAACAGTCCAAAATAACTCATCCATTAACATTACAACAATATAAATCAGAGATGACCAAAATTTTTGTCTTAATTTGCTACATATTGTTACAGACAGGGGCGAGATGAGAGGGATGGTTTCCCTTTTTTTTCACTTCTTCACTGACCAAGACAGCTTGTTTTAACAAAATGTTTCAAATTCTGAGGACTGTAACTGTCAAGAACAGACAAATGTCAGTTTTTCTCAAGTTCAAGAAAAAAGATTATCATTTATTGTTCAACACCCACATATGCATGATACTCATTCTCCCACTCATACAGATACACATACGGTCACAAAAAGATTGTGATTACAAAAGTAGCATGCATCTAGGTCTTCAGATTTCAGAAGTTCTATGTTGCACTGGCTTTTCCTTGGGGTGAAGGCTTGAAATGGGCTGTAATTCTTCCTTGCGAACAAAAGGTTTTCGAAGGATGGATTTGCTGTTGACTTACGTTCGCAGTAATGGATTTTTCTTATTCCACACCAGTCAAGCGCAATAGTGAAGCCTGTACCACAGCCCAGGTATAGATCCTTAGGTAGAGATTTCAAGACCAATCGAGTCTCTGTCAACATATGGCTTAAAAGCAATTGTTCATTTTTTTTGTTTTTCTTTCAATTCAATCAAATCAAGTCCAATTCAGAGTCTCAACAACTTGAGACATTACTAATCCAAGCTGCCAAGACAGGGCTCTCACTTCCTGTCTTGGGCTTGATCTACACGCTCCAAGCTGATTGGAGTCGGCATAGCTCCTCCTCCAAGGCTTGATCTTATGCGCATCTTAGCCAAAAGGCCAAGATGTCTCTTTTAAAAATTGCTTCAAATGAAGCTAAGATGTAACCTAATGACTTCAACCAAGTACAGCATGTCAGTGCGACACTTGATCTAACCCAAAAAACAAGAAGGCAGACACTCCTCATCACAATGGATATCTTGGCACTCGACACCAACATCCCTCATGAAGGTGGCATTGCTGCAACTGCCTCAGTACTCATCGCTGGTCTTCACCTTCAACAACCAGTTTTTCATCCAGACACACAGAACAGCCATGGGGACCAAATTCGCACCTCAACATGCCAAAATTTTCATGCACAGGCTGAAACAAGACTTCTTCACTGCACAGGACCTTCAACCGATGCTGTACATTAGATACATTGGTGATATTTTCTTCCTTTGGACTCATGATGAACAATCACTGAAACAATATATGATGACATCAACAAGTTCCATCCTACCATTAGACTCACTAAGGACTATTCTCCAGAATCGGTTGCATTCTTGGACACACGCATTTCCATCAAGGACAGTCACCTCAGTACCTCACTATACTGCAAGCCCACAGATAACCTCACAATGCTCCACTTTTCCAGCTTCCACCCTAAATACGTTAAAGAAGCCATCCCCTACAGACAAGCCTTCCATATACACAGGATCTGCTCAGATGAGGAGGATCGTGACAGACACCTCCAGATGCTGTGCTGAAAGATGGCCTCATAAGAACAGGATATGGCGCTTGACTCATTGATCAACATTTCCAATGTGCCACAGTGAAAAACCGCACCGACTTCCTCAGAAGACAAACATGGGGCACGATGGACAGAGTATCCTTCGTCATCCAGTGCTTTCCCGGAGCGTAGAAGCTACAATGTCTTCTACAGAGTCTTCAACATTTCATTGATGAAGACGAACATCTCGCCAGGGCCATCCCCACACCCCACTTCTTGCCTTCAAACAACCACACAACCTCAAACAGACCATTGTTCGCAACAAATACCCGGCCTTCAGGAGAACAGTGACCACAATACCACATAATCCTGCCGCAGCAACCTCTGCAAGACATGCCGGATCATCGACATGGATGATATCATCACATGTGAGAACACCATCCACCAGGTACACAGCAACTCAGCCAACATTGTCTACCTAATACATTCAGGAAAGGATGTCCCGAAGCACAGTGCATTGGGGAGACCATGCAGACGCTATGACAATGGATGAATGAACATCACTCGACAGTCATCAAACAAGACTGTTCCCTTCCTGATCACAAACACGTCAGCAGTCACAGGCATTTGGCCTCTGACCTTCAGCTAAGCGTTCTCCAAGATGGCCTTCACGGTACACGACAGCGCAGAGTCGCTGAGCAGACACTGATAGCCAAGTTCCGCACATGAGGACAGTCTCAACCAGGATCTTGGGTTCATCTTGCACTATCTGTAACCCCATGACTTGCCTGGGTTTGCAAAACCTCACTTACTATCTTGTCTGGAGACAATACACGTCTCTTTAACCTGTACTTAACGCTCTCTCCACTCACATTGTCTGCATCTTTAAGACTTGAATAGCAGGTTAGTTGTAAAGACTCGCATTCCAATCAGTAATCTGTAAACTGTCTGTGCTGTTATATGCTCTGTCTGAGGCCAGAACTCTTCATTCACCTGATGAAGGGGCGAACCCAGAAAGCTTGTGAGTTTACTGTCAAATAAATTGGTTGGACTTTAACCTGGTGTTGTGAAACTTCTTACTGTGTTTACCCCAATCCAGTGCCGGCATCTCCACATCAAAGCTATTTTTGACAGTCTGCTCAAAATACGCTTTCTTAAATTTTATTATTAGAAATTTAGTTCTTGTCATGTAACCAGAGCATCTCTTTCTGTTGTCTTCATAGTTTCTGATGGTTAGACCATTGTCAGCAATGGAATTCGGGTATCACTCATCGGCATATCATCTTGATAAAATAAAGCTTTTCACATTCATTTTCTGATTTCCATTTAGGAGTCAAAAAGTTTGCAGCAATATTGTGAAACTTGTCGTTTTAATAAGTTAGAGAAGAGCAATCATTAACCATAGGAAGGGTCATTTGCATTTTAATTACTTCTCAAAGATGTATCCAGAAAGATTGTTTATATTTTAATGCATTCTCCAAGTCTTGTGCAGACATGAAAGTTGACAGTTCCATGCATATGGAAGAAAAGTGAAGATCACCTGACCTCTCAATTCCATTTTGTTTTATAAAATGTGTTGAATTCAGGTTTGTATTTAATATGTTCATTGTTGCAATCAGGTGAGGTGGGGCTGAATTCCCGCATTTCTTAGTTGACCTCAATAATATTTTCTAAGTGGATATTCTTATCAATTCTGTGAAAATGCAGCAGAAGGATCCTGAGACAGAGATCAATAGCATCTAGAGGAGAGTGTAGGATGAGGGCACCAAACCAGGCAGTCAACAGCACCTAGAGGAGAATACAAGAAGAGAACCCTTGAGCTTCAGGTTTCAGAGCTCAAGCACTTGCTAGAGTCATTGCAGTGCAGTCTTCTGTTCAGGACAGGGATCATCCAGAAGTTGTGGTCCACACTGGGAGCTCAGAAAGCTATTGAAAAATAGGACTTCTAAAGCAGTAGAAATATAGAAACTAGAAGCAGGAGTACGCCATTGGCCTTTAGAGCCTGCTCTGCCATTCATTTTGATCATGACTGATCATCGAGTTCAATATCTTGATCCCCCTTACTCCATATTCCTTGATCCCTTTACTCCCAAGAGTTGTATCTAATTTCTTCTTGAAATAGACAATGTTTTGGGTTCAAATAGATTCTGTAATCATGAATTCCATACATTCACCACCCTCTGGGTGAAGAAATTTCTTCTTGCTTTAGTTCTTATCCTCAAACAATGACCCATAGTTCTGGACTCCCAACATTGGAAACATATCTGGAATATTGTGTGCAATTTTGGTGTCCATGTCTGCCATCACAGGAATCAGCCTGGTAAACCTTCGCTGTACTCCCTCTATAGCAAGGACATCCTTCCTCAGATATGGACACCAAAACTACACACAATATTTCAGATCTGGCCTCAGCAATGTCCTATACAATTGCAACAAAACATCACTATTTCTATACTCAAATCTTCTTGCTGTGAAGACCAACATACCATTTGCCTTCTTAGAACAAAGAACAAAAAACAAAACAGCACGGGAAACAGGCCCTTCAGCCCAACGCGCCCGCGTCGCCACCCCGACATGCCCATCTCTACCCGTAATCCCTGTCTATGTTTATAGATCTATGGATTAAAAACCAAACTTGGGAGAATTTAGGGAGAATTTGTTTTGCCAATTAGCCTAAGAGCACATCTTTGGGATGTGGGAGGAAACCGGAGCACCCGGAGAAAACCCCCGCAAGCACGGGGAGAATGCACAAACTCCCACAGACACAGGCCCAAATCCATGTATCTGCACAGCACAGCAATAGTCACTGAGCTGTCGTATTGCCCATCAAATGGTCCAGGTCAAGCGTACACTAACGACGTGAAGCACTAGGATACTCTCGAAAAAAATCCAAGAGCAGCCCTCTCACGACCCATCGCGTGTATACCCCTCATTAGACAACAAGGTGGACCAAAGCTCCTGTAGGATAAAAACAAGTACATCAATATCATCATCTATTTACACACTTCCCAGGGACTGCCAAGGCTCATGATCCCTATTTTAAATCAGTTTTCCCATTCTGTTCATGTGCCCATCTAAGTATTTCTTAAATAACTCCAGAGTGCCTACCTCCACCACTTTACTTGGCAGCGCATTCCATACCCCCACCACTCTCTGTGTGAAAAAACTCCCTCAAGCATCCAAATTATACCTTACCCCCCTCACTAAGCCCATGACCCCTCGAGCTATTCGAGTCCATCCTAGGAAAAAGCTTAACCCTGCTTGAAGTACCTGCACACTTACTTACAGCGACATGAGGACCCCAAGGTCTTGTTGACCATCTACCTCTCTCAATTTACACCCATTCAAGTAATAACCTGTCTTCCTATTATTGCTACCAAAGTGGATAACCTCATATTTATCCGTATTTTACTGCATCTGCCATGCAGATGCCCACGCAGTCAGCCTGTAAAAATCAAACTGAAGGATCTCTGCATCCTTCTCACAGCTCACTCTCCCATCCAACTTTGTATCATCTGCAAATTTGGAGATTACCTGCTTCCAAATTATTAATATATAATGTGAACAGCTGGAGTGCTAACAAGTTCCCTGCGGAACTCTCTAATCACTGACTGCCAATCAGAAAAAGACCCATTTATGCCAACTCTTTGCTTCCTATTTGCTAACCAGCTTTCTATCCAACTCAAGATATTACCTGCAATCCCATATGCTTTAACTTTACATAGTGGTCCCACTAGCTTACTTTCATACTCAAGTTTTCCCTTCTTACTCAATCCCTTGGTCCTCTTTTGTTGAATTTTAAACTGTTCCCACTTCTCAGGCCTATTGCTTTTCGTTGCGAATTCGAATCTGAAACTATCTCTAATTTTTCTTGTAAGCCATGGTTTGGCCCCAGTTCCCTTACCACCGTGCACCAAACAAGAATAAACAACTTCTGGAGTTTACCTATTCGGCCCATCTGTACTGACCACAATCCCACCCACGCCTGATCCGCATAACCCTGGCTAATCGCCCTGACACTAAGGGGCAACTTAGTGTGGCCAATCCACCTAACCCACACATCTTTGGAAGCCAGGGAGTAAATAACAAATGAGCAAAGAAAATTACAGCACAGGACCCTCCAAGCCTGCACTGACCATGTTGCCCAACTGAACTAAAACCCCCTAGCCTTCCAGAAACCATGTCCCTCTATTCCCATCCTATTCATGTATTTGTCAAGATGCCCCTTTAAAGTCAGTACCTTATCCACTTCTACTACCTCTCCTGGCAACAAGTTCCAGGCACCCATTACTCTCTGCGTAAAAAATCTGCCTCATACATCTCCTTTAAACTTTATCCCTCGCACCTTAAACCTGTGCCCCCTAATAATTGACTCTTTCACTCTGGGATAAAGCTTCTGACTATCCACTCTGTCCATGCCTCTCATAATCTTGTAGACTTCTGTCACGTCAGCCCTCAACGTTCATCGTTCCAGTGAGAACAAACCAAGTTTCTCCAATCTCTCCTCATAGCTCATGCCCTCTAGACCAGACAAAATCCTGATAATTTTTTCTGTACTCTCTCCAAAGCCTCTACATCCACATGCTCTGAAGCTCATTTTCCAATCCTGAGTTAGCATAGGTGAGGTACCAGATGATTGGAAGCCTACAAATTCTGTACTATTATTTTAAAATTGTTGAAGGAATGGCCCAAAAACTATAGGCTGGTTAGTCTGACTTCAGTAGTGAAAACATCATTGGAAACAATTCTGACAGACGGGATAAACTGCACTTCGAAAGGCACAGATTGATCAGATATAATCAGCATGGTTTGTTTGGGAAAGATAGTATTTTAACCTGCAAGATATGGACCCAGTGCAAGACTGTGGGATTAAAATGACCAGCTAGTTTCTTTTTCCAACTTTTTTTGCTGGCGCTGACACAATGGGCTGACTGGCCTGTTTCTGCACCATAACCTTTCTATAGTTCTATGAATATTAAATGATTTGTCTGCTGTGACAATACAATACACAGAAAAGTTTCCCTTTGTTTTAACCCAGTCTAAGAAAAATAATAAAAAGACTCCAACTTTCTGACACACACACTCAAAGTTCACACACATACAAGCAGATTAATAGAACATTAGGAAAGAGTAAGCAATTTAAAGTCCGTTGACGTTAAAGGTATACAGGTTCTTGAAGCTTGGTGAATTGGTTGGATTCAGGCTGAGCTTAGTGGTCCTTCTGAGTCAACATTTAGGTGGTTTAAAGAAGTAAAAGGACAATTTATAAATTCATAGAATCACAGAACCCCCACAGTGCAGAAGGCCATATGACCCAAGGAGACTGCACTGACAATAATCCCAATCAGATACTGTCCCCGTAACCCCAAGTGTTTACTTTGCCAAGGGGCAATTTAGCATGGCCAATCAATCTAACCTGCATACATTTGGAGTATGGGAGGAAACCAGAGTCCCCAGAGAAAACCCATGCAGACATGGGAGAATGTGCGAACTCCAAAACGACAGTCACCTAAGACCAGAATTGAACTTAGGCCCCTGGAGCTGTGAGGCAGTAGTACTAACCACGGTGCCACCATACTGCCCTTATATTTGAACTCCTTTTTATGTGCCGCCTGATATTCTTCTGAATATAACAACTATAGAGTTTTAAAATTTCCACCTACACCACATGGAGAGTCACAAAACAGCAGACAGGTTTTGAAACTTGCAGGTTGTCTCGGGGAAGAGAAAAAGAGATACTCACATGGGGATCTTGCTTCTTGAACATTTCAAGTGTCTGTCCTGGACTACAGAGAAAACAAGTACTTAACCACACAGAAGGTTAGCTGGCTTGTCACTTGATTCTCGCTCCAACTATCCAGTGACCCAAATATTGTCATGGCTAGTGTATTCCAGCTGTAAATTGTTATAAATTGATTAGATTATGTTGGGAATTCTTCTCTCAGCCAGACTCTTTTAACTGATGTGATTATGTCTAACGTTAGTTCCCCAACCAACTGAGGTCTGGACATCTTGCAAATGTCATGATATAAAGATGCCGGCATTGGATTGGGGTGGTAAGAATCGTTGTGGCACGTCGGAACTGTCGATCGATGAGTCGAGCGCCATACATCAAGGACGGTCACCTCAGCACCTCACTGTACCGCAAACCGACAGACAACCTCACAATGCTCCACTTCTCCAGCTTCCACCCTAGACATGTTAAAGAAGCCATTCCCTATGGACAAGCCTTCCGTATACACAGAATTTGCTCAGATGAGGAGGATCGTGACAGACACTTCCAGACACTGAAGGATGCCCTCGTGAGAACAGGATATGGCGCTCGACTCATCGATTGACAGTTCCGACGTGCCACAACGATAAACCGCACTGACCTCCTCAGAAGACGAACACGGGACACGGTGGACAGAGTACCCTTTGTTGTCCAGTACTTCCCCGGAGCGGAGAAGCTACGACATATTCTCCGGAGTCTTCAACATATCATTGATGACGATGAACATCTCGCTAGGGCCATCCCCACCCCCCCACTTCTTGCTTTCAGACAACCGCACAACCTCAAACAGATCATTGTTCACAGCAAACTACCCAACCTTCAGGAGAACAGTGACCACAATACCACACAACCCTGCCACAGCAACCTCTGCAAGACATGCCGGATCACAGACATGGACGACATCATCAAATGTGAGGATACCATTCACCAGGTACACGGTACATACTCTTGCAACTCGGCCAACGTTGTCTACCTAATACGTTGCAAGAAAGGATGTCCCGAAGCATGGTATATTGGGGAGACCATGCAGACACTACGACAGCGGATGAATGAGCATCGCTCAACAATCACCAGGCAAAACAGTTCCCTTCCTGTGGGCGAACACTTCAGCAGACATGGGCATTCGGCCTCCGACCTGTGGGTAAATGTTCTTCAAGGGGGCTTTCGTGACACACGACAGCGCAGAGTCGCTGAGCAGAGACTGATAGCTAAGCTCCGCACACATGAGGACGGTCTTAACAGGGATCTTGGCTTCATGACACACTATCTGTAACCCCCGTAACTTGCCTGGGTTAGCAAAAAACCTCACTTACTGTGCTGTCTGGAGAAAATACACAATTCTCTAATCAATGCTCCGGATTCCCTTCACACACATTGTTAGCCACTTTAACACTTGAATAGCAGGTTAGATGTAAGGATTCGCATTGTAATCAGTAATCTCTGACTGTCTGTGCTGATGTGTGCTATTGCATTTGCCTGAGGAAGACATGGAGTGTTGAAAGCTCGCAATTTTACTATCAAATAAATCGGTTGGATTAAAAATTGGTATTGCTGAATTCTTACTGAGTTCTTGCAAATGTGGCAGGAGAGAGGGTTTGTTCTCATGCCACTAAGGTAATTGTCTTCAATAAACATTTGCAGACAAGGTAAATTCCACTTGGTCGTCTTGAAATTTAGAAGGTGCAATAATGCAAATGTACACCCATCTTTAACTATGTAAATGTAACTTAGGCTTTCTAAAAATTCAGTTAATGGACGGGATCGACTTGTTATGATGACTGTGGAGAAACATAACTGGCTCTCCTATGGACATCAGAGAATACAAGTTCCTCTATTGTGGGAATGCCCGATAGGGAAGGAGCAATGGGGGCTTTAAAACTGTTGGGTTCACTCAGGTCGGCAGTCAAAAGTTTTGGGGCTGACCTGCACTCTACAGCCATTGAACGGGATTCAAAATACGTTAAATAAAGGGTGACTGGTAACGGATTCTCTTAGTGTCAAAAGTAACGCTACTATGCAGCAACATTTACAGCAAAAGTCTTCCAAAGACAAGTGGAAACCATTTTGCCCCAAAAACAAAAATGTTTTGAACATTCGCTTGACCTACAATATAAAAGGCTATAAAACATGCAACTCATTACACCCATTTGGTAAAATTATTATATTGGTGAGGAGGAATGAAGTGAGCTTTTTGTCTTAACTCTGAACTATCTATGCTATTGAGACAAATATTTCCTTGGTAACAAAAATACCTCTTTTTGGTAAATTTGAAGCCTATGATGCCAGCATAGATAACTGGGTGCAATACGCAGAGTACATACATTATCTTTTTTGGGCCAACAGTTGATGGATGTGATTAAGGCTATTTTAACCCAAAACCTCCACAATACTCCAGGAATAATGCCTCAACACGGCAGGGTGAACCCCTTGGGAATGTCACTGAATTTCTGTAAGAAGTCTCACAACAGCGGTTAAAGTCCAAAAGGTTTATTTGGTAGCACGAGCCACAAACCTTTGGAGCACTGCCCCTTCATCAGATGAGTGGGAGTTCAGTTCACAAACAGGGTATATATAGATACAAACGCAATTTACAAATAATGGTTAGAATGTGAGTCTTTTTAGGTAATCAAGTCTTAAAGGTTCAGACAATGTACTCTCTTACAATGTGAGTGGAGAGAGCATTAAATACAGGTTAAAGAGATGTGTATTCTCTCCAGCCAGGAAGTTAGTGAGATTTTGCAAGCCCAGGCAAGTTGTGGGGATTATAGATAGTGTGATACGAACCCAAGATTCCAGTTGGGGACGTCCTCGTGTGTGCGGAACTTGGCTATCAGTTTTTGCTCAGCGATTCTGTGCTGTCATATGCTGTGAAGGCCGCCTTAGAGAACACTTACCAAAGATCAGATGCTGAATGCCCATGATTGCTGCAGTGTTCCCTAATGGGAAGAGAACACTTCTGCCTGGTGATTGTCGAGTAGTATTCATTCATCCATTATTGTAGCGTTTGCATGGTCTCCCCAATATACCATGCCTCAGGACATCCTTTCCTGCAGTGTATCAGGTAGACAATGTTGGCCGAATTGCAAGAGTATGTATCATGTACCCAGTGGATGATGTTTTCACGTGAGATGATGGCATCCATGTTGATAATCTGGCACGTCTTGGAGAGGTTGCCATCGCAGGGTTGTGTGGTGTCATGATCACTGTTCTCCTGAAAGTTGGGTAGTTTTCTATGGACAATGATCTATTTGGGAGTTGTGCGATTATCTGAAGGAAAGAAGCAGGGGTGTGGGGATGGCCTATGGCGAGATGTTCATCTTCATCAATGACATGTTGAAGGCTCCGGAGAAGATGTCGTAGCTTCTCCGCTCCTGGGAAGTACTGACAACAAAGAGTACTCTGTCCACTGTTGTCCCATGTTGTCTTCTGAGGAGGTCGGTGAGGTTTTTCTGCTGTGGCGCATCGGAACTGTCGATCAATGACTCAATCACCATATCCTGTTCTTACGAGGACATCTTTCAGCGTCTGGAGTCTGTTATGATCCTTCTCATCGAAACAGATCCTGTGTATACGGAGGGCTTGTGTATAGGGGATGGCTGTTTTAACGTATTTAGGGTGGAAGCTGGAGAAGTGGAGCATCATGAGATTATCCATGGGCTTGCGGTATACTGAAGAGCTGAGGTGACCGTTCTTGATGGGGATGCAACTGATTCTGGATAATAGTAGATTCCTGGTGAGTCTGATGGTGGGATGGAACTTGTTCATGTCATCATATAGTTGTTTCAGTAATTGTTTGCATCCAACCATGAGTCCAAAAGAAGAAAATGTCATCGATGTATCTAGTGTATAACATTGGTTGAAGATCCTGTGTGGTGAAGAGATCTTGTTTGAACCTCTGCATAAAGATGTTGGCATATTGAGGTGAATTTGGTCCCCATGGCTGTTCTATGGAGAATTCATAGAATCGATGAAGAATTGATTGTTAAAGGTAAAGACATTGTGGTTCAGGATGAAATAGATGAGTTATAAAATTGCATCTGGAGATTGGCACTTGTCAGCGTTGAGTAGTGAGGCAGTTGCAGCGATGCTACCGTTGTGGGGGATGCTGCTGTAAAATGCCGAGACATCTATTGTGACGAGGAGTGCTCCTGGTTCAACTGCTCCATGTGTGCTGAGCTTCTGTAGGAAGTCGATAGTGTCGCGACAGAAGCTGGTGGTTCTTTGTACAATGGGTTTCAGGATGCCCTCAACGAAGCCAGAGAAGTTTGTGCACAGGATCTCATTGCCTGATGCAATGGGACGGCCAGGTGTATTGGCCTTGTGTATCTTTGGGAGGCAATAGAGATTTCCAACGTGGAGAGTACGTGGGGTGAGAGCAAGGATGGTGCTCTGAAGGTCTGGATCAAAGGTCTTGATCAGTCTGTTGAGTTGACAGGTGAGTTCTTTGGTCGGATCTATGGTAACTGTGGTGCTCTTCGTTGATCAGTTGTCAGTACACTTCTTTACAGTAATCTGTTCTGTTCAATATGACAGTGGCCCTTCCTTTGTCTGCTGGTGTGATAACAATGTTGCAGTTCGCCTTGAGAGTGCGGATGGCGTTGCATTGTGCTTGGGTGACGTTCGGGGCTGTCTTGTGAGTGTGGCTGATGAATCTGGCATTGACACACCTCTTGATGGCTTGGGCATACATATCCAGTTGAGAGTGGCTGCCTTCCAGAGGTACTGCGGATCACTTTGCTAGCAATTCCAGTTCATTGGCTGCCTCATTGTGTTCGCTGTTGGCCTCTTGGTGTTTGTGGAAGAACTCCCGCAGCCTCATTCACCTGATGAGTTCTTCTGTCTCCGCTGCGAAACTCCTGGGGTGTATTTTGGTAGCAGGGCAGAAATTGAGCCCTTGGCTGAGAACTTTAATTTCATTTGGTTGAAGTGTGTAGTCTGACACGTTGACAATGGACTTCCCTGTTTCTTACCATTGGTTTCCAATCATTTTATAAATTGAGTTTGTATCTATATGTGTCTTGTTTGTGAACAGAACTCCCATTCATCTGATGAAGGGGCAGTGCTCTGAAAGCTTGTGGCTTGTACTCCATAATAAACCTGCTGGACTTTAACCTGGTGTTGTGAGATTTCTTGCTGTGCTTATGTTTTGCAGTGTCTCTACGTCACACAATTTCTGACCAGGCTGCAAAAATGGCGGAGAATTCAGTCCACCCCTGAATGACATGTTGCAAAATAGACAAGTCTGTATAATTAACAATGTATAATTTTAAAAAATTATTAGGCAGAATCCAATTTGGATTTAAAGAAGGCTTTATCATTGGAGAATGCAGAAAAAGGAACTCAGAAATCAGAGCCTTAATATACACTTTTGGAGCTGAAAATTATCATGGTTCTGGTACCAGACTTGATCTTCAGTTCATCCCCTTTAAAGGATTTAAAGTGTACACTTTCCAATTACAGGAGCACAAAAGAATCTTTATTGTTGTTTTTTTGTCACTACCTCCCCTAACTGGGAGTGGGTGATTTGCGTGCCTACTGCCTTCCTTGGATATGGTAATGGGAGGGTGTCAGATTGCAGTATCATCTGATTGGTCCATCCCTCAACTGGGAGCGATGGTATCAGTAAAATATCTCAGAATCCCTTACAGGTGAGTTACACCACCAGGCAGTCAAAGAAGGTCAGGGATAGCCTTCCAGAAAGCATATTGGAGAACATTGTAAATGCCAGATAGCAGACAATTGCAAGTGCTGCAACTGAAGCCATTACAGAGGGACAGTCAAACATGTGCTATTTTGATAAAAGGCCAAGGCCATTATTGGACCAGATCTTGCAAATAGGCCCACAACTAGGAACAGGACAATGCAATTAAATCATATCGCCACAATAAAGATTTCCGCCATAACGGTGGAGTTGTTAGTAAATGGCCACCCATTAAATGGGGGGCCTAAAAGGGAAAGGGGGTCTGATTGAAGGTCTGAGGAGAGGAGGGAGGCAAAATGGGTGTCTGAGAATGAGGGGGCTGAGTGTATGTCTGTGATTTATCCTCAGAATATCCCAAGATGACTGCTATATAAGAGTTTATAAACTGCACTCCCAAAACATGCTTTAAAATATTCTCTCATACTTTCACTTCGTGTTTTGCATTCTGAAATCCACTGCACCATTTTCAAAATGACACTTTTGAACAGAGTTTCTGTTCCAGTTCTACCAGAGAATCCACTCCAGTATTTTGAACCAATTATATTTGAACTTCT
Organism: Sphyrna mokarran; assembly: GCA_024679065.1. NCBI lineage: Eukaryota > Metazoa > Chordata > Chondrichthyes > Carcharhiniformes > Carcharhinidae > Sphyrna > Sphyrna mokarran. Next base: position 109,564,378 of record JAGIQG010000007.1, on the reverse strand, counting down.
TTGCCTTGACTGACTTCCACTGTTACACAAATTCTGATATTCAGCCAATACTTTGTTCCCAATTATTTTAAACATTTGTTTCACATATGGTAGTATTCCAAACTTTAGGAATCCTTTAGGAACTTTTCTCTAGCATTCTCACCAACTAATTATTTCTTAGCTTTGTCTTGGATGCCCACAAACAATATCCTCTTCTATGTCCAGATTTCTACAACCTATTTCCAGAAGGTGGCCATTTACTAACAACTCCACTGTTATGGCGGAAATCTTTATTGTGGCGATATGATTTAATTGCATTGTCCTGTTCCTAGTTGTGGGCCTATTTGCAAGATCTGGTCCAATAATGGCCTTGGCCTTTTATCAAAATAGCACATGTTTGACTGTCCCTCTGTAATGGCTTCAGTTGCAGCACTTGCAATAATCTGCTGTCTGGCATCCACAGGTGCCGGGATTCAGGTTCTTCAGGAGGGACAGGGTTGGGGGCAAAAGAGGAGGTGGTGTGGCACTGTTGATCAGGGACAGTGTCATGGCTGTAGAGAAGGTGGAAGATGGGGAGGGATTGTCTACGGAGTCTCTGTGGGTGGAAGTTAGGAACAGCAAAGGCTCGATAACTTTGCTGGGTGTACTCTATAGGCCGCCCAATAGCGACAGGGAACTTGAGATGCAGATAGGGAAACAGATCCTAGACAGATGTAGAAATAACAGGGTTGTCGTGATGGGAGATTTCAATTTCCCAAACATAGACTGGAATATCCCAAGGGTAAGGGGTTTGGATGCTGTGGAGTTTGTTAGGTGTGTTCAGGAAGGTTTCCTGACACAGTACGTGGAAAAGCCTACGAGAGGAGAGGTGCACGAAGGTAGTGGTGAACCTAGTTAGGAAGAAACAAAAGGTATATAAAAGGTTCAGAGAGCTAGGGGATGTTAGGGATCTAGAGGAGTATAAGGTGTGTAGAAGGGAACTTAAAAAGGAAATTAGGAGAACCAGAAGGGGTCATGAGAAGGCCTTGGCAGGTGAGATTAAGGAGAATCCCAAGGCCTTCTACAAATGTGTGAAAAGTAAAAGGATGAGAAGAGAAGGGATACGGCCTATAAAAGTGAAGGGGGAAAAGTCTGTGTGAATCAGGAAGAAATGGCAGAGGTTCTGAACGAATACTTTGCCTCGGTATTCACGGTGAAAAGTGAACTGGGAGATTGGATTAGTAAATTTGCTGACGATACCAAAGTGGGGGGAGTTGTAGACAGCGAAGATGGATGTTACAGTTTGCAGAGGGACATAGATAGGTTGCAGAGGTGGGCCATGAGGTGGCAAATGGAATTCAATACGGATAAGTGTGAAGTGATTCACTTTGGTAGGAATAACAGGCATATGAAATATAGGGCTAACGGAAGGACCCTTAATAGTGTTGTCGAGCAGAGGGATCTTGGGGTACAAGTACATAGCTCTTTGAAAGTTGGCACCCAGGTTGATAAAGTTGTTAAGAAAGCGTATGGTGTGTTAGCTTTTATTGGTAGAGGGATTGAATTTAGGAGCCGTGAGGTTATGTTACAACTGTACAAAACTCTGGTGCGGCCGCACTCGGAGTATTGCGTACAGTTCTGGTCGCCGCATTATAAGAAAGATGTGGAAGCATTGGAAAGGGTGCAGAGGAGGTTTACCAGGATGTTGCCTGGTATGGTGGGAAGGCCTTATGAGGAAAGGCTGAGGGACCTGAGGTTATTTTCATAGAACATAGAACATAGAACATTACAGCACAGAACAGGCCCTTCGGCCTTCGATGTTGCGCCGACCAATATAAAAAGCAATGCCCCTCCAAACTAAACCATTCCCCTCTCCTCCATATACTTATCAACTAACCTCTTAAACGCCACCAAACTTGGCGCATCTACAACTGCTGCAGGCAGGGCATTCCACTCCAGAACCACCCTTTGGGTAAAGAACCTACCTCTGATATCCGTCCTATAACTATCACCCCTTAATTTAAAGCTGTGTCCCCTTGTGCTAGCTTTTTCCATCCTAGGAAAAAGGCTATCACTATCCACCCTATCTATACCTCTAATCATCTAGAGGATTGGAGGATTAGAGAGAAGAAGGTTACGCGGTGACCTAATTGAGGCGTATAAGATGATCAAGGGATTGGATAGGGTGGATAGTGAGAGCCTTTTTCCTCGGATGGTGATGACCAACACGAGGGGACATAACTTTAAATTAAGAGGTGGTAGTTATAGGACGGATGTCAGAGGCAGGTTCTTTACACAGAGGGTGGTGAGGGCGTGGAATGCCCTGCCTGCAGCAGTTGTGGACTCGCCTACTTTGGGGGCATTCAAATGTTCGGTGGATAGGCATATGGATGATATTGGAATAGTTTAGGTTAGAGGGTCCACTGGCCGGCGCAACGTCGAGGGCCGAAGGGCCTGTACTGCGCTGTAATGTTCTGTGTTCTATTGCACTGCAGGTTTGAGGCATACGGAAAGGATTGAGTACGTGGATGTTAGGAAAGAGGATGTGTTAGACCTGTTAAATTCTATCAAGATAGAAAGTCGCCAGGACCGGATGGGATGTACCCCAGGTTATTATGGGAGGTGAGGGAAGTGGTTGCAGAGCCCGTGGTGATGATCTTTGTGTCATCCATGGAAACGGGAGAGGTTCTGGAGGATTGGAGGATTGTGGATGTGGTTCCTATCTTTAAGAATGGGAACAGGGATAGTCCAGGAAATTACCGACCGGTGAGTTTGACTTCAGTGGTTGGTAAGCTGATGGAGAGGCTTCTGAGGGATAAGATATATGAACATTTGGAGAAGTTTGGACTAATTAGAAATAGTCAGCATGGTTTTGTCAAGGGCAGGTCATGCCTTACGAGCCTAGTTGAGTTCTTCGAAAATGTGACTGAACACATTGACAAAGGAAGGGCGGTGGACGTAGTGTACATGGACTTTAGTAAGGCGTTTGATAAGGTCCCACATGCAAGGCTTCTGGAGAAGGTGAGAGGGCATGGGATCCAAGGGGCTTTGGCCTCGTGGATCCAGAACTGGCTTGCCGGCAGAAGGCAGAGAGTGGTTGTGGATGGGTCTTGTTCTGCATGGAGGTCGGTAACCAGTGGAGTGCCCCAGGGATCTGTTCTGGGACCCCTGCTGTTTGTCATTTTCATAAATGACCTGGATGAGGAAGTGGAGAGATGGGTTAGCAAGTTCGCCGACAGTACAAAGATCGGTGTTGTTGTGGATGGTCTGGAGGGATGTCAAAAGTTGCAGCGGGACATAGACAGGATGCAAGACTGGGCGGAGAAGTGGCAGATGGACTTCAACGCAGATAAATGTGTAGTGGTCCATTTTGGCAGGAATAATGGGATGAAGGAGTACAATATAAGGGGTAGGAGTCTTAGCTGTGTTGTAGAGCAGAAGGATCTCGGGGTCCGGGTCCATAGGACTCTTAAATCGGCCTCGCAGGTGGAGGAAGTGGTCAAGAAGGCGTACGGTGTACTGGCCTTCATTAATCGAGGAATAGAGTTTAGGAGTCAGGAGGTAATGATGCAGCTCTATAAGACTCTTGTCAGACCCCAGTTGGAGTATTGTGCGCAGTTCTGGTCGCCTCATTATAGGAAAGATGTAGAGGCTATTGAGAGAGTTCAGAGGAGATTTACAAGGATGCTGCCTGGATTGGGAGGCAGGCCTTATGAAGATAGGTTGAGGGAGCTGGGACTCTTCTCACTGGAGAGACGTAGGTTGAGAGGCGACCTGATAGAGGTTTATAAAATGTTGAGAGGAATAGATAGGGTGGACTCTCAGAGACTATTTCCCCGAGCTGAAATGGTCACTACGAGAGGACACAGATTTAAGGTGCAGGGAAGCAAATACAAAGGAGATGTCAGGGGTAGGTTTTTCACTCAGAGGGTGGTGAGTGAATGGAACCGACTGCCGTCGGAGGTTGTTGAGGCAAACTCACTGGGGTCTTTTAAGAGACTTCTGGATGAGTATATGGAAAAAAATAGGATAGGGGGTTATAGATAGGTCTGTGGATTGGTAGATGTGATCGGCGCAACTCGTGGGCCGAAGGGCCTGTTTGTGCTGTATTGTTCTATGTTCTATGTTCTATTTCCAGATCCTTTCTTCTATTTCCAGATTTCTACAGCCTTTCTATTTCCAGATCCTTTAGCCCCTCTGGAGCTTATTTTTGCACATTACTACAATGCACAGCTTTTCCTGCTTCGAGCAAAGTTGAGAGCTGCTCACTCTTCAGTGATCTGTCTCTGACTGCTCTGGCTTTCAGCTGAAACAAATTAAAAAAAGGAAATCTTTTTGTTTTATGTTATAAGGGCCTTTATTTGCTAAGCAATGTCTGCATGCCTCTGCTAGTCTATTGATTTTTCACGTTGTAGCTCTCTCTATCACAGTAGCATTCCATTTAGAATTGAAACCAACCTCCATACATTCAAATACCTTTGTCCAGCGTGAAATCTGATTAGATTTCTTCCAGGTACAGAAATCTTAAATTAAACCCAACTAAAATTACACCTTATTTCTAATGTTTACCTATTTAAATATAAATCCCTTAAAACTAACTTTAGTTTGCTAACAGTGATAACAGATTATCAATCACGAAGCTAATAACTGAAAGCACATGTATGAAAATAGAGGTGTAAATGAGAAATGCATTGTATGGCATGCCTTCTCACAGCACCAAATTGATTAACAAGAACATGCCACTTAGGAACTCATAGCCCTGGGTTTCACTAGAATCCAGGTGATTGTCTCTTTAAACCATTTCATCCAACAGTGAGACTGCAGTAATTTCCAGGAAGACAAAGTTCCTGAAGTTCGCCAGCAGGATTCAGTGTTTCTTGCCAAAGTCATATGCCTTTTCAGTTCAAATCCAAGCCATTAGAGATTTATTAATCTGGAAAATCTGATCTGATATCATTTAGAGACTCCTGATTTAATAATGATTCTGTCAATCAGAAGAGAGACTGCACTCAGTAAGCCTTTCTCTGTCCTCTGTAAGAACTCAACAAGGGATTTTGATTTTGGCTTACGTGCTTGGGGGTTAAGGTTCTGTGAAAATTAGTATTAATCATCAAGTGCTTAATCACAAAAAACAAATGGCATCTGTTTATCATCTCCCTTTGTACAGAAGACAACAACAGCTGTCCCTATAGTGGTGCATGCTGGTCCCAAGTGGCTGATGGATGTGACTTGGCGAGGAACAGAAGACAACAACAACAACTGTGTTGTGTACAGCAAAGGTAAAAACGTGTTCTTTTTTATGTGAAATTAAACCTGTGAATTGATATAATGTGTGCACTTCGGAATGGAACTGCTTTGCAACTGACATTTGTTGAGTTTTTTTTTAATTTTAACTGTTGTTTTGCTTTAATCCAAAACAGTATTAGTGAAAATACAATTTTTCATAATCATGCTTATAACGATGAGAGACTTGGGAGTGTTATTATAATGAGAATTCATTGCGGAAAAAAAACAGATGTTATTGTCAAAACATCACAAGTTCAATTCAAGAGACATAGATCATTCTAAGTTCATCCCTCCACATTGAAAATAAACATTGATTCCTTAATATGTGAATTCAGATAAAGATTCTGTTTGTAATGTAGGACTTGTTGATGCTACAATGGATTCAATCTCAACCTCCGAGCTTAATACTTAGTGTTTTCTCCAGGTGGGAGTGATGGTGATAGGAGTTCAAGGGCTGTGATTTATGTCTTATAGAAAAATCGTTATGAACAAAAATATTTTCACTGGGTGAAATTGAAAGAATTGAGAGAAATCCATCATTATCTCATTAAATGGTATCAATGAAGTATGCATATAAATAACAATCTAAGGAGTTAATAGATACTGTCAAATCATTGAAGAGCCTTGATGATCTCACATGCAAGGAGCAAGATCACAAACAGCAAACAATGTTTGTGCTCCTGGTATATAAGGTTGGCTTGAAAGTATGTGGATTACTCATGGTGAAGTTGTTGTGAGAGATGCATGATCAGCTATCTAATCATTTCATTAGTGGTCGGGGATATAAGTGATTTAGTGATTGAATAAACATGGTAGTGTCTCAGGCATTATTCCCTCTAAACTGTGAATTATGTAGCCATTCAGCAATGGAGAATGCGCCATGCAACAACAATAACTTATATTTATTGACCTCTTATAATATAATGAAACAACCTATTATGTTTCACAGGCTAATATAAAACAAAGTATGACACCAAACCACTAAATGAGACAGTAAGTCAGAGGACCAAAAACTTGGTCAAATTGGTAAGTTTTAATGAATTTCTTAAAGAAGAAAAATGAGGTAGGGATGTAGGAGGAGGTTATCCCACAACTTGGAGCCAAGGCAACCAAAGGCACAGCACCAATTGTGGAGCAATTAAAATTGGGATATTTGAGAGGCCAGAATTAAATGAAAGCAGATATCTTGTTGGGCTGTGGGAATTACAGAGGTAACTAGAGTGAGATCATGAAGGAATTTTTAAACCTAATACATTGGTCAACAGGAAGCCACTTTTGTCCAGTGATTGCAGGGAGGTTTGAGGAACAGGATTGGCACTGGATTAAGGCACAGCTAGCAAAGCTTTAAATAATTTAAAGTTTAAGGAAGGTAGAATGTGCAAGATCAGCCAGGACTACTTTGGAATAATCGTGTCTATATGTAATTGAAGGTTTCAGCAGCAAATGAGCTGTAAGACAGGAAGGAAGTCAGGTACGTAGAACATAGAACATTACAGCGCAGAACAGGCCCTTCAGCCCTCGATGTTGCGCCGACCAATTAGGAACAAGCAGTGACCCTCTAACCTAAACCATTCCCTTTTCATCCATAAACTTATCTACTAACCTCTTAAACTCCACCAAACTTGGTGCATCTACAACTACGCAGGCAAGGCATTCCATACCCTTACCACCCTCTGGGTAAAGAACCTACCTTTGATATCTGTCCTAAAACCACCACCCCTTAATTTAAAGCTATGTCCCCTCGTGCTAGCTTTCTCCATCCTAGGAAAAAGGCTATCACTGTCCACCCTATCTAAACCTCTAATCATCTTATATGTTTCAATAAGGTCTCCTCTTAGCCGCCTTCTTTCTAACGAAAACAACCTCAAATCCCTTAGCCTCTCTTCATAAGACCTGCCTTCCATACCAGGCAACATCCTGGTAAACCTCCTCTGTACCCTGTCCAATGCCTCCACATCTTTCTTATAATGCAGGGACCAGAATTGTACACAGTACTCCAAGTACGGCCGCACTAGAGTTTTGTACAGTTGCAACATGACGTTGCGGCTCCGAAATTCAATCCCCATAACAATAAAAGCTAAGACTCCGTATGCCTTCTTAACAACCTTATCGATTACAATTTCATAATTTAATATTACAATGGTGAAAATGGGTGGTGTTCACAATGGTGTTGAATATGGGGTTGGATGCTTATCTTGGAATCAAATGTGACATCAAGATTGGGAACAGACTGATTTAATTTCAGACTGCTGCTAGGGAGAGGAATAGACCTTGAAGTGGGAACCCCAAAATATTAGTTTCATTCATCTCAATATTTAATTGGAAGAAATTCCTACTCATCCAGATGTCGGATAGGCAGCCTGATAATTTACCTACCATGGCTAAGTCAAGAGAGATGGTGTTGAAGTGCAGCTGATATTATCAATTTTCAGGTGGAAATGAACGCTGTGCCTTCAGATGATGTTGCCAAGGGGCAGCACGTAAAAGATATATAGGAAAAGGCCAAGGATAGATTCAGACATCAGTAGTAACTGTTGGGGACTGAGAAGAGAAGTTATTACAAATGTTTCTTTGACTATGATTTCATAGATAATAATAGGACGAGGTGAGAACAGTGCCACCCAGCTGGATGACAGTATGAGGGGTGGGGGAGCCCTCGTTAGAGGAAGATAATTGGTCAACCACATCAAAGTTTGCAGACAAGTTAAGAATGCCAAGGAGGGAATGTTTGTCATTGTCAAAAATCACATAGGATGTCACTTGTGATTGTAGTAAGAGACATTTTGGCACTGTGGCAAGGGTGTAACCTTATTGGAAGAATTCAAATATGGAGTTCCAGAAATGATGGGGTCAAGTTTGGGAGGTATCAACATATTCAAGTGCTTTGGAGAGGAAAGGGGGATTGAAGAGGGGACAGAAGTTTGCAAGGATGATGAAGTCAAGAGTTGGTTTATCGAGGAGCAGGGTCATCATGGCCAATTTAAGAGACTGGGACAACGCTGAAGAGAGAGAGTTGTTTTCAATTTCAGCAAACATGAGGGCCAGGAGAGGAAGGTGAATAATCTGCAGTTGAATGAGTATAGAAATGAAGGAACAAGAAGTAGGTTTCATGGACAAGATGAGTACATATGAAAAAAGATGAGAAAAACTGGAACAGTTGTTCCCAACCAATATGCTATGGCAGAATATTAAGGATAGCTAGGCCAGTTGAATTAATGAAATCTGGTATTGCAGCAGAGGCAACTGATCCGATTGGCTCAATTTTGACGAAGAAGTCCATGAACTCTTTGCAGTTGCTTTTGTTGGAGGTGAAGTTTAAGGATAGGGGAGAAGGTTAAGAAGATGGTATGGAGTGGAGAAAAGAAGTCCAGGGTTCTCTTTGCATTCCAGGATAATCCTGCAATAATGAGTAGTTTTAGTAGACAGGAGCAAAACTTGATAGTGGTGATCTGGTGATCAATGACTAAACCAATTGTCTGCCGTATCCTTTCAAGTCTGTGGTCATTTGGCTTAAGGGAACATAGATAATGGCTGAACCAGGGACTTCGGAAGTGAAGTTGTTCAGTAGCTGCAGAATTGTGTAATGAATGCAGGGACATAGCTAGAAAGTTGATACTTTGAAAATGAAATTGTAAAGCATTTGAGGGCTTGTTTTTCCCAATGATAGATACTTCAAGGAGGTAGACTTAGAGCTTGGTATGGACTTGTGGGTTTTAAGTGATACATGGAAATGATCAAAGATGGCCTCATCTATATTTGATACCACCGGTCTACCATGACCACTTGAGATGACCACGATCAGGGGAAGAATTGCAGTAGTTCCTACCTGCACCAAAACTCTACGTGAGTTTGCTTTGACTTCGTTTGCAATATCATTTCACGAAGACCAAAGCAATTCTTCTCATCTATGAAATATTCAGACTTATTACACTTGTCTGTTTTTTGGCAGAATAATATCCCATGTCAAAGGTTAGGTTTCATCTTGAACAATGATCTGAGTTGGTGCATGTGCACATTGACCCCTGTTGTATGTTTGTATGCAGAAATGACTTATTTGTTTTATCCATACAATGTGTGATGTCACTTTTAAATTATAAGCTATCTATTTCTGCAAATAATATGAATTTAACAATTAAAAATTACATGTAAAGTTTAAATTTAAAACAAAAATATGCAGAAGGTATTTTTGTAGCTATCGGTACCATTAGATTCATTCATTTGTTTATGTGTGTTCTGCCTGAAAGCTCATTGTCTGCTGATGCTTCATTCTGAACTGTTTTTTTGGCAGGGTTTTTAAGTATTGGTTTGCTATTACCTTTTGCTCTGAGGGGCAGGTTGAGAAGTCAGGTCTCAAATATACCTCAGTTGAAACAAAAATTGAATCCGTGCTGTTGGCATTATTTTAAAGCATTCACAAGTCATTTAGCCAACTGAGCTAAATGTCCTACCCCTCCTTTCATTTTATATTTATTTTTGAACTGAGTCTGTTTATATAGCCAAAAATCACACTGCCACAAATAGGTAATTGAGAATAGATATCTACTGCTGCATATATATGTCAGATTTTTTTTTGTGTACTGTTTTGTATTGCAAATGCGCAGATACGAATAATTTACTTATAATTCTCAGACTGGAGATGTGACATTAAAACTACTGTTTTACTTATGTTGCAGAATATTTACACATTAAGACTATTTCCTATGTGACTCTTGACTATTTCCTAATTATTAGTACATGCCACAAGATCACTCAGTGTCATTGCAAATCACTCGTAACGTGAAATAATAATTAGATTTAGATTTAAGTATTAAAGAGGATTTAATTTACCTATGAACAAATTGGCATGAATTTAATGAGATATCAAAATGCCAGCTGTCCTGCAAATGGCTGATATTCCAATTAAGTGCCATTGTTTCAAGACCAAAGGAGTTTTCTATCAGCCTACCATTACAAAAACAAGGGATGATATATATTGAGGTCCTGCAACTAAATTTGTACCAGAAACACTTAAGCAAGATTTTTAACATTTTTAGCACTTAAAATTCACTGTAAGTGGGTAAAATAAGCAGTCATTTATTACTGCTGCAATTCCAACAGGTATTACTGAAAAGTTATTTAAATGTCCCAAATCTTTACAGTGTGTTAATGAATGAAGACTTCTAAAATACAGAGCTGATACGATAAAAAGGGTGCATGACTTGATGTTCCTGCAACTGAAGAAGGACTCCAAGAACTCTCCACATTTCTGAAGAGGCCTGGAGTAAATGTCCTTGCCACCCTTTGGAGGATTTGGCCTAGAGGGGCCAATGGGGAAGAGGAATTAACAGTGGGGAAGGGGAAAACCATCTAAATTAATGAAAGAGAGCATCGACATGAATTGAGAGAAAGGAAGAGAATGAGAGGAACATAGAACATAGAACATTACAGCGCAGTACAGGCCTAAGGAAGAAGAGTATATTTGCATCAATGGAATGGGAGTGAAGAAAAAAGCATGTGCATTAACAGAGGAAAACAGAGAAAGCATCTTATAATAAAAGAAAAGGGGGAGAGCTTCTGCATTAACAGGAGAAGGAGAGAGAGCATTTACGTAAACTTTGAAATCTGCATTCAAGTGTCATGTGATCAAACAGCCAGGAATATATCCAAATTTGGTAAGCCTAGTTTACAGGCAATGAGTCACTTACTTAGATCCATCTGAAGGGTAACCATCCAATAGCAACTGTAATATGATTGAATTCAATGGAGGGGATTTTCTGCACCCGTTTTCAGTGAACGGGAATGGTGGAAGGAGCGCAGAATCCAGCAGGAGTCCCAAAATGACTTTTATGGTGGCAGAACTTTCCGTTGAAATTGCCCTTATGTCCCGCCATTAGGGAAGTTTGAGGAAGGAACCCCAGATGGAATCCTGTATCCAAATGGGGATCAGTGATTGGGGGAGGGATCACAAATTTGCAACAATGCAGATGGAGGCCATTTAGCCCATTGAACCTGCACTGACAACAATCCCATTCAATTCCCATTCCCGCAGCCCACATATTTACCCTGCTAATTTGTCTAACATACACATCTTGGGACACTTAGGGCAATTTGGGCCAATCCAACTAACCCATACATCTTTAGACTGTGGGAGGGATGGACATTGAATTACTCCATGGACATGGGATCTCTTCCTCCCTCCGGTCCTGGGAAAACTCCCACTGAACCTTCCCTATCAAAGCACCCCCATCCCACTAGTAACAAGAGGCAGTGCCAGAAGTGCTGGGGTGGTTTCTGTATGAGCTCCTTTGTGCTGGAGTGGCCTTAAAAATGGTGCCCTCAAATATCTACACTGTTAGCAGGAAGGGCCACCAGTGATACATCATGGGACCCTTTAAATTTTTCTGCAAAGTCCTGAACTATGTGGCAGAGAAAGCTACTGTTGATGTCAGTGAATTCAAAGCCACTTTTTCCTTTGCTGATTTCGAGGAAAGTTTCGGCCACAAAGTTTTACAATTAAGTTAAGAAATATAGTTAAGTGCAGTTGAAGCCCCTTATTAACTGATAATGGTAATGTTATAAATGAAAGTAAGGAAATTACAGCATTTAAATAATTTGCTTGCATCAGTATTTATAATAGAGCAAGAGGATAGCATCCCTGAAAACCCAGTATTTAATCAGGGGCTCAACAAAAATGTTGTAAATAAATTTTACCAAAAAATACCATTAACGATAATGAAGAAATTAATGATACTAAAGATTGATACATTCCCAGTGTTAAATGGATATTATCTTTAAAAAATAGCAGATGCACTAAAATCTTTTAAAGTTCCCTTCATTAAGGGACCTTTCCTTTGTATTCATCAAACCTAAACATCACCGTACTATTTAAAAAAGTGAAAGAGGAAATCTCAGAAATTATAGACCAGTACACCTGGATATTAATTACATCGGCTATAAAGGACATTTGATATTATCCCTCATGACAGACCGTTGAACTAAAGTTGAAGCTCATGCAACTAAAAGCAAATTATTGACCTGATTAGGACATTAGCTGAATGGCAAGGGCACTTTTTTTAATATTCTTTCATGGGACATGGGCATTGCTGGCTGAGCCAGTATTTGTTGCCCATCTTTAGTTGCCTTTAAACTGAGTGGGCTTGCTTGCCATTTCAGAGGGCAGTTGAGAGTCAACCACATTACTGTGGCTGTGGAATAACATGTAGGCCTGATCAGGTAAGGGTAGCAGATTTCTTTTCCTAAAGGACATTAATGAACCAGATAGATGTTTATGACAATCGACAATGGTTTCATGGTCATCGTAGATTTGTAATTCCAGATATTTTTTATTGAATTCAAATTCCACCATGTACCATGGTGGGATTTGAACCCAAGTCTCAGACAATAGTTGAGTTTCTGGATTAATAGTCTAGTGATAATACCACTAGGCTGAATACTCTCAGACGCTTCTTCCTACTACCAGCCCTTCCCCAGCCACCTCAACTGTGACCGCACCATTGAATATCAAGTCCAGGATATTATGCTCCACCCATTCTGCGATTGTGGTGGGAGAAAGACAAACACACGTAAAATGGCATGGATGTCAATCCCACTTAGACCATAGGGACCTTAACTCAGATGTGATATTGTCGTTGGAAGGCAGAACCATGAATGGGAAGCCCACCTATGCCCTCTTTAGAGCTTTTCCTGCCCAGTCTCAATTTTTAGGCAACTGGAGGAATAAGCAGCCTCCCTTGTTGGGCTGTCTCTTATTTTAAGATTTTCATCTTAAACCTTGTTCTCACTAACCCTTGTTCTTCTATTAACATATTTTGTTATTGTACTGGGCTTGGATCATTGTCTGTGTGCAGTTTGCACATTCTCCTCATGTTTGTGTGGGTTTCTTCCCATAGTCCAAAGATGTACGTAAGGGTACAAAGCTGAATCCTTTGCTGAGATGTAGAGATGCCGGCGTTGGACTGGGGTAAACTCAGTAAGAGGTCTGACAACACCAATTTTAAATCCAACCCATTTATTTGATAGTAAACTTGCAAGCTTTCGGCCTTTGTAGCCTTCGTCAGGTGAATGAGGTGTTCTGGTCCAGAACACTTCATTCGCCTGACGAAGGCTACAAAGGCCGAAAGCTTGCAAGTTTACTATCAAATAAATCCTTTGCTGAGAACAGCATGCTCAGCCTCAGAGAGGGGAAGATTGGAGGGTATGATGAACACTTGACAAGAGCTGGTGTGAGAAGAGGTGGGGTTCAGGGATTAGCATTGGTGGGCCTTGGCTGGGCAGTGGTGTTGATAAGTTGTTGAAGCTTGTGTTTCTTAACATGTGCAGGAAACAGAAAAAGTTTCTTGTTAAGGTGTTGAATGATATCAAGAATGAAATGAAACTGGTACTAGGGACAAATTTGAGAGCGGGTATAACAGTGTGTTGGAGAGAGAAATCAAGTGTCTTCGTTTGACGAAGCATGGCATTGAGTGTGGCTTTCAGGATGCAGCAAGAACAACAGTTCGAAGAATGTTGTACTTGCGGAAGGTACGTGCAATCCTGGAGGTTACATGTAGGGTGAAATTTGAGTTGAAATCCATGTGGACATTTCGAAGACAAAGACAGTCAGTGAGGAAGGAAATATAGCTGTAAAAGTGAGTCTTGGTAAATACCTTGTCCAACATTAAGAAAGAAATGGAAAGCAGGGAAGCTGGAAGAGGGGGAAGTGGGGTGCAGGAGCTGGGGTGGGATGGTGGTTGGAATAAATATACTGAAATCCTATTAGAAAGAAAAGTAGTACTTATTCAGGGTAGGCATTCCTGGAAGAGAAGTGGCAGTGAGTTAAATACTAAGATAAAAGCAAATTGCTATGGATGCTGGAACCTGAAACCAAAAAAAAACTAGAAAATCTCAGCAGGCCTAGCAGCATCTGTAAGGAGAGAAAAGAGCTGATGTTTCGAGTCCAAATGACCCTTCATCAAAGCTATAAGACATAGAAAGGCATAGGTCGGAGTATTTTCTGTGGAAGTGCTGATTGGTAACTTGTAACAATAATAGTTTATTAAGTACTCCAAGAAGTTCTTACACACTTTCTCTTCTGACACGTGACTCTTTAAGTAGCTGCTCCATCACATGACTTCTCAGTCTCATTTCCACTCTTAGTAAGCTCCTCAAAATTCAGTCAAAATTTTTAGACAGGATCTCCCCCTGACGAAGCCATACTGACTATCCTTGATTAATCCCTTCCACTCCAAGTAGAGATTTATTCTGTCTCTCAGAATTTCTTCCAATAATTTCCCTACCACTGATGTTAGTCTGACTGGCCTGTAATTACCTAGTTTTTTCCTGCTTCCCTTTTTAAATAATGGCTATTATTAGCTGTCCTCCAGTATTAGTTGTCCTCCAGTCCTCTGGCACCTCCTCTGTAATGTGAAGATGCCAGCATTATATTGGGATAAGCACAGTAAGAAGTCTCACAAAATTAGGTTAAAGTCCAACAGGTTTATTTGCTAGCACAAGCCACAGGCTTTCAGAGCACTGTTGCTTTGTCAGGTGCATGGGAGTTCTGTTCACAAATAGGGCATATAAAGACACAAACTCAATTTACAAAATAGTGGCTGGAATGCAAGTCTTTACAGGTGATCAAGCCTTAAAGGTACAGACATGTGACTGGAAAGAGGATTAAGCACAGGTTAAAGAGATGTGTATTGTCTCAGCCAGGACAGTTAGTGAGATTTTGCAAGACCAGGCAAGTCATGGGAGTTACAAATAGTGTGACATGAGCCGCAGATCCTGGTTGAGACCATCCTCATGTGTGTGGAATTTAGCTATCAGTTTCTGCTCAGTGATTCTGCGTTGTCGTGTGTTGTGAAGACCACTTTGGAGAATGCTTTCCCAAAGATCAGAGGTTGAACGCCTGTGATTGTGAAGTTTTCCTCAACAGGAGGAGAACACTCCTGCCTGGTGATTGTCAAGCAGTGTTCATTCAGCCATTGTTGTAGCATCTGCATGGTCTCAATGTACCATGCCTTGGGACATCCTTTCCTGCAGCGTATCAGGTAGACAACGTTGGCCGAGTTGCAAGAGTATGTACCGTGTACCTGGTGGATGGTGTTCTCACATAAGAGGATGGCTCCTGTGGTGATGATCTGGCACGTCTTGCAGAAGTTGCTATGGCAGGACTGTCTGGTGTCATGATTACTGTTCTCCTCAAGGCTGCGTAGTTTGCTGCAGACAATGATCTGTTTGAGATTATGCGATTGTTTGAAGGCAAGAAGTGAGGGTGTGGGGATGACCTTGGCGAGATGTTTGTCTTCATCAATGATATGTCGAAGGCTCTGGAGAAAGTGTAGCTTCTCCACTCGGGGAAGTACTGGACGACAAAAGGTACTCTGTCCGCTGTGTCCTGTGTTTGTCTTCTGAGGAAATCAGTGTGGTTTTTCACTATCGATCGATGAGTTGAGTGCCATATCTTGTTCTTATGAGGGCATCTTTCAGCACTTGGAGGTGTCTGTTGCAATCATCCTCATCTGAGCAGATCCTGTGTATACAGAGTGCTTGTCCATAGACTGTGGCTTCTTTAACGTGTTTAGGTGGAAGCTGGAGAAGTGGAGCATCATGAGGTTATCGTGGCTTGCAGTACAGTGAAGTGCTGAGGTGACCGTCCTTGATGGAGGTGCGTGTGTCTAAGAATGCACGACACGTGGCCACGACATTTCATAACCCTGCTACAGCAATCCCTGCAAGACATGCCAATCGTTGGCAATAAATGCCATCACCTTACATGATAACACCATTCACTGTTTGTGAATAGAACTCCCACTCACCTGATGAAGGAACGGCACTCTGAAAGTTTGTGGCTTGTGCTACCAAATAAACCTGTTGAACTTTAACCTGGCATTGTGAGACTTCTTATCTACCTCTCCTGTAACCAGAGAAGATTTGAAAATTAGTGCCGCAGCCCCTATAATCTTTCCCTTACCTCACCAACAGCCTCAGATGCACCTCATCTGGGCCTGGAGTTTTATCTGCTTTTACGCAAGCTAGAGCTGCTAACACCTCCTCCCTCTCAATGCTAATCTGTTCAATTATATTACTGTTCCCCTCCTTGCTTTCTATACCACCATCATCCTTCTCCATTGCGGACACAGATGCAAAATATTTTAATACTTCACTTCTGTCTTTTGGCTTCACACAGAGGTTGCTACTTTGGTCCCTTAAGGACGCTATTCATTCCCTGGTGACCCTCATGTCCTTAAAATACTTGCAAAACATGTTAAGATTTTCCTTTATTTAGCCCAGCAGTGTTTTTTCATAACCCTCTTTGCTCTTCTAATTTCTTTTTTAAGTGCCTACCTGCATTTCCTATATTCCTGTCGGGTACACAGTGTTTTGAGCCCCTGAATGTGTCATAAGTCTCCCTTTCTTCCCTTATCCAACCGTGTATATCTCTTGACATCCAGCTTTCTCTGGATTTGTTGGTGCCACCCTTCACCTTTTATCGGAATATGTTGGCATTGTACTCTGTTTCTTTTTTGAATCATTCTCACTTCTCTGATATGGATCTTCTTACAAGTAACTGTTCCCAGTCCACTCTGGCCAGATCCTGTCTTAGCCCGTTAAAATCAGCCTTTCCCCCAGTCCATTTTTGTCCTTTTCCTTTTGTACCTTAAGTCCTTGTGCCATAAAGCCAACTCCTGATACCATGTAGAAGTGCTGGGATCCAATGACTGGCGACCAAGGACTTATAGCAACAATAGTTTATTAAGTGCTCTGAGCAGCACTTAACAGTTTCCACTCTGCCCACGGTCTGGCAAAAATTCCTGCGCTTCTGACACATGACTGTTTGATAGCCAGCATAAACATGGTGGGCCAAAGGGTCTTTTTTCATGCTGTATGACCCTATGATCCTTCAAGCAGCCACATCTTCACATGGCCAGTTGGTCTACACTTTCTTAATGGTGAAAAGCTAGAAACAACGTAGGACAAAGAGACTTAAGGATGCAAGGTTATTAAAATGTCATGAACTTAATATAACCAAATACAGTTAATGGCATATATCTTTCATGGAACGCAATAAAAGGAGGGGATAGAAGTCATGCTATGAATAAATAGTGCCTGGTTAGACCCCACCTGAATTCCAAGGGTTGAATTATTGAAAACTACACAAATTATATTCATATTGAATAGCAAAACATGGTCAAGGAATTAAATGTTCTGTGTTCATAAACATCTCTCATAACCATGATGTGGTGGCAGTGGTTAGCACTGCTGTCTCACAGTGCCAGGGACCCAGGTTCAATTCCTGGTTGGTCACTACGTGTATGGAGTTTGCATGTTCTCCCCATGTTTGCGTGGGTTTCTCCCACACTTCAAAGGTATGCAGGGTGTGTGCAGGGATTGGCCGTGATTAATTGTTCTTTACTATCTGGAGAATTTGGAGGGTAAATACGTGGGGTTATGGGGATAGGGCCTGGGTGAGATTGTTGTCAATGCAGGTTCAGTGGGCTGAATGGGTTTCTTCTGCGCTGAAGGGATTCTATCATGATTGCTGTTCCAATGTATCTGCCAGCAATGCATCAAGAAATTATGCTTCTTCAAGCCAGCTTGTGCAGACCTCTGCAGTCTCCTGCAATATGACTCACTACTCAGTTGAACAGTGCAATATAGAGAGACTGTCTGATTAACAATCCTTATTCCATCTTTTATCACCCTTTTATTGCATGAAACAATGCTCATACTAATCAGACAACATTCACATCCATGACATTATGACAGTGCAGAGTTGGAAGCTGCTATTAAGCTGCAATGCAATGGAACTATATAAAATGAAGATCAGAATAAATGCCTTGTATTCATTTTGCACCAAACAGATCATATGGCTGAACCACACTAGTGCAGCTCTGGGCCATAAGAAGATGTTGATTTTGGAGGGGTAGAAGTCATGCCACAAATATATAATGCATAGTTTAGACTACACCTGGAGCACTGTGCACAGCTTTGGGCACTGCATTTTAAGAAGGATATTTTGACTGTGAGAGTCACGTAGAGAGTGTCATATAGATTTACCAATGATACCTGGATTCCAAGATATGACATCTTGCATGCTTCTTTATTGGTCTTAACCAAGCTAGTAGACAGTTACTACTGATGTTACAACTCTTGCAGATAGCAAAGGCTATGACCCCTTAGAGAAGTAGTGAGTAATTGTGCACCGGAATTAGCGACATCCCTAACCAAGCTGTTCCATGTAGACGTGCCGGTATTGGACTTGGGTAAATGCAATAAAAAGTCTCACAACAGCAGGTTAGAGTCCAATCAGTTTATTTGATAGTAATCTCACTATCAAAGTAAGGTTATCACACTATCATTGTGTGAGATTGCTATCAAATAAACTGGTTGGACTCTCACCCAGTGTAGCTACAACAGTAGCATTTACCTAATAGTATGGCTTTTCCAAAAAAGTATGACAGATGCATTCTGGCCAATTAACATCCAATCTGTTTACTTTCAATCAAAGCAAAGTAATTAAGGGTATCCTCAAATGTAATAGATGTGTTTAAAATTCAGCTCTGTTTTACAAGGTGCCAATTTGTCTGCACCAGGCAGCTCACATGCTGAGAATGTAGGCTAATGATTGATTTTAACTAGAGACTGTTTTAATCTGAGTTAATCATTTTTTGTTTTTTTTGGGTTTTCCATTGGGATTTCAGAGTTGTGTTTTGACTGGCTAATTGACAGAAATAGTCATGTGTTAATGAGTGAAGCTAAGCTTGCAGAAGAGACCGTGGCTGGGATTGTCCTCCAGAAATTCTAAATGCCCAATGTGTTGGAAAATGAGAACAAATTCTGCCTTTTTCCAGAATGAAATTCCAACACTCTATGCATCATGGAATGCCCTAGCATGATTCTCTCTGGATATCTGGCAGTATGGCCTTTCACACCCGAGAGGCCGGCAGTATAGTGCTGAGCAGGCCACTGCACATGCGCCGATCAGCACAGGGATTGGCACATGTGCAGTGCACCACCCCAGATTGCTGGCCAACCCAATAATTAGCCAATCCTGCAACCACCCCACTGCCGGCCTTCTACCCCACCCCCCTCCCTTTCAGAAGACAGGAGCCTTTCTCTGACTCTCTGACTCTCTCTCTCTCTCTGCAGAGGTGTTCAAAGACTCTAAGACTGTTAACAAGCAGAAAGCACATAAGTCTGGAGGTTGCCAACTGATTTTGGAGGTTTTAAATCTATAAGAGGAATATTGCTTGAATTAGAACTAATTAAGAAAGGTTAGCAATTAAGAACTATATCTTGTCATGTTTAAATATTTCAATTGTCAAAGTTAAGCTAGTTAATTCATTATAGTTAAACTGTATTGTTAATAAAGTTTGTTTTAATAAAAGTTATCTAGTGGGTCAGTAGAACCACATCAGGTTTGAAGTGCCTTATCCTCACGTTAATACCAAAATTTTTTTAAAAACTATTGCGGTCTAGTCAAACTTCATAACATACTTTAGGTCTTCTGCTCTGGTACCCTGACATATCAAACAACATTTAGCAAGATCCTGCTCACAAGTCAGATCTGAATTGCACCCAGATTCAGCACTTAAATCAAAATGGTAAAATTAGGCCCTACCTAGGTGCACAAGATTTGTTTGATTATTGTTACTTCTTACTATACAGTGAAAAAGTATTGTTTCTTGCATTGTGTACAGACAAAGCATACCAAAAGTAGACAAAGAAAGGAGAGAATGCAAAGTATAGTGTTATAGTTAAAGCTAGGGTGTAGAGAAAGATAGGTCCATCCAAAAGTTTGCTGACAGCAGAGAAGAAGCTGTTCTTCAGTCAGTTGTACATGTCCTCAGACTTTTGTATCTTTTTCCTGATGGACGAAAGTGGAAGAGAGTATGTCCGGTGTGTTTGGGGTCTTTGATTATGCTGCTGCTTTCCCGATGCAGCATGCAATGTTGGCGGAGTCAGTGGATAGGTGGCTGGTTTGCGTGATGGACTGGGCTTTATTCACAACCCCTTGTAGTTATTTGCAAACTTGGACAGAGCAGGAGCCATACCAAGCTGTGATACAACTAGAAAGAATGTTTTCTATAATGCATCTGTAAATGCTGGTGAGAATTGTAGTGGATATGTCAAATTTCCTTCACCTCCTGAGAAAGTAGAGGCATTGATGGGCTTAACTATAGCATCGGCATGGAGAGTTGATATTCTTTATTATTATGGGTAGTCAGAAGTCTTATCCAACAATAGCTTTCACCCTCATGTTTGGTTGGTATGATTATCATAACAAGACAATCTTTCACAAATTCTCTCTCTCCCTCAGGTCTCAACAGTTCTAATAATATAGCCTTCCAGATTTCTTCTTCAACCAACCAAACAATAACACCTTTTTTTTTAAATTTATTCATAGAACATCAGTCAAAATTTATAGTCCATTCTTAATTGCACTTGAGAAAGTGCTGGTGTGCTGCCTTCTTGAACTGTTGTAATCCATTTGATGTAGGTAAACCCACTGTGTGGTAAGGATGGGAGTTTCAAGATTTTAACCCAGAGAAAGCACAGCAATATAATTCCAAATCAGGATGCTGTGTGGCTTGGAGCGTAACTCATAGTGATATTCCCATGGACCTGTTCCCCTTGTCTATGTCAGTAGCAGAGGTCGAGAGTTTGGAGGGTACTGCCGAAGGAGCCTTGGTGAGTTACTGCAGTGCATCTTATAGATAGTATACACTATTGCCACTTTGAAGGGACAGAATGTTTCAGTTAGTAGATGGGGTATCATTCAAGCAGGTTGATGTGTCCTGACTGATGTTGTTGGAACTGCCCCCATCCAAGCAACTGTTTAGAGAATAAAGAACAAAGAACAAAGAAAAAACAGCACAGGAAACCAGCCCTTCTGCCCAACGAGCCCGCGCCGCCACCCCGGTGTTCCCACCTTTACCCGTGATCCCTGTCTATGTTTATAGATCTATGGATTAAAAACCAAATTTGAGACAATTTAGGGAGAATTTATTTTGCCAATTAGCCTAAGAGCACATCTTTGGGATGTGGGAGGAAACCGGAGCACCCGGAGAAAACCCACGCAAGCACGGGGAGAATGCGCAAACTCCCACAGACACAGGCCCAAATCCATGTATCTGCACAGCACAGCGATAGTCACTGAGCTGTCGTGTTGCCCATCAAATGGTCCAGGTCAAGCGTACGCTAACAACATGAAGCACTAGGATACTCTCGAAAAATCCAAGAGCAGTCCTCTCACGACCCATCGCGTGTATGCCCCTTGTTAGATAACAAGGTGGACCAAAGCACCTGTAGGATAAAAACAAGTACATCAATATCATTGACTATTTACAGTTCCCAGGGAACTCCCAAGGCTCATGATCCCTATTTTAAATCAGATTTCTATGCCCCTCCATTCCCATTCTGTCCATGTGCCCATCTAAGTATTTCTTAAATAACTCCAGAGTGCCTGCCTCCACCACTTTACTTGGCAGCGCGTTCCATACCCCCACCACCCTCTGTGTGAAAAAACTCCCTCTAGCATACAAATTATACCCCCCTCACCCTAAGCCCGTGACCCCTCGTGCTATTTGAGTCCATCCTAGGAAAAAGCTTAACCCTGTTTACTCTATCTATACCCCTCAAAATCTTGTACACCTCTATTAGATCTCCTCTAAGTCTACGTCTTTCTAAGGAAAACAGTCCCAATTTGCCTAACCTCTCCTCGTGCCTTCCATACCAGGCAGCATCCTGGTAAACCTCCTCTGCACTCTCTCCAGAGTCTCCACAACCAGAACTGGATGCAGTATTCTAAATGAGGTCTAACTAACGTTTTAGAACATAGAGCATAGAACATAGAACATAGAACATTACAGCACAGAACAGGCCCTTTGGCCTTCGATGTTGTGCCGACCAAAATAAAAAGCAATGCCCCTCCAAACTAAACCATTCCCTTCTCTTCCATATACTTATCAACTAACCTCTTAAACGCACCAAACTTGGCGCATCTACAACAGCTGCAGGCAGGGCATTCCACTCCCTAATCACTCTTTGAGTAAAGAACCGACCTCTGATATCCGTCCTATAACTCATACCCCTTAATTTAAAGCTGTGTCCCCTCGTGCTAGCTTTCTCCATCCTAGGAAAAAGGCTATCACTGTCCAACCTATCTAAACCTCTAATCATCTTATATGTTTCGATCAGGTCCCCTCTTAGCCTCCTCCTTTCTAACGAAAACAACCTCAAATCCCTCAGCCTCTCCTCATAAGACATGCCCTCCATACCAGGCAAACATCCTGGTAAACCTCCTCTGTACCCTCTCCAAAGCCTCCACATCTTTCTTATAATGCGGGGACCAGAACTGCACACAATACTCCCAGTGCGGCCGCACTAGAGTTTTGTACAGTTGCAACATGACGTTGCGGCTCCGAAATTCAATCCCCCTACCAATAAAAGCTAAGACTCCGTATGCCTTCTTAACAACCTTATCGACTTGATTGCCAACTTTCAGGGATCTTTGCACATATACACCAAGATCCCTCTGTTCTTCAACACTATTAAGAGTCCTACCATTAGCCCTATACTCTACACATTTGATATTCCTACCAAAGTGAATTACCTCACATTTTTCCACATTAAACTCCATTTTCCACCTCTTGGCCCAGCTCTGCAACTTGTCCAAGTCTCTCTGCAAACTATAACACCCCTCTTCACTATCTACCACTCCTCCGACTTTGGTGTCATCCGCAAATTTATTAATCCATCCTTCAATACCCTCATCCAGATCATTTATAAAAAATACAAACAGCAGGGGCCCCAAAACAGACCCCTGAGGCACACCACTCGTCACCGAACTCCACGATGAATATCTCCCATCAACCACCACCCTCTGTCTTCTATCTGCCAGCCAATTCCTAATCCAATTAGCTAAATCACCCTCTATTCCACACATCTTCATTTTCTGTAGAAGTCTACCATTGGCCACCTTATCAAACGCCTTACTAAAGTCCATATATACTACATCAACCGCCTTACCCCCATCCACCTCTCTGGTCACTTTCTCAAAAAACTCAATGAGGTTAGTAAGTCATGACCTACCCTTCACAAAACCATGCTGACTATCCCCAATCAATTCATTTCTCTCTAAATAACTATAAATCCTATCCCTAATAATTCTCTCCAATACCTTGCCCAACACAGAAGTAAGACTCACTGGCCTATAATTCCCAGGAAGGTCTCTCTTCCCCTTCTTAAACAATGGGACCACATTCGCTATCCTCCAGTCCTCCGGAACCACACCCGTAACCAACGAGGACCTGAAGATCAGAGCCAGAGGCTCTGCAATCTCCTCTCTTGCCTCCCAGAGAATCCTAGGGTAAATCCCGTCCGGCCCAGGGGACTTATCCAACTTCAAACCCTCGAGAATTTCTAACACATCCTCCCTATCTACTACAATACTCCCCAATTTGCAACCCTGTACCTCAGTGCTCTCCACAGCTACATTTCCAGCACTCTGCGTGAATACCGAAGAGAAATATTTATTCAGTGCCTCACCAATCTCTTCAGGCTCCACGCACAACTTCCCACTGCTGTCTATGACTGGCCCTAATCTTGCCCTAACCAATCTTCTATTCTTAACATATCGAAAGAAAGCTTTAGGATTCTCCTTAATCCTATCAGCCAACATCTTCTCGTGTCTCCTCTTAGCTCTCCTCAATTCAGTTTTATACAACTGCAACATTAAAGGCCAGCTCTTGTACTCTGTACCCCTTCCTATAAAGGCTAGCATACCATATGCTTTCTTCACAACCTTCTCCACCTGCTCTGCCACCTTCAGAAACTTGTGCACCTGCACCCCCAGATCCCTCTGCATTTCTATACTCTTAATAGGTTTACCCTTTATCATATACCTCCCCCCTACATTCTTTCTCCCGAAATGCATTACCTCGCACTTATCAGGATTGAATTCCATCTGCCATCTGTCTACCCAAGCTACCAGCCTACCTATGTCCTGCTGCATCGCCTGACAATGCTCCTCAGTATCAGCAAGTCCAGCCATCTTTGTATCGTCTGCTGTTTAGTATTGAATCACAATTTGGAGTTGTTGGCATTGGACTGGGGTAGACATAGTAAGTAGTCTCAGAGCATAAGGTTAAAGTCCAACAGTTTTATTTGGTAGCATAAACTTCCAGAGCGCCGCTCATTCATCAGGTGAGTGCTACCAAATAAATCTTTTCGACTTTAACCTGGTGTTGTGAGACTACTTACTTTCAATCATGCTCCCGACCTGGGCTTTGTAAGTGCAGCATTAGATTTGGGGAAATAGGAGGTGAGTTACCCTCCACTGAATTCCCAGTCTCTGACCTGCACTTATCGCTATAGTAGTTATGTGGCTGGTTGAATTCAGTTTCTGGTTCATGGTACTCCCCAGATGTTGATAATAGAAGAATCAGCGATTTAAATGTCAAGGGGAATGGTTAGGTCCTCTGTTGTTGGAGAAAAGTTAACAGAGTGTTAGACATATTGAGAGTCTGGAATATTGTTAGTGAAAAATAGAGAGTTGCCAGATGAATATTACATCAGTATTCAAAGTGGAGGATACATTATCATCTCAGAAGCAGCTATAAACGAAGAAATGGAGGGAGGGAGGAACTCCAGAACATTGCAGTCATCAGGGAAGTGGTACTAAGCAAATTGTTGGAGCTGTGGGCTGACAAGAACCCAAGTCATAATGGACTTCATCCATGAATGAAATTTCTGGATTAGTAGTTTATTTATTAGTGTCACAAAAGGGCTAACATGTACACTGCACTGAAGTTACTGTGAAAATCCCCTATATACCATGGGAATAGGTACAGAGGGAGAATTTAGCATGGCCAGTGCGCCTAACCAGCACATAATTACAGCACAGTGGTTAACACTGTTGTCTCACAGTGCAGAAGTCTGGGTTCAATATCTGGCTTGAGTCACTATCTGTATGGAGTTTGCACATTGTCCCCATGTCTGCGTAAGTTTCCTCTGGGTGCTCCAGTGTCCTCCCACAGACCAAAGGGTGTGCAAGTTAGGTTGATTGGCTATGCTAAATTGCCACTTAGTGTCTCGGGATGAATAAATTTGAAGGATTTGTAGAGGTAAATACATGAGGTTACAGGGATAGGGCCAGGGTGGGATTGTTGTCAGTGCAGACACAATAAGCCAAATAGCTCCTTCTGCATTGTAGGGTTTCTACAATCTTTTGGACTGAGGGAAGAAACTGGAGCACCTGGAGGAAACACATGCAGACACGGAAACATTGCTTTTAATTTTCCAAAACGCACTAGATTGGGGAATGTCCTATTAGATTGGAAGATCATCAGTATAGTTTCATTATTCAAAAAGGGAGACAGAAAATGGAAAAGTACAGGCTGGACAGCTTTATACCTGCCCTGGCAAAAATGTTAGAAGCTATTATTCAAAGTTATAGGAGAGCACTTGGATAAACTCAAGGTAATCAGGCAAAGTCAGCATGGTTTTGTGCATATTTAACCAACTTATTGGAGTTCTTTGAGAATGTATCATGTGCTGTGGATAAAGAGGCAGATATACTGTATGTAAGTTTCCGGAAGACACTTGATAAAAATTTATTGCAGAACTTTGGCACTGTAGAACTGTATGATGAGAACACCAAGTGGTGGAGCAAGCCTATCCCTTAAAAATACCATCATTCAAAATTTCCAAATCTAAGGGACAGTTGTCGAATTAACAGAACCATGGGACATTGTAATAAAAACAGAAAACTTTGGAAATACTCAGCAGTTGTTACAGCATCTGTGGAGGGTGAAAAATAGAGTTATCATTTCAACTCGATGACCTGTCTGGAAAAGTTAGAAATGGAATAGATTTTAAGCTTGTGGGGGTGGGGGGGGGGGGGGGGGGGGGTGGGGGGAGAGGGACAGTGAAAAACGAATAAAAGGCAATGTTTTTGATAGATTACGTATCAATCTAAAATGTTAACTTTGTTTCTATTTCTCGTGGTGCATGGTGACCTGAGTATTTCCAGCATTTTCTGATTTTATTTTAGTTTTTCAGCAGTCACTACATCTTGCTTGTGAAGAATTATAATTTGGACATTTGCAGTATTCTCATCTACTCCATCAGATTCTGTGGATTTGTTATTGTTTAGTACCGTTATTATTTTTATTCTGCTTGTATTAATTTGGGTGATTCCTTTCCCTTAATTTAGCATTCATTTTATTGGGAATTTTTGCATTTCTGACCTCTTCCACATCTGTAAACACTGATAAAAAGTAACTATTTCAAATATTCTCCATTTCTAATTTTCAGTGAAAGTATCAGCGGTATCAGTTTCGAAGAAGATTGACATTACTCCTGACCACATTATTTTCCTAAATAGGTTGTAAAGATTTTTTATGCTGCTTTTGATATCCTTTGCAAGTTTCTTTTTATACTCCCTTTTTGTGCTTCTGTTTATTCACCCTTAGCTGTTCATTGGATTTTTCACATTAGCAATTATTGATGCTGTATTTGAATTTTTATATGATTTATTTTAGTTTTATATTATCCCTTTTCTTCTTTATGGATATTTGTTTTTGGGAAGTTGAACTTCTAAGGACATAAATCAGCCAATTCCATCTAGATTGATGGGTGGGGATGGTGGTGTGGCAGGAAACGTGGGGAGCCAGTAGTGGTTGTTACTATTCATTTGAGCTGTCGACATATTAAAATTAAAGTGGAGACTGCAACTGCTATTGACAAGGTGCATCTCCACTTTAGATAGACTGCTGGAGGTAAACTGGAAGTTGTATAAGTCTGTAGATGGACTGTTGATTCCATTACTCAAATGGAAATTAGGCTGGGAGATAAAATTGCTCAAGCTTCACACTGATGACATTATCAGACTTTTCTGCCAATGCAGTTTGCACCCCGGGTTAAAATTGGGGCTGTAGATTTTGAATACTATTGCTGTATCAGTGATTCCTTCTTTCATCCCTGCAGACAAGTAAATTGGGAGTGGAAATCTGACTGGATTTCTCTGGGTTGAATATTTTGTTTGAAATTATTGCATTCAGCAGAAGCCTTGTCAACTGAGAATGCATTTGTAGAAGTAGGCCTCTCGTGTCAGATTCCGATGGAATATCCTGATTCCCTGACTGACTAATCAAGTGCTGCACAATCTGCAATTCCAAGGCTAAGAAAGAAAACTACCATGGAACTTGGTCATATTGAACTTGATGTCGTTTGCACTGAAAAAAAAATCCTTTGTTCTGGTTGTTAATTTAGCAAATAAATCTTTTTGCAACAAGCAAAATGTGTCTCTTGAGAGGTGCAGTTGTGCTGACCTGTTTGCTACTGAAATAATGATGTAGAGATGCCGGCGTTGGACTGGGGTAAACTCAGTAAGAGGTCTGACAACACCAATTTTAAATCCAACCGATTTATTTGATAGTAAACTTGCTAGCTTTCGGCCTTTGTGCCTTCGTCAGGTGAATGAGGTGTTCTGGTCTGCAATAGCACACATATCAGCACAGACAGTTTACAGATTGCTGATTAGAATGCGAATCCTTACACCTAACCTGCTATTCAAGTCTTGAAGTGGAAGGAGCACTGAGCACAGGTTAGAGAGATGTGTATTGTCTCTAGACAGCACAGTAAGTGAGGTTTTTTGCTAACCCAGGCAAGTCATGGGGGTTACAGATAGTGTGACATGAAGCCAAGATCCCTGTTAAGACCGTCCTCATGTGTACGGAACTTGGCTATCAGTCTCTGCTCAGCGGCTCTGCGCTGTCATATGTTGTGAAGGCCCCCTTGAAGAACGTTACTGAACGGCCCCCTTGACGAACTGCTACTGAAGTAACCTTCAGCCTCGCCCCTGTAGGTATTTGGCCAAGAACAAATTGCCCATAGTGAATTCCAATACTGCCGGTAGGCTATGGTAGCTACGTCAATATTGCTACTGTTGGAGCATTTGACCTAGCAAAAGTGTGAAATTAATAAGCATTGATAAAGTTAACATTTCATGCGAGTCAAATGTTTTCTTCTTTTAAACATCTGCAGGGAATAGGAGGCACTGGAGCTTATCAGCTGAAATCAGAATTACAGAAGAATATTGAGTATGCTTGACTGTCAAAGTTTGTCACAATGCAGTATCACTGCAGAACATCATATTATTACAGTATTAAAACAAAATTGAACCCTAAAGGAACATAAAAACCCGCACAAAGCTGAAACATAATTATGCTTTTCTCTAATAATTAAAATTGAAAGAAGATTAATAAATTATATTTCATTAAGCAGCATAAGAGGCGGTCTTCAGCAAAGTAGCATTCCATGGTGTGTTTTAAAAGATGTGAAGCTAGATGGGGAAACAGATTTTAGAGATACATTTAAAAGTGGTAGATACTCACGACACGTACACTACAAAAAGACACCAATGTATATATAAAATAGCAAAGACATTCCACTGGTAATGCACTGTTGTACCAGTTCATTCACAAGATCCTTGACCCATTTGTAACAATTTTTTTTATTACAACATAGTGACACCAGTGCAATGCTTTACCTATTTTGAGATTTCTTTGGAACATGGTCTCGAATGTGTGGTGTGGTGCAGTGCTGTGCAGTTTGCTACTGCTTCTATCTTCCTTACAGTTAATTACACTGTTCCTGGGCCGTGGAATTGCTGCAAACACCTACAGAATATATACAAGGTTGTGAATAACTTGGTATGTGATTACCCATGTAACTTATAAAATCCTACTACCTGTCACGATGAATTTGGTTCATCAATGTGTACTCAGAAGCAATTTCAATAAACACACTAAGCTTAAGAAACTGAGTTAAGTCTCTAGTGCTGGTAGGCCAACAGTATCCCAGAAGTGAAGATAAAACAGACATGGGCCTAAATTTTTCAGATAACAGGGATTCACCTAACACCGTCCGAAGAATCAGCGGGGAACATCCTAACCAAGCCTTAGTCAACTTATGTTCAATAAGCATTGATTTGTTGCAGTGGGACTCCCATTCATCACTCAGGAAGATGTTCTTCCTTAAAGAGTTACTGACCAATTGGATTGGGGAGAGAGAGTTGAGGGAGGTCCGATTCAGGTTATCAGGCCTTAAGGAGAAGGCACTCCAGTCAGAAGGGGGCTCCTGATGTTCCCCTTAAATGCCCCTCCTGCCCCCTACAACTTCACACCTGAGATCTAACTTATATTCGCTCCAGCTTTCCCTCACAGAGGTTCAATTGAGGCTGGGCAGGAAACAGCCCTGAAGTGACCATTAATTCGACACATAAGGGTCTCACTTGGAGTAACAGCTGGCTTCCTATCTGAGGCCTTGCTCATCTCTGTGGAAAATCAGTGTGTGGTTGGAGTGGATGGGAACCTGGAAGGAATCCTATCTCTGCAATTTCATGCTTTACCATTGCCTAAAAATCAATCGCTGTGAGAATGTAAGATTTTAGTCATGATTTCCACTCCTCGTATATTCCTCAGAAAACAAGAACATAAAAACTAAGCCCAGGTGTAGACCATTTAGGGCTTAAGCCTGCTTCATCTTTCCAGAGGTTTTTGGCTGATCTGACTGATTTTAATTCTACTTTCCTGCCCTAATTTTTGATCTTCCTGTAGAGCAAAAATTTGTTTTAACTCAGCCTTGAATATGTACAGTGACCTAACCTCCTCTGGGGTAGTGAATTCCAAAGATTAATGACATGCTGAAAGAAGAAATTCCTTCTTATCTCATTCTCAAATGGGAGACCCCTTATTTTGAAACTGTGCCTCTCATTCTGGATTCCTGCACGGAAGGAACATCTTCTCAATTCTTTCCTCGCAATGCCCCTTTAGAATCTTAAAATTAAATAAGATCACTTCTCATTCTTCTCAACTCCAGTGAGTATAGGAACAACTGCTAACCCTTTCCTTAAAACTCTTCAGCCCAGGATCAATCTAATAAACCAATGAAAGTATACACATTCTTATATAAAGAGATCAAAACTGTACACAGCCCTCCAGCTGTGGTTTCACCAATTTCCTGTACAGTTATAACAAGACTTCCCTATTTTTATTCTCCATTCTTCTTGTAATAAAGAATATTTTCCATTTTCTTTTCATTTTCCTTCCTGAATACTTCCTGGACCAGTCAACTTTTTGTGATTTATGCACAATGGCACTTAGGACTTCTGAATCACAAGCAGCTCTCTCTATTTAAATAGTACTCTGCTTTTCTGTTCTTCCCATCAAGATGGGGACCGTCATATTTCCCCACATTATACCTCATCTGCCAGTTTTTTTACGCACACGCTTACCTATCTGTATCTCTTTGCAGACTCTTTGCAATATCATCACAACTGGTTTTTGCTAGCTAGCTTTGTAATCAAGTGGGCTGCTTTGTCTTGGATGGTGTCAAGCTTCTAGGAGTTTTCTGGAATTGCACACTTTCATTCAATCATCTGATGACGAGTCATCAACTTGAAATATTAACACAGTTTCTCTTTCCACAGTTACTGCCTGACTTACTGAGTATTTCTAGCACTTTCTGTAAAAGCAACACATCACATTTATGTAGCAGCTTTAGAAATAGCAAATTGCTTTATATAGTGCTTTAATGCAGCAGAATATCCTAAGGCACTTAACATTTGACATTCAGCCACAGAAAGAGAAATCGGGACGGAGAACTGGGAGCTAGGCCAAAGAAGTAGGTTTTAAGGATAGCCTTATAAAGGCAAGAGAGATAGAGATGCAGAGTGAGCTTTTGGGACCAAATTGTACAAGGTAGGGCCTAAGCAGTAGAAAGCACAGCTCTGAATGCTGGATACAATATAACTGGAGATGTGCAAAAGCCCAGATTTGGAGTACTGCAGAGCTCTTGAAGGAGTGTCAGGCTGGATAAGAGTGCAGAGACAGAGAGAAATGAGGCCATGGAGAAATTTGAAAACTTAAAAATTAAGACTTGGCTGGAAAGGAGCTAATGTACTACAGTGACTTCATGTGACTTAGGGTATAAGAAGCAGAATCTTGGTTGATCTCAGGTTTACCGATGGTGCAGGACGGGAGGAGAATATTAGAGTAATCATATCTTAAAATGACAAAGGAATGTAACCCCACCCGGAGGATCTGTAAGAAAACTTTGGGTGGTGTAAAGAGATGCAGCAACAGAGAGATTCGTTGCCACAGCGGATCTGCTCCTTTAACTTCTGCTTCAGCCTAGAAATGAGTACTTATCAGGCTCAAAGGAGGGAAAAATCATTCTAATAAAGTAAGTGCAGTCATCCATTGCTTCATATTCTATGTCATGTTTCTTTTGAATAATTTTCGATTAAATGGCTCTTACCCTGATTGCAACTTTGTGTATAGTTGGTTTTAATACCATTGGACAGAGAGGGCAGTTGGCCATAGTTTCCTAGCACTGATTGTAACTGAGTGATCCACTAATGGAAATATTTGCTTGTGAATCTTGGATGTGGATGTAATCAGGTTTGATCCTGATGTCTCTGTTTATAATTAGACTGTGATTACCAAGTTCTTGATTTTCTAGATTCTTTAAACTTGCCTTTGGATTTTTATCTGCAAGGCACTCAATGTCCAGAGTCATAAAGAAGGGTTATTTGGACAGGTAACTAGACGACTGCAAGTTAATGAAATTAGCTCTCTCAAGAAAGCTTAAAAGGAAGGAAAATTGAAAAACAGTTTAATAACTTAAATCTTTCAGTAATAATAGTCTTGTGCTTTCCCAATATATTAGTAGTTAACACACAAAAAATATAGCTATATGGTAACATTATTAGTAAAAATTAAAATAAAAATATTGTGTATTGGAAATTCAAATTAAAACAAAACAAATTGGAAAGGTATTGCAGATCAGTTGGTGTTTGAAAGAGAAAATGTGTCTTAGGTTTTGCATGTGTTTTTTAGGCAGGTATTAATGTTGGGTATTAGTCCTTGAAATTGATATATATGGTACTTGCATATTGTTAACTGAAGACTAAAAGGCTCCTGATTGGAGTAGTGGATTATAACAATTACAATTCAGTGTCTTCATTATGTTACTTAGTTATTCTTTGAGAATATTAGGAATATTCTGGAGAAATTTAATAAGCCAGTTAGATTAAATGGAAATAAAATAAGTTGGTTATTGCTACACTAATTGGAATGTTTATTTGGGCTGAACAGAAATAAATTTTTCTGTTGTCTTAATGATTATTTTTACATCTCATTCTTGAAAGTGCTATCCTGAAGTTGTATTGTTAACCTAGACCAGTAAATTTGTATGGAAACAGCATCAATGATGGTGGAAACCTTCCTCTCATGTTCTTGCAAAACCTATCCAATAGAGAACAACAAAATATATGTGCACTCTACCTTGTCAAAGGGCTTTGCCTTATCTTGAGAGACTGTCAAGGGTAGAATATCAAGGAATGGACAGGAGTCTATTAAATTAATAAGCTGCTGGATGTTGTCTGAAGAGTTACAGTTCTTCATAAATCCAATGTGATCGTGGTGGACAAGGTTTAAACCTGCAGACTCCAAATATACAGCCAATACTTTGGATAGGATTTGAAATTTCACGTTGAAGAGAGTTAGGCTTGTAGCTACTGAAATGACATTTATCTTTCCTCTTCTTGGGAGATTGACAAACAGAAGACAGCCCGAAGAAACCTGATAAAGAATAATACCTGAAAAGGCAGAGAGAGGAAAAAGGTCAGCTTGGGATATAAAGCCATATTAAGCTAGTGTAATATAGACTTCCAAATCATTTTAATTACTCTGCTCTTGTTCCATATTATTGAACAGAATTTTCATTTATATAGCCAGTTAAAGAGAACTGCATCAGTGATACTGGAGGTTATGAATTCTCAATCAATGTGTTATAGGAGGAAGATTGATCCCCTTTTTGAGAACACACAACCACTCAACGAGGTTCATAAAGGGTGTGAGAAGTGGCATGATCTGCTCTTCAGCAACTTTTTGTGGTTAAATCCAAAATAACTACCTGAGATTCTCTCTGTAAAATCAACAAGGAACACGTTATTTATCTAACAGTGAACAAGTTAACTAAACTATTAGCAAACCAAATAAAATACTATTCTAATAGAA
This sequence comes from Sphyrna mokarran, assembly GCA_024679065.1. Classification (NCBI taxonomy): domain Eukaryota; kingdom Metazoa; phylum Chordata; class Chondrichthyes; order Carcharhiniformes; family Carcharhinidae; genus Sphyrna; species Sphyrna mokarran. The sequence continues at coordinate 109,531,061 of JAGIQG010000007.1, read as the reverse complement.
TGTTGTTTAGATAAATACAATTCCCACCTACTAAAAAAAAATTAGTCACCCTCAAAATTGCAACTTGGTGTCTTCTGGAATCTTCGATCTTCTTTCCTCTGTCTTCTTTTGCTATCTTAACTATCGAGATGAGGCTTTCTTTTAAGACATAATTGAGCTGTGACAGAGAGCAGTTGCTGGGAACTATGGCAGGTGCTCCAGTTTGTGCCATTCCCCGCTTGTCTTTCATATCTCTGATGATCTACAAACATCCCCACAATAAGATTGGTTGTCAGGCTACCAAAACAGCAAATTAAAATCTAATAGGTTACTGTTATCCATGTGCCTAATTTAAATTGATTGGGAAAAATTCCAAAAGTCAGTTTTCTTGGCAACACTATAGCTTTGCCTTTGATACAATGTTTCAATCTGTGCACTGCTTATGTATCTGCATCTTTTCAAACTTTTTTTAAACTCCAAGTACAGAAAAACACTACCTTTTTAAACAGACCATTTTACAAACATCAACTTTGCAATAAGTGCCATCAAATATATTGTACAAAATAATATTTCACTAACAATGAATCAGTCATAGCCAGATATAAAATGACTAAAGTTATGGAGCATGATCTTACTGGTTCCATGTGTTGGTTGATCAGTGTGATGAATCAGGAAGATAGCTTAGGAGACCAAAAATCCAATTTTCATCAGCCCCTTTGACCAGCAAGAAAGGGCACTAAGCCTATTTACATAGGCTTATTTAACTTTTATTTACATAAAAGTTACAACATTTAAAGATACTTAAAGCATTTGGCATGGCTGCTTCTGCCCTCCCAGATGCTTTGCCCCTCACCATAGAGACATCATTCAGCAAGAATCATTACTGCTCTGAGTAGCAGGGATCAGGGACCATTGAAGCCCTCGGGTATGGGGGCCTGGCTGGATAGTATCCACTGGGTACCCTGGCATGCACAGCTGGTCCCTGTAGTGCTTGATTGGGCACCATAATTGTGTCAAGGCAGTGCAAAGAGGGTGGAGCCTATGCACAATAACAGGGAGCTCTGCAAGGGGGGGAGGTGCTGTTATGCAGACGCTGGTCACATGCTGGGGTGGATGTATAGGCTGGGCCATGGAGGGGGTTGTGATTGGAGGGGGGACATGTCAGGAGTCTGCCCAGATACTCATCAGGAGTGTTTTTATGCCAGTAATGGTGTGGTGGAAGGAAGTCTCCCGCAAGGAGTTTGCTGCACACTGCATGCTCCACAGGCATACTCAGACTCTGCCAATTCTTCCCCTCCCCACACTGATGCAAAGCTGTCAGCTGTTAAAAAATTGAGAGTGCTGGAAGAGTACAATGGTAATTTCCCCTTCATATATAATATTTGAATTTTTCTCTCCAAATTAGTAAAATTGAGTATAGAAATAAAAGATTTTCTTTGAGTAGAAAACTTATTTTTGGCAATGAGGGATGATGTGCAATTGGTGCTGTAATCATACTGCCATGATAATCCTTCTATTATGTGGTGAGGATGAAGTGTAGATCTCCAGTACTTTTGTTCCAGTCTTTACTTTCAAGTACAGCAAAACGTAAGCGACTTAACTGCTTAACCTTTGCTTCTGTGTACCATGTAGTATGCAGTAACATTGCCAGGCTTTAATAAAAAAAATAAATAAAATAGGAAGATCTTTTATATTGAATACACTGGATGAATGTTCTTTCTTATTATAATCTCTTGTTCATGTTACATTCTCCTATGTCACTGCCCTATACAGCAAGGTACACAAAAATGGACCCGGTTGCTTGGTCACTTCATCTGTAAAGATCCACAATTCTATACAGGATACACTTAGAAATAAGATGGATTGCATTTAGCAGAACAAAGTATCCTTATTATCCAGGGCTAACCTCTGGTCTGTTTTTAACAGATCTCCAGAGATTTCAACAAGGTCTGTAATGCATACACATCTTTTATAGGCTTAATGTCACGATTTCCATTGGTGCATACATATTGCAGATACTTTATACAGTCTTAAATGTTTGGGAGAATATTGCTCTCAAAAGGTTTGGAGCATTATTTTGTGTCAAAATAACTTCTTTATTGACACTCGAATGGTAATGCTGAACCACTGTGAAGCTCAGACTGCCACTTTCAGAATTCTCTTCATTAATACTATCAAATGTTACAGTACACCATTTCTTAAACCATAATTATTAAACTACTTATTCAATAGCCATTCAGGAGCCATTCATATTAAATACAATTCATTCTCAGTCTTGTTCCAGTGCCTATAGCAGAATTTAACTGTATTTTTTAGTATCTAACAGATTTGCAACCTGTTAAATTGAATCTCATATCACAGTAGTGTTATACAATAACCATGTTGGAGCACTGGTTGATGTGAGGATAATAGTGCTGGACAGATATTACAACCTTGTGAGTTACATATTTTCAAGTTATTTTTGCGTCTGGTCACTCCAAGATGATGATTATTTATCCCAGATAATAATGTAATCAAAGAATTCAGGATTTTTTAAATTAAAATTATAACTATATGATCCAAAGTAAAATGTTGGCTAAAATATTTTATCCAGTATGCTAATTTATAAACTTAACATTGAAATTGCACTTTTGTTCATTTAAATTTCAGTTACTTTAGTTTGGATGAGCTACAATATATTTAGAAAATAAAGCAGTTTGTAGATGCTAGTGCACCCTTACTGCATTAGCAGATTCCCATCAACAAATTAGGAGTTTGGTTCAGCTATCAATCAATGTCAGTTGCAGTTTATCATTCTGTAATAATTTTTATAATACAACAAAAAGATGCAGATAAAACAAACCATAAGCAAATGCATGTTTTCCTCCCACCATAACATGATTTCTTGATTAATTTTATCTCATTTTGAACTCCATAGAATTCCTACAGTGCAAAATGAGACCATTTGACCAATCAAGTCTGTTCTATCCCCTAACCCTCTATATTTATCCTACTAGCCCCCGCTGACATTATGGGGTAATTTACCAAGGCCAATAGAACAAACCTGCACATCTTTGGACTATGGGAGGGAACCGGAGTACCCGGAGGAAACTCATGCAGGTATGGAAAGGACATGCAAACTCCACATAATGACCTGAGGCTGGAATTGAACCTGGGTCCCTGCTAATCACTGTGCTGCCCCCCAACAGCACAAATCAATTTTTTGGCTGAGATGAGGCAGGTAACTTGCTTGTTGCCTTCTACAGATGTTCTTGAGTTAGTTATTTGGAGATGGTGGAGTGTGCTCCATATGATCTGTTTTTTTCCTATTGATTTCTTAAATATCCTCTTAAAATTGAAAATAACTGGGTAGAAAATTGTGGGTGATGTGGCACTGGATTTTACAACCCTTCCCTCCCTCCTCCCTCTGCATCCTTGCTGGGTGTGTTTCAGGTAAGGAGTGCTCAGCTGACCATCTCCTGGCAACTCCTGAGCTGTTTGGTAGGTGGGCAGGCACAAAAATCAGCAGCCCACTTACTATTTTAACTAAACTGTTTAAAAATTATGTTACCAAGCCAATTATGCAGAAGATTGCGCTGCCCATGGCAGAAAATGGGCAGCAAAAGCAGACAATCAGGAATGGACTCTCAGTTTTGTAAAAAAAAGTTTGTAAAAAGGCAAGAAGGAAGTGGGGGATCTATAATTCAGAGGTTGTGTTCTGTAGCTTGCGATGACCCCCCCCCCCCAATATGTTACGTACATCCCTTTTATTTCTTACCACCTGACCTCCAAAAGCTGCTCCTCCACACCCCTCATTCCCTTACTCAGCTGCCCAATCTGTCCCCAGTAGTCCGTGATTTACCTCTCTATGGGATCCATCAAAGTCCTGCATGGGCATGCTTGCAGTCCTGGCAGCGTCCACTATTGAGTTTTGCTGCCACTAGTATTGCTAGAGATGCCAATCAATCATATTGGCCAGCAACTCTCAAGGGCAGGACTTTCTCCCACTGAGAGGTGAAACTTCCCTCCCTGACTGTTTAGCCCATCAGCGATGACAACTAGACAGTTTTCTTTTAGATGAATTGTTGTCGGTTGACTTTACTCCATGGAGAAGGGGTGGAGGTGAGCAGTGATTTCATTCCACCATATCCTAAGAACCAATTCAAAAGCATTCACAGTAAAAGACAACAAGTAGGTTACCTGCCTATCTGCTCTCCTTAGAAAAATTGATTTGTACTTTTTGGGGTTCAAAAGCAGATAAAACAAATCAAAAATTAGATAATGGTGGAATGAAAGCATGCACATTGTATATGATTTATTTTATCTATAGTGATAGCAAATTCCACAGATATTTACCATCATCAGTGTTTAATTAATTGGTTTATCTACTTTTACGTTGGAATATCTTTGTTATTAGTAGGTAAGAAAAATGTTTAATAATAAGGCTGAGTTTCAGAACAATGTATAGCCTATGCGAACAAACATTTCCATAAATTAACCTAATTTTCTCGCAATTTTGAGTTGTTGCCGATGTCCTGTGTTAAAAGCATTTTTTCTTCTTTTCAATAAAAATGTCTAACACTTCAATCAGCTGGCTCCCAATATAGTGAAACTCGTGACATAATTTTATCTGAACTAACAAAGCTTTACCATAACTGAATATCACTGAATTGCATGATAAAATGTCATTCTATATGAAAACATTAAAAATTATAATTACTGTGAGATATAGTAGTGTATGGCTAGATACATGCATTTTTTTATGTTTTACTGCAGTAGAGGGAAATTCAAAACCAACATAGGTCAGTGCATAGTAAAGGTTGTCAAATAACAACTCAATATTAAGGCATCATCAATCCTAAATTGTGTACAAGACAAACTTCCCTTTTAATGCACCAAAACATCTACACTTTTTTTAGTTTTTCAACTTTGAAATTCATTGAAGTTCCTTAATTATCAGGGATATTTGAAATCTCTTAGGATTGTACTGAACTTGGAATTCTAGCAAGAAGTATTTAAAGCAAGAAACAGACTAGAAGTTAGAAGCAGATTTCAGAAGGAGTGATAGCATGTGTTGGGCTTATAGTGTAGCTTGATAAGGAATGGAAATGAGCAATTCTTCAAATATTTAGGGATTTGATATAATTCTCACACTCTTTCAAAACAACTTTGTTCTTTTATGTTAGTCTTGTGTCACATAGATCCTATTTCACGGAATCCAACATTTAACTTCTTGATGTTTCAGTCTAGATCTCAAATTATCTGACGATCTCCACAAAACAAAGCTAATTGTGTTTCTAATAAATATATTCTACTAATTTAAAATGTTCCACTCCTAGATATTGCAACACAAATTTCTGTCTGAGCCTCTTTCTATCTGAACCAGCATAAACTCATCAGCTGGAGATCAAGCTATGCCAAAAAAAACATTGTGGTTCTGCAGGTTCTTGGCTGTTGGTTTGTTTGTTACTTAAGTTCTATGTAAATACTTCTGCCTTTTTCAGGCAAGATATTATTTCTCCTTCACTCAGCTCAAATATGTGTTATGCTTAAAATAGGCAGAAACCTGGCATGTTGGATCTTTGGTGCGATTGAAATCATTACCAACCCCCCACCCCGCCAAACCTAGAATGGGTGGTACTATGGACATTAGATCAGTACACTCAGCTCCAATAATTAAGGAGCCTGTGAACATCTACAAATGATGTTCCACTTTTGACTTGTTGTGGCAGTGGATAAAATTATACTCCAATAATGGTTTAACCCAAATGACACCATAATACAATTCTATTTGAGCTCACAGATGATCAGGTAAAATATAATGTGGAGATGCCGGCATCGGACTGGAGTAGGTACAGTAAAAAATCTCACAGCACTACATTAAAGTCCAACAGGCTTATTTAGTATCACGATCTATTGGGGCGCTGCTCCTTCTCGGGTGAGTGGACAGTTAGGTTCACAAACAGGGCATATATAGACACAGACTCAATTACAAGATGATGGTTGGACTGCAAGTCTTAACAGGTAATCAAATCTTTACAGGTGCAAATAATGCAAGTGCAGAGGGGGTTAAGCACAGGTTAAAGAGGTGTGAATTGTTTCAAGCCAGGAGGTTTTGTAAGCTCAGACAAGTTGTGGCGGTTACAAGTAGTGTGACATGAATCCGAGATTCTGGTCGAGACTGTCCTTAAGAGTGCAGAATTTGGCTGTCAGCTTCTACCTGATGATTCTGCATTGCCATATCTTGAAGGCCATCTTGGAGAATACTTACCCGAAGATTGGAAGCCAAATACCCTTGATTGCTGAAGTGTTCCCTGATAGGAAAGGAGCACTCCTGCCTGGTGATTGTCGAACAATGTCTGTTCATCCATTGTCGTAGCATCTGCATGGTGTCACCGATGTACCGCACCTTGGGACATCCTTTCCTGCAGCATATCAAGTAGACAACACTGACCGAATCACAAGAGCATGTATTTTGTACCTGGTGGATGGTGTTCTCACATGAGATCGTGGCATCTGTGTTGATGATCCGGCACTTCTTGCAGAGGTTGCTCTGGCAGGATTGACTGGTGTCGTGGTCATGGTTCTCTTGAAGTCTGGGTAATTTGCTAGTGGTCTGTTTGAGGTTGTGCGTTTGTTTGAAGGCAAGGAGTGGGGGTGTGGGGATGGCCTTGGAGATGACATGCTGAACGCTCCAAAAAAGATGTTGTAGCTTCTCTGCTCACAGTAAGTACTGGATGACAAATGGTATTTTGTCCATTTTGTACCGTGTTTGTCTTCTGAACAGGTCAGTGCGGTTTTTCGCTGTGGCGCGTCGGATTTGTTGATCAATGAGTCGAGCAGGAAAGGATGTCCCAAGGTATGGTACATCAGTGAAACCATGCAGACGCTACGATAACATATGAATGAATACAGCTTGACAATCACCAGGCAGGAGTGTTCTCTTCCTGTCAAGGCACACTTCAGCAGTCAAGAGCATTCAGCCTCTGATCTTTAGGTAAGCATTCTCTAAGGCGGCTTGCTAGACACACGACAATGTGGAATCATCAAGCAGAAACTGATAGCCAACATCCACCCACATGAGAAGAGCCTCAATTGAGATCTTGGGTTCATGTCACACTACCTGTAATCCTCACAACTTTCCTGGGCTTACAAACTGTCCTGGTTTGAGACAGTTCACACCTCTTTAACCTGTGCTTAACCTTCTATCCATTCATACTGCTTGTATCTGTAAAGACTTGATTACTTGCACTCCAATCACTGTCTGGTAATTGAGTCAGTGTCTGTATATGCCCTGTTTGTGAACCCAACTGTTCACTCACCTGATGAAGGAGCAGCACTCCAAAAGCTTGTGCTATCAAACAAACCTGTTGGACTTCAACCTGGTATTTTGAGACTTCTTACTTCTCCTGTTAAAATACTAAGACAATGGTTAACCTATAGTAAGAGCTAGCAATTCAATTATTCTGAAACAACAGTGAAAACTTGCAGTTAAGAAGCTCAAACTCAGGCATTCAAACAAGTATCAACTGGAATGGGCCTTAACCTTTGAGGAACAAAAACAAGGTCTAAATTAGAATTGTGTGATGGTCAAAGTGGGCTCATTTTCCAAATGGCTGCATAACATGGATACCAATAGGTAATCCCTTAATAATTAAAGCATAAATGAATCGTGAAAACTACAGTAGCAAATTTCTAGAATGTATAGAATGAGATCTTAGACCAGCATAATAAAATGGTGGAAGCACTTCAGTACATGTGGGACACCATGGGACATAGAACTACCCTCAGTAGTCAAAGAGCATGATAAACCTTATTTCTGTTTTAACTCTATGAGTGAATGTTCTGCAAGGCAAGGGGCATGAGTGTCCTCTCAGCACTCTCAAGTGCTCCTGCCAATGTGTTTCCTGTTGGTGTTAGCAACATCTGTCAGATGAGATCACCCATTTTTAGTATATATGAATACGCATAATGCCTCACTTGCGTACAGTGTCAAGTGTGGGAGTTCCTGGAGGCGAGACGTCTCCTGAAAGTCCACATATGCGTCAAGTGTTTGGAGCTGCAGTGTCTGAGGGCTCGCGTCAAACAACTAGAGCGGCGACTGGAAGATGCATTTTTAGTCAGGGAGAACGAGGCAATAATGGAAGGGAGGCATAATAAGGTGGTGGACCCAGAGCCTAAGTATGGGGAACCTGACCCTTACAGGTGGATTACTGTAAGGAAGGGGAAAAAGGAGAGGGGAAACAGTCCAAAGACTTCCCCAGTGCAGTCCCCCAAAATATCAAGGGCGGAGGGTTCAAAAAGATAACGCAGGAGGACCAGAGTACCTCAAAGGGGAGGAAGGGGCTAGAAGAGAGATAGTGGTGGGGGATGGGAGGGTTAAAGGAATAGATAGACGCTTCTGTGGTCCAAGGCGGGACTCCAGGATGGTAGTTGCCTCCCTGGAGCAGGGATGCAAGATGTGTCTGACAGGGTAGAGGGCATTTTGGAGGGTGAGGGGACCCAGGTGGATGTGATTATTCACATAGGAGAGAAGGATGTAGGAAGGAAGAGCAGGAAGGATATACGAAGGCAGTTCAGGGAGTTGGGGGGTAGGCTGAAGAGCAGGGCCTCCAGGGTGTCGATCTCAGGGCTGCTACCAGGGCCAGGTAACAGTGGGGCCAGAAGAGATGAGATTCTACAGCTGAATGCATGGCTGAAGGATTAGTGTACGACAGAGGGTTTCATTTTTGTGGATAACTGGGAAGTATTTGTGAAAGAAGGGCACCTGTATAGAAGGGACGGGGAACACTTAAATGGGAAGGGCGTGAATATCTTAGCTGGGAGGTTAGCTGGAGTGCTTCGGCAGGATTTAAATTAATACGGAGGGGGGGAGGGGCTGAGACCGATAGCTCAGTAGAGAGCGAGATGGGAGATAGAGTAAGCTTGGATGAGAAGAAACACACCAGGGAGAAGGAGGTTCCGAGTGGGCTTGGAGGTCAGGAATGTGTCTGTTTCAATGCAAGGAGCATAACAGGAAAAACGGATGAACTTAGGGTCTTAATGTTTGCGAGGAACTTGGATGTGGTTGCAGTGACAGAGACGTGGTTAAAGGAAGGGGAGCAGTGGCAGCTGAATATTCCTGGGTATAAGTGTTTCAGGTGTGACAGAGGAGGGCCCAGAAGAACATAGAACATAGAACATTACAGCACAGAACAGGCCCTTCGGCCTTCGATGTTGCACCGACCAATATAAAAAGCAATGCCCCTCCAAACTAAACCATTCCCTTCTCTTCCATATACTTATCAACTAACCTCTTAAACGCCACCAAACTTGGCGCATCTACAACTGCTGGAGGCAGGGCATTCCACTCCCGAACCACCCTTTGGGTAAAGAACCTACCTCTGATATCCGTCCTATAACTATCACCCCTTAATTTAAAGCTGTGTCCCCTCGTGCTAGCTTTCTCCATCCTAGGAAAAAGGCTATCACTGTCCACCCTATCTAAACCTCTAATCATCTTATATGTTTCGATTAGGTCCCCTCTTAGCCGCTCCTTTCTAACGAAAACAACCTCAAATCCCTCAGCCTCTCTTCATAAGACCTGCCCTCCATACCAGGCAACATCCTGGTAAACCTCCTCTGTACCCTCTCCAATGCCTCCACATCTTTCTTATAATGTGGGGACCAGAACTGCACATAATACTCCAAGTGCGGCCGCACTAGAGTTTTGTACGGTTGCAACATCACGTTGCGGCTCCGAAATTCAATCTCCCTACCAACAAAAGCTAAGACTCCATATGCCTTCTTAACAACCTTCTCGACTTGACTGCCTACTTTCAGGGATCTATGCACATACACACCAAGATCCCTCTGTTCATCAACACTACTAAGAATCCTACCATTAGCCCTATACTCTATACATTTATTATTCCTGCCATAGTGCATTACCTCACACTTTTCCACATTAAACTCCATTTGCCACCTCTCGGCCCAGCTCTGCAACTTGTCCAAGTCTCTCTGCAAACTATAACACCCCTCTTCACTATCTACCACTCCACCGACTTTAGTGTCATCTGCAAATTTACTAATCCATCCTTCAATACCCTCATCCAGATCATTTATAAAAATTACAAACAGCAGGGGCCCCAAAACAGACCCCTGAGGTACACCACTTGTCACCGAACTCCACGATGAATATCTCCCATCAACCACCACCCTCTGTCTTCTTTCTGCTAGCCAATTCCTAATCCAATTAGCTAAATCACCCTCTATCCCATACATCTGCATTTTCTGCAGAAGTCTTCCATGGGCCACCTTATCAAACGCCTTACTAAAGTCCATATATACCACATCAACCGCCTTACCCCCATCCACCTCTTTGGTCACTTTTTCAAAAAACTCAATGAGGTTAGTAAGGCACGACCTACCCTTCACAAAACCATGCTGACTATCCCCAATCAATTCATTTCTCTCTAAATAACTATAAATCCTATCCCTAATAATTCTCTCCAATACTTTGCCCACAACAGAAGTAAGACTCACTGGCCTATAATTCCCTGGAAGGTCTCTCTTCTCCTTCTTGAACAATGGGACCACATTCGCTATCCTCCAGTCCTCCGGAACCACACCCGTAACCAACGACGACCTGAAGATCAGAGCCAGAGGCTCTGCAATCTCCTCTCTTGCCTCCCAGAGAATCCTAGGGTAAATCCCGTCCGGCCCAGGGGACTTATCCAACTTCAAACCCTCGAGAATATCTAGCACATCCTCCCTATCTACTTCGATACCTTCCAGTTTGCTACCCTGTACCTCAGTGTTCTCCATAACTACATTTACATCACCCTGCGTGAATACCGAAGAGAAATATTTATTCAGTGCCTCTCCAATCTCTTCAGGCTCCACGCACAACTTCCCACTGCTGTCTATGACTGGCCCTAATCTTGTCCTAACCAATCTTCTATTCTTAACATATCTAAAGAAAGCTTTAGGATTCTCCTTAATCCTATCAGCCAAAGTCTTCTCGTGTCCTCTCTTAGCTCTCCTCAATTCACTCTTTAGCTTCCTCCTGGCTAATCTATAGCTATCCATTGCACTAACCGAGCCTTCAAGCCTCATCCTGACATAAGCCTCCTTTTTCCTTTTAACCAGCAAATCAACTTTTTTCGTACACCAAGGTTCTCTTACTCGACCATTTCCTCCTTGCCTGACAGGGACATACTTATCAAGGACTCGCAGCAGCTGCTCCTTGAATAAGCTCCACATTCCAGATGTTCCCAGTCCCTATAGTTTCCTAGTCCAATCTATGCACCCTAATTCTCTCCTGATGGCCTCATAATTATCCTTCCCCCAGCTATAACTACTGCCCCCAGCTTCATGCCTATCCCTATCCATCACTAAGGTGAACGTAACCGAATTGTGGTCACTATCACCAAAATGTTCACCAACTTCCAAGCCTAACACCTGGTCTGGCTCATTGCCCAGCACCAAATCCAATGTAGCCTCACCTCTAGTTGGCCTATCTACATACTGAGTCAAAAAACCTTCCTGCACACTTTGTACAAAAACTGACCCCTCTAATGAGCTAGAGCTATAGCTATTCCAATCAATATTAGTAAAGTTAAAGTCCCCCATAACAATTACCCTATTACTTTCACTCCTGTCCAGGATCGACTTTGCAATCCTTTCCTCTACCTCTCTAGAACTTTTAGGAGGTCTATAAAAGACTCCCAACAGGGTGACCTCTCCTCTCCTGTTTCTAATCTCAGCCCATACTACCTCAACAGACAAGTCCTCATCAAACTTCTTTTCTGTCACTGTGATACAGTCTTTGACTAATAATGCCACTCCTCCCCCGCTTCTACCTCCTTCTCTACTCCGACTAAAGCATTTGAACCCCGGAACCTGCAACATCCATTCTTGTCCCTGCTCTACCCAAGTCTCTGAAATGGCCACAACATCGAAGTTCCAGGTACTGGTCCAAGCTGCAAGTTGCTCCCCCTTATTGCAAATACTCCTTGCATTAAAGTATACGCATTTCAAACCATGCCCTACCCCACCCGTATGCTGCTGTGTTTTACAGCTTTCCTCTATGACCCCCTTACTCTCATCCCTCTTAGCACCCCAACTACTTAGGATCCCACCCCCCCCCGAATCAGTTTAAAGCCCCCTGCATAGCCTTAGCAAATTTTCCCCCCAAGATATTAGTTCCCCTCTGGTTCAGGTGTAGACCATCTCTCTTGTAGAGGTCCCACCTATCCCAGAATGAGTCCCAATTGTTCAGGAACCTGAACCCCTCCCTCCTGCACCATCCCCGCAGCCACGAGTTCAAACATTCCCTCTCTCTATTCTTCTCTAAACTATCCCTTAGCACAGGCAAGAGTCCAGAGATAAGAGGTGGGGGAGTGGCATTGTTAGTTAAGGAGAGCATCACAGTGGTGCAGAGGGAGGACAATACAGAGGAGTTAGGAGTGGAGTCGCTGTGGGTGGAGTTGAGGAATAGAAAGGGGGCCATTACAATGCTAGGGGTATATTATAGGCCATCCAACAGCCCGCGGGTAGTTGAAGAAGGCATATGTAAAGACATTTTGGATAGGTGCAGAAAGAACAAAGTCGTTATAGTGGGAGATTTTAATCCCCCTAGGGTGGATGGAAGGTACCTAGAGCTGGGGGTTCGGACGGGGAGGAATTTGTAAAATGTGTACTGGAAGGATTATTAGAGCAATATGTAGCTAGCCTGACTAGAGAGGGGGCTAATTTGGATTTAGTTCTGAGTAATGAGCCAGGGCAGGTGGTTGATGTTGTAGTAGGGGAACATGTGGCTAACAGTGACCACAATTCTGTCTACTTTAGAATACAGATGGAAAAGGATGCTTGTTGCCCTAGGGGGAGGGAGCTGAATTGGGGAAAGGCTAACTACGGTCGGATTAGGCAGGAACTTATGGAAACTGATTGGGAACGGTTGTTCGAGGGTAAGTCCACGCGAGGCATGTGGGATTCTTTCAAGGGAATACTGAAAATGTTGCAAGGAAGATATGTGCTGGCTAAGAGGAAAGATGGGAAAGATAGGTTCAGAGAGCCGTAGATTACTAGGGATATTGAGGACTTGGTTAGGAAGAAAAGAGAGGCGTATGTTAGGTTGAAGCAGCTGGGAATGGAAAGAGCATTGGAGGAATATAGAGACAGTAGGAAGGAGCTCAAATGGGGACTTAGAAGGGCAAAAAGGGGGCATGAAATGGTTTTGGTGGACAGGATTAAGGAAAATCCAAAGGCTTTTTACTCCTATGTTAGGAATAAAAGGGTGGTTAGAGGAAAAATTGGACCTCTTAGGGACAGAGGAGGGGAATTGTGCTTGGAGCCTGAGGGAATGGCGGAGATCCTGAATGAATACTTTGTGTCGGTATTCACGAAGAAAAGGGGCTTGTTGACCACTGCTGTCTCTGAGGGAGCTGTGGACCAGTTGAGGGAAATATCCATACCGAGGGAGGAAGTGTTAGAGCTTCTAGGTAGCATTAAAACTGATAAATCTCTGGGGCCTGATGGCATTTATGCCAGGCTGCTTAGGGAGGTGCGAGGTGAAACTGCTGGATCTCTGACGCAAATTTGTCTCTTCTTTGGACACAGGTGAGGTCCCAGAGGACTGAATATAGCTAATGTTGTACCGTTGTTTAAAAAGGGTGTTTGGGATAACCCTGGAAATTATAGGCTGGTGTGTTTGACGTCGGTGGTAGGGAAGCTGTTGGAGGGGATTCTTAGAGATAGGATGTATATCGGCACTTGGAGCATTGCGATCTGACTAGGGATACGCTGCATGGTTTGTTAAAGGGAGGTCGTGCCTTATGAATCTGGTAGAAATTTTTGAGGAGGTGACAAAGACGGTCAACGAAGGGCGAGCCACTAATGTCATCTATATGGATTTCAGTAAGACGTTTGACAAAATCCCTCATGGGAGGATGGTTGAAAAGATCAAGGCTAATGGGATACAAGGACAGATAGCTAGATGGATAAGTAACTGGCTTGGTAATAGGAGACAGAGAGTAATAGTGGAAGGGTGTTTTTCTAGCTGGAGGTCGGTCACTAGTGTTGTGCCACAGGGCTCGGTGCTGGGACCTCTTCTATTTATAATATATATAAATGACTTGGAAGAGGGAGTAAGTGGAGTGATCAGCAAGTTTGTAGACGATACAAAGATGGCTGGACTTGTGGATAATGAGGAGCATTGTCAAGCGATGTAGCAGGACCTAGATAGGCTGGTAGCTTGGGCAGATAGATGGCAGATGGAATTCAATTCTGATAAATGCAAGGTGATGCATTTCGGGAGAAAGATTGTAGTGGGGAGATATATGATAAAGGGTAGACCTATTAAGGGTATGGAAACGCAGAGGGACCTGGGGTGCAGGTGCACAAGTCTCTGAAGGTGGCAGAGCAGGTGGAGAAGGTTGTGAAGAAAGCATATAGAACATAGAACAATATAGCACAAACAGGTCCTTCGGCCCACGAGTTGCGCAGATCACATCTACCAATCCACAGACCTATCTGTAACCCCCTATCCTATTCTTTCCCATATACTCATCCAGAAGTCTCTTAAAAGACCCCAGTGAGTTTGCCTCAACAACCTCCAACGGCAGTTGGTTTCATTCACTCACCACCCTCTGAGTGAAAAACCTACCCCTGACATCTCCTTTGTATTTGTTTCCCTGCACCTTAAATCTGTGTCCTCTCGTAGTGACCATTTCAGCTCGGGGAAATAGGGTGGACTCTCAGAGACTATCTATTCCTCTCAACATTTTATAAACCTCTATCAGGTCGCCTCTCAACCTACATCTCTCCAGTGAGAAGAGTCCCAGCTCCCTCAACCTATCTTCATGAGGCCTGCCTCCCAATCCAGGCAGCATCCTTGTAAATCTCCTCTGTACTCTCTCAATAGCCTCTACATCCATCCTATAATTAGGCGACCAGAACTGCGCACAATACTCCAAGTGGGGTCTGACAAGGGTCTTATAGAGCTGCATCATTACCTCCTGACTCCTAAACTCTATTCCTCGATTAATGAAGGCCAGTACACCGTACGCCTTCTTGACCACTTCCTCCACCTGCGAGGCCGATTTAAGAGTCCTATGGACCCGGACCCCGAGATCCTTCTGCTCTACAACACAGCTAAGACTCCTACCCCTTATATGGTACTCCTTCATCCCATTATTCCTGCCAAAATGGACCACTACACATTTATCTGCGTTGAAGTCCATCTGCCACTTCTCCGCCCAGTCTTGCATCCTGTCTATGTCCCGCTGCAACTTTTGGCATCCCTCCAGACCATCCACAACACCACCGATCTTTGTATCGTCGGCAAACTTGCTAACCCATCCCTCCACTTCCTCATCCAGGTCATTTATGAAAATGACAAACAGCAGGGGTCCCAGAACAGATCCCTGGGGCACTCCACTGGTTACCGACCTCCATGCAGAACAAGACCCATCCACAACCACTCTCTGCCTTCTGCCGGCAAGCCAGTTCTGGATCCACGAGGCCAAAGCCCCTTGGATCCCATGCCCTCTCACCTTCTCCAGAAGCCTTGCATGTGGGACCTTATCAAACGCCTTACTAAAGTCCATGTACACTACGTCCACCGCCCTTCCTTCGTCAATGTGTTCAGTCACATTTTTGAAGAACTCAACTAGGCTCGTAAGGCATGACCTGCCCTTGACAAAACCATGCTGACTATTTCTAATCAGTCCAAACTTCTCCAAATGCTCATATATCTTATCCCTCAGTTCTGGTCCCCACATTATAAGAAAGATGTGGAGGCATTATCAATGATGGCCTTATCAATGTGATATCCATGTGAAAGAAAATGTTTCTGAAAAAGAGTTGAATAAACAACAATATCTTGAATTTGTAACTTTGAAATATGTCCCAAAACGTTTCAGAGGGATGTATTGAAAAAATATTAGTGCTGAACCAACAAAGCAAATATTAAGATGGGCAACGAAAACATTTACCAAAAAGTTGTGCCTTCAGGAGGATTTTGACGATGGAAAAATGGGAGTACGTAAATATGAGGAAATTCCACATATTTACGTGTGGATTACAATGCCTCCACTTTCTCAGGAAATCCAGCTGGCTGAAGGCATTTGTTGTCAATGGTGGGACAAGGTGAAGATCAAGGATTGTTCAATGAGCAAGAATCTGAGAAAGGGAGTTTAGGAGGCAATTAGTTGTCGGACTGGAGGAGATTACAGAGATATGGATAGACAAATCACTTTTTTGCTTACTTGTATTATGTCTGTGATCCATATTTTGTGGAAACAATTTTGAATAACTCATGCGACCTTTCCTTTGAATATTGCTGTCCTAAATAAACTCTGGAACCAGATAAACAAAGCAAAATATCAGGGGATTTTTTTTTGGCACATAGTATCCTGCGACAGAAGCTGAGCTGGAAAGACAAGCTTCAACTCTTTCAATTCAGAAAGTGAGCCACAGAACAAACGAGAGAACTGTGTAATTTTTTTTGCTTGCACGGGATGTGGGTGTCACTGGCAAGGCCAGCATTTGTTGTCCCGCTCTAATTGTTCTTAAACTGAGTCACTTGCTAGGCCATTTCAGAGGGCAGTTAAGAGTCAACCATGGGTGACTCCCAAAAAGAACTAAGTATCTTATCGGCAGAATACCGGGGGGATTCATACCAGTGCCATGCAATCCTCCCATACCCAGTCACTTCTTTGGAGGGTAGAGAGTTTTGCGCCAATACTGGGGAAGGGCGGTCCTAAACACACTGGTGAATCTGGCATCAGAGCACTCAGGTGCCGTTTCACAAGGATGTCCCGATTTCACACTGCATGAAAGATGTTTTATTTCAGATTATATTCACTCTCGAGAGCCCTTCTTTCCTCCTCTATAAATCACAAACTAAGAGTTATTTCTGGGATACAACAACACAGAAGTTAGAAGTTCTGGGCCATTACATGTCACGAAAGAACAAAATGCTTGGATTGACTGGATAATTACTTTGAAGATAAAGAGGAAAAGAGGAGTGAAGGGGAAGAGAATTCCAAAGATTCATGATTGTCTATGAGAGAAAAAAAGTCCTCATTTCTGTCTTAATTGGGTGCTTCCTTATTTTTGAACATTCAAAAGTCTGATGGCAGCAGGAAAAAAATTGTTCCTGAGTCAATGGTTCTGTGTCCTTAGACTTTTGTATCTTTTTCCCAATGGAAGAAGACGGAAGAGAGAATGTCTGGGGTGAATGGGACCCTTAATTATGCTGGCTGCTTTTCCAAGGCACAGGAAGTGTAAACAATGTCAATGGATGGGAGGCTGGTTTGCGTGATTGACTGGGCTTCGTTCATGACCTTTTGTAATTTCTTGTAGTCTTGGAGAGAGCAGGAGCCAAACCAACCTGTGATGTAACCAGAAGGAATGTTTTCTATGGTGCATCTGTAAAGATTGGTGAGAGCCGTAGCAGACATGCCAAATCTCCTTAGCCTCCTGAGAAAGTGGAGGCATTGTAAGCTTTCTTAACTATAGCGTCAGCATGGAGGGACAAGGACAGGTTGTTGATAATCTGGATACCAAGAAACTTGAAGGTCTCAACCATTTCCATTTCATCCATCTTGATGTAGACAGGAGCATGTTCTCCATTATGCTTCCTGAAGTTGATGACTATCTCCTACATTTTATTGACAGTGAGGAGAGATTACTGCTATCACACCAGTTTACCAGATTCTCTATCACTTTCCTGTACTCTGTCTCATCATTGTTTTGAGATCTGATCCACTACTGTGGTATCATCAACAAACTTGGAGAGGAATTGGCTACACTGTCATAGGTACATAAGGGGCTGAGGATGATTGTGGAGGAGATGTTGTTGCCCATTCTTACTGATTGTGGTCTGTGAGTTAGGAAGTCTAGGAGCCAATCATAGAGGAAGGAGCCAAGCCCAGGCCATGGAGTTTGAAGATGAGTATCCATTGGACTACAATTCAAACTATCGCCCTCTCACCAACACAACTATGCCTCTGGACTTCTCTGCATCCTGACCACCCTCCAGACCATGCTTATTTTCCACTTCCTCCCGCCGCCACCCATTACCTGTCTTGCATCCTCTGACTGAAGCCCAATCCAAACCCAATCCTGCAAATCACTCACCCAATTGGTTTACACACTTACCTTCTCTCTGAAGCTTGTCAAAAAGACTTTGGGACATTTAAATTTAGTGCAAAATGTCAGCTAGTGCAATAAAAAGGGATATGATTTGGTCTCCTCGAGCATTCCTACACTACAAAAGATGAACTCCTAAACAGTCCACATTTCTGAGGACGTTTGGCAGGAAATCTGGAGCTCTGATGCAAGGTAAGTAAATAGAATGGGAGTGGCAATCCATTGGTAATTGCTATTCCTTGGGAGATTTGGCACAATATCTTGACAGCATTTTGCGTGCTTATTCAAAGCATGATTTCCACAGAGCTATCATGTTAGACCATATTTTCTGAAATGTTTGCAAGATGCAGAATTAAATAGAATGTTTGCAAAGCTGCAAATTCAAACTCCAACTATTCTGTATTGCATCTTTTTCATTTATTCTCCACAGTGTGACCAGTAGACATCACTGATGCCACAGGTTGAATTTCTATCGACTGCAGATATTCATAAATGTTGCCTCTCCATAGTAAGCCAGCATGTGACAGGCATTCTGGGAGATCATATTGAAAACATATAAAATATAGAAAGCCAAAAGAAGCAGTTGTGATGAAGGGATTTCAGCCATGTCATCATGCTTGAAGAATTTCTGTTAGGCTTAATGAAATGCAAAATTCAATAGGGAGAAGTTTAATTGAGTTCTACAGAATCCAGTTGGGAGTAATGTTGTAAGGTAGGTGATGTCTAGGTTGTTAATCTGCTGCTCCAGAGAGGCTTGTTGATGAAGTGGTTCCTTTTTTCTAAGAGGAGGCATAAGAAATGATACATCAATGGATAAAACCAATTGGCATCCCCCCAAAGGGACAAGAGTGATAAGGCAATTCCAGCGCTGTAAGAAATAAAAGAATCCAACTGTTCATTTAAATAAAAAAACAAAACGAGATTCATGAAACAGGCAGCTGTTTGGTGTTGGAGTGAGTTAGTGTGGAGAGAGGAACAAAAAACACAGACTGATATGAGACAGGACATTTCCAATTGAACAATCAAGGGTTTGTGAAGGGATGGATAGGGAGATAAGGACAAATGTAGTTTCTCAAGTGAAATGGGAAAAAAATGGTTATCTGTGGGGTGGAGAAGGTGACATATATCAACAGGGCTGTAATTACACACGTGGTTAAAGAAAGTCTGATCATTGTTAGTTGAAGGGCAGGGTTGATGCAACGTGAATCTGATTTGGAACATTCTCAAATGACAGTTATTAAAGTAAATACACTTCAAGAAGAGACACTAAAAGGTAGAAAGAAATGAGAACTCAATTACTGATTAACAGGAAACTTTTTTTTCTGAAGTAGCTACATTGTAAATTTTCCAAATATCCTCAAATAATTATCTCTTGTTCAGAGTTGCCATGGAGAAGTATCAAGGCAAAATCCTTTTGCCTTTCTCCTCGCATGCTCCAACTGGATTGGTAGTGACAAGAACTCTGTGGAAGGAAGGAAAAACGGTGGGAGGAATAATTTTTTAATTGGCTAAGTGACATATCGAGATAGCCAAGCAAGCAAAGCTAATGTTGCTTAACCAATAATATGGAGAATTAAACTAGTCTGCCAAACTCTATTTAAACAGTACTATGTGGGAAAGCAGTGTGTCTCAACAAAAACATGCAGAATCTGATATCAAATGTGCACAGTTCTGGTCTCCAAATATAAAACAAGTCTATAAGGGCACCGGAGAAGAGGCAAAATAGATTTACAAAAATGCCACCCTGAGCTGAGAGTTTGTAACTCTGAGAAAACACTGAACAGAATGGGGCTTTTCTCTCTAGATTAAGGAAGACTGAGGAGTAACCTGATAAATTTGCAAATGGATATTGCAGTGTAGATGCAGAGAAAATGTCTCCACTGTTGTGAGGAATCCAAATCTAGGGTTACAACTATAAGATTGTCATTATATATTTTTAAAGAAATTCACAAGAAATATCTTTACCGAGGGAGAGGTTAGAATGTGAAATTTGCTACTACATGAAATTTGAAGTGAATAACATAGTACATAGAGAATAAAGTAGAGAAGATTATACTGATAGGATTAGATGAAAGGAGTTGAGGAGGATCTTGTGGAACATAAATACTCAATGACACTTACTGAGGTTCTATTTTGTGCTGTAAATTGTGAGTAAAGGAAAAAGGAGGGATAGCCCTGATTTTAAAGGATGGGATGAAGAAGTCGGTAGAAAGGATCTTAACTTAGAAAGAAGTAGGATGAGTGTATCTGACGCTAAGCAAAAGCGTGGACAGAAAACATTGGTGGGAGTTGTTAAAAGGCCCTCTAAAAATAGTTGTAGTGCAGAGCAGACAATCCATCAGGAAGTTAGAGGTGCAGGTAATAAGAGTAATCAAGGTACCTGAGATATCTCTTCAGTGTTCTTTGAAATAGTGCCACAGGATCTTTTGCAGCCACCCAAAAATAAACATGGCATCTTGCTCTGATCCAAAAGACAGCACTTCCTCAGTACTCAGTAAGAAGTCTCACAACATTTGGTTAAAGTCCAACAGGTTTAATTTGGTATCTCCAGCTTTCGGAGCACGACTCCTTCATCAGGTGAGTGGAGGGCTGGGTTCACAAACACAACATATATAGACAGAGGTTCGGTTGTAAGATAATCATTGGAATGAAGTCTTTACAGGTAATCAAATCTTTACAAGTACAGACAATGCAAGTGGAGAGAGGGATAATCACAGGTTAATGAGGTGTGAATTGTCTCAAGCCAGCACAGTTTGTAGGATTTTGCAAATCCAAGCCAAATGGTAAGGATTACACCTAGTGTGACATGAACCCAAGAACTAGTTAAGGGTGTCCTCATGCATGCTGAACTTGGCTATCAGACTCTGCTCAGCGATTCTGTGCTGTTGTGCGCCTTGAAGACTGCTTAAGAGAACACTTACCCGAAGATTAGAGGCTGAATGCCCTTAACTTCTGAAGTGTTCCTCAACAGGGAGAAAACACTCCTGCCTGGTGATTGTCATTCATTTGTTGCTGTGCATGGTTTTGTCGATATAGCCTGGGAACTATAGCATCTGCATGATTTTGTTGATATAGCCTAGGGATATCCATTCTTGCAGGAAGTGAATCACATAAATATGTGCCGTGTGCCTGGTGAGTGGTGTTCTCACATGTGATGTTGTGCTGATGATCCGGCACATCTTGTAGAGGTTGCTGTGGCACGGTTGTGTGGTGTCATGGTTGCTGTTCCGCTGAAGGCTGGTAGTTTGCTGCAAACAATGATCTGTTTGAGGTTATGCAGTTGTTTGAAGGCAAGTAGTGGGGTGTGTGGGAATGGCCTAAGCAAGATGTTCATCAAAGAAGATGTCATAGTTTCTCTGCTCTGTGGAAGCACTGGACCACGAAAGGTACTCTGCTCTATACTACACTCGAACTGAACAATAATACACCAACATCTTCATGCACATATTCTAACAAGACCTCTTCACTTCATAGGACCTTCAACTGATGCTATACACTAGGTATATCAATGAATTTTCTTCCTTTGGACTCATGGCAGAGAATCGCTGGAACAACTACATGATGACATCAACAAGTTCCATCCTACCATGGACTATTCTCCAGAGTCAGTTGCATTCTCGGACACATACATCTTCATCAAGGGCCTCAGCACCTCACTGTACCACAAGCCGATGGATAATCTCACGATACTCCATGTCTCCAGCTTCCACCCTAAACAAGCCATCTCCTACAGACAAGATAGCCAAGCTGAGAAAACACTGAACAGGATGGGGCTTTTCTCTCTAGATTAAGGAAGGCTGAGGAGTAACCTGATAAATTTGCAAATGGATATTGCAGTGTAGATGCAGAGAAAATGTCTCCATTGTTGTGAGGAATCCAAATCTAGGGTTACAACTATAAGATTGTCATTATAGATTTTTAAAGAAATTCACAAGAAATATCTTTACCGAGGGAGAGGTTAGAATGTGAAATTTGCTACTACATGAAATTTGAAGTGAATAACATAGTACATAGAGAATAAAGTAGAGAAGATTATGCTGATAGGATTAGATGAAAGGAGTTGAGGAGGATCTTGTGGAACATAAATACTCAATGACACCTACTGAGGTTCTATTTTGTGCTGTAAATTGTAAGCCCTTATAGACTTGTTTTATATTTGGAGACCAGAACTGTGCGCATTTGATATCAGATTCTGCATGTTTTTGTTGAGACACACTGCTTTCCCACATAGTACTGTTTAAATAGAGTTTGGCAGACTAGTTTAATTCTCCATATTATTGGTTAAGCAACATTAGCTTTGCTTGCTTGGCCATCTCCACATAACACAGGATCTACAAAGATGAGAAAGAATACAACAGACAAGCTGTGCAGGTTGAGTGGACTGGCCGTGCTAAATTGACCCTAGTGTTGGGGGGTTAGCAGGGTAAATGTGTGGGGTTACGGCAATAGAGCTTGGGTGGGATTGTGGTCAGTACAGAGTTGATGGGCCAAATGGTTTCCTTTTGTACTGTAGGGATTCTATGATTCCATTCTATGACTGTCACCTACAGGTGCTGACATACACCCTTATAAGAACAGGATATGGCGCTCAACTCATTGATTGACAGTTCTGATGTGCTGTATCGAGAAACCACACCGACTTCCTCAGAAGACAAACACGGGCCACAACTGACAGAGATGCCTTTGTCGTTTAGTACAAGAATAGTGTAGATAGACAATCTGTCAGGAAGGTAGAGGTGCAGGTAACAGGAGTAATAGAGTAATCAAGATACTAGGGATATCTCCCCAGCTTTTCTTTGAAATAGTGCCTTGGATCTTTTGCATCCACCCAAAAGATCTAGTGTGGTGCAATGAGAAAGGGCCTTTGGCAAGAATGACAATTATGAAAGGATTTATATTCAATTTCAAAGTTATTCAATTAAGTCCAAAACTTAATTTTAAACAAATCAAACTAACAAAGATTATTTGGGGGCAAGTTGACTGAGATAGTTTGAGAAACTATTTGAAAGACATGACTGCAGATAGGAATGGTTAGGAGTTAAAAAATTAATACATAATTTGCAACAAATAGGCACAAAATTCCCATGAATAAAATGATCCAGTTGTTGCTGACAAGAGGAATTAAAGACAGCATTAAATTACAATATCATCATGGCACAGGAGCTGGTCATTTGGCCCAGCAAATCTCTAGCAGATCTCTGTAGAAAACATCAAAAAGTCCCATTCCCCTGATCTAACCCCGTATCTCTGCAAGTGTATTTCTCTCATGCATATCCAATATCCTTTTGAAATCATTGATCATTTCCTCTTTCACTGTCATAGGTGGTGAATTTCAGCTCTTTACTAGCATGTAAAAAGTTTTCATCACATCCGTCTCTTGCTCAAAACCTTAAATCTGTGTCCCCTAGTTCCTGTGACATTGGCTAATGGGAACAGCTTCTCTCTTTCTAACTTATCCAATCTTGTACACTGCTATCAGTTCTCTCCTCAATCTTCTTCGCTCCAAGGAGGACAATCCCAACTTCTCCATTCTAATTTTGTAACAAAAATTTCTGAATTGTTCTGGTAAATCTCATCTTCAATTTTCTTTCAATGATTTTCACATCCTTCATAAAGTGTGGTGATGTATAAACAACTCCAATCGTGGCCTAACCAGTACTTCATAAAATTTCAGAATAACTTGCGAGATTTTGTATTCAATGCCTCTATTTATGAAGCCCAAAAACCCACACATTTTCTAACTGTTCTCTCAAATGTTCTGCAACCTGCAAAAACAGTGTGCCTGAACACCACGGTCCCCCTGTCCCTGCATACATTTTAATGTTTGATCTAAAGATCTAAAGCGCTCAGTCTCAACCTTGAATTTTGTGCTGGAATGGGACTTCAATGCAGAACCTTGTGACCTGGAAGTGAGTGTAATACCACTTGAGCTATTAATTTGCCCTCAATGCAGCCTAACAGGCACTGGAGTATGGTGACTAGGGGTTTTGATGTAGAGATGCTGGCATTGGACTGAGGTAAACTCAGTACAGTGACTTAATTACAGTGTTAATGTAAGCTGACTTGTGACACTGATAAATAAACTTTAAAAGTAGTTCTGTGTTGTAGCTTCACCAAGTTTTAGACATGCCTGATGCCGCTCCTGACATGTCCTCCTGCACTCTTCATTAAGTAGGGTTGCTCTCTTTACTTGAAGACAATGGTTTTGAGAGAAATATGTGGTTCATGAGATTACAAATTATGGTTGATTACAATTCTGCTGTTGCTGATGACCCACAGTGCACCATTGATACCCTATTTTACTACGAAATCTGTCCTGAATCTATCCCATTCAGGATGGTGATATTACTACACAATATAATTAAGGTTTTGCACGGTATAAGAACAAGACTTTGTCTTTATAATGACTATGCAATGGTCCCTCCTTCTTGAACTGTCTTGGCATATGCACCTATGACAGGTACATCTGCCATGAAATTTTTCTTCTTGTTGGTTCTCTCACCATTCACCACTTTCCACAGTCCCAGTCTGGCAAATATATCCTTCAAGACTTGGTGAATCATGGTGCCACCAAGCCACTCTTAGTGATGGGCACTAAAGTCATCCACCAACATACATCTCTGCCCTTGCCACCCTCTGCTTCCTCCAATGGGTATTCAATCTGCAGTTCTGATTTATCAGCTGGCAGTGGTGGTAATCAGTAGGATTTTTTCTTGTCTATATTTGACCTGGTACCATGAGACTTCATGGAGTCTGGAGTGAATGTTGAGGACCCATAAGACAATTCCTGTCAGACTGAATACCACTGTGGCACTGTTTCTGTTGGGATGATGATGTTTGTGTCTGGAGCATTGTCTGTAATTTATAATTTAGTGAGTGTGACTGTTTTTGGGAGGGCTGTCCCAATTTTGGCACAGAACCCCAGACATTAGTAAGAGGAACTTTGCAGCAGTGACAGGGTTAGGTATGCTTCTGGTTTGCTGTTTCTGGTGCCTGAATCAATGCTAGATGGTCCATCTAGTTTTATTCCATTTTGACTTTTCTGTTGTGATTTGTTACAAATGTGTAGTTTGCTATGCCATTCCAGAGAGCAGTTAAAACATTTAGACCAGACCTGATAAAGACAGCGAATTGTCTTCCCTAAAGGATATTAGTAAATCAGGTGAATTTTACAACAATTAATGATAGTTTCCTGGCATCATTACTGAGATGAATTTTCAATTTCAGATTTATTTTATTAATTAATTGAATTTAAATTCCATCATCTGCTAGAATTATAGAATCCCTACACTATAGAAGAAGGCCTTCAGCCCATTGAGCGCATACTGACAACAATTCTACCCAAACCCTATCCCTGTAACCCCACATATTTGCCTGCTATCCCTGAATACTATGGGAGAATTTAGCATGGCCAATCAACCCAACTTGCACATCTGTGGGAGGACTCTTAATAGTATTGATAAACAGAGGGATCTTGGTGTATATGTGCATAGATCCCTGAAAGTTGGCAATCAAGTCGATAAGGTTGTTAAAAAGGCATACGGAGTCTTAGCTTTTATTGGTAGGGGAATTAAATTTCGGAGCCGCAACATCATGTTGCAACTGTACAAAACTCTAGTGCGGCCGCATTTGGAGTATTGTGTACAGTTCTGGTCCCCACATTATAAGAAAGATGTGGAGGCATTGGAGAGGGTACAGAGGAGGTTTACCAGGATGTTGCCTGGTATGGAGGGCAGGTCTTATGAAGAGAGGCTGAGGGATTTGAGGTTGTTTTCGTTAGAAAGAAGGCGGCTAAGAGGAGACCTTATTGAAACATATAAGATGATTAGAGGTTTAGATAGGGTGGACAGTGATAGCCTTTTTCCTAGGATGGAGAAAGCTAGCACGAGGGGACATAGCTTTAAATTAAGGGGTGGTAGTTATAGGATGGATGTCAGAGGTAGGTTCTTTACCCAGAGGGTGGTAAGGGTATGGAATGCCCTGCCTGCTGCAGTTGTAGATGCGCCAAGTTTGGGGGCGTTTAAGAGGTTAGTAGATAAGTTTATGGATGAAAAGGGAATGGTTTAGGTTAGGGGGTCATTGCTTTTTCTTAATTGGTCGGCGCAACATCGAAGGCCGAAGGGCCTGTTCTGTGCTGTAATGTTCTATGTTCTATGAAACCGAAGAATATGGAGGAAATCCTCGCAGATACGGGAAGAACATGCAAACTCCAAATAGACAGTCAACCGAGGCTGAAGTTGAACCAGGATCCTTGGCACTGTGAGGCAGCAGTGCTAACCATTGAGATTTGAACTGGTCTCCCCAGTATATCCCTGGGGGAATCTTAATGCCCTTTTTTGTAGTAAGTATGGTATTGGGAAATGCTTAATTAGGTCCCAGGGTGGTAGATTGGGCTTCGTTGTTTTCATGCCTCCACCCCAATAGGTTTGTACTGGCAAGGCCTGTGGACAGCCATCCCACCCTGCTGCCAATCATGACTCTTGAGTGAGCAATTAATGCCCACTTAAATGGCCTCATTCCAACACCACTTGTATTCGCCCAGCTGCAGGCAGGAGACTCACTATGCGGAGGGCACAACAAGCAGGACTGCTTGCAAGCTCATAAGGTCCCTTAATTAAACGCACTCACTGCCCAATTGAGTGATCTGGCATCAGGAATGGGAGGCCCACTAAAACCTAACCCCCATGTTCTTGCTGCTAACCCCCAGCCCCACAACTTCACCCAGAACACCAACCTGCCATCATTTTTATGTGCACTGGGATCCAGCAATGAGGCTAGGCCTTGGGTGGTTATTATATTGATAGCATCCACTACATCCCCAATGGTACTGCACTTCAATAGTGCCACTAACATCCATTTGGCCAGCAGTTCTCAGTTTGTGGAACTTCTAATCTGGGTCCTTAACCTGTGCAAGGCCCTCTTATACCTGGTCAGTTAATTGAATCTCATAATGCGACATGCCTTGCCTAAAAGAAGTGGGATAAACTCACCTTGCCTCCATTAAGTTCTGTTGAGGTTATTTTTCTTTCCCCAAATTGCATTGTATGAAGAGATAGACTGTTTGCCCATCGTGCACAAAGGTCCCAAATACCTCACATTGCAAACAATTAGTGATGTAATGATTTGAGCTGAATGGTGAGGGAAATAAATCTAACAGGCATACTGCATGAGTCCCTCATGATAAATTCCTAATCTATTAAAATCATCACTGGCATTTGGATGATGGTGAGTGAATGCCTTTTTAATATAATTGAGCACGTATGCACAGAACCCCACTTTCTTTGGCTCAACAGAAATGAAAATGTAACTTTGGGCTTCCACTTTGGGCTATCTCAAGGCAGGCACACAACAAGCCAGTTTTGGCTGTATGACTGGAGCATAAAATAAATCTTAACAACAATCTGAGCTCACAAAATGATAGCAGAATATTCAGTGAGGGAACAACAGAGAATGCCAGTGTGACAAAGCATCTCAACATCATGCATTGACAATCCTTCAAAGATGGCCAATCTATGTCGCCAATCAGCGAACCCTCTGGAATTCAAAAATACCAGTAGGCTAAGTTTAAAAAAAATCACTTAAACTAAATGACTATCCATTCATTCCTACTAATCAATGTAGTGTTTATAATCCATCCATATCAGTTATAACATATATTCCTGATCCCATCATAAAATGCTATTCATAGTATTCATATTCTGATTGCTCAGCAAAGAAGGACATTGTCAGTTCAGCGCAGTCAACTTTCAGATACTAGCACTTGCTTGTAAAGGTCACAGCTTTGTTTTATTTCAATTCAGTTTCAATTATAAGCAGATTATAAGATTTTTAAAGCGAAATGTTTAAAATTATAGAACATAGAACATTACAGCACAGAACAGGCCCTTCGGCCTTCGATGTTGCGCCGACCAATATAAAAAGCAATGCCTCTCCAAACTAAACCATTCCCTTCTCTTCCATATACTTATCAACTAACCTCTTAAACGCCACCAAACTTGGCGCATCTACAACTGCTGCAGGCAGGGCATTCCACTCCCGAACCACCCTTTGGGTAAAGAACCTACCTCTGATATCCGTCCTATAACTATCACCCCTTAATTTAAAGCTGTGTCCCCTCGTGCTAGCTTTCTCCATCCTAGGAAAAAGGCTATCACTGTCCACCCTATCTAAACCTCTAATCATCTTATATGTTTCAATAAGGTCCCCTCTTAGCCGCCTCCTTTCTAACGAAAACAACCTCAAATCCCTCAGCCTCTCTTCATAAGACCTGCCCTCCATACCAGGCAACATCCTGGTAAACCTCCTCTGTACCCTCTCCAATGCCTCCACATCTTTCTTATAATGTGGGGACCAGAACTGTACACAATACTCCAAGTGCGGCCGCACTAGAGTTTTGTACAGTTGCAACATGACGTTGCGGCTCCGAAATTCAATCCCCCTACCAATAAAAGCTAAGACTCCATATGCCTTCTTAACAACCTTATCGACTTGACTGCCTACTTTCAGGGATCTATGCACAAATACACCAAGATCCCTCTGTTCATCAACACTATTAAGAATCCTACCATTAGCCCTATACTCTACACATTTATTATTCCTGCCAAAGTGCATTACCTCACACTTTTCCACATTAAACTCCATTTGCCACCTCTCAGCCCAGCTCTGCAACTTGTCCAAGTCTCTCTGCAAACTATAACACCCCTCTTCACTATCTACCACTCCACCGACTTTAGTGTCATCTGCAAATTTACTAATCCAAATAATAACTAATCTATCATAAATAAATCAGAACAAAAATAGTAATTTAGATTTTCGTCCCATTTTATCTATATACCTTGCAACTTGCGAGATGTATAGATTCCAAATTGCAAGTAGGATGATGTTCCCTGCAACAGGTATGGATTCTACCATATGCTTTATCTGTATTTTCTGAAGTCACTTGTTTAAGCATTCAGAATAATTTATTTAAGTTCATGTGAGGCTCACCTACAATTCAAAAAATACACAAATAAAGAGGCAGCAGATGAAGTGGGGGACTAGAGAACTCAGATGCAAATCACCACTCCACCACAAGAACTCACCCGATCACGAATGACAAAAGCTCAAAATCTCAATCATCAATGAATGAACCAGATGCATTGTGTAATTCTATCACAGGAAATAAGAAACATATTACACTCAATCACCAGGCAATTATACAAATACTGTAACTTCATCACCAGAGACTTAAACAAGAACTGTTACTCTATCACTGGGAACAATGCAATTGCTGTAATTCCATCATGAGAGAACTACATAAACATTGTAACTCCATCACCAGAGAACTGAAAAAGAACTGTCACTCCATCCTGGGCAACTATGCAAATGCAGTAACTCCATCCAGAGGAAACTAAACAAGTAGTGGAACATAAGCACCAAGAAACTACATACATATTGGAACATCAGGGAGCCTTACAAATAGTGTAACTCCATCACCAGGGAATTATACAAATACTGTAACTCCATCATCAGGGAATTAAACAAGCACTGGAACACCTTCACTGAGAAACTACATACATATTGGACATCATCACCAGGGAACTATACAAATACTCCATCATCAGAGAACTAAACAAGTATGAAAGACCATCGCTGAGAAATTAAATAAACACTGGAACACCATCACCTGGGAAATAAACCAATATTGTACTTCCATCCCTAGGAAATAAACAAATACTTTAACCACGTCATCAGAGAATTATACAAATACTGTAACACCATCACCAGAGAACTATATAAATATTGTCACTTCACCAGAGAAATAAATAAATACTGCAAGCTCATCATCGGCAAATTATACAAATAGTGTAAATCCCATCATTGAGAAACTACACAAATACTATAACTCCAAAAGCACTGAACTATACACATTTTCTGACTCCATCACCAAGGAAGTATACAAATACTGTAATTCCATCCCCAGAGAAGTATACAAATACTTCCATCATCATCACCACTGAACTATACAAATACTGTAACTCTAAAACCACTGAACTGTACCAATATTGTAACTCTATCACTAAGGAAATATAATATATACTGCAGTCCATCACGAACAAATTATACATATACTGTAACTCCATCACTGAGAAACTATTCAAATACTGTAATTCCATCACCACTGAACTATACAAATATTGTGACTCCATCATCAAGAAGCTAATATATATTTGGAACACCTGCACGAAGAAACTACATTAATACTGGATCATCATCACCAAAGCAATATACAAATACTGCAACTCCATCACCAGAGAATGAGACACAAAAAGTAACTTGATCACCTAGAGAAATAAACAGATACTGAAACTTCCATCACCAGGATACCTTACAAATATGAACTCCATCAATAGAGCACCACACAAACACTGCGAATCCATATCAGTAAACTATGCAAATTGTGTAACTTCATCACCAGGGAACTATACAAATACCGTAACTCCATTCCAGAGAACAACGCAAATATTGTAGCTCTATCACCAGGGAACTATACAAATATTGTAACTCCAGAGAATTATCCAAACACTGTAACTCCATCACTAGGGAACTATATAAATACTGTAACTCCAACACCAAGGAACTATACAAATACCGTAACTCCATCACACAAGAACTGTACAGGTTCTGTAACTCCATCACCAGCATAATAAACAAATGCATGTTGAGATGCCTCAGGCTTGCTAGCCTCTGATGGGATTCCCAATGGGCCGGTGAATCAGACATCAAGGCTAAAAAGAGGAATAGTGTTGGGCATCAGACCATTCACGATTCTCTTGGCCTTTCCGCCAGCCCTAATCTGATTTCCTTGAAGACTGGACTGGAGCCTAATTGATATTCAAAATTACATATTTGAATATTATGACTGGATAGAAGGCATGATGCATTACATAACAGCTGCCCTCCCCCCCCCATTACTCCATAGTGGGCAATACTTCATACGAGGTTTGGTACAGGTCCTGACAAACCTGGACCTGGCATCTTGGATATCAAGGTGGCTGGGAAAAGGAGGTAAGTGCTGTGCTCACGTGTCCCTCTGCCGCTGCAGTAAGAGGGTGTCCAAAAGGAGTTGGGTGTGCTCGGTTTGGGGGAAAGGGATTGACCTCAGGTCTATCCTCTGGGATGGGGATATAGTGGCTGCACTTGTTCTTGTTACCCTGAAGAACGTGGTGTTCTCTCTCTGGATGGCGATTTCAAACACCATTCAAGTAAAGATTCCCTTGACTTATTGGAAAGTGATTGAACCTGTGAATCAAAGTTCTTCAAAGAAGCCAGACATTGGATGCTACTGTTTGCAAATGAAAAGAAGAACTCCCCAGTGAAACTCCATCCTTGCTGTCCATCAAAGCACTTCAAAGGGGCCAAGCAGCAGGTGAAACTCTCTGAATGTTAAAAGGAGATCTCCCCAGTGAATCTGACAGTCTGCTGACAATCAAATCACTTCAAAGAGGCCTTACGAAAGACCCACCTTGGTGGTAAAACTGATAGATTCTTTCTATAAGAGCACTATATATCCATTTAACAGATGGAGCTTAAGTCATTAACCAGGGATAATCCATACTGTGGAATGGAGTATTGCAGTGATTTTGAAGACTTCCAGGTGGCCATGGGGCATGGGTATCAAAGTGACCAGGGCACGTCAAAGGTTTTAAAGGATAGAAACAACAATGAATATCTTTACCAGAATGAGCCCATCCAACCCCCAAAGGCAGTGTGGTACTGGACACTGCACCTAGGTCACCACTCCACCAACCCCCCCCCCCCCCCCCCCCCCCCCCCCCCCCCCCCCCCCCCCCCCCCCCCCCACCGCCTACCCACAGTCCAAGGCATTAAGTTAGCATGTCACTGCCAGAGTGCTAGCAGTAAGTGTAAGAGTGGCACTTCCCAGGGACAGGACCTAAGGGAGTCGTACCCTGGGAAGAGAAGGAGCATTGGGCTGCTGACCCATTCTTTCAGTAGTGGGGGGAAGGACATCAAGACTAAAACAAGGGGGGAAGGATGCCTCTTTGTACTGTAGAGTTAGGGGTGGTCCCTTTATCAGTAGAGGTTGCCATGTCCATTACATGGGGGAAGGGAGGAGGCCTGTATCTCAGTGCTGAGACCTGGATGTCTTTTAAAAATGGAACCCAGATCTCTGTAAAGTTGTGTTTGTTGCATGTTTCAATTATGTATATTTATAAATGCTAAAGGTGGGTAATTCCCATCTGACAGATACTGCTAATGCCTGTGGGAAACATTCTAGTTTTCCCACTAGCAGGAGGACTTAGAGTACAGTCAGGTGAATTGCATCCATTGTAACCCCATCACCAGGGAATTTTACAACACTATAACTGTCAACTGGAAAATACACAAATACTGCTGCTTCATCAAGGAACTAGATATCTACCATAACAAGTAAATACAACACCACAAGGGAGCCAAGCATTACCATCACTCACCATAAGGGAACGTGATACATACTATCATTCCACTATAAGTATTAAACTATTACAGTAAGTAATCTTTAAAACTCCCATACAAGTGCAATTCAGTTTCTCTTGATGACCTTACTACATGTGCATGTATTATTTTTATTTATTCAATTCCTCAATTCACTTACCTTTTATCTCCTCTTTTCCTGAAGGCAATGGGTAAAGCAGAGCTTAAAGCCTGATGATGCATAACACACAGAACCATTATTCATGTGCGAGCTAATTCAGCGAATGCCCAAATATATATATGTAGTCACTATAGTGATTCGGAACTGACAGTTTTCCAACAAAGACCAATTGAAATGTGTCCACTCATGACCCTTCAGTTAATAGAAGCACAAATCAAATATTGCACAATCACATATCATTCTAATAGTTCAAGTACATTTGCACACTGGGTCATTAGGACACCCAATAGTCAATGTAAAGTCATAAAGGTAATTTGAGACAGTTTCGTATTGTATTGTGGGGCCTGTTAGTTTTGATGTCTAATGTGTAGTTCAGAACAATGCAAACAGTGTGGGTTTGATACCCGTTCGAACTAAGGTAGATTTGGCCCTTGGGTGCTCATCATGTCCCTGAGAACAGAAGGCAGTGGCAAACCACCACTGAATAAAATCTGCCAAGATTGAAGGCAGCTCAGGATGAATCATCGGCAGACAATGAACCAAGGACTTGCCTATGGGCACAGCACACATGAATGAATATAGTATGCCTGAACCACAGGATGGAGATCCTCTGCAGTCTCGGAAGTATTAAAGCTGGAATTTGTTGAAAGAGTTCTGCTTCTGATTTTGAGCATTTCTTAGCAGCAGCTATCAAAGTGACATTTGTAGAATATCAGATCATTCATCCACTCTCTCAGTCTGTGATAATGTGTATGGAATAGAAAGACCCAGGAAAGGGGAAATATATCTTTATAAAAAAATGATTTTTTTTTACCATCAGCAGCATTTTGAACAATTTTAATTATATAATTAAACTTAGCTTAAAAAATGAAATCCACAAGTATTTCCTCAATGTTGCCTTGGTTTGAAGCCCTGGTGACTGTGAATACGTAAGTGTCTATCCATCTAAAATACACCGGTTACTATGCTAAGTTCAAGGAAATAACAGAAAGGCCTAATTAATAATGTTTCTTTAGTATTTTTCTCATCTGCTCACAAACGTAAATTGCTATGAGCATGACACATTGTAGGATGTCAATGTGACAAAACTGATGCAGAAATAAGGTACCTTTTCTCCCTTTGCTGCAAAGTTTAGCATGAGGATTTTGCTCATCTAATTATAATTACTGCAATAACACACACACAAATAACACTACCTTATTTCTCAGTCTGGTGGTAAATTCTGTCAAATCAGGGAATAGTGGATTGCAAAAAGTTCTTATGAAGCATTTTTTATTCATTCATGGGATGTGTGTGTCCAGCATTAATTATCTTTACAAAGATTGTGGTGAGCTGTCTTTTTCAACTACTGCAGTCCGTGGTGAACGTAGGAATATAAGAAAGAGAAGCAAGAGTAAGCCATTTCATACCTTGAGCCTGCTCTGCCATTCAGTAAGATCATAGTTGATCTGATTGTGGCCTCAACTCTACTATGCTGCTTGCCTCACATAATTTTTAAGTCCCTCATCAACCTCCCTTGTAGATACAGTAACACAGCCTTCAAATTCTGTAGGGACAAAATTCCAAATGTTAATGATTCTTTGAGAAAAGAAATTCTTCCTCATCCCTATCTTAAATAGGCAATCCTTTATTTTAAAACTATGTCCTGTGGGTATAGATTCCCCGATGAAGTGAAACACTGTCTCAGCATTTAGCTTGTTAAGCCCCTTCAGAATCTTGCATGTTTCAATATGATCACCTCCCATTCTTCTAAACTCCAATGTGTATTGGCCCAACCTGTTCAATCTTTCCTCATGAGACAGTGCTTACGTCCCAGAAATTAAACCAGTTGAATCTTTAAATTACCTCCAATTTAAAGACGGAGATGAGGAAGAATTTATTTTCTCAAAGACTCATTAATGTTTGGAATTTTGTTCCCTAGAGAGTTTGGAGGCTGGGTTACTGTATCTACAAGGGAGGTTGATGAGGGACTCAAAAATTACGTGAGGCAAGCAGCATAGTAGAATAATAAAACCTTACTATTCTTATACTCTATTTCCTTTTCAATGAAGTGCTAAATTCCATTTGTCTTCTTAATTCTTTGGCATATGTGCATACTAATTTTTTTATAATTCATGAACAAGAACATCCAGATTAATCTGTACCACAGCATTTTGTAGTCTCTCTCCATTTAAATAACATACTGCTTTTCTATCCTTCCCACTAAAGTGCGGTGAAAATACTACCATAATGCTGTTGGGTAAGATATGCCAGAATTCTAACCCTGTGGCCATCATGGAATAGTGATATATTTATAAGTCAGAATGACTTGGAGAAAAGCGGAGGTTGCAGTGTTTCCACATGTTTGCTGGCCTTGTGCTTCTAGTAAAAAGTCTCACAACACCAGGTTAAAGTCCAACAGGTTTATTTGGTAGTACAAACCACTAGCTTTCAAAGAGCTGCCTCTTCATCAGGTGAGTGGGATTTCAGTTCACAAGCATATAAAGATACAAACTCAATATACAAAATAATGGTTGGCATGCGAGTCTTTACAGGCAATCAAGATTAAACGTATTAAAATAGAACAAAGAAATCTAGGGGGTACAACTTCATAGCTTCTTGAAAATGGAATCACAGGTAGACACAGAGGTGAAGAAGACATTCGGTATGCTTGGTTTCATTGGTCAGAACATCGAATACAGGAGTTGAGACGTCTTGAAGTAGTACAAGACATTGGTAAGGCAACACTTGGAATACTGTGTACAGTCTGGTCATCCCATTATAGGAAGGATATTATTAAACTAGAAAGAGTGCAGAAAAGATTTACTCGGATGCTACCAGAACTGGATGGTTTAAGAATAAGGAGAGGCTGGATAGACTGGAATTTTTTTTCTCTGGAGCATAGAAGGTTGAGGTTGATCTTATAAAGGTCTATAAAATAATGAGGGGCATAGATCAGCTAGATAGCCAATATCTTTTCCCAAAGATTGGGAGTCTAAAACTAGAGGGCATAGGTTTAAGGTGAGAGGAGAGAGATTTAAAAAGGTCCAAAAGGGGCAATTTTTTCACACACAGAGTGTTGAGTGTGTGGAACAAGCTGCCATAGGTAGTAGAAATGGGTACAATTTTGTCTTTTAAGAAGTGTTTAGACAGTTACATAGCTAATATTGGTCTGGAACGATATGGGCCAAACATGGGCAATTGGGACAAGCTTAGAGGTTAAAAAAGGGGCAACATGGACAAGTTAGGCTGTAGGGCCTGTTTCCACACTGTAAAACTCTATGACTCTATAACAAATAGCCTTGCCAGTGAGGCTCACATCTCATGAAAGAATAAAGAAAAAAAGAAAATTGACTCCAATCTGATGAGTTCTAATTTTGTGTAATAATCTTGTATGATTTTATTCTCTTTTGTTAAAGATGGTCATTGCCTAGCACTTGTGTAATGCAAATGTTACTTGCCATTTATGGTACAAACATTGATTTGGCCAGGTCTTGATGCATGTGAGTTTTTTCACTTCCTGCTGAATTGCAAATGAGTTGTGAGTTTTCTGGGAAACGTGAGTAATTGATAACAATATTAAACAGCCAAAGCAGTGAATGTAAGTCCTGGCTAACAGACACTTTCTAGGGGCATTTTCTCTGCTTCCAATCAGCTGATAATTTTTTCTAAATAGGAATTATTCGATACATGGGACAGTAGATTACCCCAATTAACAGGCTTCAGGTTCAAGTAGCTTGTCCTTTACTAATCTTGCATAATAATAAAATTTACATCACACAGAGGATCAAAATGAATCATCTAAACACTTCAAAGTAAAGGAACAGAGCAAATTAAAAGAAACATTATACAGTAGTTGGATGGTAATTGTGTGTCAGTCTTTGGCAAACAACAAACAATTGTTTAAGAGCTGGATGGCCTCAAGGTAGCATTTCATTAAACAATAATATATTATTAAATGTGGGAATTTATTGCATCATGTAATTGTTAGGGCACACATAAACAGATAGCTGTTTAATTTAAACTTTGTTGATCCAAATTAATTCTAATAAACACTCAATTGCAATATAATCTTGACTGAATTACATTTTTGCAAACTCCTTATTTATTATTCTTTCCTTTTTTCTCAGCTGAACATTTACATGTTTCAAGCACATTGCTTGTTAAAAATGTAAACAATTAATGTCTATTCTGTGAAACACTATGGGCAGGATTATCTGGCCGCACTCATCCCAAAATCAGAAATTCCTGCCCAAGGTCAACGTTATCCATTGCCCTCATCCACTACAATTTGGTGGGCAGGGTGGGAAATTTCACCTTCTATGGGTAGGATTTTCTGGTTTCCTCCCCTCTCCATGTTGGCATGCTTCTCTGCGGGCTGCTATTGGCCAGCGGCAGGATAGAATGTTCTGGTCCCACCACTCTCAGTACTCGTTTGAATAATTTGCGTTAAGTCTGCATGGACATGTCTTTTTGAACAATTTTGTGGTCCACACTTGGAAGAATCCAGCACTGCAGAATCCATCTTAAGTGTAAAAATTAAATATTGTACATATTAGAATATGCTACTTTATCCAAATAAATTAAAATAATTCTGAAATTGCAATTCAATTTTGAGATTTTCAACTAAAGTTTTTATGATTAAGAATTTCTTTTGAAGTGAAAAGTGGAAATTCATCCTTTGGAAAAAGCAACTGATCCCCAATTTCCCCAAAGTTCAGGTGGCCATCTGTTATTAATGGAAACCCCTGTATAGGTATTCCATCTTGACAGTGGCATATTGGCTAGCAGGATTAAGGAAAATCCCAAGGATTTTTACACAGATATAATGAGCAAGAGGGAGGGTTGGCCCAATCAAGAACAAGGGAAGGAATCTATGCATGGAGCCAGAGGGAATGGGTGAGGTATTAAATGAGTACTTTGCATCAGTAGTCACCAAAGAAAAGGGCTTGGTGGATGATGAGTCTGGGGAAAGGTGTGTAGATATTGAAAATGTTGCAAGAAAGACATGTTTTCCCTTGAAAGACGTCGGCTTAGAGGGGATCTCATAGAGGTGTATAAGATTATAAGGGGTATAGATAGAGTAAATGGAGGTAAACTTTTTCCACCTTTAGAAATGGATAGGACGAGAGGTCATGGCCATAGGGTGAGGAGGGCTATGTATAGGACGAATATTAGAGGGCAGTTTTTCACACAAAGGGTAGTGGGGGTGTGGAATGCACTGCCGAGTAAGGTGGTGGGAGCAGGCACGCTGGGGCTGTTTAAGGGTCTCTTGGACAGCCACATGAGCGGTATGCAGATAGAGGGATATATTAGGACTGTTTAACTATGGCTTTTTTCCACAGGTAATTCGGTCCATAATTTGAGCACGCGTTCGGCAGGTGGTGCGGGTACAGCTCTTGGATGTTGATTCATGGGTTGCCTGGTACCTCATGTCGTATATGAGTGCTTTATGTGGACCACCTGAAGGGCACCATGACGGCTCAGAGACTATCGATGTGGCTGTGCAGACACTTGGAATTGGGCCGGTGTCTGCGGGAGTTTGCGCGTTCTCCCCGTGGTTGCGTGGGTTTTCTCCGGGCACTCCGGTTTCCTCCCACAACCCAAAAATTCGCTCTTAGGCTGATTGGGTAACAAATTGTCCCTATGGTGAAATTTTTCCAAATTAGGATTAATATATATATTATTATATAGGACTATTAAAATAGGATAATGATTTGGTATTACGGTGGCGCGGGCTCGTTGGGCCGAAGGGCCTGTTTCCCGTGCTGTGTTGCTTAATAAAATGTGCCGACTAAGAGGAAAGATGGGAAAGGGAGGATTAGAGAGCCGTGGATTACTAGGGATATTGAGGACTTGGTTAGGAAGAAAAGAAAGGCGTAGATAGGTCAAAGCAGCTGGGAATGGAGACAGCGTTGGAGGAATATAGAGAGAGTAGGAGAGAGCTCAAATGGGGAGTTAGAAGGGCAAAAAAGGGGCATGAAATGGTTTTGGCAGATAGGATTAAGGAAAATCCAAAGGCTTTTTACTGCTATGTTAGGAATAAAAGGGTGGTTTGAGAAAAAAAATCGGACTCTGAAGAGAGTGCAGAGGAGGTTTACCAGGATGCTGCCTGGTATGGAAGGTCTGAGTTATGAGGAGAGGTTAGGCAAATTGGGGCTGTTTTTCTTAGAAAGGCGTAGACTTAGAGGAGATCTAATAGAGGAAAAACTTAGGGACGGAGGAGGGGAACTGTGCTTAGAGTTCGAGGGAATGGCGGAGATCCTGAATGAATACTTTGCGTCGGTATTCACAAAGGAGAGGGGCTTGTTGACAGCTCCTGTCTCTGAGGAAGCTGTGGACCAGTTGAGGGAAATATCCATACTGAGGGAGGAAGTGTTAGAGCTTCTGGGTAGCATTAAAACTGATAAATCTCCAGGGCCTGATGGCATTTATCCCAGACTGCTTAGGGAGGTGCGAGGTGAAATTGCTGGGCCTCTGACGCAAATCTTTGTCTCTTCCTTGGACACAGGTGAGGTCCCAGAGGGCTGGAGAATAGCTAATGTTGTACCGTTGTTTAAAAAGGGTAGTAGGGATAACCCTGGAAATTATAGGCCGGTGAGTTTGACGTCAGTGGTAGGGAAGCTGTTGGAGGGGATTCTTAGAGATAGGATGTATAGGCACTTAGAGCGTTGCGATCTGATTAGGGATATGCAGCATGGATTTGTTAAGGGGAGGTCGTGCCTTACAAATCTGGTAGAATTTTTTGAGGAGGTGACGAAATCAGTGGACGAAGGGCAAGCCGTTGATGTTGTCTATTTGGATTTTAGTAAGGCGTTTGACAAAGTCCCTCATGGGAGGTTAGTCGAGAAGGTCAAGGCAAATGGGATACAAGGACAGGTAGCTAGATGGATAAGTAACTGGCTTGGTAATAGGAGACGGAGAGTAATAGTGGAAGGGTGTTTTTCTAGCTGGAGATCGGTCACTAGTGGTGTGCCGCAGGGCTCGGTACTGGGACCTCTTCTATTTGTAATATATATAAATAACTTGGAAGAGGGAGTAAGTGGAGTGATCAGCAAGTTTGCAGATGATACAAAGATGGCTGGACTTGCGGATAGTGAGGAGCAATAAGACTCAGATAGGCTAGTAACTTGGGCAGATAGATGGCAGATGGAATTCAATCCTGATAAATGCGAGGTGATGCATTTTGAGAGAAAGAATGTAGCGGGGAGGCATATGATAAAGGGTAGACCTATTAAGAGTATAGAAACGCTGAGGGACCTGGGGGTGCAGGTGCACAAGTCTCTGAAGGTGGCAGAGCAGGTGGAGAAGGTTGTGAAGAAAGCATATGTTATGCTAGCCTTTATAGGAAGGGGTATAGAGTACAAGAACTGGCCTTTAATGTTGCAGTTGTATAAAACGTTGATGAGACCTTATTTGGAATACTGTGTCCAGTTCTGGTCACCTTACTATCAGAAGTACATGGAGACTCTGGAGAGAGTGCAGAAGAGGTTTACCAGGATGCTGCCTGGTATGGAAGGTCTGAGTTACGAGGAGAGGTTAGGCAAATTGGGGCTGTTTTTCTTAGAAAGGCATAGACTTAGAGGAGATCTAATAGAGGTGTACAAGATTATGAGGGGTATAGATCGAGTAAACTGGGTTAAGCTTTTTCCTACGATGTACTCAAATAGCACAAGGGGTCGCGGGCTTAGGGTGAGGGGGGGTAAGGTATAATTTGGATGCTAGAGGCAGTTTTTTCACACAGAGGATGGTGGAGGTATGGAATGCACTGCCAAGTAAAGTGGTGGAGGCAGGTACTCTGGAGTTATTTAAGAGATACTTAGATGGGCACATGAACAGAATGGGAATGGAGGGGTATAGAAAACTGATTTTAAAATAGGGATCATGAGCCTTGGGAGTCCCTGGGAAGTGTGTAAATAGATGATGATATTGATGTACTTGTTTTTATCCTACAGGTGCTTTGGTCCACCTTGTTGTCTAACAAGGGCATACACGCGATGGGTCGTGAGAGGGCTGCTCTTGGATTTTTTTGAGTGTATCCTAGTGCTTCACGTCGTTAGTGTACGCTTGACCTGGACCATTTGATGGGCAACACGACAGCTCAGTGACTATCGCTGTGCTATGCAGATACATGGATTTGGACCTGTGTCTGTGGGAGTTTGCGCATTCTCCCCGTGCTTGCGTGGGTTTTCTCCGGGTGCTCCGGTTTCCTCCCACATCCCAAAGATGTGCTCTTAGGCTGATTGGCAGAACAAATTCTCCCTAAATTGTCTCAAATTTGGTGTCAATCCATAGATCTATAAACATAGACATAGATCACAGGTAGAGGTGGGAACATCGAGGTGGCGGCACGGGCTCGTTGGGCCGAAGGGCCTGTTTCCCGTGCTGTTTTGTTCTTTGTATAGTATAGATCATTTTGAAATCAAAAGGAGGAGATATTGGGGGTCTTGAAAAACATTAAGGTAGGCAAGTTGCCAAGGCCTGACGGGATATACCCTGGAATAGTGAGAGAGGCAAGGGAGGAAATTGCTGGGACCTTGAGAGAAATCTTTGTATTCTCCCTGGCTACAGGGGAGGTCCCAGAAGATTGAAGAATAGCCAATGTTGTTTCCTCGTTTAAAAAGGGTAGCAAGAGCAATCCAGGTAATTAGAGGCCGTTGATCAGTGATGCGGAAATTATTGGAGAGGATTCTTGAGACAGGATTTACTCTCATTTAGAAATAAGTGGCTGTATCAGTGACAGGTAACATGGTTTTGTGAAGGGGAGGTTACGTCTCACCAACTTGATCGAAATTTTCAAGGAAGTGATGAAGATGATTGATGATAGTTAGGCTGTAGATGTTGTGTTTATGGACTTCAGTAAGGCCTTTGACAAGGTTCTACATGGCAGACTGATGCAGAAGATGAAGTTGCACAGAATCAGAGCTGAGCTGGAAAGCTGGTTACAGAACTGGCTCAGTCACAAAGACAGATGGTAGCAATGGAAGGGTGCGTTTCTGAATGGAGGGCTGTACCGAGTGGCATTCTTCAGGGATCAGTGCTAATACCTTTGCTGTTTGTCATATAAATGGTTTGGAAGAAATTGTGAGTGGTTTGATTAGTAAGTTTGCAGATGACAAAAAGATTGGTGGAATTGTGAATAGCGATGAGGACCACTGGGGAGGATACAGCAGATTATACATCAATTGGAGATTTGGGCAGAGAGATGGTAAATGGAGTTTAATCTGGAAAAATGTGAGGTAATGCATTTTGGAAGATCTAGTACCTTCCAAAGTGTTACTTAGTGACAACACAGTGGAAGAAGGTGGTCAAGAAGGCATATGATATGCTTACCTTCATTGGCCAGGCATTGAATTTAAAAATTAGCAAGTCATGTTGCAGATTTATAGAACCTTCATTCAGTTGCACTTGGAATATAGTTTTCAATTCTGGTCACCACACTACCGGAAGGATGTGGAGGCTTTGGAGATTTACTAGGATGTTGCCTGGTTTGGAGGACATTACCTATGAGGAGAGGTTGGTTTGTTCTCACTGGAATGACGGAGGATGAGGGTATGACCTGATTGAAGTCTACAAGATTATGAGGAGCATGGACAGAATGGATAGTCAAAAGTATTTTCCCAGGGTGGAAGAGTCAATTACTAGGGGGCATTGTTTTAAGATGCAAAAATCAAGGTTTAAAGAAGATGTGTGAGTCAAGATTTTTTACACGGGGGGGGGGGGGGGGGTGCTGGAACTTGCTGCCAGAGGAGTTAGTGGAAGCAGATATGATAGTGACTTTTCATGGGGTCTGGACAAACGAATGGAACGGGATTGGAGGAATATAGTCCCCAGAAGGGTAGGGGGTTTTAATTCATACAGGTAGCATGGTCAGTGCAGGCTTGGAGGGCTGAAGGGCCTGTTCCTGTGCTGTAATTTTCTTTGTTCTTTGTTCATACATAGCCATGAAATAGCTGATGAAATACAATTGTTGAAATATTGGTTTGAGTAAATATTCAAAGAAAAATCAAGCAATAAGGCCGCTAACAAGGCTTCACATTGTAATGTTGGGGCTGCACAGATTCTACATGTGCCTACAAACAATCTCACAGGATAATATTCAGGCATCATGTTTGTCTGATTTACAGTTTCTCTCACATTAAAGTCAGAATTTCAAACTTCAGCTACTAGTGAAGGACTGTTACGGCTCTAGCCACCATACTGGTGTGAGGTTATGGTACATAGGCAAAGGAGTGGGGCCACCACTGCTGGGAGAGCAGAAAAACTTAAATTCCTTTTTAATAACATTTAGTCATGGAATCTCTTTCTGTGCACGTCTTAAGTAGATAGTGTTCCAAAAGAGCAAAACTGAAGAGCTTCTGTTACATTATGGCGACGGCCTGGTTAACGTTGAAATTTGAGGCGTGATAAGCCAAAAGTAGCTTGGATACAATCTTATGCCTCTTTTGCACATGCCAGCTATATTCGAGTATGTTGGGACCCACAGGTGTTTTGTAGTGCCAAGTTTCACCTGTCAATTCATCAGGCAGGGATTATCCAAATTGACATTATCCTTCCTCCAAAATATGATTATAGCAAGTGCCTTAATTTTTTTAAATATTATATGGACTGAAACATATCAGTGTGCAATTGTTATTCTATGACCCAAATACTTTCTGTGAACAGCATTTGCAACCGTAAAGTTTTACACATGATCAAATATATTGACATTTGTTACTAATCACCACCCCAACTTCCAAAACTGATGAGGGAAGTGGGATTGTGGGGGGGAGATGTAGAGAGACATTGTTATAAACTTAGTTGTGAGAGTCATTATTCTGACATTTGTTTACAGCGACAGATATTGAAGCCTTCATACGCACTTCTGCAGAGAGTGGGACACTTCATTAACATGTATAAACCAGACTCCCATGTTGTAATTAGGAGCCAGATTTAAAATTAATTGCTGCGTTTTCAAGGAGTGGGGAAACAAAATAGTGAAAGAGAGGAGGGAACTACTGGCTTTACAAACTAAGCGCTTTTCAGCACTCCATGTGGATGAGGAGGAGGATGACGATCACTGTTTCCCCCTCAAAGAAACTAATTAACTCATTCAGTATAACCTCGCACATTGCATTTCAACTGAGGTCACTGTCCCCAGTCCCATTATGGTTCCTGAAACTCATCCTGAGAGTCACAGTTTGTCTCCAAGTATCTCTGGCTGTGACCTCCTGATGTTGGTTTTCCTTTTGTTTGCTGCCCAGGCTGCCAATTTGATTGGCTGGAGGTACAAACATTAATGAGGTTCTGGAAAGCAATCATCTCAATTTTGTATGGGATTTTTACATTCCAATTTTAGCCCAAATTTTCCAGCTGTTCACATTCCACCACTGCTGTTCGCAAGAATACAAAATTTGGCGCTCAGCAGGACCGTAGAATCTCAGTTGCGGACGAGCTCAGAGAATTCGGCCCATTATATCCTGTCTGCCCACTATAGTAAAAGTAATGTAAAGTTCAAGACCTATTGCTGTTAAGGACCACAAAGTTTACAACA
Source organism: Sphyrna mokarran (assembly GCA_024679065.1). Classification (NCBI taxonomy): domain Eukaryota; kingdom Metazoa; phylum Chordata; class Chondrichthyes; order Carcharhiniformes; family Carcharhinidae; genus Sphyrna; species Sphyrna mokarran. The sequence continues at coordinate 109,486,818 of JAGIQG010000007.1, read as the reverse complement.
TACTCTATTATATTAAATAAATTGAAGCACAGAGAAAAAAAAATCAAATGACAACACTGCAATAGTAAGTCAGACTGACAAAGGACATATTCTGGAAATATTTTGGAGCTTTCTAAATTTACTAGACATTCAGGTATAAATTAAGGTTTCCAAGTAATCAATAAAGTATATTAAACAGACAGCATGCAATTTAAAATGGAGTACTAAACTAGCACATTAATTATTTATGTCAAATACTTTAAATCATACAAATAAGCATTGATCCATGGAAGGTCCAATCACATATATATTTGGAAAATTTGGCCCAATTGAATCTTTTACGAAGTAAACAGTATAGTTATGCACTCAAGGAATGTTTGGTTTAAATATAAATATAACAGTAACTCATGTAATTTTAATGAAATGTGAATATTTATCCATATACTGATAAATCATTAAGTGAGTTTATCTTTTAGATTAAAGGAGCTACATGTCATGGCATGTTGGTAGTAGAATTCATGCTTTTGTGAATGTTAATATGAATGACATGCTAAATAAAATCTTGTTATTAAAGTAAAAAGCAAAGTCAGAATTGAAGTAGCATTCATGCTCCCTGAGGGCAGAAATTTTGCATAAAGCCAAGCTGAATAGACTGCATTTCTGCATTCTTACACAACTATCTGGCTCTGAGTGATGGAGTCAGACTCTGGAACCAGGATTTCCAGTATACTTGCGCCAAATGTATGTACAATTTGATGATGAGTTAAGTTTATGGTCTAAAGGATTGTGGAATATTGAGTTGAAGTGATTTACACATATTAGTGGAATGTGCTCAAATTTCCTTAATTCTTTTAATATCATTTATTGTTCCCTTAGCATAAATGTATCTCAACCTATAATAAAGATCCTGTCTTCATTTTACAGAGTTTTACAAGTGATCCTTTTGTAATCGTATTTGCCCAGAGAATACCTTAAAATTATGACCAACATTTCAGGCACTGTAGGAAACTAGTCTGGTATTTTATTGCAATTGTTTGAATTCTAAAAGATTTATTCCCACTGTGACTACTTTTTCTTTGCAGTTACTTTGAATACTTTTTTATGTTCTAAGTCACATTCAGAAATGAAAAGCCTCCACAATTGCACATTCTTAAACTATTGAGGTAGAGTTGTCACTTTGATAGCATTTAAGAAATTACACCCAAACTGCTCTTGCATTGGTTAAATTGGACTTCACATTTCCTCCAAAACACACCTGGATAATCATAACAAAATCTTCCTTGGTGAAGTTTTATAAATTCACCAAAATTAAACATTCTTAATGTGAGTATTCAGTCTACCAATTGTAAGCGACCCAACTTAAAATCACTGTAAAAGATGAACGAAAAACGGAATCACTTACATACATGCAAATGTATAAATTAGGAGCAGGAATGGGCCATTTGGCTCTCTGCCCTGGCTGATTTAATTGTGGCTTCAACTCCATTGTCCTGTTCACCCTGTTACTTGCTTTGTCAGAATGTTAAAAATACTCAATTACTCTACCTGTATTGTTCTCTGGGAAGAAAATTCCATAGATAATGATCTCCTGAGATTTCTCCTCATCTCGGTCTTAAATGGGACGCTCTTTTTTTAAACATTATCCTCTAGTTCCAGTTTCCCTAATGAGAGGAAACATCTCAGCAATCATGTCACATCAATTTAGTTGTTTCACTTATATCCTCTCATCAGTTTCTTAGTAAACTCAACATTGTTTGATATGAAAAAAACTTTTAAAATGTGCTAGAAAGTGAACACAATTTGAAGAGCCTTTCTGAACCATTACAATCCCATCTGTGGCACAGTCTGATTAGGGTGAATTAACTGTTGAACCAGCATGAAATCACAAAAAACATGAACATAAATGATTTTTGGCTTGTATCTAAAATTCTCCTGTTTTTTTTGTACTAGTTCATCCAATTGCATTGAAATTTGGGTGCAAAACTCTATTCACATGTCCACAAATGAATGTTAAATGAATTGAAACATTAAATTTCATTGAAAAAATAAAGATATGGGGCGAGATTCTCCGGCCTCCCAGCTACATGTTTCCTGCTGGCAGGAGAAGGTGGTTTGTTTACTAGCAGCGGGCTTTTCTGATCCCATCACTGTCAATGGGAATTCCCATTGTCATTCCCACACCAGTGGCAAACCTCTCAGCAGGGGTGTGCTGTTGGCAGGACCAGAGAATTCCAGCCATAATGTGAGTTCAGCACCACACATCCAATTCAAGCCCAACGCAAACTGAAAAAAAGTACCACATCTTTGATTAGGCACTTTACAGCCTTTTCAACAACTCTGTCCTCTATTTTAGTTTTATCCAAAGCATCCCACCTGCTAAGTGCTAATCTGTATCTCGTTCTCATGTTTTGCTTTAAGAAAGCGCTGATCCTTGTTCACCACTTAACACATTTTGGTCTTGCTTTCAGACAGGATTCACGTTTATGTCACTATTAACATCTGTTTTAGTCCTTAATACCATTATTAATACCAGTTCTTTTGATTTGGTCATGACATCATGACATTTAACCTCTCATTTCCAAACTATTGCTCTACCTGCCCCAAGGACTCAAAATGTTTTCTCTCCACAAATGCTGCCAGACCTGTTGAGTTTTTTCCAGCATTTTTTGTTTTTAATAACAAGAATCATAATATTAAAGAACTTAGCCAACAGAAACACTGATGAATTGAGTTCTCTTGAATTGATGTCATGTTGATGATTGAAGCAATCCATGTTCAAATATTGGACCTGGACAATAGAATATAGAACAGCACAGCACAGGAACAGACCCTTCAGCCCATGATGTTGTGCTGAACGTAAGACCAAATTAAACTAATCCCTTCTGCCTACCCTTGGTCCATGTCCCTCTATTCCTTGCATATTAATGTGCTTATTGAAAAGCCCCTTAAATACCTCTATCATATCTGCCTCCACTACCAATCCTGGTAGCACTTCTCATTCTCTGTGTAAAAAGCTTGCCCCTCACATCTCATAGAATCCCTACAGTACAGCAGGAAGCCATTCAGCCCATCGAGACTATACCAACCACAATCTCACCCAGGTACTATCCACATAACCCCACACATTTACCCTGCTAACACAAGGATCAATTTTAGCATGGCCAATCAACCTAACCCATACATCTTTAGACTGTGGGAGGAAACAGTAGCACCTGGAAAAAACTCACACAAACACAGAGAAAAAATGCAAATTCCACACCGACAGTGACCAAGGCCGGAATCAAATCTGGGTCCCTGACACTGTGAGGCAGCAGTGCTTGCCATTAATCTCCTTTGAATTTACCCTCTCTCACCTTAAGTGCATGCCCCATAGTATTAAACATTTCAATTCTAGGAAAAAGATTTCTGACTGTCAACCCTATCAATGCCTCTCATACTGTTATAGACTTCTAGCAGGTCACCCCCTCAGCCTCCATCATTCCAGAGAGAACAACCCTAGTTTGTTCACCCTCTAATCCAGGCAATGTCTTGGTAAACCTCACCTGCACCCTCTCCAAAATCTCCACCTCTTTCCTGTAGTGTGGTGACCAGAAATGAATAAATACTCTAAATGCAGCCTAACCAAAGTTTTATAAAGCTGCAACATGACATCCTGATTCTTGTACTCAATGTCCAAACAATAAAGGCAAGCATCTTTAATCACCCCATCTACTTGTGTGGCCACTTTCAAGGAGCTGCAGGGTTGAATCCCAAGATCTCCCTGTACATTAATGCAATTCAGGGTCTTGCCATTAACCGTATACTTACCCCTAACATTTGATCTCCCAAAGAGCAGTACCTCACATTTGCCCAGATTAAAATCCATATGCCATTTCTCTACCCATATTGTAGTCAATCTATATCCCGCTGTTTCCTTTGAAAACCTTCCATACTACCTACAATTCCATCTAACTTTGTGTCATCTACAAACTTACTAACACATCCATCTACATTTTCATCCAAGTCATTTATATATATCATAAACAGCAGAGGTGCCTGCAGAACACTACTAGTCACAGACCACCAACCAGAAAAATACCCTTCTGCCACTATTCTCTGACTTCTACAAGCAAGCCAATTCTGAATCCAAGCTGTCAAGCCACCATGGATCCCATGCATCTTAACCTTCTGGATGAGCTTACCATGATGGACATCTTTGAAAGTTTACTAAAATCCATGTAGACAACATCTGCTGCTTTACCTTTATCACTCACCTTTGTCACCACCTGAAAAAATTTATCAAGTTAGTAAGACATGACCTGCCCTGCGCCAACCATGCTGATTTTCCCTAATAAGGCCATGCTTTTCCAAATGCATGTAAATCGTATACCTAAGAATCCTCTCCAGTAGCTTCCCAACCACAAATGTGAGACTAACCAGTCTGTAATTTCTTAGATAATCCCTTTTTCCTTTCTTGAACAGAAGAACAAAATTAGCTGCTCGCCAGTCTTCCAGGAGCTCTCCAGTAACTAATAAGGATACAAAGATCTTTGTCAGGTTCCCAGCAGTCTCCTCTCTTGCCTCTCTCAATAACTTGGGGTCGATCCCATTGGGCCCTAAGGACATATCTACCTTAATGCTCTTCAAGAGACCCAACACTGCTTCTCTCTTGATCTTAAAATGGCCTGGCACATTAGTATGCTCCACATTAATCTCACTATCCTCCATGTCCTTTTCCTTGGTGAATACTTGACAAATGGAAGTAACATTTGCGTCATGCAAGTGCCAGGTGATGTCCATTTCCAATAAGAGAGAATCTAACCATTGCTCCATGATATTGAATGGTATTACCATTGCTAACTCCCCTCTATCAACATCCTAAGAGTTACAACTGACCAGAACTGAACCAGCAATATAAATAATGTAGCTTAAGAGTGCATCAGAGGCTAGGAGTCTCTGGTGAGTAACTCACACCCTGATTCTCCAAAGCCTTTCCACTATTTAAAGGCACAAACCAGGAGCATAATGGAATACTCTCCAATTACCTGGTTGAGTGCAGCTCCAAGAACATCAAGAAATTCAATATCATTTCAGACAAAAGCAGTCCACTTGATTGGCATCCAAAAAGATTCTAAGTTCTGAACTAGCAGGAAAACGGGAGAAAATCATACTGATTTTGTAGGTGAGTTTAAAAATCCAGTCGTACCACATTCTATCAAAAAAATGAAGCAAGATTTATTTCCTGCCACAAGGGAAGGAGGATGGGGCATAAGCTTGCCCAAAAACCGGCAAATCACTGCAAAGAGTGCAATCACACCTGTGTAATAGAGATCACAGAGATCTGTCACTGCTTCCCCCTGAGCTCCACAGCTGATTTCCTCCCTGCTCCTCAGGGCTATCCCTCCACACCCCTTCTCCACCCCCCACACCCACCCCCACACACCCCCGACCCAGTCCCAGCCCAGTCAATTGACGCTTCTACCTGCACCGCCTTCACCCTCCATCCCCACCCCATCCCCAATAGATCGCCAGTTGCAGAATATGCAGCATTGTTCCTCTTGTCTGACCCACACTGCAGGGTGCAGAGCCTCCTCCTGCCCACCTTGCCTTAAGCCATGCCTCCTTCAGGCCCTACACCCTCACAGATTCCAATTATTTGCTGATTGATAATTAAAGTAAGCTTTTCTTTATGGAATAGACTGAATGTAAAACATCTAAAAGCAAAATAGACTGACAGCTGAAACCAAAAAATGTAGACTTCACAACAAGATAGGAAAAGGAAGAAAGTATGGGTCCTAAATCATGATGAAATAAATGAGATGGGCTTGAATAGTTTTTACTCGGCTTCACTTTTTTATATTTCTCCATTATATAGGGCAAAATATCCAAATTCTTTACTGCAGCATGCAGAAAGCAGCATGTGTTTTTTCCCTTGGTGTAATAATCTGAAAAGCAAGTAAAACTAGCACTCGGTTGAAACACCATATTCTATAGCTAGTACAATGATGTACATTTATGGTTTAATTCTCTGATTTTATTTGAAGGTATCTCTTTAAGCAATCATTTTTATCCTGCTGCCCACAGTGTTTGTCAGTCTGTATACTTACAACATGGGTGGACATTTTTAAGGCATTAACTATGATGTGCTGTGGAATCGAAGAGATTTTGTTACCCTACGTTGTATCATTTGTTTCCACATTAAAGCCATACATCAGTATATCAATAAAATTACACAGCAGATTATTATTGCATTTCACTCTCTACGGAGCCAATCATAAATAATACAGCAGTTATACCAGTTATATTAATTATAATTAGAATGCAGATAATGCAGGCTTCCATTTATTATTATGACCAAATCAATTTTACAGTGTTTCACTGCACAAGGTCAAGCAAAGTTGTTGAAGCTCTGAGACAGAACCTGTTTTCTGTTGTTTCCACTTATGTTTTAACAGAGGTAATTCAAAGGGCATTTAACTTATATATGTAAACCTATTAATGCAGTCATTTTAAAGACTAAAGAAATCAAAGATTGGAATTTATATTGAGTGTATCATGCTTAATCTCTCTCATCTTTATTGTATTCTGACTGCATTGTTTCCTAAAAGGATTACAGATATGCTATCAATGGAACAATGAACAAGATAAGCTTATTTTCCTCTTTGCCTTACTTAACTGAAAAGTCAGACTGGTATAAAACTTGTTTCTGTTGATTTGTTAATAACTTGTTAACAATGATTCTTTTTCCAACAATGCACTGATTCTTTTTCACAATATGGTGCAAAGCTTTAAAGATTATTCAGTGCCAACACTATGAAATATTTAAAACACAGAAACTCTTTCTAAATTATGTTGAAAGCCATACATCTTAAACCATCAACATTACAAAAATAAATTGTTATTTTGAGAGCAGTGGGCAATGATTGCTTAGCATGGAAAGGTCCATTTTGTGGCTGTTTTCTTTGATATATGAGTATGAGCAAGATTTTGGAGAAAAATTTTCTCTGAAATTATAGTTGCATGCATAATGAACATGATATCTGATTTTGCTGTTCATTTCAAACAAAGGAAATGTTTCCTTATTGAACAGTGAAGTGCATCTCTTCAATATGTACTTTAGTACATACTTTCAATAGTATGAATGTCATCAGTCTGCTTATTTAGCTTCATTTTGCAAACAAAAGAAAACTTAAATCAAAAACCACAAAGTAATCAAAATTACAAAATATTTAAATTTCAAAAATCAGTTAAATGAGATCTAACAGTCTTGTGTTTGCAGTAAGAAGGAAAATAGTCAGAATATCTCATATGCACAGGTAGAATTCATCAAATAGTTAGAACATAACAAATAATGGGTCAGTTTCTCTCAATCTTATCGGTTTGCCACACTGATCAACTGGCATAGTGGGCTGCTAAGATTACGAGATGAAAGAAAAATTGGGTTCACACCCATTTTCATGTCGCTTGCAGAGTTGCCAGCACTATTTTGCCACCGGGATCGGCCTTGCACCCAAAAAGGGTGCAAAGTTGATTTGCATTTTAATAACATGCTAGCATGTCATTAAAGCGTCCTGCGTGGTGTTTTCAGGCCTCACTGATACTTACAACTTCGCTGGTTAGACCTCATGCCAGCAAGAATCACAGCTAGACTCCACCAGTGGAGACCAGATGTGACGGTCTGGGGGGGGGGTGTTTGCGTTGAGGGGGTAGAATCAGAGACCGTTAAAGCATCTGGATGATAGGGGCATGCCCAAGCCCCTAGGTCAATGCCAGTCTGACGGTGTCCATCTGGCATTGCCCATCAGACACCATAACTGTGCCAGAAACAGTGCCAAGCAGATGGGGTCTGAGTGGGAGTGGAGCTGTGATGGGAAGGAGGCAAGTGGGGGAGTTCTGCAGGGTAGGAGGCAACTGGGGAGCTGTGTAGTGAGAGGAAAGAGCTCTGCAAGGTAGAGGCAGTTCTGCAGGGGGAAGGCAGGGGCTAGTTCTGTAGGAGGAGGCAAGAGAAGAGCTCTGTGGGTTAGAGTCATAGGGATATAAAGCATGGAAACAGGCCGTTCAGCCCAACTCGTGCATGCCGACAAGGTTTCCTAAACGGAACTAATCCCATTTGTCTGCATTTGGTCCATATCCCTTTAAACCTTTCCTATCCATGTAGCTGGTCGAAATGTATTTTAAATGTTCTAACAGTACCCACCTCAACCACCTCCTCTTCTCATCACTCACGTATCCAAAATGTGGAGATGCCAGCGTTGGGCATAACAAGAAGTCTCACAACACTAGGCCAAAGTCCAGCCGTCCTACCCAGCACCACAAGCCATTGGAGTGCCGTTCCCCCATCATGTGAGACTCACCTGATGAAGGAGCAGCACCCCAAAAACTCACCACACCAAACAAACCTGTTGGACTTCAACATGGCGCTGCGAGACCTCTCACCATGCCACATAACCAAGCTACGTATTATACCCATCTCTACCACCACCTCTTCTCATCACTCAGATAACCAAAACTACAACAACACTGATAAAATACTCAACCTTACACTCAGTGAGAATTTTAAATGAATGACCCGCACGTCACAAAACATCTAATCATAGGAAATAGTTTTGCCCTTTGAAATCCTTCATGACTTTAAAAACCTCTTTGCCTTCTCCTAGCCAGTGTAAACTGCAGAACCTCCTCACGTTTGAATGCAGCAATTCAGCAGTCTCCCATTTCTGGCATCTACCTGCCGAATTAATGTTGCATGCACTCTCTGCCTTTTTTGCAGTGCTTGAGGATATCCTGAGGTCGTGAAGTATGCTGAGTAAATGCAAGCCTTTTTTTCAATGCCTCTCATCATATAATGCAGAATTAAGATGTTTAAAATGAAGCTCCCGGTTGGGATGAGATCAGGAGCTTTACGTGTAAGGGGGAGTGATGATGGCAGGGGTGGAGGGAGACCGGCAGAGCGAATGATTGGTTGGGGGGAGTGGAAGGGGTTCTGGCACCTCCACCACCCACCCCCCACCACAAAAGGGGTGATCAGCAGACAGGGGGTAAGACTGGCAAAAAAGGAGGGATGGAGTGGGTCATGACAGGAGTTCTAATGCCCCTCTTGCCATTGGTGGTGGTGGAGGGAGCGGGTGGAGGGGTTATACTGCTGTCATTGATGGGAGACAGGAAGTTGATATTCATGTGGGGGGGGGGGGGGGGGGGAGGGAGGTGTGGCATGGTAGGAGGCCTCTCAGTTCACTGTGTGATCAAAATGCCTATGCCACAGGGCCCTAAGCAGTCTGAAGCTGTCTTCATCATCGAGTACCTGGCAATGCCACGCTTGCAGTGGCACCCTGATAGTACCAGGGTGCCTTGCACAATGCCAAGATACTGCCCAGTCATGTTCCTGACCACCCGGGGACTAACGTGGCCTCGGGTGTTTTAAAAGACTCACTGTATCCGGGCAGTGACTATGGTCTAGTTGACACATCTTTATGCACACAATGGCAAAAGGAATCGCAAGGTAGTGTTCCTACTGCTTCCTATTCTTGTTCGTAACATTCAGTACTCACTACCTTGCACACTGAGGCATAACATAAAGGGGACAATCTTGTCAAAATAATTCAAAGAACAGGTGCGAAAAGAGGAGAGTTTCAGATCTGTTTTCTCAGTAAGGTTACAAATCAAATCTTAAGGATTCTGAGCAAAAAGAAATCGCTAAATCTGTTTTCCACCTGTCAGGGGAGTGAGTCTAAATCACCAGAAAGCTGGCTGATAGCAGTTGAGGGTGCTATTGTTTATGTGCAGGTTTCTGCTGCTCTCACAGCCTCTACTAGTCATAGTTGGTCTCCATGTTCTATACTAGGCAAACTCTGCATACGCTGCAGGACCCATGGCCGTTTGCGACCTCCCCCCACCCCCATCTGGAATGATTTCACCACCATCCCCAACTGGAATGATTGCCATCTGCCTGATTCCCACTATCCCCCCGCCCTGGCAGGACTGACCACCACCCTTTTCCATCTCTCCCCTTGCACCCCACCCCATTCCCATGATCGATGTGCAGTTCCCCCTAACTGGCCCACCCCACATTGCAGGTAGTTTAAAGCTCTGCAGTGAAATACAGCTGATCTAAACAGAACTGAAAATATCTTCAAACAGAATTCTTCATCAAGCTGGAGCATTTAAATATGTAAGGAGTAAGGTGAGAAGAAATTTCTTCACCTAGAGAATGGAATTCACTATCACAGAAAGTAGTTGAAGCCAAAACATTGTCTGATTTCAAGAAGAAATTATTTATAGCTCTTGGGGCTAAAAGGATCAAGGGATATGGCTTGAAGGCAGGATTAGGACATTGAATTTGATGATCAACCATGATCAAAATGAATGGTGGAACAGGTTTTAAGTGCTGAATGGCCGATTTCTGCTTCTAGTTTCTATGTTTCTATTTAATATTGACCTCACTCCCATCTGATTTCTTTGTCCCTGGCCTGCTATACTGTTCTACTGAAGCAACAACAAGATTAAGGTTATATTTATACCGTGCCTTTAATATTATAAATATCCCAATGTGCTTTACAGGTGCATACAAAGTATGACACTGAGCCACGTAAGGAAATGTTGGATTAGATGTTTAAAGGCATGATCAGAGAAAAAGATGGGTATTATTGAATGTCTTAAAATACAAAAGCAAAGTAGAGAAGCTGAGAAGTAGGGAATTCCACAACTTGGGGCCGAGGTAATGGCCACCAGTGGTGGAGTGATTAAAATTAGTGATAGAACATAGAACACTACAGCACAAACAGGCCCTTTGGCCCACAAGTTGTGCCGATCACAGCCATAGAACAATCTGTAACTCCCAATCCCATTAAATCCCATGTACTCATCCAGAAATCTCTTAAAAGACCCCAGCAAGTTCGCCTCTATCACCACTGATGGCAGTCGATTCCATTCACTCACCACCCTCTAAGTGAAAAACTTACCCCTAACATCTCCTCCCACTGTACTTGCCACCCAGCACCTTAAACCTGTGTCCTCTCGTAGCGACCATTTCAGCCCTGGGAAATAGCCTCTGAGAATCCACCCTATCTATTCCTCTCAACATCTTATAAACCTCTATCAGTCATCTCTCAACCTTCATCTCTCCAGGGAGAAGAGACCTAGCTCACTCAACCTATTTTCGTAAGGCATGCCCCCAATCCAGGCAACATCCTTGTAAATGTCCCCTGCACCCTCTCAATAGCTTCCACATCCTGATGTTCGAAAGGTCAAAATTAGAGGAGCACAGATATCTTCGAAGGTTATGGGGCTGGAGTACTTTACTGAGATAGAGAGGATTTTAAAATGAGGATGAGAATTTTAAAATCAAAACATTGCTTGATCAATGTAAGTCAGCAAACACAGGGAAGATATGTGAACAGGGTTAAGACACAAGCAACAGTATTTTGGATGGTGTCAAGTTTACAGTGGGTAGAATGTGGGAGTTCAGTCAGTAGTCTGCTGCAGTTGTGGACTGTAGAGTAACAAAGGCATGAATGAGTGTTCCAGCATAGATAAGCTGAGACAAGGTTGAAATAAAGTAATGTTGCGGAGGTGTAAATAGTCGGTCTTAGTAGTGGCATGAATATGAGGAGAGAAGATCATTCAGGGTTAAATACAACATTAAGACTGTGAACTGGCCCTATGGACACTCAAGGAACAGCACACCATCTTTCAATTCAGCACTTTTTAGGGTCCTATTTTACCATTTTAATTTTAAGTCCTGGGCGGACTTGAAACTGGGAGTGTTTCAGATCCGACTTTTGGACCCGTTCTCAGGCGCCCTCATATACACTCAGCGATTCTGAATCGTGCTGCAGCAGCCTGGATGGGGGTTAATGTGCCCAAAACACTGCAGCTCTGATTGGTACCTCCAATTGCGCATGTGCAGCAAAAAAAATAGAAAATCGCTCCCTCGCCACGTCACTTCCGGACCAGATAATGCCTCCCTCTGGCCCCCACAATACTGACCCACCTCCACAACATTACTGACCCCCTTATTCCCCCAGGCTCCTGCTATCCAGAGCAATCGCAGATGCCTGCCCCTTCCCCCCATCGATCACATGCAGAGTGGTGGCAAACCTCTCTTCCCCCCTTCCACGATTACCCTTCATGGAGTAGAGTTAGAGTGGCAGCAGACCGTCCTGCCTTCCTGCCCACCATCCCTGATTCCCCCTTATGTCCCCAGTCAATCTGATACAGAGAGCTATCTGGCCACTTTGCCCCTCCCCTTGCCAATCTGATAGACAGAGCCGTCTGACCCACCTCCCTCCAAGCAACCCCCTCAAGCCCACCAATTTGAAGAGAGCTGCCAAAAGCTCAGAATTTATCACCTCAAAAGCTGGAGCACCCATATCGGACTTTGCGGACCATGTTCTGTTTTTTGCTGAATTTGGATGGGGAACATGGTGGTAAAGTGGGAAGTGCGGTAAGTTTGGACATGGAGCCCACTAATTTAAATGCATGCAAATGTATTTAAATTGACGTTGCACCCGTTTTGGGTTCCAAAAGCAGCCATTTTTGGCCCTGGGAAAAGGGGAAACCAGTGTGGAGATGGCTGCAGGTCACGCTATTCGCCTCACACCCAATTTTACTAAGTTTTTGTGCTCGAAAATGGGTGCAACTTGATGGTGAAATTGAGCCCATAGTCTCTGGACTTATCACTGAGTTCAGCCTTTTTAGATGATAACTATTGGCCCCAGTTTTTCAGACTGCGGCTGTTGGTAATGATTTACACCTCTTCTAGACCCATTTTTTGCTTTGTTATATGCTTCATTATCATTTTTCTTTGCCTTGCACTACCATCACTTTTGTCACTTAATCCCTCCTTACTTTTTGGTCTTTCCTCTCCCCCACCTCCATCACCTTAATATCTGCGTAAAGCCTGTTATAACTCTTCTAATCGATAAAGGGTCATTGATAATGTTCCCAACAAACTGCACAACCACACAACGATCTGAGTGTCTGTGGACAGGTTGTGCACATGTCAGTCCCTTTAAATTACCATACAATATTTAAAAATACTGTGCATTTAAATAAATCACCTGCACATTTAAAACAAAGCAAATTGCTCCTTGACCAGAAGCATTAACTTTGTTCTCTGTCCAGCCTTGCCTGCTAAGTATTTCAGCATTTTGTTTTGTTTTCATGACTATCTGCTGTATTCTGTTTATTGTTATCTGTCCCTGAAGAGTGCATAATTTTGGATGGGCTGGGAAAGAGCACATTACTTTAGATAGGCTAGGAGTGAATGTATATTTTGCATATGACATCCAAATTGTGTGGGATAGACTGGATGGACCTGAGACTCTTTTTGTATTTTTTCATTTTGTATGACAATAACGTCTCCACTAGTCAGCCACAGGTTTAAAGTATGTTGTGAAATATTTTAGGTTATCATACTAATATATCATAGCTAATATATCACAGCTAATGCATGAAATATTGTTCCAATTTGGTCTAAAATCAAAGGCAAATACTTCTGAAGTTCTTAACTTTCATTTTTGTGCATTTATATTCCAAGAAATAAACATAGAGCATAAGAGTGCAATAAACTTACAATTAAAATTTAGAATTTAGTAATTTTTTGAGTTCGTGCTAACCAATCATTTCTCTTTTAATTATTTGGTTTTAATATTGATTTTAACTGATGGAGATGACAGATTAAGCTAAGTCTTCATGTTACCCTTGAACAGTGTTAACACAATCCAAAGTACTACAATATTCCATTGCAGGTTGTGATTAAGTCATTAGTGAAAATGTGAAGAATTCACTTTTGAAACTTTTGACATAAGGCAGTGCAACTGATTCATTGCTCATAAATCTTGGTGATATTCTGGCTACTTTCACAGTGCCATTGGTACAAAAGCAACAGACTGCAGATGATAGAAATCTGAATAAAAATAGAAAATGATGGAAAAACTCAGCAGGTTAGGCAACATCTATGCATGGGAAGCAGAGTTAACGGGCAGAACTGTTTATGAAAACAATGATCCTGCGATCAGTTGAAAAGTTGGCTAGTAGAAAAAGTAATAGCGGAGGGGAGGCCATTAAGTAACGATATATTCACTTCAATTGGCCCAAGGGCAGGCAGGGCTGCCCAACACCTACTGATCCATAGGCAAAATTACAGTGGAGATGGCTGGGCAATAAGCATGGCACCACTTTGCCTTGTCATGTAATTGTATGTCCTCCCCACCTGCCAGACCACTACCAGAGTGGATGAGGAGTATAAAATTCTAGCCAGTGTTTCAGGTCAATGACCTTTTGTCAGATCTGCAAGGTGATGGAGATTTAATAATTTTTCAATGAAGTTCACCGATGAAGCTGAGCAAAGTGAAAGGGACAATAAAAATCCTGTCAGAAAAACAAGCAGAATTTGTTCAAAGTGGAAGTTATTCGAAAAGAAATTGCTGTGAATTGTGAAAAAGAACTTTATTCAGCAAATGATAATGACTGTCCATATGGGTGGTGAAAGTAGGGCTAATCAACAGACAGCATGGTGAAAATGGCAAAAGAAGCCTGAGTACTTTGCTAATATTGATTGGAATAGCTATAGCTCTAGCTCGTTAGAGGGGTCAGTTTTCGTACAGAGTGTGCAGGAAGGTTTTTTGACTCAGTATGTAGAGAGGCCAACTAGAGGTGAGGCTACATTGGATTTGGTGCTGGGCAAGGAGCCAGACCAGGGGTTAGGCTTGGAAGTTAGTGAACATTTTGGTGATAGTGACCACAATTCGGTTACGTTCACCTTAGTGATGGACAGGGATAGGCATGAAGCTGGGGGCTGTAGTTATAGCTGGGGGAAGGGTAATTATGAGGCCATCAGGAGAGAATTCGGGTGCATAGATTGGACTAGGGAACTACAGGGACTGGGAACATCTGGAATGTGGTGCTTATTCAAGGAGCAGCTGCTGCGAGTCCTTGATAAGTATGTCCCTGTCAGGCAGGGAGGAAATGGTCGAGTAAGAGAGCCTTGGGGTACGAAAAAAGTTGATTTGCTGGTTAAGAAGAAAAAGGAGGCTTATGTCAGGATGAGGCTTGAAGGCTCAGATAGTGCAATGGATAGCTATAGATTAGCCAGGAAGGAGGTAAAATGTGAATTGAGGAGAGCTAAGAGGGGACACGAGAAGATGTTGGCTGATAGGATTAAGGAGAATCCTAAAGCTTTCTTTCGATATGTTAAGAATAGAAGATTGGTTAGGGCAAGATTAGGGCCAGTCATAGACCGCAGTGGGAAGTTGTGCGTGGAGCCTGAAGAGATTGGTGAGGCACTGAATAAATATTTCTCTTCGGTATTCACGCAGAGGGCTGGAAATGTAGCTGTGGAGAGCACTGAGGTACAGGGTTGCAAATTGGGGAGTATTGTAGTAGATAGGGAGGATGTGTTAGAAATTCTCGAGGGTTTGAAGTTGGATAAGTCCCCTGGGCGGACGGGATTTACCCTAGGATTCTCTGGGAGGCAAGAGAGGAGATTGCAGAGCCTCTGGCTCTGATCTTCAGGTCCTCGTTGGGTACGGGTGTGGTTCCGGAGGACTGGAGGATAGCGAATGTGGTCCCATTGTTAAGAAGGGGAAGAGAGACCTTCCAGGGAATTATAGGCCAGTGAGTCTTACTTCTGTTGTGGGCAAGGTATTGGAGAGAATTATTAGGGATAGGATTTATCGTTATTTAGAGAGAAATGAATTGATTGGGGATAGTCAGCATGGTTTCGTGAAGGGTAGGTCATGCCTTACTAACCTCATTGAGTTTTTTGAGAAATTGACCAGAGAGGTGGATGGGGGTAAGGCGGTTGATGTAGTATATATGGACTTTAGTAAGGCGTTTGATAAGGTGGCCCATGGAAGACTTCTACAGAAAATGCAGATGTGTGGAATAGAGGGTGATTTAGCTAATTGGATTAGGAATTGGCTGGCAGATAGAAGACAGAGGGTGGTGTTGATGGGAGATATTCATCGTGGAGTTCGGTGACAAGTGGTGTGCCTCAGGGGTCTGTTTTGGGGCCCCTGCTGTTTGTAATTTTTATAAATGATCTGGATGAGGGTATGAGGGATGGATCAGTAAATTTGCAGATGATACTAAAGTTGGTGGTGTGGTAGATAGTGAAGAGGGGTGTTTTAGTTTACAGAGTGACTTGGACAAGTTGCAGAGCTGGGCCGAGATGTGGCAAATGGAGTTTAATGTGGAAAAGTGTGAGGTAATGCACTTTGGCAGGAACAATAAATGTGTAGAGTATAGGGCTAATGGTAGGGCTCTTAATAGTGTTGAGGAACAGAAGGATCTTGGTGTAATGTGTCAATAGATCCCTGAAAGTAGGCAGTCAAGTGGATAAAGTTGTTAAGAAGGCTTATGGAGTCTTAGCTTTTATTGGTAGGGGGATTGAATTTAGGAGCCGCAGCATCATGTTGCAAATGTACAAAACTCTAGTGCGGCCGCACTTGGAGTATTGTGTGCAGTTCTGGTCGCCACATTATAAGAAAGATGTGGATGCATTGGAGAGGGTACAGAGGAGGTTTACTAGGATGTTGCCTGGTATGGAGGGCAGGTCCTATGAAGAGAGGTTGAAGGATTTGAAGTTGTTTTCGTTAGAAAGGAGGCGGCTAAGGGGGGATCTTATTGAAGCATGTAAGATGATTAGAGGTTTGGATAGGGTGGACAGTGATAGCCTTTTTCCTAGGATGGAGAAAGCTAGCACGAGGGGACACAGCTTCAAATTAAGGGGTATGAGTTATAGGACGGATATCAGAGGTAGGTTCTTTACTCAAAGAGTGATTAGGGAGTGGAATGCCCTGACTGCAGCTGTTGTAGATGCGCCAAGTTTGGTGGCGTTTAAGAGGTTAGTTGATAAGTATATGGAAGAGAAGGGAATGGTTTAGTTTGGAGGGGGCATTGCTTTTTATTTTGGTCGGCACAACATCGAAGGCCGAAGGGCCTGTTCTGTGCTGTATTGTTCTATGTTCTATGTTCTACTGAAGTTCATTACTCAACATGGCAGTATCATTTCTTCAAGGGTGGGAATGCACCCAGGTTGGCTTTGCATGTCTACTTTTTCAGATCATAAAATCAGCAGCTGCCTCCACTTAAAAGCCAATGTATAATAGTAGATTTTCAAGGATTTAAAAAGAGGGTGGAATTTTCCACTCCAGAGACTGTGCGGTAGCAGGCAGAAAGTCATGATCTGCATTGAGTGGCATTGTGGATTTTCATGCCAGATCTCTGCTTTTCAGCCCATCAATTATGTATCAATGAAGAGTTAATTGAATCTCATGGTGGGATAGGCAGGGTCCACAACATCTGGAAGCAGTGGTTCTAAGGTTTCTGACACTTGGAGCACTACTGAAAACCAGGCCCCTGCAGAATCTGATAGTGACCCTCTGCAATTGCTCCTAAGAATATAAGAACATGTGAAATAGGAGCAAAAGTAAGCCATCTGGCCCCTCGAGCCTTCTCCGCCATTCAGTGAAATCATGGCTGATCGGATAGTCATTCAGTTCCACTTACCCACCTGCTCCCCATAATCCTTAATTCCCTTATTGGTTAAAAAGCTACTTATCTGTGACTTAAACACATTTATCGAGGTAGCCTCTACTGCTTCAACGGACAAAGAATTCCAAAGATTCACTACCCTGTGGGAGAAGAAGTTCTCCTCAACTCTGTTCTAAATTGGCTTTCCCATATTTTGAGGCTGTGGCCTCTAGTTCTTGTTTCCACTCTAAGTGGAAATAACCTCGCTGTTTTTACCCTGTCTAGGTCCTTCATTATAAGAACAAAGAACAAAGAGCAACACAGCACGGGAAACAGGCCCTTCGACCCAACGAGCCCACGCCGCCGTCCTAACATCCTAATGACATATCCTTGTCTTTAGGCTATGCCTATTGTTGAAGATTCCCATATAGGGACCAATATAGGGACAATTTGTTACCCAATCAGCCTAAGAGCACATTTTTGGGATGTGGGAGGAAACCGGAGCACCCGGAGAAAACCCACGCAACCACGGGGAGAACGCGCAAACTCCCGCAGACACAGGCCCAAATCCATGTGTCAGCACAGCAACAGCGATAGTCTCTGAGCTGTCATGTTGCCCATCAGATGGTCCAGTTTAAGCATACACTGACGACGTGAAGCACTAGGCAACTCCTGAAGCAACCTCCAAGAGCAGCTCTCGCACGACATGCCGCATGCATGCCCCTTGTTGGTCAACAAGGTGGACCGAATTGCCTGCGGAAACAAATAAGACTTAATTAAAGATGCTAAAAAAAAACTAAGACATTCCCGAGACGAAACTAAAAGATAGTCTACTACTATTTGGTCCTCCCGATATTCAAACAGTCCTGCTATATCCCTCTATCTGCAGACCACTCATGTGGCTGTCCAAGAGACCCTTAAACAACCCTAGCGTGCCTGCTCCCACCACCTTACTCGGCAGTGCATTCCACACCCCCACTACCCTTTGTGTGAAAAACTGGCCTCTAATATTCGTCTTATACATAGCCCCCCTCACCCTGAGCCCGTGACCCCTCGTTCTATCCATTTCTAATGGTGGACAAAGCTTACCACCATTTACTCTATCTATACCCCTCATAATCTTATATACCTCTAAAAGATCCCCTCTCAGCCGACGTCTTTCAAGGGAAAACAACCCCAGTGTTTTCAATCTTTCCTCGTAAGACAGCCCTTCCATACCAGGCAGCATCCTGGTAAATCTCCTCTGCACTCTCTCCAGGGCCTCTACATCCTTCCTGTAGTACGGCGACCAGAACTGGACGCAGTACTCCAGATGAGGCCTAACCAACGTTCTATACACCTGCAACATTAGACTCCTACTCTTGTATTCTATACCCCTTCCTATGAAGGCTAACATACCATACGCTTTTTTTACCACATTCTCCACCTGCACTGACACCTTCAGAAACTTGTGAACTTGCACCCCCAGGTCTCTCTGCATCTATATACTCTGGATAGTTTTACCTTTTATCCTATAACTCCTCTCTACATTATTCTGGCCAAAATGCATCACCTCGCATTTATCCGGATTAAATTCCATTTGCCATCTATCTGCCCAATCTACCAGCCTATCTATGTCATGTTGTATTGCCAGGCACTGCTCCTCAGTACCCGCCAATCTAATCATCTTGGTGTCATCAGTAAATTTGCTGATCACACCACCTACCCCCTCTTCCAAGTCATTTATATACACCACAAATAAAAGGGGTCCTAGTACAGAGCCCTGTGGCACACCACTAGTGACAGACCTCCAGTTGGAAAAAGAGCCTTCCACTACTACCCGCTGTCTCCTCCTCCCAAGCCAGTTCTCAACCAAATTATCTTCTATATATCCCTATAAAATCCTCCCTCAACCTTCTAAACTCCAACGAGTACAGGCCCAGTCTACTCAATCTCTCTTCGTAAGCTAACCCCCTCATCTCTGGAATAACCTTGTGATTCTTCTCTGCGCACTCTCCAAAGCTAATATATCCTTTCTCAAATAAGGGGACCAAAATTATACATAGTACTCTGGATGCAGCCTCACAAGTACCTTGTACAATTGCAGCAAAACCTCCCTGCTTTTAAACTCCATCCCTCTCATGATAAAGGCCAACATTCCATTTGTCTTCTTGATCACCTGCTGTACCTGCAAACTGAGTTTTTGTGATTCATGTGCAAGGACCTCCAGGTCCCTCTGCACAGTAGCATGTTGTAATTTTTCACCATTTAAATAATACTCCATTTTACTATTATTCTTTCCAAAGTGGATACCTCACACTTATCAACATTATACACCATCTGGCAGATCTTTGCCCACTCACTTAGCCTATCCAAATCTCGTTGCAGATTTTCTGCAACCTCCACGCAATTTGCTTTCCCACTTATCTTTGTGTCATCCGCAAATTTTGTTACACTACACTCAGTCCCCTCCTCCAGATCATCAGTTGAGGCCCTAACACCGATCCCTGCTGCATGCCACGAGTCTCTGATTGCTTGCTGGAAAGCACCTATTTATTCTGGCTCTCTGCTTTCCAACCCTCAATCCACGGTAACATTTTACCCTCAACTCTGTGTACCTTTATCTTATGCAGGCAACATTTTACGAGGCACCTTATCGAATGCCTTCTGGAAATCTAAATATACCACATCCACCTGTTCCCCCCTGCCAACCACACTCGTTATATCTTTATAAAATTCCAGTAAATTAGTCAAACATGACTTTCCCTTCATGAATCCATGCTGCGTCTGCTTGATTGAACCATTCTTTTCCAGGTGTCCTGCTATTTCTTCCTTAATGATAGGTTCTAACATTTTCCCAACTATGGATGTTAAGCTAACTAGCCTGTAGTTACCTGTCTTTTGTCTACCTCCTTTTTTAAACACTGGTGTTACATGAGCCACAGGTTATTGTGGGAGATGAGGGAAGTGGTTGCAGAGCCCCTGGCGATGATCTTTGCTTCGTCCATGGAAACGGGAGAGGTTCCGGAGGATTGGAGGATTGCGGATGTGGTTCCTATCTTTAAGAAAGGGAACAGGGATAGTCCAGGAAATTACCAACCAGTGAGTTTGATTTCAGTGATTGGTAAGCTGATGGAGAGGCTTCTGAAGGATAAGATATATGAACATTTGGAGAAGTTTGGACTGATTAGAAATAGTCAGCATAGTTTTGTCAAGGGCAGGTCATGCCTTACGAGCCTAGTTGAGTTCTTCGAAAATGTGACTGAACACATTGACGAAGGAAGGGCGGTGGATGTAGTGTACATGGACTTTAGTAAGGCATTTGATAAGGTCCCACATGCAAGGCTTCTGGAGAAGGTGAGAGGGCATGGGATCCAAGGGGCTTTGGCCTCGTGGATCCAGAACTGGCTTGCCGGCAGAAGGCAGAGAGTGGTTGTGGATGGGTCTTGTTCTGCATGGAGGTCGGTAACCAGTGGAGTGCCCCAGGGATCTGTTCTGGGACCCCTGCTGTTTGTCATTTTCATAAATGACCTGGATGAGGAAGTGGAGGGATGGGTTAGCAAGTTCGCCGACGATACAAAGATCGGTGGTGTTGTGGATGGTCTGGAGGGATGCCAAAAGTTGCAGCGGGACATAGACAGGATGCAAGACTGGGCGGAGAAGTGGCAGATGGACTTCAACGCAGATAAATGTGTAGTGGTCCATTTTGGCAGGAATAATGGGATTAAGGAGTACAATATAAGGGGTAGGAGTCTTAGCTGTGTTGTAGAGCAGAAGGATCTCGGGGTCCGGGTCCATAGGACTCTTAAATCGGCCTCGCAGGTGGAGGAAGTGGTCAAGAAGGCGTACGGTGTACTGGCCCTCATTAATCGAGGAATAGAGTTTAGGAGTCAGGAGGTAATGATGCAGCTCTATAAGACCCTTGTCAGACCCCACTTGGAGTATTGTGCGCAGTTCTGGTCGCCTAATTATAGGATGGATGTAGAGGCTATTGAGAGAGTGCAGAGGAGATTTACAAGGATGCTGCCTGGATTGGGAGGCAGGCCTTATGAAGATAGGTTGAGGGAGCTGATACTCTTCTCACTGGAGAGACGTAGGTTGAGAGGTGACCTGATAGAGGTTTATAAAATGTTGAGAGGAATAGATAGGGTGGACTCTCAGAGACTATTTCCCCGAGCTAAAATGGTCACTACAAGAGGACACAGATTTAAGGTGCAGGGAAGCAAATACAAAGGAGATGTCAGAGGTAGGTTTTTCACTCAGAGGGTGGTGAGTGAATGGAACCGACTGCTGTCGGAGGTTGTTGAGGCAAACTCACTGGGGTCTTTTAAGAGACTTCTGGATGAGTATAAGGGAAAGAATAGGATAAGGGGTTATAGATAGGTCTGTGGATTGGTAAATGTGATCGGTGCAACTTGTGGGCCGAAGGGCCTGTTTGTGCTGTATTGTTCTATGTTCTATGAGCTGTTTTCCAATCAGCTGGCACCTCCCCAGAATTCAGCGAATTTTGATAAATTACAACTAATGCATCTGCTATTGCTTCTACCATTTTTTTTAGTACCCTGGGATGCATTCCATCTGGACCTGGGGACTTGTCTATCTTTAGTCTCATTAGCCTATCCAGCATTACCTCTTTAGTAATTGTCATCATTTTAAGGTCCTCATTCCCTACTGTCCCATGACCATCAATTATCGGTATGGTATTTGTGTCCTCCATTGTGAAGACCGACACAAAAAACTTGTTTAAGATACAGAGACAGGCAGGGAAGCATCAGGCAAGAATATCCCCGTTCTATCTGATGTTGTAGCTCCAACATGCAAGAACACTGAAGTCTCTAATGGGAAAGGAAACAGCCACCCTTTACACCCAGATCAAGCAAAATGCAGAGCTTCTGTTGAATATAGAACATAGAACATAGAACATTACAGCACAGAACAGGCCCTTCGGCCCTCGATGTTGTGCCGACCAAAATAAAAAGCAATGCCCCTCCTAACTAAACCATTCCCTTCTCATCCATATACTTATCAACTAACCCCTTAAACGCCACCAAACTTGGCGCATCTACAACCGCTGCAGGCAGGGCATTCCACTCCCTAATCACTCTTTGAGTAAAGAACCTACCTCTGATATCCGTCCTATAACTCATACCCTTAATTTAAAGCTGTGTCCCCTCGTGCTAGCTTTCTCCATCCTAGGAAAAAGGCTATCACTGTCCACCCTATCTAAATCTCTAATCATCTTATATGCTTCAATAAGATCCCCTCTTAGCCGCCTCCTTTCTAACGAAAACAACCTCAAATCCTTCAACATCTCTTCATAGGACCTGCCCTCCATACCAGGCAACATCCTGGTAAACCTCCTCTGTACCTCTCCAATGCCTCCACATCTTTCTTATAATGTGGGGACCAGAACTGCACACAATACTCCAAGTGCGGCCGCACTAGAGTTTTTTACAGTTGCAACATGATGCTGCGGCTCCTAAATTCAATCCCCCTACCAATAAAAGCTAAGACTCCATATGCCTTCTTAACAACTTTATCCACTTGACTGCCTACTTTCAGGGATCTATGGACACATACACCAAGATCCTTCTGTTCCTCAACACTATTAAGAGCCCTACCATTAGCCCTATACTCTACACATTTATTGTTCCTGCCAAAGTGCATTACCTCACACTTTCCCACATTAAACTCCATTTGCCACCTCTCGGCCCAGCTCTGCAACTTGTCCAAGTCCTTCTGCAAACTATAACACCCCTCTTCACTATCTACCACTCCACCGACTTTAGTGTCATCTGCAAATTTATTGATCTATCCCTCAATACCCTCATCCAGATCATTTATAAAAATTACAAACAGCAGGGGCCCCAAAACAGACCCCTGAGGCACACCACTTGTCACCAAACTCCACGATGAATATCTCCCATCAACACCACCCTCTGTCTTCTATCTGCCAGCCAATTCCTAATCCAATTAGCTAAATCACCCCCTATTCCACACATCTTCATTTTCTGTAGAAGTCTTCCATGGGCCACCTTATCAAACGCCTTACTAAAGTCCATATATACTACATCAACCGCCTTACCCCCAGCCACCTCTTTGGTCACTTTCTCAAAAAACTCAATGAGGTTAGTAAGGCATGACCTACCCTTCACGAAACCATGCTGACTATCCCCAATCAATTCATTTCTCTCTAAATAACTACAAATCCTATCCCTAATAATTCTCTCCAATACTTTGCCCACAACAGAAGTAAGACTCACTGGCCTATAATTCCCTGGAAGGTCTCTCTTCCCCTTCTTGAGCAATGGGACCACATTCGCTATCTCCAGTCCTCTGGAACCACACCCGTAACCAACGACGACCTGAAGATCAGAGCCAGAGGCTCTGCAATCGCCTCTCTTGCCTCCCAGAGAATCCTAGGGTAAATCCCGTCCGGCCCAGGGGACTTATCCAACTTCAAACCCTCGAGAATTTCTAGCACATCCTCCCTATCTAATACAATACTTCCCAATTTGCAACCCTGTACCTCAGTGTTCTCCATAGCTACATTTCCAGCACTCTGCGTGAATACCGAAGAGAAATATTTATTCAGTGCCTCACCAATCTCTTCAGGCTCCACGCACAACTTCCCACTGCTGTCTATGACTGGCCCTAATATTGCCCTAACCAATCTTCTATTCTTAACATATCGAAAGAAAGCTTTAGGATTCTCCTTAATCCTATCAGCCAACATCTTCTCGTGTCCCCTCTTAGCTCTCCTCAATTCACTTTTTAGCTCCTTCCTGGCTAATCTATAGCTATCCATTGCATTAACTGAGCCTTCAAGCCTCATCCTGACATAAGCCATATGTGCATATTGAATATGTGCAAGGACCTCCATTCCACCATCCCAGCAATGGCTAGGCATGACAGAGATATGGCATCTTGATCACCCTCCAAATGCACCTTCTCCTCAAGGAGTCAGGGAAGGTCCCTCAAGCACCCAAAAGGAGGAAGAGTGTGAGTCAGACACTCAGGAGGAATCCATTTAGGACTCTCCTGGGATATTCTTCCACTCCAAATTCCCTTCGCTGTGACCCCATCAACTCCAGAAAATCAGGCTGAAGGAGGTACATTTGCCTGGGGCAAAAGACCCGAAACAACCTCTAGAGGACACCCACTAAAGTGATCTCAGGTACAGTAGGCTGCCTCCACCTCTGTCACTGATGTCAAGATTACACATAGATATAACAGTAGAGAAAGGAAAACTAAGAAGTTGTGAATGTACAATGTTTTCTCACCGTATATGCTTTTTACTTTTGTAAATATATGGTGCTCTTGTCCCATCCAAGTCTCAAGTAATGAATGCCTCATCAGTGTGATGTAATATTGCACTAAGAGTACCAAATACTCCCACCCCACAATTATCTCCCATCTTGTCCCACAGTTTCACAAGGTCTCACTCAGTCTCATCCCAGTTGATCACCTTTAGTTTCACAGAAGCAATATGAACAAAGGCATTTTCTATATAAAAATGATAGCTGGCCAATTGCATCTGACGCCCACGTTACATGACCCCATCAGAATTATTCATGGAAGGTTAGTAATTATCAGGATAATCCATGAATAATTCAGTCATACCATACTGAAGTCTGTTCTTTGTGCATGTTATAAGTATTTATCACCACCCACATTGGAGTCTTTTCACCCAAGTGCACTTTACTTTATGACTGAGGTTTTCGTAAAACAACATGAATAATGAATATTTTGTAAAGCACATAGCCTTTTGCCTCCCAGCAGTTTTATTTCATTTCAACTTTTAAGGTTGAATTTTAGTCCTTTATTAGTTCCCACTCTCTCCACACTGAGTGATGAAACTTGGTTTCATAAGACCATCAGACATAAGAATTTGGACACTCGGCCCATCGAGTCTGCTTCGTCACTGAATCAAGGCTGATTTTTTTTCTCATCCTCATTCCCCTGCCTTTTCCCCATAACCCTGATCCTCTCATTAATCAAGAACTCAAAGACACTCAGTGACCTGGCTTCCACAGCCTTCTATGGCGAAGAGTTCCACTTTGCAGCTAAATAAATTTCTCCTCATCTCTGTTTTAAAGGATTGTCCCTTTAGCCTGAGGTTGTGCCCTCTAGTTCCAATTTTTTTTACTAATGGAAACATTCTCTCCATATCCACTCTGCCCAGGCCTTGCAAGTATCCTGTAAGTTTCAATAAGATCCCCCCTCATTCTTCTAAACTCCAATGAGTACAGACTCCGAGTCCTCAACTCGGACAGTGATAGCCTTTTTCCTAGGATGGAGAAAGCTAGCACGAGGTGACATAGCTTTAAATTAAGGGGTGGTGGTTATAGGACGGATGTCAGAGGTAGGTTCTTTACCCAGAGGGTGGTAAGGGTATGGAATGCCCTGCCTGCTGCAGTTGTAGATGCTCCAAGTTTGGTGGCGTTTAAGAGGTTAGTAGGTAAGTTTATGGACGAAAAGGGAATGGTTTAGGTTAGAGGGTCATTGCTTTTTCCTAATTGGTCGGCGCAACATCGAAGGCCGAAGGGCCTGTTCTGCGCTGTAATGTTCTATGTTCTAACTGTTTCTCATACGACAAGTTTTTCATTCCAGGGATCATTCTTCTGAACCTCCTCTAGATCCTTTCCAAATCCAGCACATCCTTCCTTAGATATGGGGTCACAATACTTCCATTTGGTGACATTTAAAATGAGTAGACAGGAAAGTGTGTGCTCATCCTGTTAAAACTGCCTAATTACCTGTGAGCATATTGTTTTGTTCATGAACGACTGCTGAGCATTGCTTGACAAATGCTCTCTGTGAGGTAACACAGTCAATATAGGTTGTATTACATGACCATACAATCAATATGTTCAGGTCCTTAGCAAGGATTAACCTTTGTGAAATTAACAAAGTTGAGGAACATAATGGTATGAAAGTGATGCTCCACTACAATAGTATCTATAAAAGGACTAAGTTATCATTGACTGCTGTGCCAAAATTGACTGGGCCACATGTCATAGAAACATAGAAACATTTCTCAGGGAAATGTATGGAAGAAATGTGGCAAATTTTCACAGAATATTTGTGTGAAGTTCTGCATAGCAACGTTCCAATGAGACAAGGAAGTTATGGTGGGTTACAGGAACTGTGGTTTACAAAGGCTGTAATAAATCTAGTCAAGAAGAAAAGTTTACCTAGTTCAGAGAGCTAAGTAATGTTAGAGACCTAGAAGAGTATACAGCTAAAAGGAAGGATCTTAAGAAGGAAATTAGGAGAGCCAGAAGGGGTCATGAGAAGGCCTTGGCAGGCACGATTAAGGAAAACCCCAAGGCATTCGACAAATACGTGAAAAACAAGAGGATAAGACGTGAAAGAATAGAACCTATCAAGTGTGACAGTAGGAAAGTTTGTATGGAACCAGAAGAAATAGCAGAGGTACTTAATGAATACTTTAGTATTCACTATGGAAAAGAATCTTGGTGGTTGTAGTGCAGATTTGCAGTGGACTGAAAAGTTTGAGCATGTAGATATTAAGAAAAAAGATGTGTTGGAGCTTTTGAAAAGCATCAAGTTAGATAAGTTGTCAAGACCAGATGGGATGTACCCCAGACTACTGTGGGAGGCAAGGGAGGAGTTTGCTGAGTCTCTGGCGATGATCTTTGCATCATCAGTGGAGACGCGAGAGGTTCCGGAGGATTGGAGGATTGCAGATGTGATACCTTTATTTAAGAAAGGGAGTACAGATAGCCCTGGAAGTTATAGACCAGTGAGTCTAACCTCAGTGGTTGGTAAGCTGATAGAGATGATTCTGAGAGGCAGGATTTATGAACATTTGGAGAGGAATAATGTGATTAAGAATAGTCAGCATGGCTTTGCCAAAGGTAGATCATGCCTTACGAGCCTGGTTGAATTTATTGAAGATGTGACTAAACGCATTGATGAAAGAAGAGCAGTAGATGTAGTATATATGGACTTCAGCAAGGCATTTGATAAGGTGCCCCATGCAAGGCTTATTGAGAAAGTGAGGGGGCAAGGGATCCAACGGATTGTTGCTTTGTGGATCCAGAACTGGCTTGCCCACAGAAAGCAAAGAGTGGTTATAGATGGGTCATATTCTGCATGGGGTCGATCATCAGTGGAGTGCTCCAGGGATCTGTCCTGGGACCCTTATTCTTTGTGATTTTTATAAATGACTTGAATGACGAAGTGGAGAGATGGGTTGATAAGTTTGCTGATGACACAAAGGTTGGTAGTGTTGTGGATAGTGTGGAGGGACGTCACAGGTTGCAGCGAGACATAGATAGGATGCAAGACTGGGCTGAGAAGTGGCAGATAGAGTTCAACCCAGATAAATGTGAAGTGGTTCATTTTGGCAGGTCAAATAGGATGGCAGAATATAATATTAATTGTATCTCACTGGAGTACTGGTCCCACACACACTGACTCTCACTCAATTGTACACTTAATATTAAAGTTGGAAGATTAGAAGGATCTTGGGGTCCGAGTTCATGGGACGCTCAAAGCAACTGCGCAGATTGAAGCTGTGCTTAAGAAGCCATATGGTGTTTTGGCATTCATCATTAATTGAGGAATTGAGTTTAGGAGT
The DNA here is from genome assembly GCA_024679065.1 of Sphyrna mokarran. Classification (NCBI taxonomy): domain Eukaryota; kingdom Metazoa; phylum Chordata; class Chondrichthyes; order Carcharhiniformes; family Carcharhinidae; genus Sphyrna; species Sphyrna mokarran. Next base: position 109,458,797 of record JAGIQG010000007.1, on the reverse strand, counting down.
CAAGAGTTAATGTTGCATCTATATAGGACTCTGGTCAGATCCCACTTGGAGTACTGTGCTCAATTCTGATCGCCTCATTATAGGAAGGATTTGGAAGCCATAGAAAGGGTACAGAGGAGATTTACAAGGATGTTTCCTGGATTGGGGAGCATGCCTTATGAGGATAGTTGAGAGAGCTCAGCCTTTTCTCCTTGGAGAGACAAAGGATGAGAGGTGACCTGTTAGAGGTGTATAAGATGTTGAGAAGTATTGATCAAGTGGATAGTCAGAGGCTTTGTCCCAGGGCTGAAACAGTTGCCACAAGAGGACACAGGTTTAAGGTACTGGGGAGTAGGTACAGAGGAGAAGTTGGGGTAGGATTTTCAATTAGACAATAGTGAGTGTGTGGAATGGGCTACCGACACCAGTGGCGGAGGTGGATTTGATAGGGTATTTTAAGAGACTTTTAGATTAGTATATGGAACTTAATAAGATAGTGAGTTGTAGGTAAGCCTTGGAATCTCTAAGGTAGGTACATACTCAGCACAACTTTGTGGGCCAAAGGGCCTGTATTGTGCTGTAGTTTTAGTGTTTCTCCCAGATACCAAAACAATCAGGACATAAAGTTGGCAGGTCTCCGATGAATGTAGGGTCACATGTGCTGAACCTTTGGGAGTACAATGCTAACATAATTTGCAGCTTTGTGTCCATTCTTTTGTGTGGCATATTGTTGCATCCTGATTTCTAATGGCATCTTAGGGCTCAGTTTTAAAATGCACCCTCTGCATTAATCATATTTGGAAGCTGGCATTTGGAAACATTGGCTATAGCTCCATTAAACAATAACCATTGATGGATGTTTTTCCTTAGACCTGTCTTGCTAAGCTCCTACTATATTTGCACAAGTGCAACAATATGTGCAATAGTGTTTCTGCCTCTTGTAGGTTGTCATAGCCACTGTCATTTCGCACCAAGGTTGAAAAGACTAACTATGTGTAGTTGCTTAAGGATGTGTGCTAATAAAAAGTTATTCCATGACACAGCAGCCGCACAATCCCAAGGCTATTGTGCGTTCCAAGAATGGTCCGAATCATTAGGGTTGAAAGTGATTTATGTTTCCTCCAGTATCATTTTGTGATTGATGAAATGTTGAGGGTGACAATAAAGATCTTATTGTCTCACTTGCGTTGAAGTGTGAGGAGAACAGTGCTTATATCAACTTGCTACATGATTCCTCCTGGAATCACGTAGCTAGGAAGATGTCATGGGTATACCTTCTGCATCATGCAATGCAATGGTATCCTCATTTGGCTCATCGGATTCCTTGACTCTTCAAATTTATCATCTTCAACATTTTTGTCACGCAAGGAGATACTTAGCACTCCATGTCTCCTTGTAGCAAAACATTCCCCGTTGCAGCGCTACGTCATACAGAACACAGCAAACAACAGTGAACATGATGGTGTGTTGAAGATGTCTGCCTGATCAATCAAAACATCTGAAACATATCTTTAAGAGACCAGTTGTCTGCTTTGGCTGAATTGTGCTCTCTTCAAGTGCACTCTGTGGACGTCAAATGGGCATCATTAGTCATGTCCTTAGGAAAGGAGCCAACTCTCAAAGGTCTATGGCGCCTGCAAATGACTCAAAATATAAGAATCATAGGAACTCTCTAGGTACTGAGCACAAAGATACGCGATCATTTTCTGTGACCATGCATTAGCTGGGTATTTAAAGAGTGAAAGCCTTTTCTATTCATGAATCTTACAGACAGCTGCCAGGAAGCTCACAAGGACACATTTGCAATTGATGTTGCCCTACATTTGCAGGAAAACTGAGATTGCTTTGAATCCCATAACTCTGGCAGCCTGGCTTGTTCCATCCATACAGAATTGCATGTATTGGTGTGCTGTATTGAAAAGGGCATCAGTTACCATCACACCACCCCCCCCCCACCACCCCCCCAATGCATTGTGTTGCCAATTGTGAATTGTGCCAAGGTTCCCCAGTACAGCCTGGAAAGATCCGTTTGCAAAAATGTTCAGCAGTAACCTTGAGTGTAACCAGCATTGGATGCCTTCCAAGTTCTTGTGACATAAGATATGAGCTACCATATCCCTAGACAAGTAAATGCATCTATGCCACATGGAAATGAGTGAAATACAGTGTGAACTGTATATTTTGGTGACTCTCAGTCACACCAAATATTTTCATAGATTTGGTCTCTCCTCTTCAGCATCTGGACCTTTCTCCCTGGGCCTTACTGATTCTTGGTCTTCAGGATGATGGTCTTCTCCGAGCTGTGCCAGATGATGATGGGCCCTTCTCCTTATTCAGATTCAAATTGTAAAGAAAGCAGCATTGCCTACAGCTTGCATTCTCCTTGTTTCTATGAACTGATGCAATTGAGCAAAGTTATTTTCCACTGATTTGTTTTCCTCCGTATATAAGACAGCTTTGCATTCTTCAGCTTTTGACATTCCTTTCTGAATGCACATCACAAACCAGGGCCATCCCAAGACAGATGATATCACCCTGGACGACTACAGGTTGTCGATCAGTCTCCTCAGACGTAAATGCACATTAACAATGTTTGTTTGGGTCCAAAGACTCCTATCCTAGGAGCCATAGTCAGCTTTGAATCAGTTGTCATCCAGTGGCCTTTAAACAAGAATGGATACCCAGACTTTGTACTTCTGTCCTGACTGCAAATGTGGTGCCTTGAATGCAGTGTCCAAGGTACTGAAAAAATGAAGGCTTGCAAGGTTCATGTGCCTCTACAGCAGAAGTGATTTGATTTGATGTATTATTGTCACAAGTATTAGTATACAGTAAAAAGTATTCTTTGGTCTCACTATACAGACAAAGCATATCGTTCTAGAGAAGGAAAGGAGAAAGTGCAGAATGTAGTGTTATAGTCATAGGAAGGGTATAGAGGAAGATCAACTTGATGCGAGGTAGGTCCATTCAAAAGTCTGACTGCAGCAGAAAGAAACTATTTTTGAGTTGGTTGATGTGTACTCAAGCTTTGATATCTTTTTCCTGACAAAAGAGGTAGAAGAAAATATATCCAGGATGCATGGGATACTTAATTCTGCTAGCTACTTTTCCGAGGCAGAGGGAAGTGCAGACATGATCAGTGGATGGGAGGCTGGTTTGACTGATTGACTGGGCTTCATTCACGACTCTTTGTAGATTTGTGAGGTCTTGGACAGAGCAGGAGCCATACCAAACTGTGATACAACCAGAAAGAATGCTTTCTATGATGCATCTGTAAAAGTTGGTATAAAAGTGGTCATTGATTCTTGGTTCTTCATTCATTCTGGCATGCCTGTATGAGGATCAGGTGCCAGTTAAGAGCACATGTAATACCACACATAGAACAGAATGGATTGTCACTTGAATATGCACCATTAGAAAAGGAGCCAAGATCAATCAATGTGTACGAGACCCTTGTGCTAGCGCTCAGCTCAACCATGCTCTCCATGGTTTGAAAAGACAGTTATAGGATGCCTTTCCACCGGTCCAAAATGGTTGTGCACAAATCTTCCTATATGCCTTAAGATTCTTCCCATTTAGTTTTATTAGCTTGTTTTTCCAACTGTGCTACTGATCACTGAAGGCAAACATGGTGCTCAATAGATTTATAAATGCTACAAACTTCCAACCTGTCTCATCACACGCTAAGTTTCTCCCATATTTAGAACATAGAACATTACAGCGCAGAACAGGCCCTTCGGCCTTCGATGTTGCGCCATCCATTATAAAAAAGCAATGACCCTCCAAACTAAACCATTCCCTTCTCTTCCATAAACTTATCAACTAACCTCTTAAACGCCACCAAACTTGGCGCATCTACAACTGCCGCAGGCAGGGCATTCCACTCCCTAACCACCCTCTGGGTAAAGAACCTACCTCTGATATCCGTCCTATAACTATCACCCCTTAATTTAAAGCTGTGTCCCCTCGTGCTAGCTTTCTCCATCCTAGGAAAAAGGCTATCACTGTCCACCCTATCTAAACCTCTAATCATCTTATATGTTTCAATAAGGTCTCCTCTTAGCCGCCTTCTTTCTAACGAAAACAACCTCAAATCCCTCAGCCTCTCTTCATAAGACCTGCCCTCCATACCAGGCAACATCCTGGTAAACCTCCTCTGTACCCTCGCCAATGCCTCCACATCTTTCTTATAATGAGGGGACCAGAACTGCACACAATACTCCAAGTGCGGCTGCACTAGAGTTTTGTACAGTTGCAACATGACGTTGCGGCTCCGAAATTCAATCCCCCTACCAATAAAAGCTAAGACTCCGTATGCCTTCTTAACAACCTTATCAACTTGACTGCTTACTTTTAGGGATCTATGCACAAATACACCAAGATCCCTCTGTTCATCAACACCCTTCTTCATATATTTCTTCATAGTCACCGCCTTCTAATTCCGATTCTTTCTGTCACCATCCAAACCCCCGCCCTCTTCCATCCCACCATTACTCTTGACCCTATCATGTGTACTAATATTCCTGTCCCCTCTCCATATACTTTAATGTCGATGCCCTCATCCCCTTTGTGACCTGACTCCTTCCCTTCTCAAGACCAGCCAAAATAGAGTGCAGAAAAGATTTACTAAGATGGTACCAGGACTTGATGGTTTGAATTATAAGGAGAATCTCGAAAGACTGGAAATTTTTTTCTCTGAAGCGTAGGAGGCTGAGGTCTGAAAAAGTTCTATAAAATAATGAGGGGCATAGATCTGCTGGATAGTCAATATCTTTTCCCAAAGGTAGGGGAGTCTAAAACTAGAGGGTATAGGTTTAAGGTGAAAGGGGACAATTGCAAAAGGGTCCAGAGGGGCAATTTTTTCATACAGAGGGTGGTGAGTGTCTGGAACAAGCTACAAGAGGTAGTAATAGAGATGGATGCAATTTTGTCTTTTAAAAAACTCATTTAGACAATTACATGGGTAAGATGGGGATTGAGGGATATGGACCAAACAAAGGCAATTGGGATTAGCTTAGGGGTTAATAAAAAAAGGGACACATGGACAAGTTGGGCCAAAGAGCCTGTTTCCATGCTGTGAATCTGTATGACTCTATGACATACACTTTGACTTCCTGGTTGCTCCAATTAGACCATCCAGTAGCTCCCCCATAACTTTTCAACTATTGTCAAAAGTATGTAGCTGCATGCCCTATTGTGACTGTGCCATCTCATCTGCCTCACAGTACCATGCTTCTACCCCCAAATGATCTAGTTCTTTTGGTGACTGTCTACACCTTTCACATTATGTTTTCACAACATTAATGGAAAATTTTGTGCCCATTGCCACCACAATTCCCACTGTGAGTGGGAGTGGAAGGTTCCGCCCAGATTGTGGGAATGAAGTTGGTGGGGTGCAAAAATATCAATGTCAACTGACATGTCATTTTCAAGATGTTCACCTTCGCACTGGCAATGTTCATAAGGGCAGGGGAACAGATAGGACAGCAATCCCACTCACATCCCCATTTAAAAAAAACATAGAACGTTATAGCACAGTATAGGCCCTTCAGCCCTCAACATTGTGCCAAGCTATGTCCAATCCCAAGATCAAGCTATTCCACTCCCTATAATTCTGGAGTACTCCATGTGCCTATCCAATAACCGCTTGAAAGTTCCTAAAGTGTCTGACTCCACTATCACAGCAGGCAGTCTATTCCACAGCCCAACCATTCTCTGAGTGAAGAATCTACCTCGGACAAGCCTCCTACATCTCCCACCATGAACCTTATAGGTATGCCCCCTAGTAATAGCTACATCCACTCGACGAAATAGTCTCTACGCATCCCTCATATCATCTTATAAATCTCTATTAAGTTGCCTCTCATCCTTCTCCGCTCCAAAGAGAAAAGCTCCAGCTCCCTCAGCCTTTCCTCATAAGACCTACAACTTTAGGTCACTTAAAGTTTTAAAAAGCTCATTAACAGCTTAATAGCATTGGGGGATAAGATTTTGATGGGAATGGATGTGTTTCAGGAGCTGCCCATAGCAGAATAGCTGAAGGGAAGGTGAGTACAGAGTGAGGAGTCAGTGATGGATGCCCCAGGAACTCACCCAGTTCCCATAAGAGGATCAGCAGAGCAATGGGGAATAGAGTACATAGTAAGGATACTTAGTCAGGAGATGTCCTTGATTCTTGCATATGACAAGGAGAGTTGGCACTCTGCATGTGCAATGAATAGAGACTTCACCTCTCTGGCGCACCAGGTTGAAAAGCAGGAGAAATGTTTGCAAGGGATAATTGGGCTTCCACCTGGGGAAAAGCAGTGAGGACACAATCATCAGGTTTCAGAGTCCAGTGGTAATAAGGAGTAGCATTCTCTGCAGAAAGGACAGAACCCCAGGCATCAGACAGACTTGGGAGAGAGAAGTGGGGCTGGTGGCCTCAATGAAGAATTTAGCACTGAAGACATCTTTGACCTATCAATGAAGACAAAGAACAAAGAAAACTACAGCAAAGGAACAGGTCCTTCAGCCCTCCAATCCTGCACCACTTTCACTAAAACCCCCTACCCTTCTGGAGACCACATCTGTCTTTCCCATCCTATTCATGTATTTGTCCAGATGCCCCTTAAAAGCCACTGCCATATCCATTTCCACTACCTCCAACAGCACTGAGTTCCAGGCATCCACTACCATCTGTGTAAAAAACCTGCCTCGCATATCTCCTTTAAAGCTTCCCCTCTCACCTTAAAACTGTGCCTCCTCATAATTGACTCTTCCACCCTGGGAAAAAGCTCTGATTATCCACTGAGCCTATGCCTCTCATAATCTTGTAGATTTCTATTAGGTCTTCCCTCAACCTCCATTTGTTTCAGTGAGAACAAATCAAGTTTCTCCAACCTCTCCTCATAGCTAATGCCCTCCAGACGAGGCAACATCCTGGTAAATCTTTTCTGTATCCTCTCCAAAGCCTCCACATCTTTCGGATAGTGTGGCGACCAGAATTGAACACTATATTCCAAGTGCAGCCTAACTAACTAAGGTTCTATAAAGCTGCAACACAACTTGCCAATTTTTAAACTCAGTGCCCCGGCTGATGAAGGCACGCATGCCATATGCCTTCCTGATTACCTTCTCCACCTGCATTGCCACTTCCAGTGACCTGCGTACCTGTACATCCTGATCCCTTTACTATCAATACTCTTAATGGTTCTGCCATTTACTATATATTTTCTATTTGTATTAGACCTTCCAAAATCCATTACCTCACATTTGTCTGAATTAAACTCCATCTGCCATTTCTCCCTCCAAGTATTCAACCGATCTATATTCTGCTATATCCTCCGATGGTCCTCATTGCAATCTGCAAATCTACCAATCTTTGTGTTGTCCGCAAACTTACTGATCAAACCAGTTACATTTTCCTCCAAATCATTTATATATATTACGAAAAGCAAAGGTCCCAGCACTGATCCCTGAGGAACGCCACTTATCACAGCCCTCCATTCAGGAACGCACCCTTCCATTGCTACCCAGTGTCTTCTTTGATCAAGCCAGTTTTGTATCCATCTTACTAGCTCACTTCTGATCCCATGCAGCTTCACTTTGTGCACCAGTCTGCCATGAGGAACCTTGTCAAAGGCCTCACTGAAGTCCATCTAGACAACATCCACTGCCCTACCCTCATTAATCATCTTCGTCAATTTTTCGAAAAACCCGATCAAATTAGTGAGATATGACTTACCCTTCATGAAACCATGTTGCCTCTCACTAAACGTCCACTTATTTCCAAGTGGAAGTAAATCTGTCTCGAAGAATTCTCTCCAATAATTTCCCTACCGCTGGTGTAAGGCTCACAGACCTGTAATTATCTGGATTATTCTTGCTACTCTTCTTAAACAAAGGAATAACATTGGCAATTCTCCAATCCTCTGGAACCTCCTCTGTAGCCAGTGTGGAAACAAAGATTTCTCTCAAGGCCTCAGCAATTTCCTCCTTTGCCTCTCTCAGTGTTCTGGGTTATATCTCATCAGGCCCTGGGGACTTGTCTATCCTAATACAATTTAGAAGATTCAACATTTCCCCCTTTGATTTGTTGACATTTTCTTGAGCATTCATACACCTATCCCTGACCCTTCAACATCCATCATGTCCTTCTCCTTGACGAATACTAATCCAAAGCACTTATTAAGGATTTCACCCACTTCCTGTGATTCCATGCCTAACTTCCCTCCATTGTCCTTGAGTGGATCTACACTTTCTCTTGCTGCCATCTTGCTCCTAATGTATGCATAAAAAACCTTAGCATTCTCCTTGACCCTGTTTGCTAAAAATATTTCGTGCTTTTTTTATCTTTCCTAATTCTGCTGCGTTCTTCATGACATAGTCCTCCAGAGAGGTGGACTTTGAATTTGGTATGGCCTTCGAAAGTGCCAAGGGAAAAGCAAGAAGTGAGAGAGGAGGAGGAAATGGAGGCAGAAAGTATGAGGTTACACAATGAGGCAGCCAGCTACTGTTCAAAGCACAGAGGATTGTCAGGATGCCATGAATTTCAGGGATCTTCTGATTTAGGAACACTTAAACTAAATCCATCTGATCCAAGTTCAGAGGCTTGACATGGAAAAGAGTTTGAATTCCTGTATTAACATACGCATGGAAAGTGCAGCCTAGAACATCCAATCATTTATTGCCAATGGAGGGAGCATATAGAATAAAGAACAAAGAACAAAGAACAAAACAGCAGGGGAAACAGGCCCTTCCGCCCAATGAGCCTGCGCTGCCACTTCAATGTTCCCACTTCTATCCATGATACCTGTCATCCCTCTCTATGTTTATAGATCAATGCAATAGAACCAAATTTGAGATGATTTAGGGAGAATTTGTTCTGCCAATCAGCCTAAGAGCACATCTTTGGGATGTGGGAGGAAACCGGAGCATCCGGAGAAAACCCACGCAAGCACAGGGAGAATGCGTAAACTCCCACAGACACAGGCCCAAATCCATGTATCTGCACAACACAGCAATAGTCACTGAGCTGTCATGTTGCCCATCAAATGGTCCAGGTCAAGCGTACACTAATGATGTGAAGCACTAGGCTACTCTTGAAAAATCCAAGAGCAGCCCTCTCACAACCCATCGCATCTATGCCCCTTGTTAGACAAAGTGGACCAAAGTATCTGTAGGATAAAACAAATACATCAATATCATCGACAATTTACACACTTCCCAGGGAACTCCCAAGGTTCATGATCCCTATTTTAAATCAGTTTTCTATATCCCTCCATTCCCATTCTGTTCATGTGCCCATCTAAGTATCTCTTAAGTTCTTGCCTCCACCACTTTACTTGGCAGTGTATTCCATACCCCCACTACCCTCTGTGTGAAAAAACTCCCTCTAGCATCCAAATTATACCTTACCCCCATCACCCTAAGCCCATGACCCCTCATGCTAGGAAAAAGCTTAACCCTATTTACTGTATCTATGCCCCTCATAATCTTGTACACCTCTATTAGATCTCCTCTAAGTCTACATCTTTCTAAGGAAAACAGCCCCAATTTGCCTAACCTCTCCTCGTAAGTCAGACCTTCTATACCAGCAGCATCCTGGTAAACCTCCTCTGCACTTTCTTCAGAGTCTCCATGTCCTTCCGGTAGTAAGGCAACCAGAACTGGATGCAGTATTCCAAATGAGGGCTAACCAACGTTTTACACAACTGCAAAAGGACAGCTCTTGTACCCTACAATATCTTCCTAGAGGCTTTGCACTCACCCTGGACAATCCCATACCTCTTTCATCACCTCATTATTGGAAGGAAACTGATCTCCATTTCAATTAAATTAATCTGAATTTTAATCAGTTTCCCACTGGAGGTGGATCCTGGACCTGAAAGACACCTGGCTGTCAATTCTCACCTCAGTGGAAAAATTTCAACCCCCCGGGAGACGGAAGCAGAGTGTTGGTAACATTTGTGTTTGCCCTTTTTTGGCCTTCCAGCTGCAACAAGATGGTGGAGCTCAAATATTTTGCCAGCAAGGAAAGGAATAATCAAAGATAAAGTCACGCTGGACAACTAATATACACACCACGTTTGTTGCACTAACATTAGCTATAGTGGTAATCTGGGAGGACATCAAACCTCTGAGCTCAGTGTTGCATGATGCAAAGGACTTTAGTAAGGCGTTTGATAAGGTGGCCCATGGAAGACTTCTACAGAAAATGCAGATGTGTGGAATAGAGGGTGATTTAGCTAATTGGATTAGGAATTGGCTGGCAGATAGAAGACAGAGGGTGGTGGTTGATGGGAGATATTCATCGTGGAGTTCGGTGACGAGTGGTGTGCCTCAGGGGTCTGTTTTGGGGCCCCTGCTGTTTGTAATTTTTATAAATGATCTGGATGAGGGTATTGAGGGATGGATCAGTAAATTTGCAGATGACACTAAAGTCGGTGGAGTGGTAGATAGTGAAGAGGGGTGTTATAGTTTACAGAGTGACTTGGACAAGTTGCAGAGCTGGGCCGAGAGGTGGCAAATGGAGTTTAATGTGGAAAAGTGTGAGGTAATGCACTTTGGCAGGAACAATAAATGTGTAGAGTATAGGGCTAATGGTAGGGCTCTTAATAGTGTTGAGGAACAGAAGGATCTTGGTGTATGTGTCAATAGATCCCTGAAAGTAGGCAGTCAAGTGGATAAAGTTGTTAAGAAGGCATATGGAGTCTTAGCTTTTATTGGTAGGGGGATTGAATTTAGGAGCCGCAGCATCATGTTGCAACTGTACAAAACTCTAGTGCGGCCGCACTTGGAGTATTGTGTGCAGTTCTGGTCCCCACATTATAAGAAAGATGTGGAGGCATTGGAGAGGGTACAGAGGAGGTTTACCAGGATGTTGCCTGGTATGGAGGGCAGGTCCTATGAAGAGAGGTTGAAGGATTTGAGGTTGTTTTCGTTAGAAAGGAGGCGGCTAAGAGGGGATCTTATTGAAGCATATAAGATGATTAGAGGTTTAGATAGGGTGGACAGTGATAGCCTTTTTCCTAGGATGGAGAAAGCTAGCACGAGGGGACACAGCTTTAAATTAAGGGGTATGAGTTATAGGACGGATATCAGAGGTAGGTTCTTTACTCAAAGAGTGATTAGGGAGTGGAATGCCCTGCCTGCAGCTGTTGTAGATGCGCCAAGTTTGGTGGCGTTTAAGAGGTTAATTGATAAGTATATGGAAGAGAAGGGAATGGTTTAGTTTGGAGGGGCATTGCTTTTTATTTTGGTCGGCACAACATCGAAGCCGAAGGGCCTGTTCTGTGCTGTAATGTTCTATGTTCTATGTTCAAACTCCCAGAAAGAGGGAGTAAAATAACCTAAAACAAAATTCCATTTTCAGAAAACATCAAGAGCATAGAAGGATTTTTAAGAATTGTTCAAACTAATGCTAGCCATTAAGTTGCATAAGGTATCTGCAGACTAGGACAATCTTGTAAAATGTGATTATGGTATTTACAGTGGACAAACAGAAGCAAGAAAAAACATATACTATACAGTAGCAGACATAATACTGTAAAAAGTTTTACAACTTATTTTTTCCTTCAGTCAGTTTAAAAATAAAGCTATTAGTTATCTGTGCTTGGTATGGGAGGGATTGCAGCAGAACACTGGTGAGAATGGGGGCTGCAGCTCTTCTCTGTGCTCTTTACTTCCTTGTGTGGTTACTCAATTTAGATGCTCGGTTTTGAAAACATACCTATCATAATGGAGTGTCTCAATCCGAGTTTCTCTATGTATCCACCAAGCATAAAGAAATCTGCAATGTTATATCTCCTGGATGGCTCAACATTTCTGTCTAACGAAAAAGCATGAGTGCTATCCTTTATTAAAGGAGTGAACTGTCTTTGATTTATCTTTCCTAATTCCAACTTGCAATGTGTAATTAAACGCACTCGTATTATTTCTTTATAATAACATAACAAAGTCTCCTGAAACTCGTTGTCCAACTAGTTGTACATTTATATATTCTCTATAGCACAATGACAGAAACTTGTTGAATGTATCTCCATCACAGAGTGTACATGTAATTAATAAACTAAGATATTTTATTAAGTTTTATTCAAAGTAATTCCAAATTTCAGAAAGTATGAACGTGGACAGCTTGATAGTATATTAATATAAAGAGATAGAGCAGTGTTTATCTATCAACATTGACCATAGAAGAGAGAATAGAGACAAGGCAACTGATCCATAATGATAGTGGCAAATAGGAAAGGTTGAAATAAATATTTCCATAGTATAATTAGAAGGCATCTCAAAAATCAAATCAGTGTATTACAAATTACATTATGTAGAAATTATTCGCTAATGATGGATGTGTTAAATGAATTCTTCACATATGTAAGGAATGAACAAATTTCAGAATCAGTCATTTTGGAATCTATATCATTTGTAAAGATCAGTAAAACATATTTTAATGTGACACTTCAAGGGATTAAGGGGCACAGCTTTGCAACTTATGGATTACATAATGTGTAGGGATATTGGGGTACTGCGATTGTGGTCAGTGCAGACTCGATAGGCCGAAGGGCCTGTTTCTGCACTGTAGGGTTTCTGTGATTCTATAATGAGAAATAACTCCACTTATTGTGATGCAGTAATATAATAATGTTACTACTAATTCTAGTATTTAGCTAGATAACTCATTATCAGTGGTTAAATATGACATTATTTTGAATGATACACTATTTAAAATTATTAAAGTCCAGAGAATTTATTCTTTCACACGATATGATTTATTGCCCATCCCTAATTGCTCTTGAGAAGGTGATGATGGGGCTGCCTTCTTGAATGTCACTGCAGTCTGTGTGGTGTAGGTACACCAACTCTGCTGTTAGGAAGGATGTTCAGGTTTTGACGCAAATGACAGTGAAGGAATGGCAAGATAGTTCCAAATCAGGATGGTGTGTTATTTGGAGGAGAATTTGCAGGTAGTTTTCCCTTGAATCTGCTCCCCTTGCCCTTCTAGATGATAGTGGTCGTGGATTTGGAAGGTGCTGCCTAAGGGGTCTTGGTGAGTTCTTGCAGTGCATCTTACAGATGGTACACACAGTTGCTACTGCACATCAGTGATGGAGGGAGTTAATGAGGGCCACTTAGTGTCCATGTTAGCAATTGGCAGATTCAACAATGTTGGTGGAATATCTGGAATTGGGAAATGCAATTCTCTCTGTAGATTGTATTCCCCAATTTTCCATGCCCCTCACCAGTGATGTCACAAGATTCACACCCACAAAGAGTAAGAAGCTCATTTTAATAGATTTGAATAAATTTTAATATTATTATCCAGTCCCTACACTCTGTCCCTCACTGAATATTGAAACCTCATGACATGACATTTACAATAGGTTTTACAAGACAAGATTCATTTAAGGGAATCAGCCCAGAGGTACAAAGGTAAGTATAGCCCCTCTGGCACTGCCGCTGGCACAATTTGGCTCTGATCCATTGGCTGTAGACTCACTTACCTCTGTGCATGCTACTAATGCTGTTTAGCTCGCAAGCAGTCCTTCACCAGATATGAATGTCTGCTGTTGCTCCTGACATGCTCTCCTGCACTGTTTCATTGAATCAGGACTGATCTGTCCATTTGGTGTTCGTGGTAGAGTGGGGGATATGCCAGGCCTTGAAATTAGATTGTGGTTGTATACAATTCTACCGTTGCTGATGGCCCATGTGATGTGATTAAACATCATGTGATTAAATCATGTGATTAAACAAATGATGTGTTTCCTGATACTCAGTTTTGAATTACTACCCTGAAATAACAACAGCAATCTGGTTACTTGATCAATCATTTCATTTTAAAATTAACTAATTAATTCAAACCTCTATAAGTGCCTGTTTCTATTGATTCTAAACTCTTACCCACCACTGATATTAACTGATCAGTATGTAGTTGCTTAGAATGTGCTTATGTTGCCTTTATTGGATACAGTTTGGGAACTAGTCAGTATTGTCATATCTAAGTTAACTGTAAGTCTTTATCAACTCTTAGAACCATTTACAAATATACATTAAAGATTACAAGCTAGAAGCTGCCTCCATGCTTGTTGGTATATATGGCTGTGCCTAACACTGGACTGCCCCTGGATGTGGGCCATATGGTCTTGCAATTCTCCCAGAGTAATTTTTTTTTTTCAAACTGCATTTCTGATTCTAAATTATTTAAACATTTCCCACAATTCACTGTAGGCTGGAGTTTAAAAAAAAAGCTCACCCGTAGTACATCTGTGGGATTAGAAGCTGGACTTCCAAAGAGGAATTTTAAATTTTTGCCTTCAGCTTCCAAGCCTTTATTTGGAGATTCTTCCTGGTGAATTTTCCTCTGCATCTCTGCTTCTGGAGCTTCTATTCAGGTCAGACTACCTTGCTGTATATAAGTCTTTGCTGTTTGAGTGAATTTTGACAACAGGATGTGTGATATTCCACAATGTAGTCATTGTAATCCACTTTTAGAAACTTCCAGAAACTTTGTCAATTCTTGCAGTTCCAAAAGTCAGGTGATCTGTGGTAATCATTTTAAAAGTCCACCAATATCTATTTTTTTAAAAGAATTGCAGTTTTAAGAATTTGCAATATTCTCATGTCTGGTCAGCATGACAGATAGTCTTTGAAACAAGAGAAATGATGTTAGTGCAGAAAGGATTAAATGAGATAGAAGATCAACCATGACTTTATTAAGTAGCAGAACTGGCTCTAGAGGCTCCTAAATCTTGTGTTTTTATGTTCTTTCAATTCCATTCATATATTGAGTAGAAATTTGTTCTGCTGAGTGCAACTGCAACTATTTGAGTTTCTGGAATACTGGTTATGCTGTTGATGCTTTCACTATGCCAGCTGTAACAAAAATAGTGTTTCCTTTGTGTAAGTATTTCAATTACTTCCATGTTGAACATCTAAACAATGCTATAATAAAATAATATGCATACATGTTATTCATACAATCAAGGCATATGGTCATGTGATCAAAATTTAAATTTGATGCGTAATGTATATCAGTAGTGTGTACAATCATGTTAATTGATACTTTCTGACCAATATTATTAAAAACTTCAATATTCCCAACTTTAGGTTGCTAGCATAGATTAATGCTGCTGACAGTGTGACTTACTATTGAGGAGATTACGCAATATAGCAATTTGGAACTTCTAGTATCATTAGATGTAATTGGATCATCATTTTCCAAAAGGTAACCCTATAGTCTACTAATATAAAAGATAATTGATGTGCTGCTGAGATACTGGTGATACCCTGTGACATGCACTAGTTAGATTTGTAATTGTGGCTTACAAAAATGATGAATATGCTGCAGTTTTGCTCAGTTAGGATGAAGGAATAATTCTGACATGTTTTTGGAAGTTTAGCTGTTGTCTCTCTCAAGGCATCAAATTTGTTGGGCAGGGTCCATGGCAAGGTACAGTATACATAAAGTGAAGAAGGAATAAATTTTGTTGGTTAGATGACCTAACTTTTAATGTTGTAAAAATTACATCAGGTTGCTTCCTTAGTTTGAGAAGTGTGCATGGAGTGAGGGATGCATGGGATGCAGAGAAATCTACAGACTGTGTTCAGAGGCACATAGAAACATCCATTGCATTTCTCTGATAAAGCTATGGATTACCATTACCTTTAGAAAAGTAACTGCTAATGTGCACAAGATTTTGCTTCCAACACATTGATTGTCTTCAAATAAATAGAATAACAATAGCCAGTGGGATAAACATTAAAAATGTGAATAATTGGAGATAGTATTTTGCTGGAAACTGTATCACTAAAGCATTATAAATGGATTTTTTGTAATGAGAGACAAATGATTTTTGGTGGAATGCAATTCTTGATTTGAGTAGGAAATCTGTCTATCTGATGTTGACCCATATCTTGAAATGAAAATGATTCTGTGACATATGCAGGCCTGTGTAGTACTATCCAGGATACAAGCCAGCAAACTGCTGCACTTTAATTTCACAGTGCTTGGCATTAACTCAAATTTTCAATGCGCTGCCAAGCATTTTCTCCTACTTCATAGCACCCTTCAAACTCATAACTCTAATCAGCAAACTGCAGTTTGCAATAGTAAGAAAACAAACTTTTTCTGTGAAAAATTGGTTACAAGTATATGATGAATGAGATAATAAATAGGTGCAAAACTGTTCAATGTGGTTATCTAGTTTACTTCATGAACTACACAAGGTTCACTCCTGTGCTTTCCGATATCATCCAAACCTTTCTGCTCCGATTGCCACCTTGTAACTCTATGATCTTCTGTTGTTCTGTATATATTGGGCAATAATTTCAGTTTTAACTAGAAAAATGCTTTCAAAGCAGTATTTTCAGCTCAAAACATCAAGTCAGATTGAAAGTACTGCAACTTAAAAACCCTGCTGCTGCGGAACTTGGAAACCCTGCAGTCTGAATCAGTTACATTCTTAGAATTCTACTTGGTACTTTAGTAAATACAAAACTGGATCAAAAATCAATTTGGTCAAGAATATCCATATATAGCTCAGCAATGACAGGTCTAAATTGGGAAATATTCCATGAGAGTGGAGGGGTAAGGGGTTAAAGTAGGAATGAAACAACCATATGTAGTGGTAATGGATTGACCTATTGAAGTTGAAGTTAAAACTGTATTACCTTGCACTGTGCCAAATGTACCGACAATATGTTTTTCTGGTACAACTCTCATTCAGCATCCCTCCCAAAAAATTAGAACTAACAAGATAAAAACTAAAAGGGCAAACTCACCATGAAATCATACAAGGTCAAAGTCATCACTTTCCTACGCAGTTCAGATTGATAAGGTTCCCTGGCAGCAATGCTAAGCACAATCTTGATTATGGTTTCATTGATATTGCAAATGACTAAGAATGTTTAGAATGCAAGGATTAATCAGTGCAATGTACCAATACATTTCTCTGGTATGTGTGGGCTTCTGCTTGATGAAAAAATTCCACTATGCTGTCAAATTCTGAACAAGAAACAGATTCCAAAGTAGTTAGTCTGTAAAGTAGTTAAGATGCAATTATTGGTTGATAGAAAACTACAGTAAGATATTCTTATTTAGGCCATCCCAGGAATTTTTTGATGTTCCTGCAGCATGACATGGAAGACATATTTTGAATGCAGTGTGTGAAGCAGCTTATATTTTGTAACATAAGAACATAAAAGCACTAATATACATGTGCAATTGTTTAACTGTAGTGAAACAGATTATTCTCGTTCTACAATTCAGATTATAATTTCTCCATTTTTACATAATGACTTTCTTGCATTTTCAAAAACTGCAATCAGCATTATGTTTTAGAGGAAGTTTTGTTTAAGAGCAAGTTGTCAGTGTACGCATATTTTGCCACATTCATTGTTGTTTTTTGATTATCGGTACCATTCAAGTTGTCTCAGTTTTCTTATTAAAAGAATAGGTGTTTGCTTTGCTGCAATGTAGCCAGCTGATACAAAATGACCTTCAGCCTTTCAGTCTGTATCTTCACCATTAGTCACCCTTTTCTGATTCACAATTGCAGTACATAACAAAAGAGTTCACATGTGATAACAGCCTATATGAATAGGTGAGAATAAACTGTTGTATCCATTAGCTTTCTTGAATTTTCTCACAGAGGAGGCAAGAGTTTATTCTTTAAACTTGCAGCAATTCACATTAGCATTAGTCCCTGCGTTTGTCACGCTGTCAAGTGAATAAGAATTTTCATTGGTTTCATATGTGTAGCAATATCAGGAATGTTTTCACAAACTGATTGCTACTTCCAGCAAGGAATATAAACATATATTTTTAAAAATGACTAGGGAAATCTTCAAGAACATATTTATAGTATTGTTACACATGATGACATTTATTTGTCAGCTTTGGCTCGGCAGTAGCCAGAAGGTCATAGATTCAAGCCCCACTCCAGAGATTTCAGCATATAATCCAAGCTGATACTTCAGTACAGTGCTACACAGCCGGGGATCCTGTCTTTCAGATGAGGTCTTAAACCAAGATCCCATCTGCTCTTTCATGCGGATGTAAAAGATCCATAGCACTGTTCAAAGAGCAAGGGATGTTTCCCTAGGTCCTGGCCAATCTTCATTCCTCAATTGGCAGTGCTAAAATAGATTATTTAGTTATTTATCTTTGGTTTTGAAATATTGCTGTGGTCAAATGGCTGCTGTGTTTCCAGATATTACTATAGTGACTGCATTTCAAAAGATTTTGATTTTTGATTGGCTATGAAGAACCATGTGATGTCCTAAGACATGAAAGGCAATTGTGTCCTTTTATGTAATGACCATAGAACATCTTGCCCCAGATGAAGATACTATTCATCAGCAGAAATTATGGTTTTATGACCATAATTATGCTTCTTTATTTCTGAAATATATCAAATAAAACACATCTATTGTTTTTGTTAACTAAGAGATATGATATAATTCATATTAGGAAATGCAGTCACATTTTTTCGCAGTGATTATAGTGTGGCACAATGGTGCTCACTTATTTAATTTATTCTTCTTCCTTCAGGAAAAATAATATTTTCACACTCCCTTTCAGAATCCAGGGCAGTTACTAATGATGCAACGGTGAAACTCTGCTAATAATACAGTAAGTTAATAGTAAATGTATTACCCTTAAAAGGAACCAACTGCAATAATTTACAATATGCACTTTATAATTTGGTCCTATTAATGCATGCTTTTAATTTTCAATAATAGGTGGGTTATTAACATATCTGTAGCTACCCACTTTCATCATTGCCAATATTTTAACGAATATTCATCATTCATTCTGGGACTGTCACCTTCCCTCTTGCACTTTATACGTAATCAAATGCGTAGTATTAATCCATATGTGATAATCCTTGTGGCAAATGGTACTTTAGATAAAGTGTGGTTTTAAAGCTTCAAAGCAGTCTGGCGTGGAAATTGTGTTGGTTTAAAATGATATTTTGTATTGTGTCGATAGACAACACAGTAGAGAAGTTTACTAATACCTGAGCGAGGTCTGCAAATAATTTCCAAGCTTTGAAGTGTAGCACAAGCCCTTAAATTAGCATCACAAATCCAACCTACTCTACACGGCATTATCTTCATTTTTTACTTTAGGTGTCAGAACTTATCAGGCTTTTGTGCCTTATGACTTGAATAGCAGTGTTTCAAACCTGCATGTGCCATAGATTCATAACATCATTTTACACAGCAACCAATGAAGTGGTTTGAAAAGGAATTGACACCATTTTGAATTATTTCATATTTTGCTCAGATTTGCAGCATACCTGCATTTTTGTAGTTCCGGTGCAATAATGGTGCAGAGTATTTCTTTACTTTTTGCATTCCTAGGCTGAAACTCCTAGAATAATTAGCATTTATATGTTTTCACTATTGCCAGTTAATTAACAGGGGCAGCTATTTTTACTGAGCAAGGTCAGCAACACTAAATATGTTACCATTTATTGTCTTCACAGAACAAATGCATTTAAACAGACCTCGCAGTCTGCAAACTAAATTATATTTTTAGATATGACTTCAAATGTAAAAATCATTCCTGAGCCTTTGAGTTAAGACATTAAGACATATTTTTTAACCCTTCTGGAATTCCTGAGGTTGTTTAATGTTGTTTAACAGTAGAGGGGAAATCCTGAAAGCTCTTATAGCAGGTGATAGCAGAAAAATTATGTTGCAACCATCTGCTGTTTTCAATACACAAAGAATTAAAAGAAAAGCATGAAGCTGATTTGCAGGATTATTGCTGAACTTTCATTAACATAGATATATGAACAATGTAAACGATAGGGCGATTTATGATTCCACCCTTCCAGCAAGGAGCTGCATGAAAGGGGAACATATGATGAGAGAATTGGCAAGGCAGCGCTATCACCCTACCTTTGACCCACGGTCCAAAAGATTATGAAATCACCCGTCATGTCACTAGTTAACTTTTATCAACATTAACACACTTGTGTTTTGATACCATTCAGTACTGTCAATGTTTCATAACATTTTGAAGACTTAATTCCAGAATATTTTACTTCAAATGATTAAAATATGCCAAAATTTTTTTTCATTATTACCAGTGGCTTATTTTTAGATAGTACTTAAAAAGGATTTGTGTTTAAAATAATCACTATAAAAGCCTTTCTGGAGCAACGGTGACAAATATTAAATACTCCAGAAGGAAAATGGATGAGAGGCCTGTCATGGTATTGTTTGATCAATGAAGATACTTCTGCACAAATCAGCCTCCATTGTTTTACTTGTTTCGAAAGAATTGCTTTGGAATATATCCAATGAAGCCTTTTTGAAAAGGCCTGATTGAGTTAATCAAGAAGTACGGTGCAGAAATAGGGTCTTGATATTTTCATTGTGCAGCTAAGCATAATAATAGTCGATTGTCTCCATATTGTTCCACAGAGACGCAAAGAAGGGGTGGAAATGACACTATTAGGGTAAGCGCTTAGAAAGCCTAAGCTTTTATCATAAGGATATAATAAAAACTGGGGATGGAACTATAAATTGTAATAAATATATTTTTGAAGTAGTTCTAAACAACCACCTTCACAGACATTTTTACATGAAAAATTAGGAAAATATATAATTAAATGAAGATCAAGTTTCTAAATTCTTAGAAACTGATATAAAAAAATTTATGTTGCATTTGCATGTGCAATTATTTTTTGCCCTTCTAAAAAAATAAATATTCTGGCTTGGAAAGTAAAACTATTGATGATATACAGATTTTAATATGTGAACACTAATAATCATAAATGAATTGAGAACTGTTGCACTAAAATACATTACTTTTAATTTAATTGGAAATGATTTCTCATATTGGTTTGATAGGGCAAAATCTCTATCTGATCAGTGCCAAAGTTATTTGATCATTCTAACCTTGAAACATGACCCTTGGCAAAGTGCTACCTAATGGAAGATAGTTGAGAGGCATGTACTCCACAGTAGCATTAGACTTAAATGTGGAAAGAATATCTTTCCATCAGGAAATATGTGCTGTGAGCATACAACGGAAACACCTGAATTGCTAACATGGCTGATTTTTGACCTAGCCACTAGAGGTCATGTGGTAAGCTGTGCCTGAGTGATAATGCATTACAATTCAGATTGAAGTCATGTCATCCCTCTAAGAGGTTGCTGTAGAAACTAGCCCAGTAATTTTGTTCTGTTCAGAGAGAAATTGTAACGTAGCGACTCGCTTTCAAAAAAGAAAGGGGCAGACTGACCTCAGAGTTGAATTCATCCAAATGTGCAATGATCCTGTTAAGATTCAGATAGGTGAGGAGAGCTGTGGAGAGCTGAATTCCAAAGGTGACAATTCTAAAGTGATAGGCAGGAAATGTTAAATGAAAGGGACAATAGGTACAACATTACATTGAAAGGGTTACTGGAGTTCCAAGGGAAAAAACAGAACCATTATTAAGAAGATCAATACCACTTATTTCAAACCTATCTATATCACAGATTATACAAGTCAGATCTTATTTGAATACTGAAATCTTTGAATGAAGGCTATTATTTTTCATTGAGAATGCTTGAACTTAAAATTATAACATAAACTAATAAAATTCCTCCATTGTAAATGAAAGGAGAGCTTTATATGAATAGCCACAATTTTGAATATAATTTTTAAAAATCTCTGATGGCCATTAAACAGAAATATTTTAAAAAGTATCTGTTTACTATTGGTAATACGCAAAATAAGAAGAAATGGGATTCTTCATGGACAGTCCTGACCCATGGTCCAATCCTTAAGTGTGCCATCATATCTTTTGATTTTACAAAAGCAATTGACATTTAGCTTTTGTTATCTGGACAATATCCTAAAATGGTCAGAACAAATAATTAAATGACATTAATCACTATGAAGACTATTTATGGTTTCTAGTTACATGTGGCTTTGAAGGTTGTTTTCGAAAGTCCTGAATCTGCTGAGATATTCCTTTGGGTAAAGATACTGTCGGCTTTAGCCCTTACATTCAAGGATGCTTCACTTTCTTCTGGGAATTCTTATATCTGACGGTTGAAATCCAATCATAGACATATGTTGCCTTTTAGTAAATATACAGCATTTCTTACATGTCTGAGTGACTACTGCTGACATATGTCTATTTTGCTTGAATATACAATTTATATTTTATTACTCGATTTTTTTTTTCTTCCTAAACCTGTTCCATAAGAGTTACTAATCTCTTTAAATATTTGACTAAAAGTGTTCGGAAGGTTCAAGCCACATGAACAGCACAAGTAACATCATTTGTTCATTTGGACTTTTTTCTAATATTCATTTCAAGACAGGCCATAACATTTAGCCATTCATTGAGTTATGTAGTACATGCTGGTCTGTGCTTTCCTGCCCAGTGCTTACAACGCGGACTATTTCTTGCAGGAACTTCCAATCAGCATATCAACACTTTTATCTATTATCTTAAAAATAGTAGATCTAATATAAACAAATGCTATGCTTCGTAACAATTGCAAAATAATTTTAAAATGTTTCACTTCTGCAGCCTGAAATCAAAAATCCGCAGTTCCGAGAGAAACTCATTGACCTGATCCTGAATTTTCTCAATAAAATAGAGCTCTGCGGCTCTAAACTTCATTAATAAAATTCATTGTATGGGCATTGTAGCTCTGAAATGTCAGTTCCTTTCTCTTTTGATGGACGTTGTTTTGTGAAGACAAAGAGTGTACAATTTGAATTTGCATGAACAGCACCATGAGAGGTTCATTGCTGTATACCCAATACCAAAACACACAGGCTTGCCGTTCCTGCACTGTTCTAGATGGTCATTCTAGTTTCATCAACGGGATGGGAGCACCATTACTGTGCCCAGACTTCCAGTAGCCAGAATCCTTTCCCAACTCTGCTAACTTCCACGAAATGATGTGGAGATGCAGGCGTTGGACTGGGATAAACACAGTAAGAAGTCTCACAACACCAGGTAAAAGTCCAACCAGTTTATTTGATACTTGTGGGTTTACTATCAAATAAACTGGTTGGACTTTAACCTGATGTTGTGAGACCTCTTATTGAACTTCCACGAAAGTCAGTGCGGAGACGATGATTTTGCCATCCCAATGTGCTTCAAAGCCATGTCGGCGGATACAGAGAGACGCAGGGTGTCCCCAAATGCAAAACTGCATGTCTATTCCCGCCAGCCGCCCCGGGAACACGGCAGCTCCTAAACATACAAAGTGAGGCCGGGACTGCCGTGTTTCTGTTCAAGACTGGTAGATACAACGAGGCCGATGTTCCAGCAAACATGACACTGTTGCCTACGAACATCCTCCCGTCTCTGTTCCTGCCTGAAAATAGCATTAGCAACACGACTGGACAAGAGGTAGGATCGGGACATCGGGAAGCTCCATGGGTGAAGGCTTCATGACCCAATATTGCCGAGTTGTGGCTCATTCCATTTTCTGGACCTAGTTAATAGCAACCATTTAAAACAGTGATTTTTGTGTACTTAATGTTGATTCCTCGGACACCTGTGTGACTTTCGTGGCATTTACTCTGGATGTAATTGATCAAATCTGCGTGGAAATGCCACTGCCTGTCGCCGGATCATGAACATATTTATATAGTCAAATTACCGGAACGGATCCTCCCCCCGCCCCGCTATCTGATGAGATCTCTTAACAAACTTATTTCTAAATTCACTGAAAATGTGCCCCCCTCCCTAACTTTAACGTTAGTGCTTGCCTCGCCTCCGAACTGTACCACAGCAAGTTTGTGCAAATTTACCATTCAGCTTCATGCATTCTGATCTTTCTTTATACAATCCTTACGATTGATATTGTTTATCGGCAAACTAATGTCATCAATGTAGTGATGTGCTTTGAAACGAAATCATCGTTATAATTAATTTTTCAATGCGCCACTGGTTTAATAGGTCAGAATTAGGCCTAAAACGTCGCAGGGAACGTGCACTTCAGCCTAGTGAAGCGTTTCATTAGGAGAAAATCCTGGGAAAATTGTCTCGTACGCTCATTGAAATTGCTCAGTGCTCAATTACCTAGACAGGTTAATTTTCAATAATTTGGATAAGTATTTTTGCACCTATAATTTGCCTAATTGAACTTGATTGTCTGTATTATTTGCCCATAAACATATTTGCATGTTGTTTGCAACCTTTGTGTTTTATTTAACAGTGAACTGAGCTTGCAGTCCCGTATCATTCCATCACCAATACTGTTTACTTCTCTACACTATCTGTCCACCTCTGCCTCAGTTAATTTATTGATGAAACCTACATCTACACTTTTATTACCTGCAGAGTTGACAATCTCCTGTCTAGCTGCCGTCTTCCATCCTACATTTTGTTCATCTAAAACTCAGAGTCTTACAGTGTAGAAAAGACCTTTCAGCCCATTGAGTCTGCACCAACCATAATTACTACTAAAGGCGCATTGGACCCATTTTCCTGCACTTGTCCCATATCTTCGAAGTTATGATATTTCAGGTGCTCATTCGAATATTTTTTAAACGTTGTAAGCGCAGTGCATTTCAGATTCCTACCACTTTCTGAATGGAAAGGTTTTTTTTCTCCAATTCTCTGAATCTCCTGTCCCTTACCCTGAAATTAAGGCCCCCAGTGATTGATCCCTCAACCAAAGGAAATAGCTTCTCCCTACTCATCCTGTCCCTACCCCTCATAATCTTATAAACCTCAATCATGTCCCCCTTAGCCTTCTCTGCTCTGAAGAAAACAATTTAAGCCCATCCAGACACTCCTTATAGCTTAAATGCTTCATCCCAGGCAACATCCTGATGAACCTCCTTCATAGGCCCTCTAGTACTGTCATGTCCTTCCTATAGTGAGGTGACCAGATATGGATTCGGTGCTCCAGCTGTGGCCTAACCAACACTCTGTACAAGTGCAACATTACCTCATTGCTCTTATAAACTGTAACACACCTGATGAAAGTCAATATCCCACATGCCTCTTAACTATCCTATTCACATGTTCTGCCACCTTCAAGGACCTGTTATTCTGAATTATACAGTGTTCTTTCAAAATGCATCACCTCGCACTTATCAGGATTAAATACCATCTACCACTGCTCTGCCCATTTGACCAACTCATCTATATCTCCCTGTAACCTACAACCACTTTCTTCACTCTTAACTACCCTATCAATCTTGGTGTCATCTGTAAACTTGCTAAACATTCCCCCCACATTTTCACTTGTGTCATTTATGAATATAACAAATTTAATAAGGGACCTAGTGCTGATCCATGTGACAACCACTGAACACTGGTTCCCAGTCACTCAAACAACCTTCTACCAGTACCCTTTATGAGTCAGCTTAATGGCACAATGGTTAGCACTGCTGCCTCATAGCATCAGAGACCCTAGTTCGATTCCCAGCTTAGGTCACAGTCTGTGCACAGTCTGCATGTCCTCCCTGTGTCTGCTTGGGTTTCCTCCCGCAGTCCAAAAGACATGCTAGTTAGGTGTATTGGCCATGATAAATTCTCCCACAATGTACCTGAACAGACACAAGAGTGTGGCAACTAAGGGATTTTCGTAGTAACTTCACTGCAGTGTTAATTTAAGCCTGCTTGTTACTAATAAATAATAGACTTTAACTTTAAAAAAATTAAACTATTATTAAGCCTGTTTCAGGTCCACCTCACCAAGTTTTCCTGAATTCTATGAACTTTAATCTTCTCAATCAGTCTCTCAGGTGGGACCTTGTCAAAAGTTTTGCTGAACTCCATATAAACTATATCAACTGAACTTCCCTCATCCACAATCTTGATCACATTTTTTAAAAATTCTAACAAATTTGTTAGGCATGACCTCCCTCTGACTATCCCTAATTGATCCGTGCCTTTCCAAATGGATATTAATTCTCTCCTTCAGAATTTTCTCCAGTTGTTTCCCTACCAGTTGTGGAGTAGAGAGAGTATTTGAATATGCAGTCTACTCCAACGTAAATTCTCAAATAAACAGGTGAATGTACTCCACATGGTTTAATAACAAATCGTTAGCAATTTACAAGCTGTTTTTCTTAAATATAAATTCACCTTGTTTATTAAAATATGCAAATTTTTTTCAGTTAACTGTGACAATCCTTTTCAATGATCTGCTTGTCACTTTCAGGTCAATTTCATGAATTCCAAATGAACCACAGCATGATCTCCACACATCTGATTTAGATGTAGGATTCTCCATAAATGCATTACTGCAGTAATATGCAAATCAATTTTTACGGGGACATCATCAATAACAGTTTATAGATTGTAAGAAATTAGAAAATCCAACTTTATTGATCTGAACTCCAATTTGGGGCACGTCAGGAAGTCAGATGTTTAAGCCAATGTTAGCTTCATTCCAGTATTAAGTTAATATAAATCACGTTCATAAGACAAACTCCACCCTGAATGTTCACTCACCCATATAAGAACCGTGCGTAGAACAAAGAACAGAGAACAATACAGCACCTACATTCTTAAGTACAAAATTAAAACAAATCTATATACAGATAATAAATAATACTTTACCCATAAATAATATGTTTCTTTTAGGCCCTCCAAGCCTGCGCCGCTCATGAGTGCGACAAGACTATTCGTTTGTATCCCTCTATTCCCAGTCTAAGCATGACTAACCCATTGGCCTTGTGTCCAGAAGTCAATTTTTTAAAGTTGATATTTAGCTTAAAACAGCATCGATTCTTTTGATGAAGCATTGATATATGGATACATGTTACTTCTTAGAGTGATTTGTTTGCTGTTTTGTATGCCATTTTGGCTTGTTTATCCAGTTCACCTTAGACAACTTCTCCCTCATACTATTTGTTGTTGAATTGTTCAAAAGTTTCATATGTTGTTCAAGCAACAAGAGTTGTTCAAAAGTTTCACAATATATGGTTAGCATTTAAGGGTGCCAGTAGGAGAATCATACTTTGTTAAAAAGATTGGAATTGGATCACCTTCATGTTTTTGAATTGCAATTTTATGATTTTAAGGCACTGGGTGACTTCACCACTGGAAGTGCATAATGGAAAATTACTGGCAATGAGTCCCTGATTTCCCAGTTATGCACCATGGCCAGGCAAGTCGTTTAATCTCAGAAAATTAACCTAATCAATGAGACCTCAAATACTAGGGTGATTTTCTAATCTCACTGCACCTGGCACTAATCATGCTAACCCTGGGCCGAAAGTTTGGTTTTGCACCTGGTAATAAATGATTTGCGATTGTCCCGGTCCCTTTTTAATGGCACAAACTTCAAAATAGTACTTAAACATGCATAGCCTGTTCAACACTGGATTCTCCCAACTGCTGGGACCTTCCCACCTTTGTGTTTGATCTGAGACTAGTAAGACTCACTACTGGTCTCACCAGCAGAACCAAGCATGATGGCCAAGCCAGAAGGCTCAGAGGCCACGAAGCACCTAGATGGTCGGGGACGTGGCTGGCAGTTCCCACATGGCAGTGCCCACCTGGCTCCCTGACAGTGTCAGTTGGGCACTGCCAGTGTGCCAGAGCAGTGCCAAGGTGGTGGGGCTTGAGTGGGGCTAAGGCGGGGGACTATGCAGGGAGAGATGTAAAGGGAGGGGGGTCGTAAGGGAGTGAATCATGAAGGGTAGCATGTCAAGGGTCACGAAGGACTGGCATTGCTGGTGATCTGTGCCAGAGAGTGGGTGGGGAAACATGCTACTGGTGGGGAGAGAGGGGACATGTCCCCCACTGTACTGTGAGATTAGAGTACCTTCCAAAATGCCACCTGATTGCTTTGCAGCCAGGCTTACCAGCATGTTTAGGCCACACCCCTCCCAGAACTGGTGCACAATTCAGCACTCTCCCAAAAAGTGATTTAGGACAGAATTTTCCTGTCCTGCCCACCATGGGAATCATAATGGGTGGGACAGGATCATGCAAAGGTCCCTTGACATTGGGCAAGATTTTCTGGTCTTGGGGCGAGCACAGCAGAAAATCTCATCCTTCGTGTGGGATGGTTGCTGTCTGCAATATGCTGGATAGACCAGCATGGATTGCTCTAATTGTTTTGTTATCATGACATAATTACCATTACACTACCCTAAAACAAAAATGATACTTTTAAAAACAAAAATTGCTATTTTAAAAGTTAAAATAACTCCCATAATTTTTAATCCTCAGTCTACAATGAAGGAAAATAAAAAGAACCTAAGAGCTTTTAGGAGTCAGTAAAACTTTGGCCAGCTTAGTGAGTTAGGTCACTCTTTTCTCCGGAACTACGGTTTGCAAATAGTACATACAAATTTGATAAAAATCTGGCTAAAAGGGATTACAGTAAATAAAATTAATCTGTCTCATTAATTTTCTAATGGACACGTCCATTAATTCAACATTAACTTGGCAGTCTCAATCCTGAGAGTGTCTCATGAAGGATATGGGAGTATAATACAAATACACATGAAAACAATAATCAGAACTGATCCATCTACATTTACTTGCACCACCCATCCCAGCTCCCCAATATCACTACCCTACCGAGGCACTAGAAAGGAGCACTAACACCTGAATTTCCTATTTGGACCACTTAAATGGTTCACCACACTATGACCCATCTGCTGGCTATGACCCACTTGTTGCCAGGGCTTGTCAGCAATGATAGGGACAGAAAAATTAGTGCAACCATAGGCCTCTTTGATTTTAGTCCTGCAACTTTGAGGATAACTAAGTGATCAGTATCTTTTGGTTCCCAATAATCATTTTAAATGGTTGGAAAGTTACATGCATTGTACCTTCAAGTTTCTGATTATGAAGATTGATTCCCAAATGGAATTGCAAAGTTAGCCCAAATGTAGATGGGTTCAGTTCTCCAATTGAAGACCTCCATGATCTCTCAGATGCTCCATAGCCATAATTTATTTTTTAAAGAACACCAGTTCAAAAAAAAACTCAGCCTATAATTTTAAATTACCCACACTGCATCATTTGTTCAGAACCTGTACTGACCATTTCTCTCTCTCCAATCTAAATTCATAACCCTTTATCTTCTGTCAAACAAGGCATCTGTCATGTTGCATCTTGACTGCTGCAGCCAAGTCAGTCTTTACTGCAACATGTATTTATCTTTTCATTTTGTATTTGTTCTGTATGAAAACCTACCCCCATCATCCAAATAACAGAATAAAATGATTCAGACCATGAATTTTTTACAGCCACTGTTCATCCTTTTCAATGCTTGACCAGATGCATTCATCCAATTAGGATGATCAAAGTTTTAACACTGCTGACTAAGACATTTGACCTGTACTCCCTCTCAGCTCATTGTCCCAAACAAGCACTCATGCTTCTAACTAGGCTGTATGTTCTAGTTGGGAGCAGGATACTCTGCCGTAAGAAATCTAAAAAGCATAAGGACAACATTAGCATATTTCTCTGCATGATAGTGTTAATCCGCTTTAATGCCTTCTCTCCTGTGGAATTCTCATATTTTAAAAGTTTCTCATATTGGAATATCACTTGAAAATTGATTAACGACATTTATCATCAAGGTAGTCAAAATAGTCATTTGGAACAATTTTTTACATGAAAAAATCTGCACCGAATTAATTTACTTTTTCATGTGCAGTTACAGCTGCAGTTTTTTGTAATAGTTTTTGCATTTTATAAATATGTGCATTTTCCTGCTCTATCAGATGATTTTGGATGAGGTGAAGGATACAAAACCAAAGGGAGAGCATTCCAATACTCCACTGTATGCACACTCCTCCACTGAATATTCATTTTTCAATGCATATACTGTTGGCTAAAAGGCTTTTTAATTACAACAACAAGACAAAAAAAAAACTCCTTGGATTCTTTCCAGACTTTAAATGATAAAATAAGCTTGCACTCTCTCGTTCTTAATCTCCGTAAAGCACCTTGGAGCCTCATCTCAGAAATACATGCAACTGAATGTGAAAATGCCATTTAGAGATGCAGGTGTGACATTTGATAAGAAACTTCTGGATTAAATATGTTCTGCTAATGAGGAACCCAGCTACCCCCATCAGGGCTAACTATTGGTTGAATTGTGCACAGGCTGATAACATTCCACATGTGAACATTCAAATTCATTATTAATAAACAGCCCAAGTCTATATCAGTAAGGTCTGGATCGGTTAGCAAGTCAGGGATGCTGTTTCTCATTAACAGAATACATCAGATCCCCCAGAATGCAGCAAATCTTTTTTTCTGGCCAGCTTTATGCTACATATTAATAGTGCAATGCCAATTCTAATGAACCATAAAAATGCAACCTTTTTTCTTATGCGTTTCAGAGTTTTAGAATTTAGTTTCAACTTTCATTCTCCTGATCAGACAACTGCTTAATCAAATTAGTAATCAATCCATTGAGACCAGATTCAATACCCAGTCAATCCTATCGAGCTGAAACTGATCAAATTTGATTATAGAGGGCACTGTATTTGGTCTCAGCATTGCTCAGTTTGGATTCCCGATTTTGATGATCATTTAAGACGTGTACAAAATTCAAAGCAGTTTAGTGCCCCTTGCAATTCGGTAGCTGATTGACAATCTTTTAGGTGCACATTTGAGGTGGCTACTTGGGTGATCAATACCAGTGTTCTCTCTAACATTTGCTGTCCATTTGCTTTGTGTGACTCATTTCATGCACTATGTGATCCTTTTAAGAATATTATTAGTCACGCAAGCCCATTTCTTGTGCATATGTCTGTCCCCTGAGCACCAAATTCTAGACTGCTATTTGGCCATATACCCATGTCATTAAGAAGGAACATTTATTGACATCCTTTAACAATATTACAGTAAGGAGACAATGCCTTCAGGAAGTGTAAGAGAGGAGAAAATTGGCAGAAAAAGTTCGTGAAAACAATGGCTACCTTGTGTAAATTTAGAAATATATTTTAGCTTCTTAAGTTTCTCTGAAAATAGTTACTATAATCATAGAATTCTACAATGCAGAAAGAGGCCTTTCGGCCCATCAAGTCCGCACTGACTACAATCCCAGCCTGGCCCTGCCCCCATATCCCTACATATTTTATCTGCCAATCCCACTAACCTAAGCATCCTAGTACACTAAGGGGCAATTTTAGCACGGCCAATCAACCTAATGCGCACATCTTTGGACTGTGGGAGGAAACCGGAGCATTTTTTTTCATTTAAATTGCTTTCTAGATTTAGTTGATATTTCCCCTTTTAGTTCTCTAATTCTATTTCTGTCATTCACCATGGAGCTCTTTCTGTAATGGGCCCTAAAA
The DNA here is from genome assembly GCA_024679065.1 of Sphyrna mokarran. Classification (NCBI taxonomy): domain Eukaryota; kingdom Metazoa; phylum Chordata; class Chondrichthyes; order Carcharhiniformes; family Carcharhinidae; genus Sphyrna; species Sphyrna mokarran. The sequence goes on along the minus strand of JAGIQG010000007.1, from coordinate 109,427,572 downwards.
CAGGTGTTTGTTCCCTTATTTATAGAGAGATGTAAACCATCAGGGACTGATGAAGAATGACCCTACCGAATTTCAGCTCAGATGTGTTGCCTACATCCTTGCATGCAGGCATTGATCTTTGAAATTGGGCCCCATGAAGTCCATTTTACATCCAAAATGTGTAGCCTATACTAAAACATTCCATATTCACCTGAGCAATACAAACTTTTTGAATGAGATAGAATATTAGAACAGGTATCCTTGTCCAATAAAATGCATTTTTTTCTTGTTTCTGGCTATTTAATACACTGGTTGAAGCTTGTAAAAGATTATAGCATCCATAATAATTTAAATTGAGATTCTGAAATAATATGACTAATTAGATGGGCTTAAGGGCAAATACCACAAATTAATATCGATGTACACATTTTTAAATAGTCTGTAGAAATCCTGACGTACAAATTATTTTACATTAAATGATTGATTATTAGGATTGGATTAAGTGTTAAAGAAAAGAAGGTGGTGATCACTGAAAAACAAATCTTCCATTAACACAGATTGTAGTCAGTCTGTACTCAAAACAGAATTTATGTTTGCGTGTAAGGCATTGGCTTAGGGTGTCAATGTTAGCAAGTAGCATCTAAAATAAAGAAATGTTGAAACAGGAACAATTTTGTAAGGCATTTTCCTTGCTACATACATCATTAATAGATCTCTTTGATACACTTTTCTCTTTTAGTCTCATTTTTCCTTCCCAATTATTGATGTTTTGAATCAGTTTCTTCCTTTTTACTTTAGTTTTCTCTCTTGGTTTTTATTTCCTTATTTGCTTGAACTTACATTTGTTTAATTTAAAATGCCAAAATGTTTTGTCCAAATATATGAATTCACCACCACAATTTACCAAGGAAACATCTGCTGAATTACCATAGAATCCCTATAGCAGAGGATGAGGCCATTTAACTCATTGAGTTTATGGCGATTCTATGTAGTCCAATCCAGTTAATTCCATTCCCCCCCTCTTTCTTCATTGCTGTGGTTGATCTCCCTCAAGTTAATCTCTCTCAAGTGCCAGTCCGTTTTCCTTTTGAAATCATTTATAGATCAGCTCCATTTTCACCAACTTCATAGCAGCAAGTTCCAGGTAATTACTACTTGCTGCATAAAAAAGTTATTTCTTACATCCCACTGTAACTCTTGTCTAAATCCTTAAATCAGTATCTTCTAGTCCTTACTAATGGAAATAGCTTTTATTCTGTTTACCTTATCTAAACCTGTCATAAAATTGACCTCTGTCAATCCTCCATTCAACCTCTTTTGATCCACAGAGAACAAGCATTCTTCTGTTATGGCTAAAAACCTCCATCCTCGAAACCTGTCCGGTAAATTGCTTCTATACCTTTTCAAGACTCTCACAACCTTTCTAGGTGTGGTGACCAGAACTTGACACAATTCTCTCATTGTAGCTTAAACAGAACTTGAAAGATTTGCGTAACTTGTCATTAGACTTAGGAACAGATGTAGGACTTTCAGCTATTGAACCTGCTCCTCCGTCAATAGGATCATGAGTAATCTGATATTAATTTCTCAACTTCATTTTTCCACCTTATCCCTATAATCCTTGATCCCCTTACTGTTAAAAATCTATCTATCTCAGCCTCGAAATACTGAACAGCCTCGACAACCCTTGCAGTTAAGAAATTCCACAGATTCACTGAGGGAACAAATTCCTACTCATCTGTCTTAAACAGGTGACTTTAGTCTAAGATTGTGACCTCTAGTCCCAGGCTCTCCAACAAGGATAAACAACCTTTCAGCATCTACCTTGTCAAGCCCCCTGAAAAAGGGATCTCAATAAGGTTGCCTTTCATTCTTCTAAACTCCAGTGTGAGTACAGGCTAATCTACTTCACCTTTCCTCATAAGATTTTGGTTGATTTACCTGTTGATGTTACCTGTTAGAATCCTCCTTCCTCACTGAGATATAGCTTTGTTGTGAGTCATGAACTATTTTTGTAAATATTTGCCATTGTTGATCAACTGTCTTTTCTGCTAAACTTGCTTTCCAGTTCACTCCAGCCAACTCTGCCTTCATTCCTTTATGATTATCCTTATTTAAATTTGGCACAGTTTTTCCCAACCCAAATTTCTCATTCTCAAACTGAATGCTAAATTCTACGACCTTATGGTCACTGTTTCCTTGTGGATCTTTTACTCAGAATGTTTATTAAACCTGCCTCATTGCACATTACAAAATCCAAAATACCTAATCCCTGGTTGAATCCACAACATCTTGTTCTAGGAAACTGTCTCAAATAAACTCTGTGAATTTTTCCTAATGGCTACCCTGCCAATTTGATTTTGCCAATTCACATGAAGATTGAGGTCCTCCATAATTAAAGTACTGCCTTTTTTACATTCCCTCATTATCTCATGATTTATTCTCTATTTAGAGTATAGCTACTGTAAGGGTACTGATAGACTATTGCTACCGGTATCTTCTTCCCTTTGTTATTTATTACCTCCACCCAAATTGATTCTACATCTTCCAATCAAGATAATTTCTTGCTATCATACTTATTCCATCTCATACCAACAAAGCTACCTCAACAACCCATCCTCCCTGTCTGTCCTTATTATAACCATAGAATTCCTACAGTGCAGGAAGCGGCTACTTGGTCCATTAAGTCTGCACTGGCTCTTCAAAAGAGTATCTGACCCAGGCCCTCCCCTCTGCCCTATCACTGTAATGCTGTGTTTGTGTGGGTTTGCTTCCGGTGCTCCAGTTTCCTCCCACAATCCAAAAATGTTCAGATTAGGTGGATTGGCCATGGTAAATTCCCCCTTAGTGACAGGAGAATTAGCAGGGTAAATATTTGACGTTAAGGGAATAAGGCTTGGGTGGGATTGTTGTCGGTGCAGGCTTGACTGGCTGAATTCGTGGGAAATCAATGAATTCTATGATTGATTGCACTTCCTCTGATTACTCCAACCAGAGCTAATGCATGACGTAATTTCATTCCCACTCTTCCATCTTCTGCCACCAGTGAACCCTGATGCTTGAGTCTATTCAGTTTCTCCAAGTCATCCTTGATAAACTTTACACATTCACTCTGATCCTTTTCCCTAGGTTCAGATTGATGGTCCATAGCTTGGGTCTTTAGTGTACTGATCTTCATACCATGTCTTATCGTGTTTTTCTTCTGATGCTCAGTCAATAGCTCTATGTCACCTACAAACATCATTTGTAAGACGGTATTTTATGAGTCCATCTGATGTGATCATGAAGTGGGGCATAAAATGAGTGGCATGAAAACCAGCACCATTTTATGATACCAGGATTTCAGACAGAGTCAGCCTCTTGCTGGAAATGGATGAGAAGCTAAATAATTTATTTAAAAATGATGGAAATATTGTTTAACATCTGGATTAGTCTCGCTGGGAAAGGTTCATTCTGATGAGGAATTGATACGCGCTTCATGGATGGAGAGCAGTCATTTTGGCCTCGTTGGTGGACAGCATCAGGAGACCATTAAGGCCCCCTGGAAAGGCCAAGAGCAAGACGGGCGTGCCCCATGGACAGTGCCAGATTGGGCAGTGTTGAGCGGAGCCAAAGCCAGGGGGTGGGGACACTAGGAGATGAGGATAGTGGAGGTGGAGTTAATGGGGGAAGGAGGTCCTCTGCCACTCTACATGATGGGTGGAGGTGGGAGGGAGGTGTCCCTGCTGCCGCTCTGTAGCGATTGGTGGGAAAGCAAAAGCATCAAGCATATAGCACTGTAAATAAATTTTTTTTACATCGATACTAGTATCATCTTGGCATAGCTCTGAGCTATGAAATATATAACCAAGTAGCAATAAGTTTAAATTAACTAACTCAGCTCTGTTTCTCTTCACTGGGAAATTAACACATACTATGGGATCAATGAATTTCAGGGTTCAAGACTTACTTCCTCGCTATTGTGATGAATAGTTCAAATGTAGCAGTGACCTGCGATAAGGTGATACTCATAGAATTCCGACAGTGAATTCAGCCCATCAAGTCTGCACCAACAATAATCCCACCTAGATGGAATCACAGAATCCCTACAGTGCAGAAGGAGATCATTGACTCCTACAGGTGCCATCCCCATAACCCCATATATTGAATCTGCCAATTCCTCTGACACTAATTTAGCATGGCCAATCAACCTAACCCACACATCTTTGGTGTGTGTGAAGAAACAGGAGCACTTGGAGGAAACCTACTCAAACCCAGGGAGAATGTGCAAACTCTACACAGACAGTGATCCAAGTTAGGAAGCGAACCCTGGCCCCTGGTGCTATGAAGCAGCAGTGCTTGCTGCTATGCTGCTCATTCATTATCTCAGAGCCTGTGAATATTCAAGCAACTCCATTTGATATGGCAGGAATTGTTCTAAAAACATATTTTAGGCCAAGGAAAAGTGTGATGATTTCAAATCGTCAATTTCAATTGCACATGGAGTGTTTGGGAAATGGTAAGCCAATTAAACAATACATGTTAATGTTGCAGCAATTGTCTTGTGCATGTGAATTTAGTACAATAAACACATTTCATGACCAGCTAATTCAAATAATTAAATTCCACAAATTCAGAAACATCTCAGAAAGGAGGTAAGTCAATTTTGTAAAATATCATGATGTCTCTGGCAGTCCAAATTAAATATGCCATTTTATATTCAAAGAGGTTACCCATAAATGCATCCTTAGACTCAGGGTTGCAGATACAGCTTGCCCAACCAACTAAAGTTCAGTATCTTGCTTACACCAGAAGATCCTTTCTTGTCAGATGTTGAGAGGACACTCAATCTACTTGATGAAAAAACAGATCATAATTGGCAGTTAACAGCAGTGCTGAGTTGATTACAGAGGCAGATGCACTTTTGGGACACCCAAGATTGAGTTTCCAGGGTATCGAATGACAACAACGGAAATAAAGTATGCACAGACAATATCAAAACCATTCATGTGCTTCTGATCCAATCTAACATTATAGCTACTTAGTACTAGCAACTTTTATCACAAATTTGTTCCCAATATGCAGAGATTGCAGAACCTCATTTGAAGCTACTGTGCAAAGGTACACAGCGGGATTGGCTATCACAGAGCAAATATCTTTCAATATGTTAAAGACAAAGATAGCAGCAGGAATTCTTTGTCTGTTCACTCCCTGTTGCCACTGCCAGATTGGATGAAGAATTTGGCACTCAGCCATAACTCAGTTCCCTGCAGCGGGAAGTAAGAATCTGGCCGAGCATTTCCGTCAGTCCTTGCATACTTCAACTCATATGTGGAAAAAATGTCACAATAGACTCATCAGAAAATGAGCCGTGGCCTCATAGTAGATTGAAGGAAGCAAGTGACCTCTCGCTTATGTCATTTTGGAAACTGATTGCAAATACTTGAGTGGAGAACAGGAAGTAGGAGCATACATTTAATTTTGTGAACATTGGCACATGTATTTCTAAAGTAGAAAGTTTACTCTTGGCTCTGATCACCAAGCACTAACTGCATTGTTAGCCATATCTGTATCTGACCATCGACTTCTTACAAACCTACAGATGGTTAGATCATCTTCACCAGTAAAACTTTTAAGGTTGCGTATCTTGCAGGTTCATGCAACAGAGTTGCAGAACACACCTCAACTTCATAGATCTCAAGTAGTAATCAGAGATTTAGTATCTCAAAGTCCATTTCTATACTTAGAGAAAATAGACAAGCTGAACCCTAAAAGTGACTGTATATAAATATATTTATATTCAGGATGGTTTAATTCAAAATGAGGTAGTTTGTTTTACAAGGGAGGAAATACAAGGTTTTCAACTGTTCTGTTTGATTATGCAAGTTTGTCTCCTGTTGATGGTCGTTGTACTTGATTTGTTAAGCCTAGCTGTAGTTTCCGAGAAAAGTAAACAAAGCTGGAAGCTGGAACTGTAAGCATGGAACAGTGGGTTCCAGCTTATTATCATTTACGCATTAAAAAGTTCTTCCTCACATTGCTTCTGCGTATCTTGTCTAAAACCTTGAATTGATGTGCCCTAGTCCTTGTACCATTCGCTAATAAGAATAGTTTGTCCTTGTTTATCTTATCCAAATCTGTCATACCCTTGTATACTTCTATCAAATCTCACCTCAACATCTTTCCCTCAAGAACAATAGTTTGGTCTTCTCTTCAGATCTTATGACATGCCAGCAAAGCATGGTTGCATTGAGATCCAGATACCATCTTTAGGGCGTCTCAATCAGAACTGCAGTGAATCTCCTGCACAACCCACCATAGTGTCTCAGGGACTCTCCTTCCTACATTTTTCCATTCCTCTTGATCATCAGCCCAGCACTCCTCTCACCCCACTATGTATAAACTAATCCCCACTCTCCCCCATAAGCCTCCCACTGAAGTCCGTTCCTTGGCACAAATTGTCACTACCAGGGTAATGTGGGCGTGATGCCAACCTGGCAGTGGCAATCTGTGTCAAGGGACAGTGCCAGGGGGCATTACTAGGGCATTAGCTGGCCATGTCCCTCTCCCCTAGGGGCTATACTTATTTTTGTATCCCAGGGGGATCCCCATGACAGGTTCATATCAGGTTCATCCAGATATAAACTGCCCACTGGGCATCGGGCAGTGTCAAAGGATGGGGCATATTGGGGGGGAGGGGCTGGGCCTAGAGGGCAATCAGTAGAGTGGAGTCCCGCTGCCAATCTGCATTGGGATTAATGGGGGCAGGAGGGAAGCAGGAGGCCAGTGATCAAGGCGGTCTGCACTGCTGGAATTGGGGATTGGCACTGCATGGAGGGAGTGCTGAAGATTGTAGAGTTGGAGTGGCAACAGGAGTGGTCGGGGAGTTGGGAGGAGGGGGCAGCAATACTGTGGGGTTTCTGGGCTGGCCAGCGACCAAGTTGGCCAGCAAACGGGAGGCTAGCAGTTGAAGACCACTCTACATGCTGTGCCAGATGGGAATAGGTTCCACCTCCTGAAATGTGATGATTTCACGCAGATGGCCTCTGCAATGCACAGAGTGTGGGAGATTCTCATGTGAACTTGCACTGAAAGAAACAGTGTGAATTACTGCAGTTTTCTTACAAATTCAACACTGAATTTTTTTGGGAGAATTACATCCCTAATGTCTCCTTCCCCAGTGAATACATCAAGCACCCTGACCATCTGTGAGTCTACATTACCCTTAAAGGAATCCACAGGTACTCTGGGCTTGCCCATGGTACAGTCAGCGACCACTTCCATGAACTGCTACTCAGTGGAGACATCGGGCTAATTCGGGATCTTGCTCTTCCAAGACTGACTGTGACTCTTTCTTCGTATTTGAACAATTATGTATCTTCCTTAATGTAGCAGCAAACAACCTCCCTTCCATTGAAAACGGAATCCATTGTAAGTTAAATTATCCATTATCTTTTAGGTTTTGCCTTCCAGACTTATGGCTGTCCAGGGAGAGTTATGATAGGGTCCAGGGTGTAGCCTTTGAGGGTTTCACCTTCTAGGACAATGAGTCCCAGCCGGAACAGCAGTCCCATTTAGGACAAACATTCTGAGTGCCTTTCAGATCACAGCTGAAGACCTGGTTATGAAGGAGTTCAGCCAAGGAGAGTGAAGTGAATAATCAAATCAGCCAGTATGAGCTGAGCCAGTGTTCTGCCAGATAGCCCATATAACATAGAAGGATTGTTTGTTGAGTCAATCACTCAAGGCCCCATGAAGGATCTCACTCTACTGTCTCAGCCCAACAGCTGGCTACATCTACAGGGCATTGGATGGGAGTTTTAACTGACATCTCCTCCAATGAGATAGGAGGCACTTTACAACAGTCTATAACTCCTCAGCAGTGGCTTCATTTTCCAGCATACACTTCTGACCCAGCTCATACAGAAATGTGCCAGGGTCACTCCATGAGTCATCTACCTCTATGTTCTCATGAAAAACACAGTAAGAAGTCTCACAATACCAAGTTAAAGTCCAACAGGTTTATTTGGTAGCACAAGCTTTTGGAGTGTTACTCTTTCTTTAGGCGAGAGTCACATGAAGACTTGCACTTGAAGAAGGAGTGACACTCCAGAAAGCCTGTGCTACCAAATAAACCTGTTGGACTTTAACCTAGTGTTGTGAGACTTATTACTGTGTTTATCCCAGTCCAACGTTGGCATCTCCACATCATGGCTCCCATGGAAACACAGGGGGAGCTTGGCGGAGCCCATTGTGGGCATATCATTGTTGGAACAGCTGTCAGGTAACCAGGGGAGGCGTTTATCGTGATGTGAGGTGCTGAAATGTCCTGGCTTTCTTGTGGGAAGAGGGTGCATATCAGCCAATGGAAAAATTACTTGTTCCTTGTGTGGCCACACTGCAGTTTGGAGATTGATGATGTCCAGTGAGGTTAGGGATCACCTCACTCAGAGGCCACTCAAAGGTTTGAAGGAGTAGGGGACATTGAGGTCCTTGAGGTCCTGGACTGGTAATGTTATCAATGGTGGGTTAGCAACATTGTTGCTCTCAACTACCCCCAAATAGGAATGAGTTTGGAGGCCACGTGGGAAGATCAGAGGTCCAAGTATTCGACATAGTACCCCTCCCTGGTTTCCTTCCCCTTAAGAGACAGATGTAATACTGTAAGGCCAGTTGGTATGGAGGTGACATATGTTTATTACGTAGAGTATACAAGTGGTGTCCCCTTCTTCCTAAATAAAAGTGTGAAACTTTACCCATGCCTACTGAGTGGTTCTCTATCTTCCGCTTCTTTCATTCCCTCCATTCTAGTGTGTGCTGCAGATTGCACATTGGAGGTGGAGGCTAACTGCTGGTGACTGTACCCTCTGGCCTGTATGTCCCTTGGTGGGTATCCATTGGATGTCCTGAACTTGGAGTGGCCTGGCCAATGTTTGGGTATCACAGATGACAAGGTATCACCCCGTTCTATTCACTGCCCAGTAGAAAAGTCACTATCAGGAAGGGGGGATTCAGAAGGACTGGTAACAGCCTGAGTTCTCGTAGTTGAAGGCCTAAGACTGGGCTTCAGGACTTCGTCCTTCCTTGGAGTGATCATTGGCCTCTGGGTCACTCCTTTGATGGAGGAGTAGCTGTAATGAGCTCCAGAAGCCTCTTCATTATCTGACAGTACCTGGAGGCCCTTCATTGTTTGCACCATGGTTTCCAATGCCCTTCAGCTATGGCCCTCAGTGACTCGCTGTGATTGGATTATTCTGTCGATACCCTGAGCCGTGGGCCTGTGTGATTGGCCAAGCACCGATATGCATCAGCAATCTCCCTCAATGCCAGCATCATGTCCACATGTGACTGGGCACGGGTGCCCAAAGGTGCAGCCGTGGATATCATTGACTAGGCCATGCCTTGGAAATCATGTAAGAATCTGGCAAAACCAATTTTAAATCCAACCGATTTATTTGATAGTAAATCTGCGAACTTTCGACATTCGTCTTCATCAGGCAAATGCAGTGTTCTGGTCTGCAATAGCACACGTATCAGCACAGACAGTCATAGACCTCCGACCTTCGGGTAAATGTTCTTCAAGAGGGCCTTCATGACACACGACTGCTCAGCGACTCTGCGCTGAGACTGATAGCCAAGTTCCGCACACATGAGGATGGTCTTAACAGAGATCTTGGCTTCATGTCACACTATCTGTAACCCCCATGACTTGCCTGGGTTAGCAAAAAACCTCACTTATGTGCTGTCTGGAGACAATACACATCTCTCTAACCAGTGCTTCACTCACATTGTTAGCCACTTTAAGACTTGAATAGCAGGTTAGATGTAAGGATTCGCATTCTAATCAGCAATCTGTGACTGTCTGTGCTGATATGTGTGCTATTGCAGACCAGAACATTACATTTGCCTGATGAAGACAAAAGTCGAAAGCTCGCAGACTTACTATCAAATAAATCGGTTGGATTTAAAATTGGTGTTGCCAGACCTCTTACTGAGTTTACGCCAGTCCAACGCCAGCATCTCTACATCTTGGAAATCATGTGTCATGGTACAGACATCTTGGCCCCAAGGCTTTCCACTGCGGATGCCACACTTGCAGTATTGGCCTGTGTACCTCTCAGTGCTGGCATCCTCTCCTGTGAGACTAGGCTATTGAACACGTCCAGTTGTGCCTGCATCTGATGGAAGGTCACTGGCACCACCCCTGTAAAGCCTGGATCTACTTTTGTGTATTGACCATGACTGGGATGAACTTTTCCAGAGGCCCGAATCTGCCTTGGGGGCCTGCAGTTCCCGAGGAGCCATCAGCGCTGTGACTGGCCATTCCCTTGGATATTCCAGCTTCTAATTGATGTGTAATAGCAACAGTCTGATGCTCACTAGAGTGTTCATAAAAGTTTCCCACCAAAGTAAGCGTCTCTGTGCTGGTGCTTGGTGCTGGTGAATGCAGTGATAGTATGTCCATGTACTCCTTGAAGTACACTGGCATGATGGAATGCAACCCCAGGTGGTCCAGCCATATCCAATGGAGATCCTGTAAAACAAGAACATGGAGTCAGCTGTTGGAGATGTCAAGTGTGTGGGGGATTGTAAACTCACTTGAGATGGCTCATTTAGATCATGGTGCTTTGAGCTCTTGTTTGCTTGGGGCCTGGCAATCTTGCAGTCAATGACAGTTCACTCCCGGTTCTCACCTGTAATTTCCATGTCCCTCTCCTCGGGGGGGGTGAGGACTCATATCTCAGAGATGCCCTTGCCTTGTCTTTGCCCACTCCCTTTCTTTGAAGATAATCTTTACCCTTGAGGACATAATGAGAGGGAGCGTAGGGAGATGTGAGGTGAAATTGCTGGGCCTCTGACGCAAATCTTTGTCTCTTTGGACACAGGTGAGGTCCCAGAGGACTGGAGAATAGCTAATGTTGTACCGTTGTTTAAAAAGGGTAGTAGGGATAACCCTGGAAATTATAGGCCGGTGAGTTTGACGTCAGTGGTAGGGAAGCTGTTGGAGGGGATTCTTAGAGATTGGATGTATAGGCACTTAGAGTGTTGCGATCTGATTAGGGATACGCAGCATGGCTTTGTTAAGGGGAGCTCGTGCCTTACGAATCTGGTAGAATTTTTTGAGGAGGTGACGAAAATGGTCAATGAAGGGCGAGCCATTGATGTCGTCTATATGGATTTCAGTAAGGCGTTTGACAAACTGTCTCATGGGAGGTTAGTTGAAAAGGTCAAGGCTCATGGGATACAAGGACAGATAGCTAGATGGATAAGTAACTGGCTTAGTAATAGGAGACAGAGAGTAATAGTGGAAGGGTGTTTTTCTAGCTGGAGCTTGGCCACTAGTGGTGTGCCGCAGGGCTCAGTACTGGGACCTCTTCTATTTGTAATATATATAAATGACTTGGAAGAGGGAGTAAGTGGAGTGATCAGCAAGTTTGCAGACGATACAAAGATGGCTGGACTTGCGGATAGTGAGGAGCATTGTCAGGCGAAGCAGCAGGACATAGATAGGCTGGTAGCTTGGCAGACAGATGGCAGATGGAATGCAATCCTGATAAATGCGATGTGATGCATTTTGGGAGAAAGAATGTAGGGGGGAGATATATGATAAAGGGTAGACCTATTAAGAGTATAGAAATGCAGAGAGACCTGGGTGTGCAGGTGCACAAGTCTCTGAAGGTGGCAGAGCAGGTGGAGAAGGTTGTGAGGAAAGCATATGGTATGCTAGCCTTTATAGGGAGGGGTATAGAGTACAAGAGCTGGCCTTTAATGTTGCAGTTGTATAAAACGTTGGTTAGACCTCATTTGGAATACTGCGTCCAGTTCTGGTCGCCTTACTACCGGAAGGACGTGGAGACACAGAGTGCAGAGGAGGTTTACCAGGATGTTGCCTGGTATGGAAGATCTGAGTACGAGGAGAAGTTAGGCAAATTGGGGCTGTTTTCCTTAGAAAGACATAGACTTAGAGGAGATCTAATAGAGGTGTACAAGATTATGAAGGGGATAGATAAACAGGGTTAAGCTTTTTCCTAGGATGGACTCGAATAGCACGAGGTGTCACAGGCTTAGGGTGAGGGGGGTAAGGTATCATTTGGATGCTAGAGGGAGTTTTTTCACACAGAGGGTGGTGGGGATATGGAATGCGCTGCCAAGTAAAGAGGTGGAGGCAGGCACTCTGGAGTTATTTAAGAAATACTTAGATGGGCACATAAACAGAATGGGAATGGAGGGGTATATAAAACTGATTTAAAATAGGGATCATGAGCCTTGGGAGTCCCTGGGAAGTGTGTAAATAAACGATGATGTTGATGTAATTGTTTTTATCCTACAGGTGCTTTGGTCCACCTTGTTGTTTAACAAGGGGCATACACGCAATGGATCGTGAGAGTGCTGCTCTTGGATTTTTCAGGAGTATCCTAGTGCTTCACGTCATTAGTGTACGTTTGACCTGGACCATTTGATGGGCAACACAACAGCTCGGTGACTATCGCTGTGCTGTGCAGATACATGGATTTGGGCCTGTGCCTGTGGGAGTTTGCGCATTCTCCCGTGCTTGCGTGGGTTTTCTCCGGGTGCTCCGGTTTCCTCCCACATCCCAAAGATGTGCTCTTAGGCTAATTGGCAAAACAAATTCTCCCTAAATTGTCTCAAATTTGGTTTTTAATCCATAGATCTATAAACATAGACAGGGATCATGGGTACAGGTGGGAATATCAGGGTGGCGGCGCGGGCTCATTAGGCCAAAGGACCTGTTTCCCGTGCTATTTTGTTCTTTGTTCTTTGAGAGGGCGATCTGACTAGGATGGAGACTGATAGCTGATGGTATGTGTGGGCATGGGGCCAGGCAAATTAGGCATGTGATTTGGACTGTGGTGTGGGAGTGGAGATCAGATGGGAATTCTGTGTAACAATGTTAGAAGGTAGTGCAGTGCAATTGAGGGGGTTTAGGGTGTGATGGCAGAGGTTAGGGCCATTCATAATGCTATGGGCAGGGGAGTAGGCATTCACTCTTGCTGACCTGATCAGGTTCAAGGTCTTTCGATATTGCATGCCTGTTAGTAAAATCCTTGCACTGACTGCCTCAGTCACTGCTTACCATTGCCTTCGCTATCATGGTTAAAGGCAGCTTCCTGCCAACTCACGGGAAGTCCTTCTATCCTCCAAAGCTTCGAGCATCTCTCTACCTCCGATGCTAGGAACGGAGAGGTGCCATTTCCCAGCCATATTGCTGGCTGAAATGGGAGTGCTGCTGAAGGAAATGGTGAAATACTGGTCCCACTTGTAGAAGGTTAACAGCTGAATGCCGACTACAGCAAATCAGGTGCCAGGCATCAAAGATTCGATGGAGGGAGAACTGGCTCATTAACATATTCTGAACTGTGAGTGTAGATCGGTGGTAGTACCAATAGAAAACCCTCTGGCTTTCCTGCTTTTGTGGCCACTTAGTCCCATTTTGGAAGAATAGCGGCCAGAGTCTTTTTCTATTTAAATGTAAGCAGTAAATCATAGAAGATTCATGTCTGCAGCACAACTTCTCTCGGGCAGAATGAGAAAGTTCAAAGCACATCTAATGTGAAAGTCAGCACCAAATTGATCAGAAAAACTTTCCTCCCCCTTTGGTTGTGAGGCGATAAAAAGGTACTGAAGCAGATTAGAATAATGAACACGGGATCCAATCACATTAGTAAATTAATATTGGGACATGGATTAAAACAATAAATGAAACATCTTCTAAATTGAGATCTGGCCATTACTACATTCCCTGTTCTTATTATTTACTTATTTGAATTTTGAGAAAAATAGACTGCAAAATGCTTGTGCAGTGAAGAATTTCTCTAGATTTCCAGAAGGCTGTACACAATATTCTCAGAGTTTAGTTACACCATCCCTAATAAATTCAATCTTTCCATTCAAATGCTGCCACAAGCACACCAAAGATAAGAATTTAATTAAATGTAGATTAAAACCAAACAGGAAAACACACTGGCTGATAGTTTTATCCCATCCTGTGGATATATTTTTATACTTTAAACTTGTTCCTCCTTGGGCTAGACTTTTTTTTGAAATGCAGATAGAGTCATAACCCATTGCATCATATATTACAATACCCTGCATCTATCTTCATGTGCAACATCATGAAAATAAATTGCTATAAACTAAAGGTAGAGAGATCTCCAGACCTTTAAAGATCTAAAGAAGAATGTCACCCTAGGAATCCTACTCTTTTTATTCAGAAGTGCATTAAAACTGATCGGTAATATCATCCAAAAGGAGGCTTAGTGGCAGATGTCATGTGAACTGGTTAAAACATTGAGGTTGGTTGCACTTGTGCCTCAACATTGTTGTAGCTTCAAGAAATTTTTAACTTCTACTAACTTTGTCATGGTTAAAGTTCAGACAATAACCTCCTCCTTTATATTTTGCCTATTGCTACTACAATGTATGTGCCACTGTGGTAGCATGAAAAATTGTTGCAGCCATAAACCAACACAGAATGAGCAAAAGATCTTGGAACACCATGGTGGCACTGTAGTTAGCACCACTGCCTCACAGCACCAGGTTGGATTCCTAGCTTGGGTTATTGTTTGTGGAATCTGCATGTTCTCCCCGTGTCTGTGGGTTTCCTCCTACAATCCGAAACACATGCTAAATTCTCCTTCAGTGTACATGAACAGACATCAAAGTGTAGTGACTAGGAGGCTTTTGCTGTAACTTCATTGCAATGTTAATGTAAGCCTACTTGTGACAAGAATAAATAAACTTTTTAAAACTTTTAAGAACATCCAAAGCCGAGCAGAGCACTGATCTCGAGTTACTGATGATTGGCAGCGCATGATATAATCATCAAAAATGAAATAAGATCTTGTCTTCTCTGATCAGAAACCAAAAATGGTAGTTAGTCCACAGGCATTTTCTGTGTTAGTGCAGACATTGAAAATGTTTTCTTCATATAATACTTCTAAACATACAATATTTGATATTGAAAATAGTTCCTCACTTAGTTCCATTACCTTCTTTCTAATTCAAAGCAATATTTTCAGTCCAGACGAGATGATTCCCTTCTGTCTACTGTGGTAATTTGCCAATAGGAAAGAGCAAGTTTCAATATTTTGAGAGTAACAACAACAGAATGTGATTCCACCTTTTCCAGATTTGTCAGTGAATTTGATTTTAAAGTTAATTTCCCACTGTTTAACCGGGGTGGAGTTTTCCAAAAATTGCAGAGTGCTGAAGCAGGCAAGAAAAGCTGTGTGAAACCTGCTGAATTTCTAGTCTGATCAAACACCAGTCTGCAATTTTAAAGTGTTGGCGAGGATCACACAACCAGCTGGGGCCTAAAATCATTGGGACGTCATTTTTATAGGGTCATCGAGATCCTCCCAAGAACATTGAGACACCACTTGGGACTCGGAACACGTCCAACTCTCGCACTTAGAGGGACAACCTGTCCATTATCACTAAAATACTGGAGCAGATTGGCAACACCAGATTGGCTCTGCCACGTTGGCAATTCCAGGGTGCCAGGGGCTCTGCCCTACCATATCTGTCATCAGCTGGAGGCTATACTGATCTTGTCTTTGAAAGGCAGTATTGACATTATGTTATTGGGGACAAACATCTAACAGTCCTGAAATGGCATTAATTATAATTCTATTATAATTCTTTACATTGATGGAAATCAGGTTCAAATTGTTTCTGGGCATGAACCTGATAATGTTGCCTGTGGGGGGGGGGCAAGGGAGATCTCACATTGAGATCTCACCATTGCAAATCCTAACATGGCAGTCTCGCGAGAGTTATCCACCAGAACAGGATTTGCACCTGCAGTAAATATGTCATGACAATCACCCACCTGGGATCTATGTAAGTCTCACTGATTGTTCAAACCTAAGGTGAAGGTATAGGCACATCAAGGATGTGAAAATTATAAGGGTAATTATAATGGGTGATGGTGAGAACCTTTGACCTATCGGCAGTAAAGCAGAACTGTAAAACTGTGACTAGGGATAAAACAGGACTCCATTTATCATTCATTTTCTACTGCTTGTAGACTACCTATTGCAATACTAATTGGATTACTTCAGATATTAAATGCATGTGAATTGGTGTCACGTTTATTACTTTATATATGAGAAGGGCTTAAAATGAATGGGTTTTGATATTTGTACTTTCTTTTTAATAATGTGAAGAACCAAACCTAGCCAAAGCAAACTAAGCCAATTGCAAACTTGCTACAGATGCTCATAGGTGAAATGTCAGAAACTGGATGATTAAATATTGAACTGCAATAACTTGGATGGCTATCTAAATATTGTAGTGAAGGGCTAATGACACACTGCAAAATTTTAAATCTGAAAATTTGAAGCAAAGCAGAATGAATAAAATTTGGCTGAACCTGCATCCCTGTTGGATTATATTTAAAGATACCTGTTTATCTGAGATTGTATTTGAAACAGGAATACAATCTGTGGAATGTTAATTGTGGAAAGGTAACTCATAGATCTTCTCCAGTACACAATAAGACTTAGAGAGTTCATTTTTAAGATATGTCAGAGTGCAAGACATGAATGTCATGGAGTAAAAAAAGTAAGTGCTGTGCAGATGGAAAAAGAGAATCAAATATTGTGGGAATTTGCTTTCTATTCCTCGGAAGAGTCATATGAGTTTGATAGGTTACTGAGTGCATCTATACCCAAAAATAGCAACATGCTTTTTCAAAATTGCCAACATATTAACAATGAATTGACCATTTCTGTAATCATTGTTTCTTAAGAAGAAAAACCTGAGACTGCTCTTTCAACGTTTAGTGTGAAAAGAGTAAACTGATTGAGCCTGATGGTAGTACCTTTTGTATCTCTGCTTATGCAACATCAGTGTTATTGGTAAGGTCAGCATTTATTACCTGTCTCTAATACTCTTGGGAAGATGGAGATGAGGTGCCTTCTTGAACTGCTACAGTCCACCCAGTGATAGTGAAGAAATGACAGCATACTTCCAAGTCAGGATGATGTGCAACATGATGAGAAACCTGCAGATTGAGGTATTCCCATGAGTCTGCTGCTCTTCGAAGTAGTTAAGGTCATAGGTTGGGAAAGTGTTGTCAAAGGAGTCTAGCTGCAGTACATCCTGTAGATGTAAACATTGATTCTACTGTGTGCTGGCAATTCAGTGAAAGTTTAAGGTAGCAGATGGCTTGGCAATGAAGCAGGCTAGTTTGTCCAGAGTGGTGTCAAATTTCTTGAGTGTTGTTGGAGATACATTCATCCAAGAAAGTAAGAACTGTTCTGTCATATTCTTGACATGCCCTGTAGATGATGAAAATGCTTTGAGGTGTCAGAAACTCAACTGCTGATCTGTTGTTGTAGCTCATATTTATGTGTTCGGTCCAGTTAATTTCTGGTCATTAGCAAATGTTATCAGCCCAAACCTGAATGCTGTCCAGGTTTAGTGAACATGGACTGCTTCAGTATCTGAGGAAGAATGAATGGGACTGAAGAATAAGGTCTTAGTCTTAGAGGTTTACAGCATGGAAACAGGCCCTTCAGCCCAACTTGTCAATGCTGCCCTTTTTTTTAAAACCCCCAAGTTAATCCCAATTGTCTGAATTTGGCCCATATCCCTCTATACCCATCGTACCAATGTAACTATCTAAATGCTTTTTAAAAGACAAAATTGTACCTGCCTCTACTATTATTGAAGTAGATAGGGAGGATGTGCTAGATATTCTTGAGGGTTTGAAGTTGGATAAGTCCCCTGGGCCGGACGGGATTTATCCTAGGATTCTCTGGGAGGCAAGAGAGGCGATTGCAGAGCCTCTGGCTCTGATCTTCAGGTCGTCATTGGTTACGGGTATAGTTCCGGAAGACTGGAGGATAGCGAATGTGGTCCCATTGTTCAAGAGGGGGAAGAGAGACTTTCCAGGGAATTATAGGCCAGTGAGTCTTACTTCTGTTGTGGGCAAAGTATTGGAGAGAATTATTAGGGATAGGATTTATAGTTATTTAGAGAGAAATGAATTGATTAGGGATAGTCAGCATGGGTTTGTGAAGGGTAGGTCGTGCCTTACTAACCTTATTGAGTTTTTTGAAAAAGTGACCAAAGAGGTGATGGGGGTAAGGCGGTTGATGTGGTATATATGGACTTTAGTAAGGCGTTCGATAAGGTGTCCCATGGAAGGCTTCTGCAGAAAATGCAGATGTATGGGATAGAGGGTGATTTTGCTAATTGGATTAGGAATTGGCTAGCAGATAGAAGACAGAGGGTGGTGGTTGATGGGAGATATTCATCTTGGAGTTCGGTGACAAGTGGTGTACCTCAGGTCTGTTTTGGGGCCCCTGCTGTTTGTAATTTTTATAAATGATCTGGATGAGGGTATTGAAGGATGGATTAGTAAATTTGCAGATGACACTAAAGTCGGTGGAGTGGTAGATAGTGAAGAGGGGTGTTATATTTTGCAGAGAGACTTGGACAAGTTGCAGAGCTGGGCTGAGAGGTGGCAAATGGAGTTTAATGTGGAAAAGTGTGAGGTAATGCACTTTGGCAGGAATAATAAATGTGTAGAGTATAGGGCTAATGGTAGGATTCTTAATAGTGTTAATGAACAGAGGGATCTTGGTGTATATGTGCATAGATCCCTGAAAGTTGGCAATCAAGTCGATAAGGTTGTTAAGAAGGCATACGAGTCTTAGCTTTTATTGGTAGGGGGATTGAATTTCGGAGCCGCAACGTCATGTTGCAACTGTACAAAACTCTAGTGCGGCCGCACTTGGAGTATTGTGTGCAGTTCTGGTCCCCACATTATAAGAAAGATGTGAGGCATTGGAGAGGGTACAGAGGAGGTTTACCAGGATGTTGCCTGGTATGGAGGGCAGGTCTTATGAAGAGAGGCTGAGGGATTTGAGGTTGTTTTCGTTAGAGAGGAGTCGGCTAAGAGGAGACCTTATCGAAGCATATAAGATGATTAGAGGTTTAGATAGGGTGGACAGTGATATCCTTTTTCCTAGGATGGAGAAAGCTAGCACGAGGGGACACAGCTTTAAATTAAGGGGTGATAGTTATAGGACGGATATCAGAGGTAAGTTCTTTACCCAGAAGGTGGTTAGGGAGTGGAATGCCCTGCCTGCGGCAGTTGTAGATGCGCCAAGTTTGGTGGCGTTTAAGAGGTTAATTGATAAGTTTATGGAAGAGAAGGGAATGGTTTAGTTTGGAGGGTCATTGCTTTTTTATAATGGATGGCGCAACATCGAAGGCCGAAGGGCCTGTTCTGCGCTGTAATGTTCTATGTTCTATTACCACTAGCGGTTTGTTCCAGACACTCACCACTCTCTGTGTGAAAAAATTGCCCCTCTGGACACTTCTGTATCCCTCCCCTCTCAACTTAAATCTCTGGCATCTAGTTTTAGACTCCCCTACCTTTGGGAAAAGACATTGACTGTCAATCTGATTGTGTCCTTATTATTTTATAGACCTTTATAAGATCATCCCTCAGCCTCCTATGCTGCAGAGAAAAAAGTCCCAGTCCATCCAGCTCTCCTTAGAAATTCAATCCAATATGCTATAATCAGCGGCCAACTTCTGATTTTATGATGGAAGGAAGGTCATTGGTGAAGGAGTTGAAGATTATTAAGCCAGAACACTCCCCTGAAAAACACCTTCAATGGGGAATTTGACCAGAGTTTTTTTCACCCGAGAGCATGCACTGACTATCGGAGACACAGAATAAAAACATCATTGGGATCAATTTGGATGCCCAGTACAGGCCCTGCAAGTAACCTGCTAACACTCACAGTCTAGGCTCAAGTGTGTGGAACATTCACTTAAATGTAATGCTGGAGAGCCCATTACTCCCACAACTGCAATCAAAACCAAATTCATTGTAAAACTCATTTTGAGGATGTGATAAGATGCTATAAAATGAAAACTCACTCTTTCTAGAAATGTGCCTAAACAAATACTGAATGCCAATAGATTCTAAAGAGTGAGATAGTTTCATAGTGTATCAGAGATCTAATTAGCAAATATTGGGTGGGATTTTATTGTCTCTCTTGTGCAAGACTGGAAATTCCCACCCGAGGTCGACAGAGATTTCTGCTGTCAGACCCTCGCCCGGCCCGGTTCTGTGTTAGTAGAGTTCTGGCTATGATCTTAAGATTCACTCTCCAAGTCTGTGATTTTTTTTTTATATAACCTATCATATTTTATGACGTTTTTACATTTTACTTTTAGGTGTTGAGACCCATGTGCACATTTCATCTGCCAAAGATGAGAACAAGTTGCATTATTTCTGCACTCTTCCACTCCATTGTTAACTCATTCTGAGCTGTAATAGTTGCATTCAGCTCTTTCAAAAGCTTTAATGGCTTTGTTGGGCTAGTAAGAAAGTTATTCTATGCAGAGTTCCTTAACCCATTCCCATTCAGAATAGTTAAGATCACTTGGCATGCAATTTCCCAGTGTGTCCATAGTTAGTTACATTGACTTCCTTTAAATTTTTGCAATCTGTTCTCTGATGGACAGTTTTATTTTAACATCACTGCAATCTTCAGCTCTGTTTCATATTTTAAAATTAGACATTATTTTTATTTGTATAATTTTGAAAATACCAATGAACTCCTTGGGTATGTTAGAGACCAGTCCGACCATATTACATGAATTCACTTGATAAAAAAGGTCTGGCATTCTGTGGCAAATTTGGTGCAAATACAATATGTCATTTTGAGGTGAGGTATACTGTCTCTTTAAAATCAAACAGGTAACAATGCTCCAGTTGTCTGTGAACAGAAGGTGCATGTGTGCATGAATACCCTGAACAGAGGAAGAAATATTGGAATATTTGTGTTGTAGATTGGATCTAATGCAAAAATTCAAACTGGAGGTTTGAATGAGCCATTCTGCATCTGGCAGGGCAGACAATATATATTGCTACTCCTCATCCGAAGCAAATAATGACAATCCAGGGAGTTTCAGTTATGAAGTAATGGCACAAAGTGCAGCCAAAATATTGTCTTTAACTTTCTTGAATGATGAAAATCAAGATTTTATGGCTTAACTGAATTTTGTCATAGGAATTTGGTAATTGTGGAACATTTGCATGCAGCTGAGAGAAAATTGGTGAAAGGTTAGACTTTTAGAATAGGATTAGCAGATTAAAACATTACTAAAACTTATTGAATTTTCAGTTTGTTCTCAAATTCTGAAGAAAGATTATGAGGGTGATCTTACCAAAAAAATTCTAAGTGCCAAACAAATGTGAAAATAGAAGAGAATCACACCTATTTTTTTGGGTGTACTCTCAGTTGCTATATTATGCCACTTAGAGAAAGAAATGAGGCAACTTTCGACAAGCCAGGGAATTACAGACCAGTGAGTCTCATGTCTATGGTTGGGAAACTACTGGAGAAGATTCTGAAGGAGAGAACCTACTTTATTTGGAGAGGCAAGGTTTGATCAAGGATAGTCAGCATGGAGAGGGAGGTCATGTCTAACAAATTTGATTGAGATTTTTGAGCATGTAACCAAGTATGTAGATGAGATTGAGAAAGTTGACGTGGATTTCAGCAAAGCCTTTGACAAAGTCCCACATGGGAGATTTATTAAGAAGGCAAATACACATGAGATACAGAGTGATGTGATAAGGTGGATTCAGTGCCCATGGTACCCTGCACAGTGATGGATTTAAGCTGACCCCGTAAATGGTTTTGGAAAGGGGAAATAAGTTTGTAAGGAAAAAGATAAAGTTGAAGATTAACATTGTACTTCTGGAATGGGTCGTGAATGCTGAAGATGGAAGAGAATCCATTACTGGAAGTGATTTAGCTGCATTTGGATAGACAGCAATGGAATCAGAAAATGTTGGAAAATCTCAACAGGTCTGACTATCTATGGAGAGACTGGATAATCTTTTATTAGTTCTATTCTCTCTCCACAGATGCTGTGAAACCTGCTGAAAATTTCCAGCATTTTCTGTTTTTGTTTCAGATTCCAACATCTGCAGTAATTTGCTTATATTTTATTATAGAAATTGAATCATCAAGGGATACCTATGGAATAGCTTGACAGAGGTGAGACATTGGAAAACAATGACTTGGTCAAATATATTTTTTGTATAGGCAAGATAAATTACATTCACAGGGTAACAATCATTCACAACTTAATATAAAAGGGAACCCAAAAATCTTCTACTGGCATGTAAAGTAGTAAACAGTAGTAAGAAGCACTGTGGATCCCTTTAGCAACAAAAAAGTAATAAATGCTGAAGAGGTGCCAGGCAAGGCTAGAATACTTCACAGGCAGAAGTCAGAGGGACTGTGAGATTCCCTGGCTGACCTTTCACCCTGCTCCCCACCTGGCTGCCACCCTACAAGATAACCCAACCTCAGACACAGTTGCAAGAGGTACACAGGTAATGTGAAAAAGAACATATTCATGCAATGAGTGGTAATGACCTGTAAATCATGACCTAAAGGGTGTTGGAAGCAAAGATTGTGTGATTTCAAGAGTGATCAGAACAAGGGGGTGGGAGTTGAAACTCTTTAGTCTGCTGAGCAGAGTGCACCGTGGAATTAATGGATGAATAGCCTTCTTTGTGCCATAATAAATTTTTGGCCAGAATTTTCATAGACTCTCCCAAGAGTATTTGCTGGAGGTCAGTCATCTCAATTCCAGGATGTCATTGAAGGAGTTCCTATCGGTAATATCCTAAGCCCAACCATCTTCAGTTCCTTATTAATGGCTTTCCTTCCACCATAAGGTCCAGAAGTGGGGATGTTTGCTGATGATTGCACAATATTCAGCATCATTTGTAATTCCTCAGATACTGAAGCCATCCGTATCCAAATGCAAGAAGACCTGAACAATATCCAGGCTTGGGCTGACACATGGGAAGTAACATTCATGTCACACAAGCACCAGCGATGACCATCTCGAACAGGAGAGAACCTAACCATCACTCCTTAACATTTAGTGACATTACCATCAATGAGTCCCCCATGACCAACATTCTGGCATTTACCATCAACAAAAACTGAACTGGAACTCAATCCTGATAAATGCGAAATGATGCATTTTGGGAGAAAGAATGTAGGGAGGAGGTATATCATAAAGGGTAGACCTATTAAGAGTATAGAAACGCAGAGGGACCGAGCGCTGCAGGTGAACAAATCTCTGAAGGTGGCAGAGCAGGTGGAGAAGGTTGTGAAGAAAGCATATGTTATGCTAGCCTTTATAGGAAGGGGTATAGATTTCAAGAGCTGGCCTTTAATGTTGCAGTTGTGTAAAACGTTGGTTAGACCTCATTTGGAATACTGCGTCCAGTTCTGGTCACCTTACTACCAGAAGGACATGGAGATTCTGGAGAGAGTGCAGAGGAGGTTTACCAGAATGCTGTATGGAAGGTCTGAGCTACGAGGAGTGGTGAGACAAATTGGGACTGTTTTCCTTAGAAAGACGTAGACTTAGAGGAGATCTAATAGAGGTGTAAAAGATTATGAGGGGTATAGATAAACAGGGTTAAGCTTTATCTTAGGATGGAGTCGAATAGCATGAGGGGTCACGGGCTTAGGGTGAGGGGGGTAAGGTATAATTTGGATGCTAGAGGGAGTTTTTTCACACAGAGGGTGGTGGGGGTATGGAATGCGCTACCAAGTAAAGTGGTGGAGGCAGGTATTCTGGAGATATTTAAGAAATACTTAGATGGGCACATGAACAGAATGGGAATGGAGGGGTATAGAAAACTGATTTAAAATAGGGATCATGAGCCTTGGGAGTCCCTGGGAAGTGTGTAAATAGATGATGATATTGATGTACTTGTTTTTATCCTACAGGTGCTTTGGTCCACCTTGTTGTCTAACGAGGGGCATACACACGATGGGTCGTGAGAGGGCTGCTCTTGGATTTTGTTTTCAAGAGTATTCTAATGCTTCACGTCGTTAGTGTATGCTTGACCTGGACCATTTGATGGGCAACACAACAGCTCAGTGACTATCACTTTGTTGTGCAGATGCATGGATTTGGGCCTGTGTCTGTGGGAGTTTGCGCATTCTCCCTGTGCTTGTGTGGGTTTTCTCCGGGTGCTCCGGTTTCCTCCCACATCCCAAATGTGCTCTTAGGCTAATTGGCAAAACAAATTCCCCCTAAATTGTCTCAAATTTGGTTTTTAATCCATAGATCTATAAACATAGACAGGGATCATAGATAGAAGTGGGAACATCAGGGTGGCAGCGCAGGCTCGTTGGGCCAAAGGGCCTGTTTCCCGTGCTGCTTTTTTCTTTGTTCTTTGGACTAACCATACTGTTGCTACAAAAGTAGATCAGAGGCTAGGAACCAATGGTGAGTTACTCATCTCTTCTTCCCTAAAGCCTATCCACAATTTACAAGGCACGAGTCAGAGGTATGATGCAATATTTTCCCCTTGCCTGAATACGTGCAGCTCCAAAAACATTCAAGAAGCTTTCCGCTAGTAAATGGTATTGGGAAGGGGTGCCTAAAATCAGGTGGGTATTTTACCAACTCATCCTCTCTTAGGCCAGTTGAGGCCTTTAAGTGGCCATTTAATGTTGCACAGCCAGGCTACCAGGTATACAAAGAACAAAGAGCAACACAGCACGGGAAACAGGCCCTTCGGCCCTACGAGCCTGCGCCGCCGTCCTAACGTCTTAATGACGTATCCATGACTTTAGGCTATGCCTATTGTGGAAAATTCCCATATAGGGACCAATGTAGGGACAATTTGTTACCCAATCAGCCTAAGAGCACATTTTTGGAATGTAGGAGGAAACCGGAGCACCCGGAAAAAAACCACGCAACCACGGACAGAACGCGCAAACTCCCGCAGACACAGGCCCAAATCTATGTGTCTGTACAGCAACAGCGATAGTCTCTGAGCTGTCATGTTGCCCATCAGATGGTCCAGTTTAAGCATACACTAACGACTTGAAGCACTAGGCCACTCCTGAAGCAACATCCAAGAGCAGCCCTCGCACAACCTGCCGAATGCATGCACCTTGTTGGTCAACAAGGTGGACCGAATTGCCTATGGAAACAAATAAGATATTTAGAAAGTCCTGCTATATCCCTCTATCTGCAGACCGCTCATGTGGCTGTCCAAGAGACCCTTAAACAACCCTAGCGTGCCTGCTCCCACCACCTTACTCGGCAGTGCATTCCACACCCCAACTACCCTTTGTGTGAAAAACTGCCCTCTAATATTCGTCTTATACATAGCCCCCCTCACCCTAAGGCCATGACCCCTCGTTCTATCCGTTTCTAATATAGGAAAAAGCTTATCACCATTTATTCTGTCTGTACCCCTTGTAATCTTATATACCTCTAATAGATCCCCTCTCAGCCGACGTCTTTCAAGGGAAAACAACCCCAGTGTGTTCGATCTTTCCTCGTAAGACAGCCCTTCCATACCAGGCAGCATCCTGGTAAATCTCCTCTGCACTCTCTCCAAGGCCTCCACATTCTTCCGGTAGTACACTGGCAGCATGACTGTAAGATGAGTGGGTGAGATGTTCCCCCCTGTTCATTAGCCTGTGCTCTTCAGAGAGCCTGTCTGAAGAGCGGAAAAAGCAACCTCTGCTTATTTACACCACCCCCTTTATCCCCACAGTTACCAAGCCCCCTCGCCGTTGACAGGGCTCACCTTACTATCCTATGTGTGCCAACCTCATTTATCTGTTTCTCTCACTTTTATCACTGCTCCTGATGTATGACTGATCTCAATTTCCACAGTGGCCACTGCTCTGAGTGGCATTGCTGGAACTGAGAACTCTGATTGCCTTGGAATTCTTGGGGGCCAGATGCTACAACCTAATTTCCTGAGCCACACAAAATTGCATTTTGCTTTTTAAGGTCTTCACCCTTGAATTTCCAGTGGGTGTGTGGTGCCACTGCGTCCGTTTTGAATCCGAGCCTATGTCCTTCTAATTTTCACAAAAGGCGTTTTGGTGTTGTATGAATAATTGAAATTGGACTTGAGCAACTTGTGCAGAAAATTACAGAAAGATTGATGGGAAGTTCTATCATTCCTTAAAATCATGACTGATTGTCAATCTCAACTCCATGTGGATGTTAGGAAAGAGGATGTGTGTGGATGTTAAGAAAGAGGATGTGTTGGACCTGTTAAATTCTATCAAGATAGACAAGTCACCAGGACCGGATGGGATGTACCCCAGGTTATTGTGGGAGGTGAGGGAAGTGGTTGCAGAGCCCCTGGCGATGATATTTGCGTCGTCCATGGAAACAGGAGAGATTCCGGAGGATTGCGGATGTGGTTCCTATCTTTAAGAAAGGGAACAGGGATAGTCCAGGAAATTACCGACCGGTGAGTCTGACTTCAGTGGTTGGTAAGCTGATGGAAAGGCTTCTGAGGGATAAGATATGTGAACATTTGGAGAAGTTTAGACTGATTAGAAATAGTCAGCATAGTTTTGTCAAGGGCAGGTCATGCCTTACGAGCCTAGTTGAGTTCTTCGAAAATGTGACTGAACACATCAACGAAGGAAGGGCGGTGGATGTAGTGTACATGGACTTTAGTAAGGCATTTGAGAAGGTCCCCCAAGTAAGGCTTCTGGAGAAGGTGAGAGGGCATGGGATGCAAGGGGCTTTGGCCTTGTGGATCCAGAACTGGCTCGCTGGCAGAAGGCAGAGAGTTGTTGTGGATGGGTCTTGTTCTGCATGGAGGTCGGTAACCAGTGGAGTGCCCCAGGGATCTGTTCTGGGACCCCTGCTGTTTGTCATTTTCATAAATGACCTGGATGAGCAAGTGGAGGGATGGGTTAGTAAGTTTTCTGACGATACAAAGATCGGTGGTGTTGAGGGATTCCAGAAGTTGCAGCGGGACATAGACAGGATGCAAGACTGGGCGGAGAAGTGGCAGATGGACTTCAACACGGATAAGTGTGTAGTGGTCCATTTTGGCAGGAATAATGGGATGAATATAAGGGGTAGGAGTCTTAGCTGTGTTGTAGAGCAGAAGGATCTCGGGGTCCGGGTCCATAGGACTCTTAAATCGGCCTCGCAGGTGGAGGAAGTGGTCAAGAAGGCGTACGGTGTACTGGCCTTCATTAATCGAGGAATAGAGTTCAGGAGTCAGCAGGTAATGATGCAGCTCTATAAGACTCTTGTCAGACCCCACTTGGAGTATTGTGTGCAGTTCTGGTCGCCTCGTTATAGGAAGGATGTAGAGGCTATTGAGAGAGTTCAGAGGAGATTTACAAGGATGCTGCCTGGATTTGGAGGCAGGCCTTATGAAGATAGGTCGAGGGAGCTGGGACTCTTCTCACTGGAGAGACGTAGGTTGAGAGGTGACCTGATAGAGGTTTATAAAATGTTGAGAGGAATAGATAGGGTGGACTGTCAGAGACTATTTCCCTGAGCTGAAATGGTCACTACGAGAGGACACGGATTTAAGGTGCAGGGAAGCAAGTACAAAGGAGATGTCAGAGGTAGGTTTTTCACTCAGAGGATGGTGAGTGAATGGAACCGACTGCTGTCAGATGTTGTTGAGGCAAACTCACTGGGGTCTTTCAAAAGACTTCTGGATGAGTAGAACATAGAACATAGAACATTACAGCACAGAACAGGCCCTTCGGCCTTCGATGTTGCGCCGACCAATATAAAAAGCAATGCCCCTCCAAACTAAACCATTCCCTTCTCTTCCATATACTTATCAACTAACCCCTTAAATGCCACCAAACTTGGCGCATCTACAACTGCTGCAGGCAGGGCATTCCACTTCTGAACCACCCTTTGGGTAAACAGTATATGGAAAAGAATAGTATAGGGGGTTATAGATAGGTCTGTGGGTTGATAGATGTGATCGGCGCAACTCATGGGCCGAAGGGCCTGTTTGTGCTGTATTGTTCTATGTTCCATGACTGATAAATTCCAGTCCCACCACAGCAGGAATTACAATAAAATGGACAGAATATCTAGCACGGTAAAAGTCCATTGACTTTTGGTAAGAATTTCTGGTCTGGAAAATCACGACCCATCTTCCCACACTATCTTCATATTCTTTAATTTCCTTTCCAAAAATCTGCCAACATTTGCCAGGAATATACTCAATGAGAAGGTATCTACCACCCTTGGGCTGGAGATTCCACAATTCTTAAAGTGAAAACAATTCTGTCTAGTCCTAAATGTTTAAGCCCTTATTCTATGACTGTGACTACTAGTCCTAGATGCCCAGATAAGGAAACATCCTCCCAACATTATTCATTCAAGCCCCTTAAGAGTGTTGTACGTATCGGAGATAATCTCTCATTCTTGTTTATTTCCAGAAAATACATGCCTTATCTATTCAATCTCTTGAAAGGATAACCCCTTCATCTCATGGTAGTGAACATTTGTTACACTCCCTCCATCTCCTACTTTTTTTGCTGTACCTTCTCATTTCTTACTGTAGATCAAAATCTGTGTTCCTTTGCAATTTAATCTTTTTTCCTTGCAAAATAATTTTAAATAGAACTGCAAGACTTACCTAACCGCATAAATGAAGACGAGCTGTAAATGGTAGTAACTCTCAAACACCGCTGAATCAAGTATCAAAGTAATCAGGTGACTTGTATCAAAATGTCCAGATGAGAACAAAATTTCTCTTTGACAACCAAAATATGCATTTCAATACATATCCATTATTCTAACACATTTTTGACGAAAGAACAAATCGATCTTGTGTACAAATCCTAGACACACAATTCAGAATTTCAGTTCCTTTATTTTAGTCTTTTTTGACCCTTCACATCTTTTTAAAAAAATCTCAGTTCTATTGCATAGATAATTCTTTCCCTTGCGGTTTGGTGACCGTAACAACAAGAAGTTATGAGTCTGAGAACTTCTTATTTATTTTTTGTTCCTCATTATATGCAACTTCTCATGTATTATTTGGAGACAAATCACAACCAGTGTATAGCCCTATGGAGAAATGAAGACTCAATGTAAAACATGCATGAGGTTAATTAATATCTGACTCAGCATTCATGTTATATTCGATTCAGTGAAAATTGCTTTTACTTTTAATCAGTGCTAGGAAGTGGAGTTGTCAATCCTATCGGTCTGAAATGAAACGGACTGTTTGTATTTTTTTTTGTATTATTTTAGAGTTGGATCACCTCTCACTCCAGATTGTTGAGTGGAGTCTATGAGCCTTGACAGCATTCTGGTTATAGCACTGAAGACCTTAGCATCAGAAATAGCTACTTGTCTATCCAAGACACTCAAATCAGTGTCGTGCATATCAATCAACCTGGCAATGTAGAAAATTACCCAGATTACTGAGGATTGTAAAGGAAACTTTTTATTTATAAAATTATAGAATCTCCACAGTGCAGAAGAGCACTTGTAGGGATTTCATCGAGTCTGCACCGTCTCTCTGACAGAATATTTTACACAGGCCCTCTTCCCTGCTCTATTCTGATTTTCCCACATACTATGGCTAATTAATTTAACCTACATATTGTGGGACATTAAGGGGCAATTTACCATCTATGGAAATCACCACTGATCAGAGCTTAACTCGATCAGCCATATCAGCAGCACACCTTTAGGGCAAAGGAAATGCTGAATGCTCTTCAATGAATATGACTGTGTGGCCAAGTTCTTCTCCAACTTGATTTTCAAGTTTGCTGACAACACCACTGCAGTGGGTCAGATTTCAAACAATGATGAGACAGATTGCAGAATGAGATGGAGAATCTGGTGAACTGATGCGGTGACAATAATCTCTCCCTCAATATCAACAAAATGAAGGAAATTGTCATCAACTTCAGGAAGCGCGAGGAGAACATGTTGCTGTCTACATCAACAGGGATGAAGTAGAAAAAGTCAAGAGTTTCTATATTTAGGTGTCCAGATCACCAACAACCTGTCCTGGTTCATCCATGCTGACACGATACTTAAGAAAACCCACCAATGCCTCTACTTCCTCAGAAGATTAAGGAAATTTGGCATGTTAGCTACGACTCCCACCAAGTTTTACAAATGCACCACAGAAAGCATTCTTTTTAGTTGTATCACAGCTTGGTATGACTGCTGCTCTGCCCAAGACCACAAGAAACCACAAAAGGTTGTGAATGCAGCCCAATCCATCAGTCAAACCAATCTTGCATCCATTGAGTCAGTCTACACTTCCCACTACCTCGGCAAAGGAACCAGCATAATTAAGGAACCCATGCATCTTTTTTATTCTCTCTTCTACCTTTTTCTCTCGGGAAAAGGTACAAAAGTTTGATGTCACGTACCACCACCATCACAAGAACAGCTTCTTCCCTGCTGCCAGCAAACTTTGGAATGGACCTGCCCTGCATTAATGTAACATTACATTCTGCATTCTCTTGTTTCCTTTTCAATGAATAGTTTGCTTTCTCTGTATAGCGCAAGAAACAATACTTTTCACTCTATGCTAATACATGTAACAATAATAAATCAAACCGAATCAAATCAAATCAAAGAATATTCACTTCCTGGCCCATCATTAGTTTTCAGGCACCTCAAGATTCAAAAAATACTCTCAGATCACCAAGAAAGCAACTGCTTCATCTAAATCTCATGACATTATCTAGGAAAAAGCAATCCGTTTGATAGACATCCTTGCCACAGGACTCAGCAGCTATCACACTCCATCCTGACTTGGAACTATATCACCATTCCTTCACTATTGCTAGATCGAAATCCTTGGAACTCCCTTCCTAACAGCACTGTTAGTGTCCTACAACCTATGGACTGCAGCAGTTCAAAACAACTCACCACCAACTTCTCAAGAGCAATTATGGAAAGTCAATAAATGCCAGCCTAGCCAGCAACATCCACATGCCATGGATAAATATTTTAAAATCTAGTCCTTCCTTCCACCACAACAAAATGTACGATCTACAAAATGCATAGCAGCAACTCAGTTTATTTAGCTGCAAGAGTATCTCCCAGTTCCCTTGTCCACTACTACCAAGAATGTTGTGAGAACATTATTATCTCCAAGGTCTCCTCCAAGTCACATGCCATCCTGATTCTGAAATAAACTGCAAATCATCACTAAATCAAAGCCTTGGGATGAACTATCTAATATATTGGACATCACCACTCTAAGAAGTGCAGAAGTTCTAGAAGAAGATCTATCGTCAGCTTCTCAGAAGCTAGGCACAGCCAATAATTTGGACTTTGGCAAATTTAAATGTATTTAAAAAGTGACTAAGAAAAATAAATATTTTGCAGCCATTGAAATCTTAAAGACTGACTGAAGTAGTGGACAGAGACATTACTCTGGATGTAACTTATATAAACTTCTAGAAAGCATTTGATGATGTGCCTCATGAAGCCCATGGAACTGAGGGCAAATGATTGACTTAGTTAGGAAATTGGCTAAGTGGCAAGAGACAGAGATTAGGAATAATGGGCAGGTAATCTAATTGGCAAGATGAGACCAGAGTAAATTGGCAGGACGTTCTGCAAAAGCTGTGTTGAGGCTGTAACTATTCACCATACTTATTAACAGCTTCGATGATGGGATAGAAAGTCACATGCCAATCTTTGCTAATGGCACTAAGATAAGGTGGCACAATGGTACAATGGTTAGCATTGCTGCCTCACAGCACCAGGAGTCAGGATTCAATTCCGGTCTCGGGTCACTGTGTGGAACATAAAGAACATAGAACAATACAGCACAAACAGGCCCTTTGGCCCACGAGTTGCGCCGATCACATCTACCAATCCACAGACCTATCTATAACCCCCTATACTATTCTTTTCCATATACTCATCCAGAAGTCTTTTAAAAGACCCCAGTGAGTTTGCCTCAACAACCTCCGACATAGAACATAGAACATTACAGCGCAGAACAGGCCCTTCGGCCTTCGATGTTGCGCCGACCAATTAGGAACAAGCAGGACCCTCTAACCTAAACCATTCCCTTTCATCCATAAACTTATCTACTAACCTCTTAAACGCCACCAAACTTGGCGCATCTACAATTGACGCAGGCAAGGCATTCCATATCCTTACCACCCTCTGGGTAAAGAACCTACCTCTGACATCTGTCCTAAAACCACCACCCTTAATTTAAAGCTATGTCCCCTCATGCTAGCTTCCTCCATCCTAGGAAAAAGGCTATCACTGTCCACCCTATCTAAACCTCTAATCATCTTATATGTTTCAATAAGGTCTCCTCTTAGCCGCCTTCTTTCCAACGAAAACAACCTCAAATCTCTCAGCTTCTCTTCATAAGACCTGCCTTCCATACCAGGCAACATCCTGGTAAACCTCCTCTGTACCCTCTCCAATGCCTCCACATCTTATAATGCGGGGACCAGAACTGCACACAATACTCCAAGTGCAGCCGCACGAGAGTTTTGTACAGTTCAACATGATGTTGCGGCTCCGAAATTCAATCCCCCTACCAATAAAAGCTAAGACTCCGTATGCCTTCTTAACAACCTTATCGACTTGACTGCCTACTTTCAGGGATCTATGCACATATACACCAATATCCCTCTGTTCATCAACACTATTAAGAATCCTACCATTAGCCCTATACTCTACACATTTGTTATTCCTGCCAAAGTGAACTGACAGCAGTCAGTTCCATTCGCTCACCGCCCTCTGAGTGAAAAACCTACCCCTGACATCTCCTTTGTATTTGCTTCCCTGCACCTTAAATCTGTGTCCTCTCATAGTGACCATTTCAGCTCGGGGAAATAGCCTCTGAGAGCCCACCCTATCTATTCCTCTCAACATTTTATAAACCTCTATCAGGTCGCCTCTCAACCTACGTCTCTCCAGTGAGAAGAGTCCCAGCTCCCTCAACCTATCTTCATAAGGCCTGCCTCCCAATCCAGGCAGCATCCTTGTAAATCTCCTCTGAACTCTCTCAATAGCCTCTACGTCCTTCCTATAATGAGGCGACCAGAACTGCGCACAATACTCCAACTGGGGTCTGACAAGAGTCTTATAGAGCTGCATCATTACCTCCTGACTCCTAAACTCTATTCCTTGATTAATGAAGGCCAGTACACCGTACGCCTTCTTGACCACTTCCTCCACCTGCGAGGCCGATTTAAGAGTCCTATGGACCCGGACCCTGAGATCCTTCTGCTCTACAACACAGCTAAGACTCCTACCCCTTATATTGTACTCCTTCATCCCATTATTCCTGCCAAAATGGACCACTACACATTTATCCGCGTTGAAGTCCATCTGCCACTTCTCTGCCCAGTCTTGTATCCTGTCTATGTGCAACTTTTGGCATCCCTTCAGACCATCCACAACACCACTGACCTTTGAATCATCGGCGAACTTACTAACCCATCCCTCCACTTCCTCATCCAGGTCATTTATGAAAATGACAAACAGCAGGGGTCTCAGAACAGATCCCTGGGGCACTCCACTGGTTACCGACCTCCATGCAGAACAAGACCCATCCACAACCACTCTCTGCCTTCTGCCGGCAAGCCAGTTCTGAATCCACGAGGCCAAAGCCCCTTGGTTCCCATGCCCTCTTACCTTTTCCAGAAGCCTTACATGGGGGACCTTATCAAACGCCTTACTAAAGTCCATGTACACTACGTCCACCGCCCTTCCTTTGTCAATGTGTTCAGTCACATTTTCGAAGAACTCAACTAGGCTCGTAAGGCATAACCTGCCCTTGACAAAACCATGCTGACTATTTCTAATCAGTCCAAACTTCTCCAAATGTTTATATATCTTATCCCTCAAAAGCCTCTCCATCAGCTTGCTAACCACTGAAGTCAGACTCACCGGTCGGTAATTTCCTGGACTATCCCTGTTCCCTTTCTTAAAGATAGGAACCATATCCGCAATCCTCCAATCCTCCGGAACCTCTCCCGTTTCCATGGACGACGCAAATATCATCACCAGGGGCTCTGCAACCACTTCCCTCACCTCCCACAATAACCTGGGGTACATCCCATCCGGTCCCGGTGACTTGTCTATCTTGATAGAATTTAACAGGTCTAACACATCCTCTTTCCTAACATCCACATACTCAATCTTTTCCGTATGCCTCAAACCTGCAGTGCAATCTCCCAGTTCACTTTCCACCGTGAATACCGAGGCAAAGTACTCGTTAAGCACCTCTGCCATTTCTTCCAGATTCACACAGACTTTTCCCCCTTCACCTTTTATAGGCCCTATCCCTTCTCTTCTCATCCTTTTACTTTTCACGTATTTGTAGAAGACCTTGGGATTCTCCTTAATCTTCCCTGCTAAGGCTTTCTCATGATCCCTTCTGGCTCTCCTAATTTCCTTTTTAAGTTCCCTTCTACACACCTTATACTCCTCTAGATCCCTAACATCCCCTAGCTCTCTGAATCTTTTATATACCTTTTTTTTCTTCCTAACTAGGTTCACCACTACCTTCATGCACCACGGTTCCCGCGTCCTACCAGAACCTCCTTGACTCCTCGAACGTTGTCTTGCAGTGCCCCAGACAAACATTCCTTGAAAATCCGCCACTTTCCTTCTTTACTCTTCCCCAAGAACACCTCCTTCCAGTTTATACGTCCAGTTACCTGCCTAATGTTTTCATATTTCCCCTTACTCCAGACATACACCTTCCTAGCCTGCCTGATCCTTTCTCTTTCCATCGCTATCGTGAAAGATAAGTGTTGAGTTTGCACTTCCTCCCCATGTCTGTATGGGTTTCCTCTGGGTGTTCTGGTTTCCTCCCACAGTGCAGTGATATGCGGGTTAGGTTGATTGGCCATGTTAAATCCCTATGGTGGCAGGGGATTAGCAGGGTAATTGAATGTTAAGGGAGTAGGGCCTGGGTTCGATTGTGATTGGTATAGACTTGATGGGCTGAGTGGTCTCCTTGTGGATTGTAGGGATTCCGTGATAAGTAGGTGTAGCTTGAAGTATAACATTGCAATAGATCTTTTGATAGATTAAATAAATGGGCAAAATTGTGATAAAATGATTTCAATGTTGGCAAATATATCTTAGAACAGAGTACTTCCTAAATGACAAAACGTTAAATACAGTGGAAATTATAAGAAACATGGGAACCCAGATACATAGATTATTAAAATGTCTACAGCAGGTACAGTAAATAATCAAATAGGCTGGTGGAATGCTAGTCTTTTAAATCTGGAGGACTGGAATACAATGGGATAAAGGTCATACTACAGCTGTACAAAGCTCTGCTCAATAGCTACTGTAAGCAATTCTGGGCACCACACCTCAAAGGATGTATTGGAGGGAGTCCATTTTCCTCGAAAGAAATCTGAACTCCAAGCATTAAATTATGAGGAAAGATAACATAAATTAGCATTCAATTTCTTGGATTTCAGAAGATTGAATGGATGATTTGATATTAAGGGGACTTTGATTCCAAGATGAATGCATAGGATAGATAAACAGAAGCTACTTTCATTGCTTGGGAAGTAGTGGTATAGGAAGAGTGCAATGGGAACCTGAAGAGAAGATAAGAATTTTGAAATTGAGGTCTTGCCAAATTGGGAACAAAAGGAGGTCAGTAAACATAAGAATGATGGATGAACAGTGCTTTGTGCCAGTTAGGACACAGGCAGTTGTGCTTTGAATGAGTTCAAGTTTGCAGACAGTGCAAGGTGGGATTCTAGCCAGCAGAGCAATGGAATAAACAGTAAATGGAATAAACTATACAAGCCATTGGTGAGACTACACCTGAGTATTGTACACAGTTTAGGTCCCCTTATTTGAGGAAAGATGTTGTGGCATTGGAGACAGTTTAGAGGAGGTTCACTAGATTGATTAGGGGTTTGCCGTATGAAGAGATATTGAACAGTTTAGGCCTATACTGTCTGATATTTAGAAGAATGAGGGCAATCAAATTTTATCGAAGATGATAAAAGGTATGGATAAAGTAGATGTGAAGCGGATGCTCCCACTTATGGAGTATTCTAGGACAAAAGGTCCTCAAAAGATATATTGGATAAGGATAAGGGGTACTCTTAAGATAAGGGGTAGCAAATTTAAAACAGAGTTGAAAAGAAACTACTTCTCCCAAAGGGTTGTGAATCTGTGGAATTTGCTAACCCAGTGGATGTTAGGACAGTGAGTAAATTTAAGAAGGAGTTAGAATGTTTTTAATTGGTAATGGGTGATGGGGAAAAGGCAGCAAAATGGGAATGAGAAGCCTATCAATCATGATGGAATGGCAGGGTGGACTCTTTGGGCTGAATGGCCTAATTCTGCTTCTATATCTTATAAATTTATAAAAGCAGAAAGTGCTGGAAATACCCACCAGAGCAGGCAGCATCTCCGGATGGAGAAGTATCTTTACCCAGAGGGTGGTAAGGGTATGGAATGCTCTACCTGCTGCAGTTGTAGATGCACCAAGTTTGGGGGAGTTTATGAGGTCAGTAGATAAGTTTATGGATGAAAAGGGAATGGTTTAGGTTAGAGGGTCATTGCTGTTTCTTAATTGGTCGGCGCAACATCGAAGACCGAAGGGCCTGTTCTGCGCTGTAATGTTCTATGTTCTAAGTACTTAATGGATTAAATCTTTAATTGTAGTAGGCGCAGGTACACGTTGAAAATAGTATTCCCGCATGGCGTCAATGGATCCCGCTATCCCCCACAACACTGTTCAATTTTTAAAGGAAGAACAGGAGGAGGGAGTTTAGACGCCTGCTTACCTCCAGTTAAGCTCCCTGAGGAGCTGTAAACAAGGAGGGAAGGCCAGAAATTGCTGAAATTGCTAAAATTGGAAATTGCTAAACCTGAACAATCTGGTGCACATTGTGCTTAATTGTTGGTTTTAATGCAAAGAACTGCAGAATTCTTTTTTAAAAAGAGGACAAAAGGATGATTGAGGAGTGGACCAGGGTTTCAGAGAGGGAATAGTACTGTAATAATTCCTGTTCATCAGTTAAGTAAATAACAACTATAATGTTTATTTACATAATACAGAGGCTTACAGCATCATGGCTGCAGTCAGCTTCTAGGATCAACTAATAAAGAAGCCCACACTTACTGGGGTGATCCCCTACCCTGGTCCCTGATTGGTTACCCAGATCATGTGATTCTTCCAGCAGATTTTCCCTAAAAAGGGACAAACAGCACATCCCTCTCCCTCTGAGTTATTTTTATAGTGATAATAATTAAGTTACTCAGTACCCAATAATTAGAATATTAAACACATGCATATGGATTGACTCTTTCAGGTAGTTTCCGATTTCTAGTGAAGCGGTGTAACTCCTCTGTCCAGGGTGCTCCAACTGAAGTGCTTTCTGCAGAAACCACTATAGCAGACAGCTTCTCATTTACTGGTAATTCAGCTTATCAGTTTCCACATCAGTCTTGCCTGTCACGGGCTGACTCAGTACTTCACTGCTTGGAAAGTCAACAACATTTCCTGCTGGCAATATGGTTTCAGGTGGCAGCACTGGCTGTTAGGACAACTCTTGTCCTCATAACCGGTTGACATGCTTCTCGACAATTCATCCTATATGTCCATTTCCTAAGACAAAGGTCCTGTTTTTGATATAATTCCTGGGACCCAACTCAAGCCACTTCCAAAATTTCAGACATAATGCGGTTCCCGCCTCCAAAAATGACCTTGTTGATTTGCCTGAATTGTGATTCTTCTTCTGACTGCACTGACTGGCCTCCACCCTCCCCGGCAAATTTGGAAATACCAGCTTCTGGAAATCTTTGTGGCAGTTCTTCTCAGTGCTCAACTTCTGTCAATCCAGTTATTAAAACATCATCCACGTATACCAGGACTCATTGATTTCTAGATAACAACACATGCTGACAATGACACACCAAAGGGCAGGTATTTATACTGAAACAAACTTCTGTTTATCTTAACATAGTAAGAAGTCTCACCACACCAGATTAAAGTCCAACAGGTTTATTTAGTAGCACAAGCCATTGGCCACAAGCCACTAGCTTTCTCATGAGTTTGTGTCTTTATATGCCCTATTTGTGAACAGAATCCCCGCTCACCTGATGAATGGGCAGTGCTCCAAAAGCTAGTGGCTTGTGCTACCAAATAAACCTGTTGGACTTTAACCTGGTGTTGTGAAACTTCTTACTATGTTTACCCCAGTCCAACACTGGCATCTCCACATCATATCATAACATAACGTTGTGAAGTTTCATTTAATTCAAATTGTTGATTTGCGTGGCTCATATCCAGCTTTGTATCCGACTAACCTCTGGCCAGTTTTGCATTTAAGTTTTCAGTTTTGGCATCAGATACTTATCTAACTTGCAATCTGATTAACTGTTAATTTGAATTCTCCACAGATGCAGACAGTGTCATCCCGCTTTATCATGGTGACTATGGATGTTGCCCATTTCGCTACTTGAACTGGTTGGATAATAGCCAGTTCTTCCAGTTCAACTCTGTGCCCAATTTTTCTGGCAAGGCGTATGATACTGGTCTTGCTCTAAAAAAATGAGAGGTTGCCTCTGGATCTAAATAGACTTTTGCCGAGAGCTCCTTTGTTTTACCTAACCCATTGTTAGATAAAAAACGTTCTCATATTTCTTCATTAACTCAAGCAGTCCTCTTTCCCATACTTAGAAGATCTCCATCCAGTTTAACTTGATTATTTTGAGCCAATCACAGCCCAAAAGACTGAGCTCTAGCATGACAGAATTATTGCTGGGAGCTGAGCAGACTGCTGTTCATGGCAGAAAGGTACTGTACCCTCCTTCTTAATGGATTCTTCTGTGTAAGTTGTTAGTTTTGCTGCAGTACCCCTCAAAATCAATGGCTGGACTCTTTGTAAATACTGAAATGCTTATTCCCTTTACACTGTGGCAGAAATTCCCTTATCAATTTGCATCGTTAAGGGCCTATCATTTACCTAAAGCATGATAGTGATGGATCTACCTTGCTCGCTTTGGCATTGAATAATGAGAACATTATGTAAAATCATAATAAGAATTAGGAACAGGAATAGGCCATCTGGCCCCTCGAGCCTGATCCGCCATTCAATAAGATCATTGCTGATTTTTTTGTGGACTCAGCTCCCCTTACCCCGCCCACTCACCATTACCCTTAATTCCTTTACTGTTCAAAAATGTATCTATCCTTGTCTTAAAACATTCAGTAATGAAGCTTCAGCTGCTTCACTGGACAGGGAATTCCACAGACTCACAACCCTTTGTATGAAGAAGTTGTTCCTCAACTCAGATGTAAATCTGCTTCTTCATATTTTGAGGCCATGCCCCCTAGTTCTAGTTTTACCTGCCACTGGAAACAGCTTTCCTGCTTCTATCTTATTTATTTCCTTCATAATCTTTTATGTTTCCATAAGATCTCCCCTCATTCTTCTGAATTCCAATGAGAATTGCCCCAGTCTATTCAGTCTCTCCTCATACGCCAACTCTGGAATCAACCTAGTGAACCTTCTGTGCATCCCTCCAATGCCAGTAAATCTTTTTTCAAGTAAGGAGACGAAAATTGTACACAGTACTCCAGATGTGGCCTCACCAGTACCTTATAGAGCTGTAACATAACCTCGCTGCTTTTAAACTCCATCACTCTAGCAATGAAGGACAAAATTCCATTTGCCTTCTGAATTATCTGCTGCATCCGCAAATCAATTCTTTCTGATCCTTGGACCAGGGCACCTAGGTCCCTCTGCACAGCAGTATGTTACAACTTTTTATTCTTTAAATAATAGCTCAATTTGTTGATATTCCTACCAAAACGGATGACTTCACATTTACCAACATTATACTCCATCTGCCAGACCCTCGCCTACTCACTTAGACAGTCTATATCCCTTTGCAGACTTTCAGTATCCCCTGCACATTTTTCCACCCATCTTGCAAATGTTGACACATTACACTTGGTCCCCAACTCCAAATCATCTATGTAAATCGTAAACAATTGTGGTCTCAACACTGATCACTGAGGCACACCACTCCTCACTGATTGCCAACCAGAAAAACACCCCCATTTACCCCCACAGTTCGCTTGCTATTAGTTAACCAATCCTCTATTCATGCTAATACATTACCCGTAATAGCGTGCACCTTTATCTTGCAATTCTTTTCGGTACTCAACTTCTGTCAGTCCAGTTATTTGGTATGGCACCTTGTCAAATGGCTTCTAGAAATCCAGATTCACCAAATCCACAGGTTCCCCATTGTCCACTACACATATAATGTTCTCAAAGAATTCCACCAAATTAGTCAAACATGACCTTCCCTTCATGAATCCATGCTGTATCTTACCAATGGGACAATTTATATCCAGATGAGACGCTACTTCTTCCTTGATGATAGATTTAAGCATTTTCCCTACTACAGAAGTTAAGCTAACTGGCCTATAGTTACCCGTCTTTTGTCTATCTCCTTTTATAAGTGAACATTTAAATCCTTAGCACCAGGTTCCTCCATTTTACACACATGTGATATATTTCTGAGTAGATGTAATGCCCTAACTGTATTAGGGCTTGTGGATTTTAGTGGAGTCTTCACCCTACACTCTCTCACTTGATTAAATGGCCAGTCCCGCCACTGACTTGCCTCCGGCAGAAATAGAAAATTCTGCATTATTTATAGACTTACTTGTGAACTGTTTGCAACCTTGCTGTGATATTTGACCTTGATCTAGACAATTAAGTACATTCCTCTCCATTACTTAGATTGCCTCCTTCCATCTTCAAAACAAAACTCATGTACAACCGCCTCAGTTCATCTGCTGCTGAAACACTTGTCTGTGCCTATATTATCATTAGAGTCAACTATCCAAATGCTTTATGAAAGCAGAATATTATAGATGCTAAACATTTCACACAAAATAGAAAATGTTACAAATATTCATGAGATCTGTGAATACTTTCAGGAGAAGAAACATAGTTAACATTTCAGGTTGATGACCTTGCAGAAACGGGAAAAGTTTGAAATGTGGTAATGTTTGGTTAATTAAACGGATTTAGGTGAACCAATCAATCACCTAGGATTGAAGTGGACTGTTATCAGTAATCATTCCCTTGAAGCCTGCTGCGATAAAGAGGCTGAATTTTTTTTTGCCACAGGAAATGTCACTTAAGGCAGTGATGTAAAAGTAAACTAAGTCTATTGTTATATATTGAAAAGGATTGCAAGTTGCTTTAAGAGCTGGTCACATGATTTGATGGTGATGTAATTAGGCTGTTTGCAGAAGCTTCTGTTTTACTCAACAAACCTGCTGTGTGTTAGTTTGAAACTACATGTGCATATCATGGCTTTTCTTTTTGTTTAAAACCCACAACCCCTAACATAGTTAGGACATCACACAAAAATAAAATTGTTAATGAATTGAGATCTTGTTAGATTGAGAACGTTGAGAAAAAATTCTAGGTCGACAGAAAAAAACATAGTGGGTCCTCATTTTGAATATTTGAAAGCTAAAGAGAAGCAATATCAGGATTAAACATTGAAATGCCAGATCAGGAAGAAAATTAAAGAAGAAGCTCACCATGTGGTTTTAAGAGAGGGGGATTTCCTAATCAGGGAAGAGTGAAATTCCAGCCAGTATCTGACATATTTAAAAAGAGTGGATGTTTTGAAGGCAAAGGTCTCCAATTTAAAACAAAGGGGGCTACTTGGAAGACAATAAAAAAAAGTACTGAGCAGTCTCGAGTTGTCAGTGCCCAGAAGAGAAATGGCAGATCAATTAAGATCCATAGGGCCTTTCAAGTAAAGAAATTTCATGATGGAGTTCCTATGTGGAGTGTTTACAATACTTTGTACAAATTACAAACGTGTTTATTTACAATACTTTGTACAAATTACAAACGTGTTTATTTACTCAATACAATAGGATGTAAAGCCTTAAATTTGCTTTGGAACTTGGCTTATCCAACAAAGCCAAGAAAGTTAGATGTTCTTAGTCATAATTCACGCATACTCAAAGTGGCCAGAAGTTGCTATCATATGATCTACTATAACTAAACAAACCATTGAAAACTTTGACAATATATTTACAAGATATGGTAATTCAAAACAGATTGTTAATAATAATGATTCACCGTTTACAGGATTTTGAGGATTATATCAAAATAAATGGTATTCAGCATATAAAATCTGCACCTTACCATCCATCAACCAATGGATTAGCTGAAGGATTCATTCAATCTTTGAAACATTCTTTAAAAACTTCAGGGGAGCAATGTTCACTATCAAGTTGCTTTTTGTTACCTTACAGAAACATGACTCATGTGACTACCTAAAGGTCACTTGCATTACTACTCCTAAAGAGAAGGCAGAGAACTATGTTTGATCTGTTATTGGCTCTGGAAATTTGAGAAGTAATAGAAACTCAACAACAAACTCAAATTACTAGACTAGAAATGAGGGCAAAACAATGCTCATTTCAACAAGGAGATTAAATATTAGTAATGATGCCCTGAGTAGTTTTAGGAAAAACAGGTCCAATTTCTTACATATTTCAAACCAGAGATGAACTAGTTTGGCATTGCCATGCCAACCAATTGTTATCTCAAAATGATTTCTGAGAAACATCTTCAGAAGCACCAACTTCTTTATTCCTTAGTGCTTAAATATTACTACAGAAGACTTAGTTAAATCGAAGTTATCTGATGATGGTGTCTAGCTACAATACCACATGAGAATCAGTTTTAAGAGAAGAAGGATCTATTGAAGCTCCGAATCATACTTCTAGAGTCAGGGTCAGCCAAATTTCAAAACATTGTATAACAACCAAAGAGGAATAGATGTTCTCCTGGTCAACTTTTTTATTGATTGTGTCTAATAGAAACTTAGCAGGAAGAGGCCTGCTCTGCCATTCATCAGGATCATGGATAATCATTTAACTCAATAGCCTAAGCCTGCTCTCTCCCTATAATCAGCGATCCCATTCATTTCAAGTGCTAAATCTAGCTGCCTCTTGAATACATTCAGTGTTTTGGCATCGAAACACTAGCATTATATTTAAGCTATGTTATTAAATAAAGTTTGTCTTACTATAAAAGATCCCTACTTTGTCAGTGGAATCATTCCTGGAAGGAAGTATCCTTTTCTTACATTTATGCCAAATTTGAAAAATTGTTGGGGTCTAGTCTGGCATCCCAAGTTAACTTGTGGTTCTGTT
The DNA here is from genome assembly GCA_024679065.1 of Sphyrna mokarran. Lineage (NCBI taxonomy): Eukaryota > Metazoa > Chordata > Chondrichthyes > Carcharhiniformes > Carcharhinidae > Sphyrna > Sphyrna mokarran. The sequence goes on along the minus strand of JAGIQG010000007.1, from coordinate 109,384,557 downwards.
CCAGCACCCCAACAGTAATAATTTGTTGTCATAACCACAGAAGTAAAGGGGGAGAGAGATTATAGCTTGATTGCATGATTGCTTTAAGAGCTGACCGCATGATTTGATGGTAATATTATTAAGCTGTTTCAAAGGCTCCTACATTTATAAAAATCTTTAACTCTATGCAGGTCAGAGTTCTTACAATAAATCTGTTGAGTGTTGCTTTGAAGCTACATGTGCAAACCACATCTTTCTCTTTTTTGTGTAAAACCCACAAACCCACATTGTTAGGATATTACAGTAGTCCTGGCAATGTGCATTGTTCCTGATGGCATTTCCAGTACTGCAAAGCTACTGGTCTCTGATGGGCTGATTGTTCCTGGAGCCTAATATTCAACTGACTCAGGGCTGAATTTGTTGGGAGAACTGATACTATCTAGGTATGCGTCTGATTCTTACAAAATTCCAGAAACATTTTCAGTGTTGTATTTCCATCAGTTTTCAAGTTAATGGATGCTTTCAACCAGTAATAATGGCCTTATCCGAACATCAAAAGTGGAGATTCTGCTGGGCGAGGTTAAATGATCTAGGGAAGTATGGGCAAAAATCAGGGTTAAGAGCCATGCATTACTTTTTTGTCTGCCACCATTTTTAATTAAATTGTCGATGAATTATTTTATAATTCATTTAATATTTCAGGGGAATTCTTTATGCTATATTTATTTGCTACTGACAGAAAGCAACTAGAAAACATCTTCCTCCTAAAAAATGTTATTAGAATTTGACTAGACATATTTATAATGAGAATTGTTCAGAGTATGATAAGTTATTATAATGATTATATACTGGGCTAGCAATCCAGAGGTCATAAGTTTAAGTCCCGCCACGGGAGGTTGTGAAATTTAATTGAATAAGTCTAGTAATATGTGGACTAGCACCAAGTGATCAGTTTTATAAAAAATAAACTGGTTCATAAACATCCTTCAGGAAAGGCAACCACTTATCCCACATTCCCAGGAACAAATATAATATTGGTGTAGCCTACATTTGACTCCAGTCCCAAACAACATAGTTGGAGTAGATATTGACTTTGTGCAATATTTTGCTCAGATATAAAACAGAGTGCTAAATCACAAATACCTTTTTAATACTACTGCACATATCCCACTGATTCAGTGCTATCAGAAAAATCAGAATGTCCACATTCGAAGAACAAGTATAAATGATCTAGTAAATTGGCAAACTAATAGTTTAGCAATTTCATATCTAGCCCAGACTGACAATGACATCTTCTCCCTTACTGCAACAACTCTGGGAATATCATCTTAATCTGTTCAGTAATGTTGGTGAAAAAGTCAGTGCAAACTTAAATTTTAACCGTATATTTATACTAACATTTTCATTAGCAGCGAAAATAAGTAACTCTATTGTGACCTTGTGAACAGAAGACTAAAGCACAAAACTGCCCATGGTTCTGTATTACTTTGGGAGGCAATGGCCGAGTGGTATTATGGCTAGACTATTAGTCTAGAAATCCAGCTATTGTTCTTAGAATCCAGGTTTTGAATCCCTTCATGGAAGAAGGTGGAATTTGAATTTAATAGCGAAATATCTGGAATTAAGAATCTACTGCTGACCATGAAATCATTATCAGTTAATGGAAAAACCGGTCTGGTTCGCTAATGTCCTTTAAGGAAGGAAATCTGCCTTCCTTACCTGGTCTGATCTACATGTGACTCCAGAACCACAGCAATGCAGTGTCTCTCAACTGTCCTCAGACAACTAGAGATGGGCAATAAATTCTGGCTAGCCAGTGATACTTATGTCCCATGAATGAATTTTTGAAAAATTACTTTAGAACCTGAGAAAATGTACAACCAAAAAATGCTATTCAACATATCAAGTTTGTTCCTCATTTTGTTTCATTTGGACAAGGTGCCTGAAAATCACTGACACTCATGGAATTGTATCCCAGCAACGCAGTATACACACCAACCTCATTTTTTACTGGCAAAATTCATGGACTTTATTCAGCATTTTTATTTGTTCTGCTTAAGAAATGCTGTACTCAGATTTGGAGCCAGCTTTTTCACATCAGAAATACATGTTATACTCACCTTATATTTCAGTGCATGGGATCAAGTAGGTGATATGGGCTGTAGGGATCTTTTATGGTAAGACAAACTTTATTTGATAATATAGTTTAAATATAATGCTAGTGTTTTGATGCCAAAACACTGAATGTATTCAAGAGGCAGCTAGATCTAGCACTTGAGATGAATGGGATCGCCGATTATGGGGAGAGAGCAGACCATGTTTCCCACACAGAAAAGACTGCACATTATGAGTGATAAATAGAAATGGACCCTTTCGGAAGACAAATGAAGTATGAATCTAGTTTCAGGCTAAATGTCATAACATTTGCTAATTCATCAAATAAATGAGGTGCAACAAGGGAATTCGGTGCTAATGAAAAACTGATGCGAGAATGGAAGAAGGGGGAATCCACTGTAAAAATCATGCCCAAAACCAATTGAGTGGTAAGAAGAGGCACCAGACATAAGCCTGATCTTGAGAATATGTATCAAAATGAGTCCTCAAAAATGTTTAGAGTAAATACACTGTCACCAAACTACAATGCATTTGTATGCACTTAAGTAAGCCAAATTGAGCCCCGAATCCAACAAATGTTTCGGAACTACAGCTAGTTGGTGCAGCCACTTTATGGAACAAAACCATCTTTGGTTGCAGCAAAAGACTAAGATCACTCAGATTCGGCCAAAAGAGCATAACGCCAAAATTACAGTTTTTCATGTTTTATTATCAGATAACTGCAAAAACACAAGTACCCGTTGTTATTGATAACATGTATAAAACATGAATTGTGGAGTGGAACAGTTTAAAAATAGTTCGAGTGAAAGCTATAGAATATGAGAAGATAAGGTTCATAGTGGTATAAACTTGCATGGCTACAGTGAAACTAAAGTCTAAAGTAATTTTCAAACATAAAACGATGCCAAAAATCAGGATGTCTGCAGGAGTTTTTTTGCATGTCCATATAATAATTAAATGGATGAGAATAGAAATAAGTTGTGGATTGATAATGTCCTAGTGGCCTATTAAAAGAGCAGAGCTTCTCAGTGTAGGAAGCATTCAGATTCTACGTACCAAAGAAATCAAAGGAAATAACAGTCACGTTGCATTTGTTACCAAGAAGTCTAACATCCCTGGTTCATCTTTGGATGCATTCTTCAACAAACAATTCAAGAATCACATTCATGCCAAATGGAACAGGTGTATGGTTGACAGAGAAAAAGCCCTCACAAAGGGTGGAAATTTAAGCGATGCTTTGCTTGATATTTTGTCTGGTTTCTTCATCAAATTGTGCTATTAATGAACAAACTATCATCACATTATTCAAAAAACACAGAATATCCAAGTGAATGAAGAAAAATGATTTATCGTGGAAGATTGATTGTGAAACTGAGTGTCAAATGTGATCCAGAGTGAAATTCTTATGAGGATGCCATAACCAAAGTGACTCAGAATTAATTTGATTAACTCTGGTCATCAGATGCCAATGATAATGCATTTAATTTTTAAAACAGTTTGATTATAGTTAAAGGATTCTTGTAGAATTAATTATTCAGTAAAATATGTCACAGTGATTTAATTTGAATTGCAGGCGTTATGTTTTTTCACCTATAGCAACCACCTGCACCAACACCAGCGGTTCACAGTCAAGCTTTGAAACCTCAAAAACAGCAGTTCACATCTTACAGTCAGCATATAAGTTGACTCTTGATTTTGGAAGGATTTTTGAGGTTTCAAAGCTTGACTTGTATGCTGCAATCTACATTAAGTACAGAAGTACGTAGAGGGGGGACAAAAAGGGTCAAGAAAAGTCAATATCAAATTGAATTGATTGCATTTTTTTGCAAAATAAGGGGAGCTGATCTCATACCATTAATTAAGGCAATTTTAAAAGAAAATTGGCTGAATTACAGCAATACTTTAAAAAGGTTAAATAAAATTACAAGATATACATTCATACAAAATAATATTTACAATGTTCAAAGTAAAATTTAAGACTTTTATACGTTTAATTGCTGACAGGAGAGTATAAAGTAGTGTTGTTATATTATTGCATTTTCCTTGGGCAAATGATTTGTTTACTTGCATGCAAAAGAGCAATTTCCTGTAATGATCTGTTTGATCAACTGACTAAGCCCTTATGATCAATAGAGAGACAGATGTCAGAGCCAGATGGGCACACTGTGATACCTAGGGCAAATTAGACTTGGTAAAGAAAGCGAATGACAGCAGAAAGGACAGCAACTGTTCACTTTAACACTGCAATTTAATAAAATGTGACAAAAGGCAATTATGAATTATGATCATATATGATATACCGTAAATAAGAATGACAGAAGATGCAAAAGAGATAAATTTGCATCAAAATATTTGTAGCAAAGGTTTTTGTGTTTTTACTAACAAGAGCAATACAAGTAGATCAATTGCATGCTTGAGAAAAAATTGCTACTTTTCAGCCAAATAACTTATTTTTTAATGATGCACCTTTTATATTTGTGTTATGCTTTGGCTGGTTTTTTATGCTGCTTCAGGCTTTCATTGAATTTAATTATTGAAGCAAAATAATATACATAACATCAGTCTTTGATGGGAAAAAAGGTTGTCATTCATAAGCTTAATCTGTTGTCGATCCACATTTCAGTTCATTGCATACATTTTATTACATTTATTAAATACATATTGTGATCTCAAAATCTTCATTTACTTGGCCTTATTTTGGATTACAGCTTAAATTGTAGTGAGCTCTGTGACCTAAAAATGCATTTTTATCAGAATTTGCTGTTCGGTTTTCTTTGGTTGCTTGCAATAGAACTGTGAAATAAAGCTAATGAAATAAATTCTATACTACTTGTTCAGTTTACAATTACAAAGTGACAGTAATTTGACCATTCCCTGGTTTTAACATTTCTTTTTCTTAATTAAAACAGTGCACACAAAAATAAAAACCAGTCAACAAAACAATAATTCACCCTTTAGATGATTGAAGCAGTAGGGTGGCAGTTCTAGCTCCATGTAACTTGTAAATGGAATTTTATGATCTTTGAAAAATTTGAGGTGTTGTGATTTTTTGATTTTGTCACCCTGCATGGATTAGAGGTGCACTGAGTTGAAATCATCCAGGAGGCAGCCAATGGAAAGCTTCTTCTGCATTCACCAAGGAAAGTGGGTTTAAACAATCCTAGACATTTTTTCAGAGAATAGATTGCTTGACAGCTTGACATCCTGCAAACTTCTTTGCACATTAAAATCCGCAGCCATGATGGCAGCTGGGATTGGGTGGGCTGCTGCTTGTGCTTCAATGAACATTCAACAGCAACTGTTCAGATACTCTATCTTGGATGGGTGCATATGGAGTTGGCCACCACTCCCAAGAAAAGATAGATCCCAAACTCAGTGCAAAGCCCTATATCAGGTTGGTGATTGACTCCTCCAAGTTCCTTGACTTTGACCACAGACTTCCCAACAATCTTTCCAATACACCAAAAATGTCTTTCTGTATGCCCATCAGCTTTCTTCTGTAGGCTGCCCCATCAAAGTTTAATTTCATTTGATTTGTTATTGTCGTATGTGTTAGTATACAATGAAAAACATCGTTTCTTATGCACGAAACAGACAAAGCATACCATACATAGAGTAGGAAAAAAGAGAGGGCGGAATGTAAGGCTACAGTCATAGCTAAGATGTAAAAAAGTGTTCCCCTATGTCCTCTGAGGTGGAATCATGTGTGACTTTGCCTCTGACGTGTGTATAGTGATATTGTGGGTATGTTACTGGTTGAGAAATTCGGAAATATGAACTCATGATGCAAGTTCAAATCCTAACATGGCAGCTGGGGAATTTAAGTTCAGTGAATTAAATATGGAATAAGTAGCTTGCAACAGTAATTTGATGACCATCAAATCACCATCTGGTTCACAAATATTGCATAGGGAGAAATATATCATTTTTATCCATAAGACATAGGAGCAAGAATAGGCCATTCAACCCATTGACTCTGCTCAACCATTCAAGAATCTCATCTTTTGGCCAGACCAATATGATTGACTCTTTAATGCTCTTAACTGCAAACACTCAGTTGCATAGGAATAGACAATAAAGATAGTCACTAATCTTGAACATTCACTTGAGGTCACTGAATGTCTTGCGGCAATTCATTTAGGTCCTCTCAGCTTGACTCCAGGCATTGACTTCCGTACCTTTCTTCTCCCTCATTTTTCTAGAGTGCTTCTTTGATTTGATTTGACTTGATTTATTATTGTCACATATAGTAGCATAGAGTGAAAAGTATTGTTTCTTGCATGCTATATAGACAAAGCATACTGTTCAAAGAGAAGGAAGTGAGAGAGTGCAGAATGTAGTGTTATAGTCATAGCTAGGGTGTAGAGAAAGATTAACTTAATGCAAGGTATGTCCATTCAAAGGTCTGATGGCAGCAGGGAAAAAGCTGTTCGTGAGTCGGTTAGGACGTGACTTCAGATTTTTGTATGTTTTTGTCAATGGAAGAAGCTGGAAGAGAGAATATCTGGGGTGAGTAGGTTCTTTAATTATGTTGGCTGCTTTTCTGAGGGAGCAGAATGGATGGGTTTGCGTGATGGATTGGGTTACATTCATGACCTTTTGTAATACCTTGTAGTCTTGGGAAGAGCAGTAGCCATACCAAGCTGTGATAGAATCAGAAAGAATGCTCTCTATGGTGTATCTATAAAAGTTGATGAGAGTTGTAGCTGACATGCTAAATTTCCTTAGTCTTCTGAAAAGATAGAGACATTGGTGGGCTTTCTTAACTATAGTATCGGTACTGGGGGACCAGAACAGGTTGTTTGTGATCTGGACACCTAAAAACTTGAAGCTCACAACCCTTTCTAAAAAGTGAAAAGTAAAGTTTATTTATTAGTCACAAGTAAGGCTCACATTAACGCTGCAATGAGGTTACTGTGAAATTCCCCTAGTCACCACAGTGTGATGACTGTTTAGGTCAAAACCAGCGCATCTTTCAGAATGTGGGAGGAAACCAGAACACCCGGTGCAAATATACGTCAACACGGGGAGAACGTGCAAACTCCATATACACAGTGACCAAAGCCGGCAATTGAACCCAGATCCCTGGCACTGTGAAGCAGCAGTGCTAACCAGTGTGCCACCGTACTTCGTCCTCACTGATATTGACAGGGGTATGTCTCCTGAAGTCACTTCCTGAAGTCGATGACAATCTCCTTCATTTTGATGACATTGAGGGAGTATACTCTGAGCTGAGTGTGTTAAATCAAATGACATGACCTTTTCATCACTAGTGTGATGTTGCTCTCTCTTCTTCAGGCTGCTGTGGTTGGGCAAGCAGTAGGTATTTGGTTTCTGAAAGTAGAAAATCAGAAAGGAGGATTGAGTTGAGATGAAAATGCAGAGGTCCATGATCACATATTCTGCGGCTTGCTCATCATGCCTGATGTGATGGGTGAGGCAGATTGAGGATGATCTGGGAAGGAGCATGAAGCATACCATCATTCCTAATTCCTTGGAAGAGGGAGTAAGTGGAGTGATCAGCAAGTTTGCAGATGATACAAAGATGGTTGGACTTGCGGATAGTGAAGAGCATTGTCAGGCAATGCAGCAGGACATAGATAGGCTGGTAGCTTGGGCAGACAGATGGCAGATGGAATTCAATCCTGATAAATGTGAGGTGATGCATTTCGGGAGAGAATGTAGAGGGGAGGTATATGATAAAGGGTAGACCTATTAAGAGTATAGAAATGCAGAAGGACCTGGGGTTGCAGATGAACAAGTCTCTGAAGGTGGCAGAGCAAGTGAAAAAGGTTGTGAAAAAAGCATATAGTATGCTAGCCTTTATAGGAAGGGGTATAGAGTACAAGAGCTGGCCTTTAATGTTGCAGTTGTATAAAACACTGGTTAGACCTCATTTGGAATACTGCGTCCAGTTCTGGTCGCCTTACTACCGGAAGGACGTGGAGACTCTGGAGAGAGTGCAGAGGAGGTTTACCAGGATGCTGCCTGGTATGAAAGGTCTGAGTTACGAGGAGAGATTAGGCAAATTGGGACTGTTTTCCTTAGAAAGACGTAGACCTAGAGGAGATCTGATAGAGGTGTACAAGATTTTGAAGGGGATAGATATAGTAAACAGGGTTAAGCTTTTTCCTAGGATGGACTCAAATAGCATGAGGGGTCACGGGCTTAGGGTGAGGGGGGTAAGGTATAATTTGGATGCTAGAGGGAGTTTTTTCACACAGAGGGTGGTGGGGGTATGGAATGCGCTGCCAAGTAAAGTGGTGGAGGCAGGTACTCTGGAGTTATTTAAGAAATACTTAGATGGGCACATGAACAGAATGGGAATGGAGGGGTATAGAAAACTGATTTAAAATAGGGATCATGAGCCTTGGGAGTCCCTGGGAAGTGTGTAAATAGATGATGATATTGATGTACTTGTTTTTATCCTACAGGTGCTTTGGTCCACCTTGTTGTCTAACAAGGGGCATACACACGATGGGTCGTGAGAGGACTGCTCTTGGACCTTTTTCGAGAGTATCTTACTGCTTCACATTGTTAGTGTACGCTTGACCTGGACCATCTGATGGGCAACACGACAGCGCAGTGACTATAGCTGTGCTCTGCAGATACATGGATTTGGGCCTGTGTCTGTGGGAGTTTGCGCATTCTCCCTGTGCTTGCGTGGGTTTTCTCTGGGAGCTCCGGTTTCCTCCCACATCCCAAAGATGTGCTCTTAGGCTAATTGGCAAAACAAATTCTCCCTAAATTGTCTCAAATTTGGTTTTTAATCCATAGATCTATAAACATGGACAGGTATCGCATGTAGAGGTGGGAACATTGAGGTGGCGGCGCGGGCTCGTTGGGCCGAAGGGCCTGTTTCCCGTGCTGTTTTGTTCTTTGTTCTTCTTTGTTCTTTGTTCTAATATGCTCAGTGACACCAGGTGCCACCTGCTGTGTCGCAGCTATGATGCAAGTTGCTTCACTGAGGTCAAGGTGCAGGTGCCTTTCATTCCTTGGTGTCTCTGCTCCTTCCTATTTTGCTACTTTGTCCTACAAGTGAGAGGACAGAATTTCAGTGATTGTAGCACTGTGTCTTGGTGATGTACTTGCCATAGCTGACTGGCTTGAGGTATCTGGAGGCAAGAAGAATGGGTGTGAGGATAGCAGATTTAATAGATATGTGACATTGAGGTGAAGCATGTGGTTATTGGACATGAGTCCTGAGTGCCAGGTACAGGCACTGACTGGTTATTGGGAGTGTGGGACATTAAGCAACATAAGAGGCTGGTGGTGCAATGGATAGAATTTGTACTAGCATGAAATGATGAGATGTTTCATAACATTTCTGTAAAGGAATTGAATTCACTGGCCACCTACCCTCTGTCTGTTCTGAGGGTCATTTTTGAGGGCCTCCTGACCCTCTGAGGAGCCATGGCATTTCTCCTTAGGCCCAATCCTGAGTAAGGGTTACAGCCTCTACTCTGTTCTTATGTTTTATTTCCCTTGCGAACAATTGTGTTCAGCAGCCTCATGTAATTCAGTGCAGTTCTCCTTTTAACAGGGACAGATTGTTGGCTGTACTGCAAACAGCGGAACACGCTGTTCAGCTCTCTGCTGAGCGTAGGGGCAGCCAGTAATGTGGCAAACATTTGACCTTATGCTGCAAACAAGCAAATGAAGTAGCAGCTTAAAATTTAGGGCTTCATGGTTGTAAAAAGGCAGCACGATGGTTAGCACTAGTGCCTCGCAGCATCAGGGACCTGGTTCAGTTCGGTCTTTGATGATTCTGTATGGAATTTGCACATTTTCCCTGTGTCTTGTGGGTTTCCTCCAGGTGCTCCAGTTTCCTCCCACAATCCAAAGATGTGCAGGCTAGGTGGAGATAGGCCATGCTAACTTGCCCATTAGTGATCAAAGACGTACAGGTTGGATGATGTAGCTATGGTAAATATATGATGTTATGAGGATAATTGGGGAGAAGGTCTGATTAATACACTCTGGTAGCGTTGGTGCAGACTGATGAGCTGGATGGCCTCCTTCTCCACTCTTCAGGATTCTATTTTGTCATTGGGGCTGGCTACCTCCATTTCAGTGTGCCAAGACAGTCATGAACTGCAATCCCTGTGGCCAAAAGATATTTAAGTTTACTCTGATTCTAGGGTTTTTAACTTGTGTTTGTTCATTATTTTATCAATAGTTTGCCAAATCTTATTTTCAGCGTGCGCACAAGATCCGTACAATATAGCAGACTTTATGTATAAGTGTCACAATAGGAATTATAAAGTCTCCTCCTTCCATAACCTGTATTTGTTAAACTACCAATGAATTTTAATTAGGTTTGTTACAATTCATTCATGTTTGAAAAGTGTTCTAAATCAAAAATACATTCACATCATTGGTATATCAGGACGCAATTCAACCATCTTTACATATGTGAAGCCATCAACAGTACTTAACAAATTATGTATTATCAAACGTAAATGAGATCTGTATGTTTTCTCTTGGGGGAAAACACAGACATCACAAGTCTGTCTTAGTGAGGACTGTAATTGGTCTGAATATAATTTATGGCTAATCATATTCATATGGACAGATTTATTAGCCACATGCAACCCCTTTTTTCTTCATTTACATAGACACATGAGAGAGATGTCAACATCTCCTCCCCTCTCTGCAATGGCCCGGATAATATCCAGCTGTGATTGGAGGCAGGTGAGGTTAAATTGAAAAATTTGTAAAACCCACCCAAACCCACACTGAATGTGTCTGCTTCTGATATGTATGGTGGTTTGAGGACATCCTATTACTTGCTCTTAAGAGGTAACTCTGTGATTATGTTGTTCAAATGAGGTATTGTATCTGATATTTTGGCATCCATTGGATTTTGATACTGGCTACCTGAGTTTCCCAATGCATTTGGAAACAGAGACAGATGTATCCAGATCGAGGAAATAAGTGCTTTTTGTATTTGGATGAGGAGGAGCAGGAATGCTCCACCAGTCATTGAAGTAAGCCTTCTATCTTGATTGCTGTTACATGCAATCTCACCTTCCCTCCTGATTGTCCAGCCTCTAACCCCCATCCCATGATTTTTCTTTTTCGATGGAGACCATCCACATCTAACAGTCTGAAAAAATAATAAATTTGTATTGTTAAATTGTCTTTGTCCCCACCACATCCCACCCCCAATAAATATCAGGTGCATAAACTTTATAAATTATTATATTATTTTATGTATTAGGACCTGGTTAAACCCTTGATGACCCCAAACTGCCAGAGCTTCAGATACATATATATTTTAGGGAGATATCTTTTTTCATCTAATTAAAGAATGTTAGGGGAATCAATTGTATCTTTGTATCTCAAAATTATACTCTGCTAGCTCATGTTACTGCATCAGTGTAGAATTCTTGGCTCCTGGCTGAAGGAAAAGATTTAATTGACATTAGTCAAGGCTGGATTCTAATCCAAATTCCAGTGAGGTAAAATGTACAATTTAGCACTTCCAGCAAAGAGATTTGCATGACAGGAGCACTGAAATTCAGGATCAAAGGCCATCATTCCTTTTCATGGCTCGCATGATCTTCCATCCATTAATTTCAGCGGATGGAAAATCATGAAGACTGAAATCAGATTAGGATATCTAAAATACCAGTATGTTCTATTACGTATTTAAGAGGAGAAAATATCATCAGCCCCATACATGCTCGTCCCATTTTTTATTGAACATGTTTCTATATCCCCATCCCATCTTCTTTTTGACAGAAAAACAGAGAGACACAGCCAATTTAGCAATCTTGGCCAAAATTCCCCTCCACATTTTCAGTGATGATCAAATAGTCCTGGAAGCTCCAACATAAAGCCTTCCCTTCCTTCTGCTGTGTTCTTGTACTTTTCCAAAAACTAGTCTAATGCATTTTTGAAGGACTGCAGGTAGCCAGTCTTCATTATAACCCCCAGACGGTTGTTCCACAGATCAGTCACCTTCTGCAAAACATTAACTTTCTGCACATCTAACTTCACTCCCTGCATGTTCAATTTAAAAAAGATCTATTCATCTCTTTGTGATAATTATCCTCAATATTATTAAAGATCAGAATTGGATACTCTTTAAAACTATGCACAAAGTTGCGCACCAGCACTGCTGAATCATAGAATCCCAACAGTGCAGAAGGAGGCCATTCAGCCCTTTGAGCCTGCACCAATAATCCAATCCAGGCCATATGCCTGTAACCACGTAAAGAACAAAGAATAAAGAACAAAGAAAATTATAGCACAGGAACTGACCATTTGGCCCTCCAAACCTGCACCGATCATGCTGCCTGACTTAACTAAAACCCCCTACCTTTACGGGGACCATATCCATCTATTCCCGTCCTACTCATGTACTTGTCAAGACACCCTTAAAAGTCACTACTTTATCCGCTTCCACTGCCTCTCCCGCAACAATTTCCAGGCACCCACTACTCTCTGAGTAAAAAAAATCTGTCTCATACATCTCCTTTAAACCTCGCCCCTTGTACTTCAAACCAATGCCCACTAGTAATTGATTCTTCCATCCTGAGAAAAAGCTTCTGACTATCCATTCTGTCCATGCCTCTCATAATCTTACAGACTTCTCCCCTCAACCTCCGTCGCTCTAGTGAGAAAAAAACCAAGTTTCTTGAACCTCTCCTAAGAACATATGAAATAGGAGCAGGAGTAGGCCATCTAGCCCCTGGAGCCTGCTCCTCTATTCAATAAGATCATGGCTGATCTGATAGTGTTCAGTTCACTTACCGACCTGCTCCCCATAACCCTTGATTCCCTTATTGATCAGAAATCTATCCACCTGTGACTTAAACATAGTTAACGACGTAGCTTCCATTGCTTCAATGGGCAGAGAATTTCAAAGATTCACTACCTTCTGAGGGAAGAAGTTCCTCCTCAATTCTGTTTTAAATTGACTCTCCCTTACTTTGAGGCTATGCCCTCTAGTTCTTGTTTCCAAGTGGAAAATCTGTCTGCCTCTATATGTCTCTATAAGATCCCTCCTCATCTTTCTAAGCTGTAACGAGTATCATAGAATCTAGAACCTTACAGTGCAGAAAGAGGCCCTTCAGCCCATTGAGTCTGCACTGAAGACAATCCCAGCCAGGCCCTACCCCCATATCCCTACATGTTACACACACTCAGCCCTCTAACTTACGCATTCCTGGACACTAAAGGGAATATCTTAGCACAGTCAATCAACCTAACCCACACATCTTTGGACTGTGGGAAGAAACCGGAGTACCCAGAGGAAACCCACGCAAGCACGAGAAGAATGTACAAACTCTACACAGATAGTGACCCAAGCCGGGAATCAAACCCAGGACCCTGAAGCTGTGAAGCAGCAGTGCTAACCACTATACTACTGTGCCGCCCTAACCACTGTGCTACTGTGCCACCCTAACCACTGTGCTATCCTGTCACCCTACAGGCCCAATCTACTCAATCCCTTCTCATAAGCTAATCCGCTCATCTCCAATATCAACCTGGTGAACCTTCTCTCCACTCCCTCCAAGGCCAATATATCTTTCGCAAATAAGGGGACCAAAATTGCACACAGTACTCTAATTGCGGCCTCACCAGTACCTTGTACAATTGCAGCAAGACCTCCCTGCTTTTATACTCCATTCCCCTCACGATAAAGGCCAACATTCCATTTGCTTTCTTGATCACCTGCTATACCTGTAAAGTCCTCATAGTTAATGCCCTCCATACCAGGCAACGTCCTGGTAAATTTTTTCTGTACCCTCTCCAAAGCCTTCACATCCTTCTGGCAGCATGGTGGCCAGAATTGAACACTATATTCCAAGTGCAGCCTAACTAAGGTTCTACAAACTGCAATGTGACTTGCCAGTTTTTAAACTCAATACCAAGTCTGATGAAAGCTTGCATGCCATATGTCTTCTTGACTACCTTCTCCACCTGCATTGCCAGTTTCAGTGACCTGTGCACCTGTACACCCAAATCCCTTTGCCTATCAATATTCTTAAGGATTCTGACATTTACTGTGTACTTCCTATCTGTATTAAACTTTTCAAAATGCATTACCTGACATTTGTCCAGATTAAATTCCATCTGCCATCTCTCTGCCCAAGTCTCCAACTGATGTATATCCTGCTGAATCCTCTGATGGTTCTCATCGCTTTCTGCAAATCTACCAACCTTTGTGTCGTCTGCAAACTTACTAATCAATCCAGTTACATTTTCCTTCAAATCATTTACATATATTACAAACAGCAAACATCCCAACAATGATCCCTGAGGAACACCACTTGTTACCGCCCTCCATTCAGAAATGCACCTTTCCACTGCTACCCTCTGTCTTCTTTGACCGAGCCAGTTTTTTATCCACCTTGCCAGCTCATCTCTAATCCCATGCAACTTCACCTTCTGCACCAGTCTGCCATGAGGGATCTTGTCAAAGGCCTCACTGAAGTCCATGTAGGCACATCAGTGGCGCAGCTAGATGGGGAGCAGGTGAGTATGTTATTCAAAAGTGGTGCCTTTTCAACAGGAGATTCCTCACGGGCCCCTCAGATCTCTTTTCGAGGATTAGCTTTGGTCTCTATTGAAAGATTATAATAAAGTAATAGATAACTTTGCTAGAATGAAGCCTAGACAAAAGAGGTTGTTGTAATTGTTTCATACCTTCTTCATATTGCCTCATTTTGTTTTCATTTTATGTTTAAAACATACAATAATTAAATAACTCACATGTTTTTATTATGATTTGATATAAAAAACAAAATAAAAATGTATAATGAATTAAAAATTATTTGCTGTGCTTTGTGGTGCCTTTTTGCTTCCCCTAACTTTAAAACCTGGCTATGCCCCTGAAACACACATATTTACTTTGATACCCTGACACTAAGAGTCAATTTAGCATGGCAAATCAGTTGGAGCACCCAGAGGAAACCTGCGCAAGCATGAGGAGAAACAGCACACAGTCACCCAAGGCTGAACTGAACCCAGGCCCCTGAAACTGTGAGGCAGCAGTGCTAATCACTACGCTATCTGTTTGCCACCATACTGCCTCTGAAAAATAACCTAGTATCTTAACACATTGGACTGTCCAGTTCACTGATGAAGTAACATCTAAATTTCTTGCAAATTTCAAGACATTTTTGGAAGATAATTTTCTCTTAATGATTAGTTATGGATTAGTTAGATGATTTTTTTGGTTCTCTCCGACAGGCTCCTTTAGCCATAGATCAACCTGGGAAAGTGAGACAGATAATATACATCCGTAACAGCATAATCAATTGCTGTGCAATGGTTACACAGATAGAGGTATAATTGAATCACACCAAGACTGGAAATGACCACAGAGCAAGCTCAAAATCTTTGTAGTAGGTGGAATTAAAGGGGATTGTATTCACTCAATCCAATTTCTGATGGTTTGACCAAATACTTGTGTGGTTCTTTGCATATGCATCTTTAAATTATTTTAGGATTTAGATAGCAATTCTTTATAAAAAAATTGAAGCCTTGTGCCTGACCACATCTTGTTGAGTTGAGTATATCAGAACTGTAGCCATTGAGTCAAATAATTTTATGCAGTGAAAATGATGCAA
The DNA here is from genome assembly GCA_024679065.1 of Sphyrna mokarran. NCBI lineage: Eukaryota > Metazoa > Chordata > Chondrichthyes > Carcharhiniformes > Carcharhinidae > Sphyrna > Sphyrna mokarran. The sequence continues at coordinate 109,368,877 of JAGIQG010000007.1, read as the reverse complement.
GACCAATTGGCGTAAGACCAAGGGTGCTTTTCTTTCCATTCCTGTACCGGCTTATTGTTGCATCCCTGCACTTAGAATTTTTTTTGCCCTATTTATCACATCAGGAAATAACGCTACCATCCTTTCCTCACCTGTGGTAGGCAAGAGGCACTCCAGCCAGTCTCAGGGAGCTCCAGCAGAGTGGTGACAGTAGTTTCTTTGTCATTAATGTCCATTGATTTTTGAGATAAGGGTGTCCTGTGTGGGCACCTCTTCCTCTCTTCAAAAATTGTTGGTATAAATCTGCCTCTTTAGTGATTCTCCACTTACTGAGATGCCACTCTCAAGAGCGACGTGGTGGTACAGTGGTTAATATTGCTGCCTCACAGTGTCAGGGATCCGGGTTCAGTTCCTGAATTAAGTCACTGTCTGTGTGGAGTCTGCCCGTGTCTACATGGGTTTCCTCCTGGTGCACTGGGTTTCCTCCCATAATCTGAAAGACATGCAGGTTAGCTACATTGGCCATGCTAAATTCTCCCTCAGTGTATCCAAACAGACGCAGTGTTGTGGCAGCTAGGGGATTTTCACAGTAACTTCATTGCAGCATTAATGTAAGCCTACTTATGACACTAATAAGTAAACGTCAAACTTAAAACACTGTTAGTTGACTATCAGGCTGCTATGCTGCAGCACTAGTAATGTTTTTTGAGCATTTCACAGGCTCTTTTTGTGTGATGAGAATCCTGCCAGGAGGCTTGCCTATGATAACAAAATATGCTGAGACACCTTAGCACTGTCATTAAATAAACAGAGCAGAACTAATGCTCTAGTGTGGTAACATCTGTACAACTTATGCACCTCACCAGAACTAATATATTTGTGACTTGCTAGTGATTTGTTTTACAGACAGATACACAAGTTTCTATCACAAAAGGTAACCTGCATACATAACTCCAGTTGTCTGTAAATTGAGACTCTGGTTTCCTGCAAAGTAGGCACTGGTATGGTTAAAAGCAGAGGACATAGATACTAGAATTGTATTGACAGACTGCACTCAAAGAAATAGCAAATTCATTTTTATTTAATTAAAGGTCTTTATTAGGTTCAGGAACTGATGCCCGTAAGGTCATTGATAGGTTACTTGAAAACCTCACTTTGGGATTCAGACCACATATTTTGCCTTTTCTGAATACACACTGTTGGCTTGTGTGGCATTACCCTGGGGTGCTTTCACAAACCTTCGTTACCGGAAATCATCTGTGATAGTGCAGGCCGGGCTAAATTGAGATCAGAGCCTTAAGGAAATGTGATATACATTTATAATTTGTTCCCATCACATTTGCATGTACAAAGAAATTGCTGGAACAGGGAACAAAATGGACTTCAGAAGAGATGGCTTCAGAAATATATTCAAAGCCATGTAAAAAGAAATGTTAGATTACTATTGCAAATTATTGGGGAGATATTTAATTTAATGCAGTTTTGGAATCAGACAGAACTGCGTTATCAAAAATGCCAGTACACAGCTTCCAAAACCACGCAGGTACTTAAACGAAAAAAGTCAAAACTTAAAAGCTGCAGACTTTGGTGTGAAATTCTTGAGGGAAAAGATGTCACAGGCTGTTAAATGGTGTTATTTTAAGCTTTTACTGCTTTTCTGAATTTGAGTAACATAGAAAAATGTCAATTGTCGGAAGATTTAGGAATACATTTTGTTAAATCTAGTCAGCTATCAAAACTCAGTACTACACTTGCAGCTCTGATATCTTTAAGAGTTTTGACAGTTATCCACCAATAAAGACTTTATTTTATGCCTAAATAAATTACCTATCTTTCTGTAATTGTATTTGAAGAGAGCTGGAGATAGGCCATACACAATGCCCTTTGGTCTAAAAGAGCAGCAGAAGGAAGCAAGGATCTAAAGAATATGATTAGAATTATATTCAACATTTCAGAATTTTCCATCTTCTCTTCTTGTTTACTTCCAGTGATTTCCCTTCTTCCCCAAAACAACTGCTTTTTTTAATCCTCTGCCTTTTCTCAGGTGAAATGTTGTGATTTTGTCACCTTCTGTTTACTTTTTGAATATAACTTTTGAGACTCCGTTATGCTGCATTCTGTGCCTCTTGTACCCAAAGTTATTTTTCAAAATGTGTTTTTGGTTTTTATTTTATTCCTTCCAGATTCTGAATTTCTGGGAGCTAGGGATGGAAAAATGAAACATTCTGGTGGGGGGCAATTTGGAGCAAAATCTGGATTTGTTGGATTCTGCCTTGGAGAGAGCCAGTGTAACTCAATTTCTGAGCTTTGAATTTGCCACTGAAATGACAGGTGTGAATGCATTGCTGAGCCTTAAGCATCCGCCATGTCTGTTGGAAGTTATCGTAATCAATCCTGGAGGAATCTTTTAAAGCTTCCCCATTTACTTCCTGAGGGACGATCTAAAATCTTGTTGTCAATTTTCTTTCGCCCTGCCCTGGCATTGGGCTGCTCCTGTCAGAGCAGCAAGATGCTACTCAGCAATTCATCAGGGAGGATCATTCTCTGCACAATTGTTGTACATTTGTAGTTTTGATCACCTGCCCAGACTATTAGAAATCAGCTAATAATTTTGGGAGAGGAATCAACAGCTAGGCAATGAAGCAGCAGAAGTCTGTGTCCTTGCACCACCTTGCAACATCTCTTAAAATTATCAGGTCTGCAGACTTCTTGTGATCATTAGTGAATACTGAAATATGCTCCCAATGTATTTTTTGATATTAAGCTCAGAATAAGATTTGTACCTGAGAAAATGCAAATGTTTAAATCTAAAAATCATTTTTTTGCTGAATTTCATTTTGAGCACACATATATCCCCACTGAACAATCACATCCCAAGTTATTTTCACTGCAGACCATTGAGACAGTGGGTGATGAAACTGATCTCAGGCAGTAGCAGTAAATGAGCAGTAATTGAGCATTGGAGAAGAAAATTTAGCTCTATGTAACGTAGGCTACTAGCTATTTAACCTTTGTTTTGCATTAATACTGATGATTTTGGGAATGTTTAAAATTTAAATATTTTTTCATCTTGTTTTGGTTCCAGTTTCTGAGCTGCACCATGTTACACTGTTGTAATTGTCACCTCAAATCACTCCAATTTACTACCATTCAGGATTCCCATTTTTTTTAAATTAAGCATGTAATTAAGTTTAACTGTTTGAAAGTGCTTCGAAATATTCAAACAGAAACTTCAGACTTTATTATTGGCTCAGGAGGTAAATCCATCATGTGGTTTGATAAAGACAAAAGAGCGATCTTATCAAAAAAAATTCTAAATGCTAAACGAGTGTGAGAAGGGGAGAGAATGGCACCCATCTTTTGGGCGAGCTCCCAGACTCTATTTGTATGGCACTTAGGAAACAAAGCAGGGGGAGTGGGCAGAGCCTTCTCATATTGGGAAGCCACCTGCCGAGCTCTAGGGGCACCATTGTGTATACAATACACTGCGAGCACTTTCACACCTCACCAATCCCCACCCCGGACATCAGCCCACCTTCATTTCACTGTCAAACTGGCACCTCAAGGGGCAGTCCCTGACTTCTCAGGAGGAGTCTCAATGGCTTCCAGTCCAATTGACAAGACCATTACAATGTTAGTGGGGACCATATGTAATCTTCACCTTAAAGACCTTCACTGGTGATGCTGCAAAGACAAGTGAGACTGGATGTTAGCATCTACTTAACATAGAATTTAAATATTATATCAGCCCTGCACCCTTTTCAAGCATGAAGGTAATTATACCAGATATCCGGTGCTGGAAAGATCACGGGAGGTGAGAAATTGGGTGCAAACCCAATATTTTGGCTCTCTCAAGATCTTACCCGATCATGCCATCCATCCATCGGTGGGGCAGAATGGCAAGATCACTCCCTCAATCTTGATTCCCAAGTTTGATCACATTCCAAAGCCTTGTGCTTAAAACTGAGTTTCTGTATGTTTGTGTGGAGTGGGGTTGGCAGTCTAGGGGATAGTGGGTGAGAAACTCAGCTGTGATATGTTTCATGGTCAAATCGAATGTTAGCGCTCATTGTTGAAGATCATATTTAAGAAATGATTAATCGGTTTTAGGTGGCAGCCAGTCAATAATGCCATATCCAGCTTATCACCTCTTTCAGAAGAGGAGCAAGAAAATTAGGTAAAACAAAGTGTGGCCAATAAAACAATATATTTGAAAAGCAGTGTTTATCATGTGAAATGAACCATTCTCTTTGCCTTCAATACATCGGCAACTCTCATGATCTGTGCAGTTACTGCCACTTAATTTAAACCACAAGTCTCTGATATGTCCCTAAAGAAAGACTTCCGCACTGACGTGAATAAACTAAATCAACTCTACCTTTAAGGCATTGTAGGAGACATCTGCATCATTGAAAACTAAATGACATTTCACTGGTGTTTAAGTTTTAGTAAAGTGTTAGCAGGATATGTCAGAATATAGAACGTAATTCATACCTGTCAAATCTCAGTGATCGGGAAGTGAATCTTATTCATGGTTTAAAACAGTAATCTGATTTCATGTATTCCATCAATATAATTAAAATTCTTGAAAATAGTATACATGATGGCATGTGGGAAATAAATGTCACTTGTCAGCTTGGCTCAGCTGGTAGTACTGTTGCTCTAAGTCACCAGGTTGCAGCTTCAAATCCTATTCCAGTGATTTGACTAGTCTGAAACAATCTAGGCTGACAGTCCAGGACAGTACTGTGGAAATGATGCACTGTTAGAATTGGCACCTTTTGGGGAGAATGTTAAACCAAATTCCCGTCTAACATAAGAAATAGGAGTAGGAGTAAGCCGTCTAGCCCCTCGAGCCTGCCTCGTCATTCAATAAGATCATAGCTGATCCGATAGTAGTTCAGTTCACTTACCCGCCAGCTCCCCATAACCCTTAATTCCCTTATTGGTCAAAAATCTATCTATCTGCAACTTAAACACATTTAACAAGGTAGCCTTCACTGCTTCAATGGGCAGAGAATTGCAAAGATTCACTACCCTCTGGGAGAAGTTCCTCCTCAACTCTGTTCTAAATTGACTTCCCCTTATTTTGAGGCTGTGCCCTCTAATTCTTGTTTCCATTCTAAGTGGAAAAATCTCTCCGCTTCTACCCTGTCTAGCCCCTTCATTATCTTTTACGTCTCTGTAAGATCTCCCCTCAGCCTTCTAAACTCTCAGTACAGATCCAGTCTACTCAATCTCTCCTCACAAGCTAATCTCCGGAATCAACCTGGTGAACCTTCTCTACACTCCCTCCAAAGCTAATATATCCTTTCTCAAATAAGGGGACCAAAATTGCACACAGTACTCTAGGTGTGCAGCCTCACCAGTACTTTGTACAAGTGCAGCAAGACCTCCCTGCTTTTATATTCCATCCCTCTCACAATAAAGACCAAATTCCATTAATTTCCCAGGAATTCAACTAAATATTTCTCAACCTTGCAATCATTTTTGCTGATGAACAAAGAACAAAAACACAAAGAAAATTAAAGCGCAGGAAAAGGCCCTTTGGCCCTTCAAACCTGCACCAACCATGGTGCCCGACTAAACTAAAGCCACCTACTATTCCAAGTACCATATCCCTCTATTCCCATCCTATTCATGTACTTGTCAAGACAGCCTTAAAAGTCACTACCATATCTGGCACTCACCAGTCTCTGTGTAAAATATCTGCCTTGTATATCTCTTTTAAAACTTGCCCTTCACACCTTAAACCTATGTCTCCTAGTAATTGAAGTTTACTTCATTATGATAACTTCTGCCCACTTTGAATGAGCATCCACAGTGACTAGGAACACGTGTCCTTTAAAAGATTCTGCGAGGTTGACGTGAACCCATTGCCAAATCTTATCAGTCCATTCCCAAGGATGCAGCGGTGCTAACAGCGAGATGTTTTGCATATTTGCACACGAAGCACACACTCCAGCTTTCTCATCTATTTCTGCATCCGTTCCAGGCCACCAGAAATAGCTCCTCACTATCTCTTTCATTCTCACAATTCCACAATGGCCTTCATGTAATTTGTTCAACACTCATCTTCTCAATGGTGGCGGGATAATTCCTCTGAACCCCTGACAAAAACATCATGACTGGACAGATAAATCTAATCTTCTAGTGGAGCAAAGTTTCAAGTCAGATTTTGATTCTAAGGTCTTCTCTCTTAGCATCATATCCATTGCTATCAGTAAGTATTGGATCACTTGCGTGCACTTATTTACTTGTCCTGAAGTGATAGGTGTACTGTCTACCTGTTCAAAGTAAAAAATACTTCTGCTCAAGCTACTTGCTGATGAGCTGTTAGTTAGTGCGAATCAAGAAAGCCCATCCGCATTACAATGAAGATTGATTGTTGATATTTGATCATTATAAGTATATGCAGACAAAAGCAATGTCCATCTTTGCTTTCTACTCACTGTGATGAGTTCCTATATGTGGTCCAAAAATTATTAATGGACGATGGTCCGTCAACAGTGTTAACTTTCTTCCAAAGAAGAATTGGTGGAATCTCTTCACTCCAGGGACCTGTTCTAGGACGCTTGCTGTTTGTCATTTTCATAAATGACCTGCGTGAAGAAGTGGAGGGATGGGTTAGTAAGTTTGCTGATGGTATGAAGATTGATGGTTTTGTGGATAGTCTGAGATGGATGTCAGAAGTTGCAGTGTGACATAGATAGGATATAAGACTGGGCAGTGAAGTGACAGATGGATTTCCACGCGGATAAATGTGTAGTGGTCCATTTTGGCAGGACAATGGGATGAAGGAGTACAATATCAAGGATAGGAGTCTTAGCAGTGTTGATGAGCAGAAGGACCTTGAAGTCCGGGTCCATAGGACTCTTAAATCAGCCTCACAGGTGGAGGATGTGGTTAAGAAAGTGTATGGTGTGTTAGCCTTCATTAATCGAGGGATTGAGTTTAGGAGTTGGGAGGTAATGCTGCAACTTTATAAGATCCTTGTCAGACCCCACTTGGAGTACTGTGTGCAGTTCTGGTTGCCTCACGAGAAGAAGGATGTGGAAGCTTGAGAGTGTGCAGAGGAGATTTACAAGGATGTTGCCTGGTTTGGGAGGCATGCCTTATGAAGATAGGTTGAGGGAGTTAGGTCTGTTCTCCCTGGAGAGACAACGGTTGAGAGGCAACCTTATAGAGGTTTATAAGGTGTTGAGAAGTATAGGGTGGATTCTCGGAGGCTATTTCCCAGGGCTGAAATGGTTGCTACAAGGGGACACAGGTTTAAGGTGCTGGGGTACAGAGGAGATGTCAAGGGTAAGTTTTTCATTCAGAGGGTGGTGAGTGAGTGGAATCGGCTACCACTGGTGGTGGTAGAGGCAAACTCGCTGGGGTCTTTTAAAGAGACTTTTGGGTAAGTACATAGGATTTAATGGGATTGAGAGTTATAGATAGGCCTGGTAGGTATGTATATGATTGGCGCAACTTGTGGCTGAAGGGCCTGTTTGTGCTGTAACGTTCTATGCTCTATGCCTATATAGGAGCAGAATTAAAGCATTTGGCTCATTGAATTTGCTCCACCATTCAATCATGACTGATATGATTCGCATTCCCGTTCTCCTGCTTTCTCCCTGTAATTCTTATCATCTTATTGATCAAGAAGCCATCTTTCTCCCGATCTTGCCTTTAAGCATTTCACTTTGTTTCCTTTTTTAGCTTCAATTTAATTGTGATTTCTTTTATATTTTCTAGTTCTCCATCAAACACACTGTTGTGTATCTTAACACTTTTTATCGGCCTGATTTTGCATTAGTCATCCGTTGACTTCGGCCTAATTTAGTCAAATCCTTTCTAACCATGCTTGACCCATCAAGATGGCAAATTGCCTTTCACTACATGTAAAGACAATTCTTCCATCTATTCAGTTGTACAGCGACGTCAGTGCGGCCTTCAGTGGAACCATTTTACCAATGTATGTCTTCAACACCACTTCTGTAAGTTTCAAAAGAATGTGTCTGAGTTTTTTTTTGTAGGCAGTCTCTGGCACCAGTGAGACTGCTGTCCAGTGTCAACTTCCATCTGTACTGGCTGCCCAACCACCAGTGGAGTGACCTAATATCTAGTCTGAGCAACAGCAATAACTATCACATTCAGTGATAATTCCTTCTCAGACTGCAAGTCAATTAATTTCTCTTGACCCTTTTGCACAGCATGAAGACCTCTCCTTTTGTTACGCTTACTTATTATTTTTGTTCATTGCTTGTTTTCCCATCCAGCATGCAAGCTTGATGTGGCCTCTTTTTCCATAGCTTCTGCTTACAATATCCTTCCAACAGCACTCCACAGCTGAATGTCCTGTCTTTGCATATCTGTGGCACGTGTGAGCTTGAGTTTCGAAACTCTTCAGCATCAACTCAGCCAACATTGTGTATCTGAATACTCATACTCAGTAATTTCCATGGTCTTTTTTAAAGTAAGTTACTCTCATTTGCCAATCGTTTCTGTGTTGCCTCACTTCTCAGACCACAGACCAATCTGTCCCAAATTCTATCATTTAATACATTACCAAATTCATAATACTCTGCAAATCTCTTTAATACAACTATGAATTGTGCAATCAATTCCCCCCTTGATTACATTTGTGAAATGTGAAACACTCTGCAATCACTGAAGGCTTCAGCAAATAATGTGCTTTCAAAATCTCTATAATTTCTTCATATATCTTTGTGTTTGGCTTCTCTGACTGCACTACACTTCTGTATACATTCAGTGCTATATTTCTCACATTACAGCAACAATTATGAATGGAATCTTTGGGCCCACCATCAGCAAGAAGCTCGGTGGGAGGGGGAATTTAATTTGGTAAAAGGCCAAAAATCAATTCCCAAACAGTGGGGTGAACTTTTATAGTTAAATTCTTTAAAGGCAGCCAACTCAACTCGAACCATGACAGCAAACAGAACATGAATGGATCCAGCCTTCGTCCAGTCTGAGCACAGCCTCTGATATCTCTTCGTGATGTTCCCCTGCCTGTTTCTGCATCTCTAACTTTACTCTTTTATGGCCAAGTTCAGAGGTTCATCACTTGCAAGGCGATGAGCAGTGGTCTATTCTTCAGCACTCCTCAAAGTATCAGAGATGTTGGCTATAACTTGCTTTGCCAGGAAGGTCCTTTGTGGACCCATGTCAGTGATGTTGATAAGTATATGGATGAGAAGGGAATGGTTTAGTTAGGAGGGGCATTGCTTTTTATTTTGGTCGGCACAACATCGAAGGCCGAAGGGCCTGTTCTGTGCTGTATTGTTCTATGTTCTATGTTCTATGTATTCAACAGCTTGGTACCCCAAGCCAACCCTAAAATCTACTGAAGGTAATGTCTCTGCGCGTGTGGAGGATGCAAGTAAATGCCATGACAGTGCATCTTCTAAGCATTCTGAGACATCATTCTTGGAAGTGTGTTTGAAACAGGACCTATACTTTCTTTGCCTTCTATTTTTTCTGTTACTTGGATTAAAGAGAAAGATTTAGTGACTGTCTAATCTGTGCCCTTATCTGTGTCTCACTCTGTAGGTGCACTTGACAACTGCAGACTAGAAGCATGATCACTTACTTGCTGGAATGCAAATCCACTCCTCCCTTTCTTTTCCTATGGTTTTCTCTTCAAATGTGCTGGATTCAAATATCTGAAATGCCACTACCAGTTTTGGCTCACTGCCTCCTGTTGTGTGAGTTTTTGTTCCACTGAGTGCATGAGCAGTTTAGGAGCATGCATGCCTATGCTAGTTTATGGGCCCTCCCCAGTAAGCGATTAACAAACAGAATATTCTGCAACTGATAGAACATTGCAAGTGTGATGTGACTGGCACACATGTCCCATCTGCTGCTGAGTCTAGCAACCCTAAACTCCTGTCTGACATCCTTGTGCATTCACGCACATACACTGCCTGATGCCCTAATGACCATCATTTTGTAGTGAGTAGACAGCACCACTTAGCCTCACAGAAAACAGCAGATTGATCATCCCTTTTCTAGAGCTTTGAAAATTGAGCGGTGATCTCATTGAAGCTTACAAAATGCTTAAAGGAATAGACTGGGTAGATGGAGGAAGGATTCTTCCCTTGGTTAATGGATCTAGAACCAGGTGACACAATTTCAAAATAATGAGGATGCCACTTAGGACCAAGATGAGGAAAAACATCAAGAGGTCTATAGAAACTCAGTCATCATATATGTTTAAGACAGCAATTGATATTTTGGATTCACAATAACACTATCCCCATAACCCTTTCTGTGTGTAAAAGACATGGAAAAGTCTGATCAGTCATGATCATAATAAATGGCAGAGCAGGGTCAATGGACTGAATGGCTGCTCCTGTTCTCATGTTCCTGTGTTGCTGTGCAGTTATCTTATGGGCCACTCAAGTCCTAACTTCCATTAAACTTTCAACTGGGCCACCATGGTCAGACAGGAGGGTCTCTGCTGCCATTCTCACCTTCACTGGATGAGCTGGAAGAAAACTGCAGAGAGGCTGAGGGCTCAACGATTTACAATTTACATCAGTGACTTAGATGAGGAAAGTGAAGGCTAATTTTACACACATCACAAGAATAGTTAGGAAAGTATGTTATGAAGAAGACATAAGGAAGTTGCAGATGGAAATAGATAGGTTGAGTGGGTGGACAAAAATCTGGCAGATAGGCAGCTACTGTGGGAAAATATGGAGTTATTCTCTTTGGTAGGAAGAATAAAGATACAGGGTATTACTTAAATGGAGAACAACTACAGAATTCTGAGATGCAAAGGGATTAGGTGTTCTGGTGCATTAGTCACAAAAAGTTAGTATGCAGCGATATCATGCAGTTATTTATTCTGAGAGGAATTAATTGCTAAAATAAGAATGTTATGTTTCAGTTATATAGAACATTGGTGAGCCTCTTGAATGCTGTATGGAGTTTTGATCTTATTTAAGGAAAGATATTTCTGCGTTGGAGGCAGTTCAAGTGTTGTGTGCAGTTTTGGTCTCATTTAAGGAAATATTAGAAGGACGTGGAGGCTGTTGAAAGGGTACAGAAAAGATTTACCAGGATCTTGTCTGGTGTGGAGGACATTAGCTATGAGAAGAGGTTGGGGAAACTTGATTTGTTCTCACTGGAATGATGGAGGTTGAAGGGTGACCTGGTAGAAGTCTACAAAATTATGAGAGGCATAGACAGAGTGGATAGTCAGAAGCTTTTTCTCAGGGTGGAAGAGTCACTTATTAGGGAGCACAGGTTTAAGGTGCAAGGGGCAAAGTTTAAAGGAGATCTTTGAAGCAGATGCTTTACACAGAGAGTAGTGGGTGCCTGGAACTTGTTGCTGGGGAGGTAGTGGAAGCGGATATGGTAGTGACTTTTAAGGGTGTCTTGACAAATACATGAATAGGATGGAAATAGAGGGATACCCTGGAAGGATAGGTGGTTTTAGTTGAGCCGGGCAGCATGGTCAGTGCAGGCTTGATGGGTCGAAAGACCTGTTCCTGTGCTATATTTTTTGTTCTTTGAAAGATGTTAGTGTGTTGGAGACAGTTCAAGGTTCAAAGGATGTTTACTAGATTGAAAGCTGGAATGAGTGGTTTGTCTTATTGCAATGTCCTAATTGTATTAGAGGTTTGGGTTTTTGCATAAAAAGAAAAGATGTAGTTTGCACATGTAGATTCAAACAGGTTTTATTGAAGGAGATGTTCTCTGTACTGCATCGAGTACAAAACAGTAGCCTGCAGCAACACCTTAATGCCATTACCATTAAATCATGTGATCAGCTCTGAAAGTAACCTGCAACTCTTTTAAATATATAACACTTATGAAGATAGTCGGGCAGGCTGTGTTTGTTTACACTGGAGCTTAGAGGAGTGAGTAGTGACTTGATTAATATTTATAATATCCCGAATAGTCTTGACAAGGTGGATGTAGAAAGGATGTATTTTGCTGTGGGTGAGTACAGTACCAGAGGGCCCTGTTTTAAAATTAAAGGTGACCCTATAGGATAGAGTTGACAAGATTTTTTTCTCCGAGGTTTGTGTGACTTTGGAACTCTGTTTCGGAAGATGGCCATTGAATATTTTTAAGGCAGAGCTAGATAGGTTTTTATTAAGCAAGGGAAACAAAGGTTATGAGGGGGTGGATGAAAGTGTGGAACCTCAGGACATCAAAAAGTGCTTTACTGCCAATTAAGTATTTTTTTAATTATAGAACCCTCTCTTCCATTTTGGAGTATGGATGGGAGCAGAAATGAGAGTGATTTCCATTTTGAGACAGGATCACTGGCCATGCGAAGTCATAGAAGTCCTAGCTTATTCAACTCATTACAGTCCCTGGGAAGTGTGTAAATAGATGATGATATTGATGTACTTGTTTTTATCCTACAGGTGCTTTGGTCCACCTCGTTGTCTAACGAGGGGCATACACGCAATGGGCCGTGAGAGGGCTGCTCTTGGATTTTTTTTTCGAGAGTTTCTTAGTGCTTCACGTCACTAGTGTACGCTTGACCTGGACCATTTGATGGGCAACACGACAGCTCAGTGACTATCGCTGTGCTGTGCAGATACATGGATTTGGGCTTGTGTCTGTGGGAGTTTGCGCATTCTCCCCGTGCTTGCGTGGGTTTTGCTCCGGGTGCTCCGGTTTCCTCCCACATCCCAAAGATGTGCTCTTACGCTAATTGGCAAAACAAATTCTCCCTAAATTGTCTCAAATTTGATTTTTAGTCCATCGACCTATAAACATGGACAGGGATCGCGGGCAGAGATGGGAACATTGGGGTGGCGGCACGGGCTCTGTGGGCCGAAGGGCCTGTTTCCCGTGCTGTTTTGTTTTTTGTTCTTTGTTCTATTCCATATGTACTAAGATAAAGTCACAAACTGATCAGCTCATTGCATATGCAGGGAGCATGGCGTGTCTTTCATTGGGAGCAGGCAGGAAGACATTATGCCAGGACTTACCTGATGGGTTGAAACTTCTGGCACAATATCTAAAGAGCACACAGACAGCCACTCACTCATTGCAACCCTGGACTATCAGTCTGGCTGTCATTCAAGATTTTGCCAAGACCAGAATCTTGCTGAGCAAACAATGTGTGGGGCCATGGTTGTGAACATAACTATTAAGTAGGATCACAGACTTATCAATCATGACCTTATTAAATAGGGAGCCTCTGATAACCCTCAGGATTTAAATGGGGAGTGCTTAATTGATTTCCAGGTTGGACTCATGGAAAATGAGTTCCCGTGGGAACAGGAGATTGCCTATACTGGTGGAACTCATTGCCCAAGCTCTTAGTAAGGTGAATCCCTGAGTGGGTCAAGTGAACTACCGTCACGAGTGGGACTCATATGTGCGCACCATCGCGTTTTGGTTTAACTTTTGATTTAAGACAAAATATTGTTCCTTTGCAGCTGGCTTCCTGAGTTATTACAGGGCTGAATGGCCTAATCCTATTTAGTATCTTCATAACTATGGGCCACTCATTAGTTGCAATGAGTGAATGCTTGTCTGTGTGCTTTTTAAACGTAGTGCCAGGAGCTTCGACCACATGCAATAATTGCAGGATGGTGTCTTTCTGCCCACCCCCACTGCAAGATATGCCGTGCTCCCTGCATATGCAATGTAATGAGTTGAACAGTACAAGATCTTGCGTGACCAGATGTCCTGCTGCCGAGTGGAAATCTCTGCCTCCAGACATACTCCAAAATGGAAGAGACTGCTGTATTTTTGAAAAAATACTTCACTGGCAGCAAAGCACAGTTTGATGTCCTGAGATTTATTAATTAATGCATATCAATTCATCTTTTTGTCAAACTTAAAAGTGTTTCATGAACAAACTATAAACAAACTAAATATCTCATTGGTTCAGATATATTCATACAAAAGGAACAAATCCTTATGATCAGAATAGCATCGATTACACGTAATTTCATAAAACAGTGGAAATCAGGTAAGAAAACTCCAATGAACAAAGCAACTAGTTTGGGGTTTTGCAGAATGCAACCTCTGAAATATTTGTTAAATTCCTAGAATTTCAAATTATAAAAAAAAGAATCAACTCTATTCAATCATTGTGAATTAAAGGCTCTAATTATAAACTGGAAGGAGCATGGGACACAATTCCCAAAACATTGGTGAAAATAATAAAAAAAAAAATTGACTTCATTATTGCAAACCAGTAGCTCTGCTGACGAAAACCACCAAATATGAAACTGGCAAATATGAGAATGGTAACCAATGAAATTTGAGAAAGTATTTTTAAAACAGTTTTGGTTGTTATCTTAATCTGAGAAATAAACAACTCAACATTTTTAAATGGTTTTGCAATCTCTTTCCTCATTTTTGATCAGTTTTTTTACTTTTGGTAACTCCCCCATGCTGACAGCCCTTGTTAGACTATGACTAAGTATTGGTCAAATTATATTAAAATATTAAGTATACTTGTACATTAAGTATATTGAAGTTGCATCCATTTATGTTAAAATACAGATTTAATCGTGCTTAAATATTCTTTGTGCTGTAAGTACTGCCACCCTGGAATTATTGAATGTAAATTAGTCGACTTTTCACACTCTAGACTTTTCTCAACTTAATTAATATTTTAATATATTCTTTGACAATGATAAAACACTAAAATTATTAGATAAATGCAGGGTAATTTAATGAAGAATCTTGGATTGATTTTTTCCAATTGGGGGTGTGACAATTCAATGATTCCTTCCCTTAGTCTCAATTTATTTAAATAACTGACTTACTCCAGCTGATGGAATTATAATCACAGGCAATCACTTGCATAAATATCCTTCCATCCTTACTTGATGGATAATAAAGTTTCTTATGAAAATACAATATTGGTGGCAATTAGTCATTAATGACAAAACATTTGAATAAGCTGGAAGATACATTTTTTTAAAACTTCATGTTTACTGTGCTGTTTTAAGTCACATACAATGGTCGGTTTTTCATAATATCTGTCTCTGTTAGAAAAGGTGGCGCTAAAATTTCTGGTTATGGGACACTGCAAAAGGAGATATCTGCCGAGGTGCAGGCAGGAACAGAAATTTGATTCCTCTCCATTCAAAGTTCAGTGATAAATTCCATTTTGAAAGAGGGAAGGTGTGCTTCCATCCTGTTTCTAAATCATATGGGTATATTTGGCGAATTCTGTGTGTTCCTGACAATTTTGGCTTTATAAGGACTCAATGTAACTATTGCTAGATGTGAGCTGGTATGAACTGTTTTGAAAATATCCCAGACTTTATCCAAATTTAGTTAGCCAATTGCAGAAGGGATTAATTTTTTAAACTGCTGTGTGGCTATCCTACTGCAGCTGTTGGAAATTCAAAAGAAAAAACTGAAAATGCTTAGCTAGTCAGGTAGCACTTGTGAAGAGAAACAGAGTCAGCAAGCTAAAAGTAATGGCCATTTGGAGGCATTTTTGGAAGCTGAAGAATTATGTGATCAGTTAGGAAGATGTTGGGATGAGATTTTGGCACATTCTTCCAATTTATTCCAAGGTGAAAAGACAAGGTGGGAAGACATTCTTGGGTCTTCCTGTCTGGAGGTCAATCAAGGCCCATAAGTATCATGATGTAAAGATGCCGGCGTTGGATTGGAGTGGTAAGAACTCAGTAAGAATTTAGCAACACCAATTATTAATCCAACCGATTTATTTGATAGTAAAATAGCGAGCTTTCAACACTCCCGTGTCTTCATCAGGCAAGTGCACTTGCACAGAATAAGATTAAATATATTTTTTGTACCTGTTCATAATACAGAGTAACTGATTTTCCACCAGAAAAGCTTTTTCTTCTTTAAGTACCACAGCAATTTTGCTACTTTTAGAGACCAGTTCAAATACTTTGTTTGGAAATGCATTTTACACAAATAAAATTTTCCCAAAGACGTTTTATTACTTCCTAAGCCTTAACGCTCACTCCCTCATTTAGTCATGTTAATGCCAGATATGTAAACTTCATATCCACATCCAGGTGACATGCAGTGTCTTTTGGATACACTGGGATTGATGTAAATGTAAGACTTTGGTTCATTCCATGCATGCTGTGATGCATGTATAGTTCCATCTAGTGGCAGGAGGAGGGGTTGGTGCCCCACTTTGCATACTTGTAAAACCTAACAAGCTGGATCTGCAAGAAGAGTGTCTCGGATTTCCAGGGTAATCCTAAGGTTCCAGGCAGTTACATGGTTCATGCATTCCATTACTAATAAGTTATCACTGTAGGTAAACTCAAAGTTCCTTGCTCCTTTGCACTATCTGTATAAACAAGTGAAACATTTTATTTGCTTTTGGAGCAGATCTCCAATGTGTCTCAACACAATCACAAGCTAATGAGTGTGCTTCAGAGTGATTTATATTCCTTAATTATTTCAAAAATAATGTAAAAGTATTGCCCTGCCATTCTAATAGTGAACTTAAAGTTAGAATTCTAGGTGCAGGAAAGCAACAAGTAATAAACTTTTTAAGGGGACAAAGCTATCTCACCTAGGAGACTAATTAGCTTCTGTCTGGTTCCAGGTCATTAAATAACTCTATAATTAAGCTTAATCAAGAACCAAAACTGGTGTTACCAAAAGTGTTGACATTCCCGGATGTGTAGAAAATCTCAGCCAAATACTCTGGCTCTCAGTATGTAATATCTCGTGTCAATATAAAATGTTGACTCAATGTCCTTGGCGACACAAATGCCTACGACCAACAAAAAGTACATTTTTCTGATATTCAAACTGTCAAATACCATTAAAGAATAAAAATAAAAAATATAGACACCAACAGATGTTGGAACAGTTATATCTAACTCATACTAATAATATAGTTTTGTATGTATGCAACACTAAAACATCTGTAATCAATGTCACAAATGGCATGGGTTTTGACAAAAGCTTATTGACCTCAGAAGTTAATTCCTTATGTAAGCTGGTGGCACCCAGCTCTCACTACCAGTTCCTTCAATGCTCCGCTATCTCTATGTTGTCTAATTGTTAGTCCAACATTCAACTCTGGATAAGCTGCAATTTCCTCCAATTAAACATTGAGAAACCAAAGATTTTTAGGCCTCTGCCACATACACTGATTGGAATTTTCCCAATATCTGCTGTCATGGAGTTTTTATTTATTTATTTGTGTCACAAGAAGGCTTACATTGGCATTGCAATGAAGTTACTGTGAAAATCCCTAATCTGCCACACTCCGATACATGAGGGAGAATTTAGCATGGCCAATGCACCTAACCAGCATGTCTTTCAGACTGTGGGAGGAAACCGGAACACCCAGAGGAAACCCACACAGACGCAGGGAGAATGTTGACACCCCACAGACAGTGACCCAAGCCTGGAATCACAGATCCCTCATGCTGTGAGGCAGCAGTACTAACCATTGTACCACCATGCCGTCCCACAAATAGAATCTGCCTATTAACATTTAAGAGGTTAGTAGATAAGTTTATGGACAAATAGGGAATGGTTTAGGTTAGAGGGTCATTGCTTTTTCCTAATTTGTCGGCGCAACATCGAAGGCCGAAGGGCCTGTTCTGCGCTGTAATGTTCTATGTTCTATGTTCTATTAACAGCAATAACAAGACTTTAACAAGACATGGTAGAATACAGTCTGCCCAGCAACAGGTAGAAATCTGCTTAGCAACAACAGGGCGGCATAGTGGTTAGCACTGCTGCCTCATCGCACCAGGGACCTGGGTTTGAATTGCAGCTTAGGTCACTGTCAGTGCAGTCTACATGTCCTCCCCATGTCAGTGTGGGTTTCCTCCAAGTGCTCCAGTTTCATCCCACAGTCCAAAGTTGTGCAGTTAGGTGGATTGACCATGCTAAATTGACTCGCAGTGTCATGGGGACTAGCTAGGGTGAGCACATGGGGTTATGGGGATAGCGCCTGGATGGGATTGAGGTCAGTGCAGACTGAATGGGCTGAATGGCCTCTTTCCACACTGTTGGATTCTATGGTTCTATGATTGAGTAGCCAGCATTCAGAATATGTGATTTTCCCAGTGACAAGATTAATTGGCATCTAGACAGAGCCAGCTGTAAATTGCCTGTTAGGAGAAAACAGCTTATGTAGAAGATTGAGAGATAAGTGGAAGTATACGCATGCTAATTTCTTGAATCGAGGGATTTGTGAGAAGCAAACAACTAAATACACAGAATGAAAAATTAAAGAAAAAAAGTGGTGTAAGTGCCAGCACCCTCAGAAGCAGTTAGGTCAGTTTACATCCAATAGTCTGAAATTCACAGCCAGGAGGCTAGCCCTTCAACTAAGGCAGTGCAGAAACCTTTGTAAAGGTAGTTTAAAAGCCTTCGTTGGACTAGGAAAAGATGTTTGCTTAGACTTGATTATTCACTTTGTATTGTGTGGTAACTATATAAGCTGCATTTGTCTAATACATTTATTTAATTTGGATGTTGTTTGGGATGGGGAAATCTTCAGGAGTTCATGAAATGCAGATCTATTTTGGAACCAGAGGTAATTTCTACATAAGCTGCATGTATGTTTGGTATGTCATATACTTAATGATGCAGTTGTTTTTAATTTAATAACTATTATAAATAACTGGACTGGTTATTCTCATTTGATTTTCACATGATTCATCACACCATTCCAAATATAAAGCTATACATTACCATAAACCAGTGTTCTAAGTTGGGACACTCTTTCTGATAATATCGGTGTGGTTTATGACATTAGCAAAGTCAGGTAAGAGAAACAGCAATGAAGCTGCTGATGGCAGTGGCAACTTTCTTCTCAGTATTGGGCAGCTCTTAGAAAAATAAATTTCAAGCTACTGTTCCACAAAGTATCGCCAGTGGGTGACGCTTGATTCATTTGTCCTGCCAGCTATTTAGAAGTGCAAGGATTGGGGCACATGCAAACCAATTCATCCTGGAACACACACCGTGCTCTGGGCACCCCCTCCTGGCACTACCCATTCAGCACTTCCTGGGCACTGCCCTGGCACTACTGGGGCACTGCCTGGTCACCCTCTGGCGGGGCAGTGCCTGGTCATATCCCCCTCCTTCCAATGTTGCATTCACCTGAGCCCCCTTGGTGAGATCTGCTCACAAGCTACATGCCTTCAGAAACCAGTTGCGATACACGCTGTTCCGCCTTCAAAATGGCATGGATTTTCAGAGGTTGGGGGGTGGGGATGGTGTGTGGTTTGATTCTGGCTTAGGGACCGAATAATATCATAGATTCATATGATCATAGAATCTCTAATGTGCAGAAGGAGGCCATTCAGCCCATCGACAACAGTCCCACTCAGATTATGTTCTCATAACCATGTGTATTTACTCAACTAATCCTGCCGGCACTAACAGGTAGTTTAGCATGGCCAATCCAACTAACCCACACATTTTTGGACTGTAGGCAGAAAGCAGAGCACCCAGAGGAAACTCATGCAGACTCAGGGAGAATGTGTAAACTCCACATAGAGTGTGACCCAAGGCTGGAATTGAACTTGAGTTCCTGGAGCTATGAGGCAGCAATGCGAACCATTGTAAAACATAATTTTGCAGTTATCTTGATATTTTCTGCTTCTGTTGCCCCAATCCATCAGATACAAACAGGAGTGGAAAATCCCAGCAACTCTTCCCTTACTTGATAATTATTCCATTCCCTTTGACACCACTGTATCAGGCTGAACAGACAGTGTTGTGGTAATAGCGCTGGATTAGGAGACCATCAGTGGGCTGATTTGTGATGCAGAGCAATTGAAGTTCCAATTCTTACTGGCTGAGGTCTTTCATGAAGTCCCCGCCTTCTCAATCTTGTCCCTCACTTTAGGTGATTCTCTGGTTAAATCAGCACCAGTCAGCTTTCATTGTCAAAGGGGAGAGTTGCCTGTGGTCATCTGGGATCATGGCAACTTTACCTTTAGTAAGCCAGAAGCCCAGGCTAATGCCCAGGGAACATGGGTTAATTCCCATCATGTCAGCTGGTGGAATTTAAATTCAGTTAGTAAAATCATGAAGCTAATCTCAGAAATGGTGACTGTAAAACTTTCACTGAATGTTGTAAAACTCATCTGGTTCACAACTGTCCTTTAGGGAAGAAAATCTGCTGTCTTTATCTGATCTGACATATATGTAACTCCACACCTATAGCAATGCAGTTGATGTTATCTACGTGGAATTTAGAATGGCCTTTGACAAGGTACCACGTAGTAGGTTGTTGCATAAGGTTAAATCTCATGGGATCCAGGGTGAGGTATCTAAATGGTTACAAAATTGGCTTCTTGACAGAAGCCAGAGTATGGTTGGAGAGGATTGTTTTTCAAACTGGAGGCCTGAGACCAGCGTTGTGCCTCAGGGATCAGTGCTGGGTCCACTATTATTTTTCACTGAGTTAATGTTTTGAGTCCAACATGATACTTCTTCAGAATTACACTCCAAACCACTCCCTGAATCACGATCACAATGTAACTCATCTCTACTCGCTTTCCTGGATTGTTCCCACTTTAGAAACCCTCATGTAGAACACGCCAATTTAGATCCTTCTTGTAATAAAAAGAAAAAACTTGCCTTTATAGAATGCCTTTCACAATCTTTGGTTATGCCAAAGCGCTTTAAGGCAATGAAATGTTTGAAGTTTTGTTTATAATGTGGAGAAACACAGCAGCCAATTTGCACACAGCTATGTCCTACAAACAATAATGAGATAAAAACTGAATATGTTTTTTGTGGGATATGAGCATTGTTAACAAGGCCATTCCCTGTTTCCCTTGTGGCAATAGTGACATACCCTCTTCAATTCCTGCAGTCCACATGTTACTGTCAGTGTTTCAATTAATTAGGGAGTTCCAGGACTTTAATCCACTAATAATGAAGAAAAGCATAGAACATAGAACATTACAGCACAGAACAGGCCCTTCGGCCTTCGATGTTGCGCCGACCAATATAAAAAGCAATGCCCCTCCAAAACTAAACCATTCCCTTCTCTTCCATATACTTATCAACTAACCTCTTAAACGCCACCAAACTTGGCGCATCTACAACTGCTCCAGGCAGGGCATTCCACTCCCGAACCACTCTTTGGGCATAAAAATGTGCAAGTCAGGAAGTATGTGACTTGTCTGTTATCTTTGTCCTAGATAGTAAAGCTTAGAGGTTTGCTGTTGAAGAAGCATTGGTGAATTGCTGCAGCACATGTTGTCAACAATGCATACTGCAACATAGTACAGGGTGATAGAGGAATTGAATGTTTGTTGTTGTGTACTGGCTGCTAATCAAGCAATTGTATTGTCATGGATGATATCAAGCCCCCTGAATGTTGTTACAACTTTATCCATTCAGGTCTATACAGAGTATTGCATTAAACTGCTCACTTGTTTCTTGTGAATGATGGAGAAGCTTTGGCGAATTAAAAAATGAACCACTTATTGCAGAATATCTAGCTGTGAGCTGCTGTGGTAGACACACTATTTGTGTGGCTGGTCCACTTTAATTTATATTCAATGATGACCTCCAAGAATATTGATGGTTGAATATCAAGAGGTAGGGGATAGACTCTCTTGTTAGAAATGATCATTTCCTGACACTTGTGTGGCAAAAATGTCGCTTACCACTTATTAGCCCAAGCCTGAATATTGTCCAAGTCTTGAAATACAGGCACGAACTGCCTCATTATCCGAGGAATTGCAAATGGAATGAAACTGTGTGCAATCTTCAATTAACAGACTGATTTTGGATCTTCGTTGGTGGAAAGTTAGTGATGTAGTCACTATCCCAAGGAGCTCCTGCAGCATGACCTATGACTAGGCTGTTTGGCTTCCAAGAACAACTTACTTCATACTAGTTTTGACTATGGCTACTGGAAAATTTCTTCCTGATTTCCATTGATTTCAGTTTTAGTTAGGTTCCTTTGTGCTACAATTAATTGAATGTGGTCTTGATGTCAAGGTTAGTCGGTCTTACTTCACTTACCTTATCTAGCATTTATCCTGTAACATAGCCACTCATTGATCCCTGACTTATAACACACCATACTCTCTAAACCTTCACTCTCTAACCACTATTCTGTAATACACTCTACAATCTGGCCCCCATCCTTTATATACAACTAACTGACAATTTTCCTGTAAAATACCACATTCTCTGACTCGCATTCTGTAAACACAGTAAGAATTCTCACAACACTAGGTTAGAATCCAACAGGTTTATTTGGTAGCTTCGGGGTTTTTCCCCTTCATCGAATGAGTAGGGAGTTCTGATCACAAACAGAACTCTGTGATCAGAACTCCCCACTCACCTGACAGAGAGAAAAAGCCCCAAAAGTTAGTGGCGTTTGCTACCAAATAAATCTGTTGGACTTTAACCTGGTGGTTATGTGTTATGTTATGAGACTTCTTACTGTGTTTACTCCAGTCCAATATCAGCATCTCCACATCATCCCATCCTGTAATACATGCCATTCTTTGAATCCAATTGTGTAACATGCACCATTCTTTGATTTTCATTGTGTTGTACATCCAACTCTCAGAGCTAACCTGTAACACATTCCATTTTAATAGGTGTGTGCCCTCAGACATTTCCTGCTATATCACAACACACTTCATTATTCTATTCCAAAGGCTTCATCCTTTGGCATTCTCTGACATTCATAATAGTACTTCAACTCTAGTTATAGTAATTTACCCTCATAACGCCCCACATTTCATGCTCATTACATTGGTAGCATCCAAAGCTTTGGGTTCAAGTACCACTTCATGACTTGATGACCAGGAAGTTGCATTCATAACATTGCCAACAGTTTGATTTCCTGCCTGTAAATTCTGCCAGTAGATCTGATGGCAGCCAGTAAGAGCAGGAGAGTTTCTTGGTCAGCCATACTGCAGAAGAAACAGGAAATCACTACAGTACTTTGCCAAGCATAATCTTGGACCAAACCAATGATAGTCCATTAGCCCTGAACACCCTTTAAAATATGGGACTTGAAAGAGAAGAATTGGTCTCACTCACTTACTTTTTGTCCATTCTATTCTCCAATGCTGCAACTATCTACACTTCCTCCTACTACATTAACCCTCTCACACCATATTATGTAGTACAATGATTTTCAGACTCCTGTAATATGGTGCTCCTGACACCATTAGGTAGCATTATTTACTGTCCGTCTTCAATTATCAAAGCAAAAGACATTCTAAAAACAGTTTTTACAGCACATCCATTCATAGACTCCCTATCTTAATGTTCCTCATTTCAACATATAGTAAGTAGATCATACTGTCAAATACTATCCAATTAAATTATCTAATTGGATCCTTTCTTATAAGCAGAAGTATCACATTTTACATATTTGAAAACAATATATATATGTGAAAAATATTTAAAAAAAAACATATCCACAAGATAACTTCAAATAGGAAAGATGTTAAGGTTTCCAGTATCTTAGATTCTCAACTTGTTTCAAAATCCTTCCAGCTAGAAATTTTTATTTAACAAACAAGCTTTTAATTAACATTTGACAACAAAAATAAACTGAAACATGGGGAACGTCATAGTTGAATTATCTGTAGTCTGCTCTAGCTGGATTCCTTTATGAGTGCCTTTCTGAAGCAGCTGGCCTTTTGTTTCTCTTTAATTCCTCTATTGTTTTGAGGATATGTAAAAACCCTTCATTCTTTTATCAGGTACTTTGCAGGAGGATTTCAACAATCTCCCCATTTTCATTGGAGTAGAAGTTTGCAAGCCACATAAAAACAAGTGATGGACATATTAAGATTAAATGGTTTTCTGTGGCAATGCGAGCACCAAGCAAATGGGTTTCACAAACAACAATAAGCAATCACCGTGGAGAAGAGATGATTGACAATAGGTTCATTTGTTTGTTCAATAATGATAAGTTTGTGTGGTTGGTAATCATCAATAATCAATTCTAACTCATAGTCTGCATGTATTGGCAAATCCTCCGACCAAAAGCATACTTTTAGTTTGCTTCGCTGTTGTGAAAAAAAATTGAATGTCTAATGGGCTATTTTGCAAGCTGCAGCCATGTTTAGGAACACAGTGTAATTTGCATCAACATTGATTTCATTGTTATTTTCTACATTTCATAAGGACAATTATTTGTTTGAATCTTGTGTTTTATTCCGATTAATAGGAATTTCATAAAAAATTAGTTCATCCTAAGTTAAGTTTTCTAATAATGATACTAATATGTGCCATTGCAGTAAAGGTAAAGGTATGACACAGGATGAAATACTGTGTAAGTTATTTATATTAAGTTGGTGCAGTGCAAAGTTCTGTAGCCTTTCAACCAAGGCAGACCGAGGGCCCATTAACTGCAGAGTATCCTTGGCGTGCGAAACTGAAAAATAACAGCACACAGTAAAATCTAAGATTTTAAGTAATACTTTTAAGTAATGAAATGTAATGTCGTGTAAATAAGCATAGCGTTGTACTGGAAAAATGACTTTTTTTTGCACTGTTTGTAATTTTTTGATCTGTCGATTTGCAATAGTTTATTTGAGTTTTTTTTGTAAAGTATATTTTTGAAATAAAAAAGTTCTCTAGTATGAATCACTTCTCGATCTTTTGGCTAGGATCATCATGCTGTGCTTGGTTGAAGTCATTAGATTACGTTTTAGCTTCATTTGAAGCATTTTTAAAAGCAGCATCTCAGCCTTTTGGCCAAGATGCAAATGAGATCAAGCTTTGGAGGAGGAGTTATGCCTACTTCAATCAGCTCGAATCATGTAGATCAAGCCCAAGACAGGAGGTGACAGCCCTGTCTTGTCAGCTTGGATTGGGAATGTCTCAACTCAGAGTTGAGACTCTGAATTGGACTTGATTGGATTGAATTGAATTCAAAAATTTTAAAAACTTCTCCAGTATGAATGAATGAATGTAATTAATGTATTCATAATGTAATGTCACTGGGGTTTGCAGAGTTAGGAAGAAATGAATCACCTGTGGAGTAGAAGAGGCTTGGGAAATGTTGGGGAATCCAAATTTTGTAAGATCAGCATGATATTAGGAAAGAGCATGAAGAGGAAGCATTGGAAGATCAGCTGTGCAAATAGGAAAGGTTGAGAGATGAAAGCAGAGGAAGAGTCTTTGGGTTAGAATTTTGATAACACAGTTCAGTTTTGCAAGTATAAGACCAGAGGTTAAGCTTGTGTGTGTTTATTCCAAACAAAGAACGAAGCAAGTTACAGCACAGGAACAGACCTTCGGCGCTCCAAGCCTGCACTGACCATGCTGCCCAACTTACTAAAACCCCCTATCCTTCCGGGGACCATATCCCTCTATTCCCATCCTATTTATGTATTTGTCAAGACGTCCCTTAAAAGTCACTACTGTCTCTGCTTTCACTATCTCCCCCTGGAACAAGTTCCAGGCACCCACTCCTCTCTGTGTAAAAAGTCTGCCTCGTATATCTCCTTTATTTCATACCAGAAAAGCATTGTTCATCGTATTGGTTCCACTGTAATGATCCAGAGTGTTTGCTGAAATTATTAACATACTTATTAGAATATTTAAGTCGGACTCATATATCTGTTGTAGGAGTCTTCTCCAGTGCCAGCTTTGCCTCATAAAAAAAACTCTTAGAAAATCATGGCAATACTGAGGATTCTGCAGGAGCACCATTTAAAGATCTTATCATTTCCATAAAGTTCCATTGTTGGATGTGCTCCTAATGTCTGGATTTTTATTTGACTATTTGCTCTGTTGGTGCTGCACTGCATTTGTCTGCTGTAAAAGCAGTTTTATTGCAGTTATGCATGACCTGGTGGATCTGCATTTGGGAGTAGGAGGAAGCAGCAAAAAAGACAGGACAAAGCTGGAGCAGTTGGGTGAAGGAACTGTGCAGAAGACTATGCGCACAGTGGGTCATTAGGGTATACTTCATGCCACTTGTAAGTGCAATATATGAGGCCCATTACACCACCATAGCAGCTATCACTGAGCTATATAATCTGCTATAGCCACAAATTGTGCCTCAAAGCAGGCAATTGATAGTACTGCTTGGAAACCCTTATGAAGACCCTTCCTACAACATAGCCAGCAAAGTACCAAGTTTGTAATGGGGTTAGGAGCCAAGTGAACATTACTGAGTAAATGCCACTGGATAGCACCATCTATTTTCCATCACTTTGCTGATGATTGAGAATATTGAAAATGAACTGATGGAATGGTATTTGTCCCACTTTTTGTGGGCATGACATAGGCAATTTTCCACATTGCTGGATAGATGCCAGCTGTACTGGAACAGTGTGGTCAGGTACACAGCAAGTTCTGAAGCACAAGTCTTCAGTGCTATTGTTAGAATATTGTCAGTGCCCATTGTTTTATAGTATCCAGTACCTTCAGCCATTTTTTGACATAACATGAAGTGATTTGAATTGTCTGAAGATAGACATCAGTTTTGCTGAAGACCACATACAGAGGTCAAGATGGATCACCACTCTGCATGTCTGGCTGAAGATAGTTGCAAATGCTTCAGCGTTACCTTTTGCACTGATGTTCATTCCTCTCCCACCATTAAGGATGGGATATTTAGAACTTCCTCCTCTAATTAATTGTTTAATTTTCCATTTCACAAAAAAAACTGCTCTTTCACGACTGCAGAGCTGATCAGATCTGTTGGTTGTGGCTCAGCTCTGTCAATTGGATGCTTCTTCTGCTGTTTGCATGTGATGCTTAACCAAACTGATAACTTCGCTTTTAGGAATGCCTGGTGCTGTTCCTGGCGTGACCTCTTTCACTCTTCATTGTACCAGGTTGATTGCAGCTTGGTGGTAATGATAGAGTGGATGATATGCAGGCACTGATGTTTCTTATTTCATGGATGCCAGTTTTGATTTGCTCAATCTGCACAAAATCTATCCCACTTTGCATGATAGTAGGCGTACATGATATATGGAGGGTATGCTCAGTGTGAACTTGGTCTTTATCTCCACAAAGAATGTGTGATGGTCACCTCTACTAACACTGTCATGGACAGATGCATCTGCGACAGACAGATTGGTGAGGATGAAGTCAAGTAGGTTTTCATTCATTAGTTTCCTCACCAGACCCAGTCTAGCAACTATGGGCATGATCTTTCCGGCCCGCTGCGCCACTTGACCAGTTCAGCAGGCCAGCAAAATAGTGTGCAAGGCTTTCATGCTGGGGACAAACTGGGAACTTGTGCCGAAAGCCATCTTCCCAGACCTGTTTTGCCGGCATGATTGGCTTCACCTCCAGAAGCTGATTTAAATATTAATGTCATGCTTAGCATGAGGGTGGCAGGAGATCTCCAAGTGCAGTTCAGGGCATATGCGAAGTGGCATCCCATGCATTCTGCAGCCAGCTTCCCTGGTGAGCTTAGGCTCTGCCCCACAAAACCTGCCCCCACCTACATGATTCTCCTAACTGCGAAAATAATTGACAAAGTTTGGAAGACTGTGCAGGGTAGCTCGCTGAAAACACTGGAGTGAAACACTCCAATTTTCAGACTTCTTTGACAGAATTTTTTCAAAATATTTTAGCATATAGCCAGCTTGATCAGTATTGATGTTATCAAGCCACTTTTGGTGTTGGACATTGAGATCACCCACCCAGAGTACATTCTGTGCCCTTGTCATTCTCAATTGTTCCTCCAAGTGATATTCAATATGGATGAGTACCAATGCATCAATATCAGTAGGTGGTAATCAGGAAGAAGTTTTCTTGCCCACTTGTGAACTGACACCATGAGACTTCGTGGATTCCAGGTTCAATGTTGTAGACTCACAGTGTAATTCTCTCCCTGTTGCACTGTCACCTCTCTGTCCTGTCACTGAGGCAGGACATAACTTGGGATGGCAGGGTCTAAGACTTTGTCAGCATGATTTCATGAATATGATAAAGTCAAGCTGATGTTTGATTAGTTTATGGGACAGCCCTTCCAGTTCTGGCTCCCAGATGTTGGTAAGGAGGACTTTGCAGGATTGAGAGGGCTGGATGTATCAAATACACTGTTTTGGTGTATTTGACAATATTGAGTGGTCCATCCAGTTTCATTTTAGACTTTGATGCAATTTTATACAACTAAGTAGCTGGCAAGATCATTTCAGAGGGTTTTTAAGACATGTGGGCTAGGTCAGTTAAGAATGACAGATTTTTTTTTTCCCTAAACAGCATCAGTGAACCAGAAGATTTTTACAGCAATAGTCATTATATTGAGTCTAGTTTTTTTTAAATCTAGATATTTTCATTGAATTTGAAGTCCAAAAATGTCTTCGAGATTGACCGTCATGTCAGAGGTTTGGGTTTGTTGCGCTATGCTAACCTAGATATTTACCACATCCTTTTCCTTTTAATCTCAGGCATAGAACGGTGATTAACAGCAGGAACTGTATTAAAAAGGCCTAAAAAACACACATGCACACACACACACACACACACACCTTCCCCAAAAATGCTCATGCACCGCACCCCTCACAATGCTCATTCCCGCATACCCTCGACAATGCTCACCCCCAACTCTCCTTCAGACAATATTCACCCCCAATCTTCCTCCCAACAATGCTCAACCCCAGCTGCACCTGAACAATGCCCTCCTGTCCTCCACGTGGATCTCTGTGATGCTGCTCAGATCAGGAAGATCTAGCTGGAAGAACAAAAATGTTAGGATTGTCTTTCATTCCTGGTCAGCAGTGACTGCTGTGGCATTGCTGAATCTAGGCCAAGATTCTGATATTGATAACTATAGTGAAGTCATTGAACATTTTGCAGCAATACAACTAAACCCTCAGAGCTATGTTTGTGGCATTGACCTCCACAGCAACCTCTTCTGGCTGAGGTATCAACAGCCTGGGAAACTAGGCTCTCAAATACAGCATTGAAGTTTTTGGGTACCCACCCTATACTTTTAGTTGTTTTGCAGACATTTTTTTCCCATGATGTTAGCAGCCAGAGTACACCTCTTTTGACATGGTGCAGATAAATTTTTGTGATGTGAGTAAAGATTGTTTCCTGGCCCCTTCCCTAAATAAATGTGTAGCAAGAAGCAGCATGCTGTCACATGCTACACCTTTTTTTTCATTTGTTCCTGAGATATGAGTGTTGCTGTCAAAATCATTATTTGTTGTAAAGGGTTAATGGTTATGTTAATTAAACAATGTAAGCATAATATCAGGGTCAGATGACAAAGAAACTCCAAAAGCACAAGACAAAGGACTGCCTGTGACCAGAGAACAATAAGGTCTTGGATGTAAATAGTTCCAAATAAATGATTTCAAGAAAAGCTAAATGCTAACTATCTCCAAGTCATTGCTCATGTGAGTGAAATCTCATTAAGCCAGAAGACGATACAAGGAAGAGACAATGTGTCAAACAATAGTGACAGTGCAAACTGTTTTAAGGTGTTGTATACTGTTTGCTCAGTGTTAATGAAGACTTTGTAGTCTTAAGTAAGTTAACTGTATATATTTATTAACTGCAAAAACTAGTTATGCATGTGCAGTAAACAATTTAAGCTGGGAGCGGTGCACACAGCTCTGTTCAAAACCAGACTGACCACTGGGTGGTGAAGAAAGTAAGGTTTTACAACACCAATTTTAAATCCAACCAATTTATTTGATAGTAAATCCACGAGCTTTCAACACTATGTGCCTTCGTCAGGCAAATGCAGTGTTCTGATCTGCAGAGGCACTCATATCCACACAGACAGTTACAGATTGCTGATTAGAATGCGAATCCTTACATCTAACCTGCTATTCAAGTTTTAAAGTGGCTAACAATGTGTGTGAAGGGAATCCTGAGCATTGGTTAGAGAATTGTGTATTTTCTCCAGACAGCACAGTAAGTGAGGTTTTTTGCTAATCCGGGCAAGTTACGGGGGTTACAGATAATGTGACATGAAGCCAAGATCCCTGTTAAGACCGTCCTCATGTGCGGAACACCAGGTACACGGTACATACTCTTGCAACT
The DNA here is from genome assembly GCA_024679065.1 of Sphyrna mokarran. Classification (NCBI taxonomy): domain Eukaryota; kingdom Metazoa; phylum Chordata; class Chondrichthyes; order Carcharhiniformes; family Carcharhinidae; genus Sphyrna; species Sphyrna mokarran. The sequence goes on along the minus strand of JAGIQG010000007.1, from coordinate 109,338,967 downwards.
CGGCCAAAGTTGTCTACCTAATATGTTGCAAGAAAGGATGTCCCAAAGCATGGTACATTGGGGAGACCATGCAGACACTATGACAGTGGATGAATGAGCATCGCTCAACAATCACCAGGCAAAACAGTTCCCTTCCTGTGGGCGAACACTTCAGCAGTCATGGGCATTCGGCCTCTGACCTGCGGGTAAGTGTTCTTCAAGGGGGCCTTCGTGACACACGACAGCGCAGAGTTGCTGAGCAGAGACTGATAGCCAAGTTCCGCACACATGAGGACGGTCTTAACAGGGATCTTGGCTTCATGTCACACCATCTGTAACCCCCGTAACTTGCCCGGATTAGCAAAAAACCTCACTTACTGTGCTGTCTGGAGAAAATACACAATTCTCTAACCAATGCTCGGGATTCCCTTCACACACATTGTTAGCCACTTTAACACTTGAATAGCAGGTTAGATGTAAGGCTTCGCATTCTAATCAGCAATCTGTAACTGTCTGTGTGGATATGAGTGCCTCTGCAGATCAGAACACTGCATTTGCCTGACGAAGGCACATAGTGTTGAAAGCTCGCGGATTTATTATCAAATAAATTGGTTGGATTTAAAATTGGTGTTGTAAAACTTTACTGAGTTTACCCCAGTCCAACGCCGGCATCTCTACATCATGGTGAAGAAAGAACAGCACAGGAACAGACCTTTCAGCCCTTCAAGCCTACACCAACCATGCTGCCTGACTTAACTAAAACCCCCTAATCTTTCAGGGACCATATCCTTCTGTTCCCATCCTATCTGTTATTTGTCCGGAAACAGCCTCAGACGTTATTATCAACAGGTAAAGGATGTGGTTAAGAAGGCATATGGTGTACTGGCCTTCATCAATGGAGGAATTGAGTTTAGGAGTCAGGAGATAATGCTGCAGTTGTACAAGACCCTGGTCAGACCCCACTTGGAGTACTGTGCTCAGTTCTGGTCGCCTCATACAGGAAGGCTGTGAAAGCCATTGAAAGGGTGCAGAGGAGATTTACAAAGATGTTACCTGGATTGGGTGGCATGCCTTATGAGGATAGGTTGAGAGAGCTCGATCTTTTCTCCTTAGAGAGACAAAGGATGAGAGGGGACCTGTTAGAGGTGTGTAAAATGATGAGATTAATTGAGATCAGTTGAGATTAATGAGATTAATTTATTGATCAGGTAGACTTTCAGAGGCTTTTCCCCAGGGCTGAAATGGCTGCCACAAGACGACACAGGTTTAAGGTGCTGGGGTGTAGGTACAGAGGAGATGTCAGTTTTTCACTCAGAGGCTGGTAGGTGAGTGGAATCAGCTGCCAGCGGTGGTGGTGGAGGCAAATTCGTTAGGGTCTTTTAAGAGTCTTCTGGATGAGTACATGGGACTTAATAGGATTGAGGGTTATAGGTAAGCCTTGTAGGTAGAGATAAAATCAGCGCAGATTGTGGGCCAAAGGGCCTGTTCATGCTGTAGTTTTTCTATAATTTATATCTGCTTGCACTACCTCCCCTGGAGAAACACATGTGAGTCATGTGTTCTCTAACATCACTATGTGAATGGTCCTGTACTCAGTCCGATGTTAACCCTTTATACATCAGACCGCAGCAAGATGTACTACATCTCCCCAAATCTTTATGCAATTTATTCCAGTTTACCCTGGTGTTCAATTAGTTATTACTACCGGTTCTTCTCCCTTCAAAATTTTTGAGTTCAGAGGTTCAGGTGGTCTTCCATATCTCATCACAATATTGAAAAAGTTCTGTTTTATTTATTTGTTTCACAAGTAGGCTTACATTAACACTGCAATGAAGTTATTGTGAAAATCCCTGAGCCACCACACCCGAGTACCACACTTTGGCACCTGTTTGGGTATGCTAAGAGAGAATTTAGCATGGTCAGTGCATCTAACCAGCATGTCATTTGGACTGTTGGAGGAAACTGGAGCACCTAAAGGAAATCCATACAGACGCGAGGAGAACATGCAGACTCTGCACAGACAGTCACCCAAGTTGGAAATCAAACTGGGTCCCTGACACTGTGAGGCAGCAGTGCTAACGACTGTGTCACCATGCCACAATTCTAGGATCTGTAGATGCTGGTAAACTCTTTTGCTTTGGAGATTGTTCTGACATTTAAGTATATTTTTATTCTCTTTTTCCATTCTATGGAATTGAACAGCTCTTTGTCTATTTAGCAGTTATGAGGATAGGTAGTTGTTGATTTATCCTGTTTTTTCTACGGTGGATGAATGCTGTGCTGTAGTTTTTTTTTTCCTCTTCTTTCATTGTGCTCTCTCTGATATGTATATGGAAGTTCACGTTTCAACAGTGGAGACTTTTTTCCTACTTGTTTCACAATTTTAGCCAAGTTTGTGATTAATTTCTTTTTTCTGGATTTTTTTTGAGTTTATGAATCTTTTATTCACCTTAGTAGCAGCTCTGATAAGTTGAATTGCTTTTATTTCAGAGTTATCTGTAGAATTAGAAATTTTAACAAGTTTACCTGGGCATTCAGTTCATTTCTTCTTTCAATCTTTCTTCATGGTCACTGTTGCTTAGATTCTTTCAATTCATTTGTTACACCTCCAATCTGTTCTGGAAAATTTTGATTTGCTCTTCATACTGCACATCTCATCCTTCATGTTGTTCAGATTGGCCTGAAGTTCAAGAAGTTCATCAGTTTTGGATATTAATTCTGTTTTCAAGAAAACGTTCTGATTCATCAGCAATTCCTTATTCAGTTCCTGGGATTTTACATGATGCTTGCTAAAGACCTCTGAAGTTTAATTGAAAAGTCATTTATTTTGGGTTTGTTTTTACAAATTGATAATTTAAGCGTTTCAAGTCTTTCAAATGTTCTACTTCCTGTGAGTGACACTTTAGTGTTCTCATCAGTTCTCATTTTTACTTATCAAACAGATCTTTCGTATGGTTAAGTTAGTTCTCTACATTGATCAGTTTTTCTTGGCTGAGTTCAATTCCTCAGTGCTATCATTCAAGCTCACATTCTGCAATTTTATTTCTGGTAATTTATTTCGAGACTTCTCCTGCTGTTTTACAAGAACTTTTACTTTCTCTAGCCTTTCTAAGTTCCTAATTTTCATATTTTCATATAGCCCCTTGGAAATATAGGGCAGGATTTTCCCATTGTCTGCACTTTCCATTGCTGGGGAATCCACAGCGGGGGCAGTGTCCTTTAGTGGGATCAAAAGACCCTATCAGGAGGAACAGCCAAAAAATCCCACTGATAATACTTTTCCAAGCTTTCTTCTGAATGTCCCACCATTTTCTCCAGCTATGCAGTCCCTTTTTTGCGCTTCTGTGATGCTTCAAAATGTTGTTTATTCAAACCTTGAATAGTTTGGGTCGTTGAAAACTTTAGTGTTTCATGCATTTTCAAGGGCGTACATTCAGCTTGTCTCATGCATTTTCAAGAGTACATATTCAGGTTGTATCTTAAGTTTCAAATCTTCTTATTCAATTCTGATATCAACCTTACTTAATTTTCCTTTTTCAGAGTTTGCATATTTTGGATTTCATTCACAGCCAGTGCTCACTTCACATTGACACCCTCAGTTGCAGTTCAGATAATGTGCCAGTATTTACAAAAATATGTATTTTTGAGATTTTCAGAATGTTTTCATCCTCTTTGGTGGCCTTATGTGATTTGCTTAAGTATTGTCTTTCTCCCTTTTGGCACTTTAGTGGGTGTTTTATGTGTCTTTTTTTAAACTCTGTATCCTCTACAACTTGAAAATTAAAATATTCATCAATGTCTTCTAATACTTCACTGAAACTGTTTGAAGATTCATCAATACACTGCACCAGGATTACTTAATCAACAAGTTTACCAAACTACTCTGGCAGATTAGAAATTCTGTTCACCAGGATGCCTGATTTTCCATTAGATTTGGCCCATGAATAAATTCAAATTAATCTGTAAATTGGACTTTTGGTCCATGATTAAGTGTAGATTCAGTCTAAGAAGCTAAATCTAGACTTGAAATTCAAAAGGGCACCACTGTTCCTTTGAAGACAAAGTTTTGGTGAATCCCTAACACATGCTGAGCCTTAAAAATAATTTAAACAATGGCTGCTTGGATGATGAGCTGCAGCCTTTTCTACTTCAAAGTTATGCATCAGTGAGCGAAAGTATCGAATCCTGAGCAATAAAGCTGATTCTTTCGTGGAAATTCTTCCAAATTAAATAATTATTTTTAAAACTTTCTTTTTTGGTATAAGCACAGACATATTTAGGTGCTGACTTGGGAACCTAGTTTTTCCAACCCTGTGTTTTTAAACAGCGATTTCTGAACACTGAACCGTTTAAAAGTTTCTCAGGGACTGCTTCATTCTGCAATTTAAATGTTTTGGCCCACTTCTGCTTGGTTTGCTGACTCTGCACTCTGGGAATTGAAGTTGGACGTCTAATCACAAAGTATCTTCTGGAATCGTGAAGAGTTTTAATTTTTGTCTTCAGCTTCCAAGGCTTTCTATCCAAGTATTTTCCATTCAATTTTCCTCTGTGTAATTACTTCTTGAGCTTTTCTTCAAGTCAGAATGCTGCTTTAAATTTTACTTCAGCCTTTCTCTGCATTTTTTGCAAGGTTTTGGCTTTTTTCAATGTCCAAGTTCATAACTTTTTAAACCATAACTATCCACCTGGTCTATAAACACACCACGCTCTCACCAGCTTTCCACCTAAGTTGCCCAAGATGCCCTAACCTGTCCAGGACTTACCTTGCTTCTGGATCCATAGGCCTTTTTCCTGTGCCTTCTTGCAGTGCCCACTAATGCATTCTTGGCAGGTTGACCAGCAGCTTCAGGGGAGGGCCTTACACTTCAGTGAGGGTTGGAAATCCCACTGGCAGCCTATTTAGGCCAGCTACAGTATTTTATGGCTGTGGGGAGGATGGGTATGGAGCAGGTTGACTTCACTGTTAACTTTGCCCTCAGAGAGAGTGAGTCACTGACCCACCCTCCCCATTTGTTACCTCACAATTTCAGATGAAACTGTCTGCTTTATGCTAATAGACAATTCAGATTAGCATTATTTCTCAGAAGCAGATAATCCTAGCAGAAAAATGCCCTTACTTATACTTCATGGATTGGAATGTAAACCTGTTGATCAAATGAATATTGTGGGCATGATTTTTTCACATACTGAGTCAATACTATTTGTAGATTTTTGAACAGTGAGGCAGAAAAACGAGTGAACAATTTATATGTAATCGCAATCACAAAATCCCTAACACCATCCCACACATCTGGGGCCGAAAGTAATGGCTATTACCAAGCCAGGGAAGCACTATATTACCAATGCACCTATCTTCCTATCTCCTGCTCTCAATAACATGAAGTCCTAGATGCCTCCTGTGAAACAGATTGAGTCCTGGCCTGGGTCAGCAATGCCACTGCCCCCTGCCCAGGCTGCAGGTATTCCAACCAGGTTCCGACACATTGAGGTTGGATTCTAGAAAGGCCTGAAGCTAGTCTTTGTTGATTTATCCTCCGTCAATGACACAGTGTAGCATACAGGCATGCTTTCTTTATTCAGTTATGGACATGGGTGTTGCTGGCCGACCACATTTATTATCTATCCCAGTTACCTTGAGAAGATGGTGGTAAGCTGACTTCTTGAAATAATACAGTGCGCATGACCCACAATGTTGTTAGGGAGGAAATTCCAGGACTTTAACCCCGTGATTGTGAAGGAACAACAATGTGTTTCGAAGTCAGGATGGTGAGTGAAAAAAATTAGGAATGCCATGAGGTCTGAATTGGAAGGACACAGAGATGTCAGTAGCTTGCAGGGCTGGAAGAGTTTACAGAAATCAGGTGAGTGGTGGTGCAAGGGTGATGCCATGGAGGAATTTGAAATTAAGAGTGAGAATTCCAAAATGACTGGACTGGGATCATAGGAATGATGAACAAACAGGACTTTGTGTGAGTTAGAAACTAGGCAGCAGATGTTTGGATGAGATCATGTTTGTGGAACAGTGCAGTTGAAATGGTAAAATCTAGAGGTAACAAAGGTGGAGGAGCATTTCGGCAGCAAATGAGATGAAATAAGACATAGATGTGTAGCATTATGCAGGAGGCCTTGGAGAAGATTTTGAAGCAAAGCTCAAGATCAGACAAGACTTCAATAATGTGAACAGTTATATTTAGCTTAAGGGAGAGAGATAGAGTTGGTGATAGGTATCGGTATTTGTTATGGCTGGAAGCGGTGGGGTGGAGTTGGGGAGGGTGCGCAACTGAAATCAATATTTCATTTAAAATAAACAATATGAAAAAACTTGCATTTATATTGTGCCTTTCATATCCTCAGGATATTCCAAATACTCTGTAGGTAATAAAGCGCAGTCACTTTTGTAAAGGAGGAAATGCAGCAGCTATTTTGAATGAAGCAAACTCCCAGAAACAGCATTGTGACTATGTGTTTCTATTGACGTCAGTGGAATGAGAAACAGAGTTAATATTTTGGATCAATAACCCTTCCGTAGAACTTTGTGATGAATCCTACCTTGTTGCACTCAAGTTCTGGACAGAGACTTGAAGACATAAACTTCTGAGTCAAATGCAAGGGTGTATTAAATGAGCCATGGCTAACTCACTAAATAACAGTCTATGACCATAAGAACTTATGGCCTCTGCCAATTTGGTAACAAAACTTAAACTCAATTTTTACATGTGCTTCAATATCTTGCCAACTGTTTTGTTTTGATTAGTTTTCCTGAGCCAAAAGGTTCAGAAAGGGTAACTCTTAGTACTATTGCCTCATTGGTAGATAAATCCTAAGTGACAACATTAATATCTGTTAACATACAGAACTTGAGATACAGGCACATTAATGGAAACATGATTTAAACTTCATAGCCTCGATTTGACAAGGTCCCACTGATACAGGTTTGGAAAATCAGGTACCTGACATCGAATGCCAGGTGCAGTGCACTGAATTTTAGCAAGGTGAATTTGAGCAAGTTATTTCAGGGGAAAGGTGATTGTATGAGGCATATGTGCAACGCACATTTACATAGCCTTAGCCTGTAAACAGAACACATTTAGGAAGGTTTTAAGAACTGTTTTGTCTCCTGATTCCATTCATATCACATTTTAACCTGATCTCATTTTCCTAACCACAATGCATAGGCCATATAATTTAAAATCTCACTGTTGCATATTATTTCTCTCAGAAGAGTTTTGTACACAATAATTATATCATCAATCTGCAAATGTAACTAGGATGTAGGAGTTGATTGTCACAATCACTTTGCATTTGAAAAAAACGTTGAAAATGATGAAGGGTTTTACATAGGTTTGTTTGCACATTGTTGAAAACTAACAGACTGGTTTAATTAATTGGCCTGGGTTTCTGTACAACAATGTCCTAATTCTGTCAGAGCGTTAACATATCTTACTTGTTCTTATCTCCTCTACCAGATTCTTGCAAATAGTCATTTCCAAACTTTAATCTTCAGGAGGAAAAAAATGAAGTGTAGGTAAAAGCGCTGTCATATTAGAAGATAAACACTGCAGTTACTTATCAAAGACTACAGTATTTGCTTCACTAATGAACAGCATAGTTTATATTGAATTCACTGTTTTGTTAGAAAAAAACTATTCTAAATCTGCAAGATCTATGTTAGAGTTGGCAGAAGCATCTAGTCCCCCACACACACTTAGTAAGTGCACTACATTTTTTGAAGGAGAGACATAAGCGACTGAATTTGATCTGTACTGAGTGAATGACCTCAGTCAGACCTGTGGGAAGAAAAAGATATTGGCCTTAGGGCCCCATGAGCTAGAGAATTGAAAAATGACCCATGGTCCTACCTTCTGATCTGCTCCCTAATGATTGGTGCTGCAAAGTGAAATTTAGTTTTTAGCTTTATCTCAAGACTAAGTTCAGCTTTCTTGTTAAGTAGCCTGGTGACATCACTGTGCAAGATTAAAGATAAATAATGGGCAAAAGCCATTCTTTTGAAACAGCAATTCAGCTTGAAACGGCAACTCAGCATTCTCTTGCTCTCATATTTAAAGATGCGGAGGTTTGTATAATGCAGCATGCGGTCTTCCCATCCTTTTTAGCTCATCCCCAATGTATCCATCATTTTACCAGGGTGGTGGAGACATTGTATTGGGTGACTGCACACTATTGAGCTTCTTGGTTATCAATTTGGCGCAGGCCTCCACTGGTCACAGGTAAAATGAGGCCCTCAAGTGCTCATTAATTGGGATTATTGTTAGCTAGAATCATAACATCCCTAAAATACAAAAAAGGCCATTTGGCCCATTGAATCAGCACTGATTCTCTGACAGAGCATCTTACCTAGGCCCCCTATCCATGACCTCGTGTATGTACCCAACAAATCTGCTAACCAACACATCTCAGGACACTAAGGGCAATTTAGAATGGCCAATCCGCCTAACCTGTATATCATAAAATCATAGAAACCCTCCAGTGCAGATGGAGACCATTCGGCCCATCGAGTCCACACCTACCACAATCACACCCAGGCCCCACATATTTACCCTGCTAATTTCCTGACATTAAGGGGCAATTTAGCATGGCCAACCTACCAAACCCGCACACCTTTGAACTGTGGGAGGAAACTGGAGCACTCAGAGGGAACCCACATACATGTGGGGAGAATGTGCAAACTCCACAGAGTGGACAGTGATCTGAGGCCGGAATTGAAACTGGGTCCCTGGCACTGTGAGGCAGCATTGCTAATCATTGTGCCATCACGCTGCCCACTATAATTGTACATCCTTGTACTGTGGGAGGAAACTGAAGCACCTGAAGGAAACCCACACAGACACATTCAAAAATCTGTTTACTCAGCTTTGGATACATTCAAAGACCTAGTCTTTCTCCATGGAAGGAAGTTACTTGCTGAGAGAAGAAATTCAACCTCATCTCCATCTTAAATAGAGACTTCTTAATTTTAAACTGTGCCCTATGGCTCTAGATTCTCCCAAAGAACAAAGAAAGGTGTAGCATAGGAACAGGTTCTTCAGCCCTCCAAGCTTGTGCTGATCATGATGCCCTAACTAAACCAAAAAAAACTTCTGCCTTTACTTGGTCCATATCTCTCTATTCATTCCCCATTCATGTAGCCATTAGAGGAAACATTTTTTCAGTGTCTACTCTGTCAAGCAACCACAAAATCTTATCTGCTTCAATAAGATCAAACTGTCATTATTTTAATTCTAATAAATATAGGCTCAACCTCCTCCAGCTTTCCTTATAAGACAATCACTACATCCCAGGGTTTAACTTCATGAACATAGTCTGAATTGAGATCTCACTAATGCTCTGTGCAATTATAGCAAGACTTTCCTACTTTTATACTTGATTTTGCTTGCATTAAAGACCAACAATCCTTTTGCCTTCTTAATTACTTGATGCATCAGCAATCTAACTTTTACTGATTCATGTATGAGGATCTCGCTTTACTGCAGCATTTTGCAATCATGCGCTAATTAAACAAAAGTCTGTTTTTCTTTCATCCTGTCCAAGTGGACAACCTCACATTTTCCCATATTATAATCCACCTGCCAAATGATTGTCCATTCATTTAACCTATCTATCACCCTTTGCAGACTCTTCACAACTTGCTTTCTTACTTGATTCTTGCTTGATTGTGTCATCAGCAAATTTAGCTACAATACAGTCGGTCACTTCATTCAAAATCATTAATTTAGATTGTAAATAGTTGAGGTTACAGCATCAGATTCTAACTCGAAAATGACCCATTTACCCCAAGTCTCCGTTTTCTGTTCTTTAGCTAATTCTATTTATGTCAATATATCACCCCTAACATCATAGTTCTTATCTTGTGCAGCAATCTTATGAAATACTTTTTGGAAATCCACAAAATCTATTGATTCTTCATTATTCGCCCTGATTGTTATAGCCTCAAACAACTTTTAAAAATATGTTAAACAACATTTTCCTTTCAAAAAACATTGCATAGACCTGTAAAATTTATTTACCAAATACATACATAACACATCATTTTGAACAACTCAGTGATCAAGTTGATGCAGTGCCCTGCAGACACAGACTCTCCTGCTGATTTCCCCTTGTTGCCTGAAGAGGGCTGAAGATAGCCTGCTCATGTCTTTAACTATGTGGCTGGGAGGACAGTGGTCAGTCTTGTCATTTAAGGACCTGTTAGCCCCTTTCCACTGTCTGGACTGCCTGCATCTCCACAGAGGCAGTCATCATCACTGAGAGCTAGACTACAGATGCTCCATCTGAGAAAAAGGCAGCAAAACCTGAGGATAGTGAAGTTCCCACAAGCTGCATGGAACTTTCATTCTTCTCTTGAACATCCACAAGCCTTAAACTGTTTTCCCACTGATATAAAGGTGACTGCTGCTGGGAGAACAGAGTGTGAGGATGAATGGGGGGGTGAGGAGGTGAAGTTGGAATTCTCTCCAGCCACCATGGAGTCATGTTCCAGAGTGCCCTGATCAGGTTCCTTAGCTCCTCATCTACTCCATGGATATCAGCTCAAGCCCTGAACTGTCTAGTCAAAGCCAACTAGACAAAGGCAATGGTGAGAGCCCTGTACATGGCATGGTTTTGCTCCTGCGATATAGATTCTGCTATATGTGGCTCCCCATGAAGTTTTCCACTCTCTCATGGGAGGAGTTCATGCTCTAGAATCCCCGAGACATTGTCGAGCCCCTCTGATCCATGGGCTGCTCCATTCACAGTGTATGAGCATGCAGTGCCTCTGGGAGCTTTGACAGATGGTCACACATCTGCTGTTACTGTTCCAAGTATTGAGCTGCAAACTTAACTCTTGATGCCCTTTCTCAATGCCTTGCAGAGCATCACTGCAACTGCCCTCCCTCCTCCAAAGGTGTATGACCACAAATGCCTCTAGTCAGATACCTCCTTGTGCATGTTAGTGCTGTGTCTCACCCACTTGCCATAGTAAAAATGTGAAAGAAGAAAAAAAATTCATCAGTTGGATTACTTTATAAAGATGTTTTTTTTTGCTGCTTTTCAAAATGGAAATTGCTGGGATGATAAAATGTCTCCAGTGGTCACATGCTAACTTCGAACAAAGGCCAACTTTCGCAGATCCTAATTGCCTAATGGCAGAAGTTGTAATACATTGGTTTCATAGAAACCCTACAGTACAGAAAGAGGTCATTCGACCCATCAAGACTGTACCGACCACAATCCCTCCCAGACTCTATCTCCCCCATCTCTACATATTTTACCACTAATCTCTCTAACCTACACATCCCAGGACACTAAGGGGCAATTTTAGCATGACCAATCAACCTAACCTGCATATCTTTGGACTGTGGGAGGAAACCAGAGCACCCAAAGGAAACCCATGTAGGCACGAGGAGAATGTGCAAACTTCACACAGAAAATAACTCAAGCTGGGAATCGAATCTAGGTTCCTGGAGCTGTGAAGCAGCAGTGGTAACCACTGTGCTACTGTGCCATTTCAACCAGAGATCCTTGATTAATGACTGAAACCAGTTTCTCCAACAAGAATTCTAACTCTAATTAAACACCTTGACGTTCCAACCAGGGGAGTATACCTGCTTTATCCTCATTGAAGAATGGTGGTGGGAGGTATGTCATGTGACCTTCCAAGCTGCATTGTCATAATGTCTGGTGGAACTGAACTCTGGCATTTTCTGTTTGACCTTCAACATGAATAGAATTCCATACCACAGTCTGTACTGTCTACCATCAAACAAGTGACAGCAGAAAGAATGCTGGCCTTCATCAAACCTTATCAACTGGTGGAACCTTGAACTTGTACTTTTCACACCAACTGTTCGTGCCTTCTCCCATCATGGAAGTCTCAGTTTGGAAAGAGGATTTACCCCACAATCAGCCACCTTCTCCTCTGAAGGAACATTTCAGTTGACTTCTGATTCCGGATTCTACACGCATAAAATCCTAATGTGTGCCAACTCTGTGTACTGATTCATACTTGGCAATTACTGTGCAAAGCGTTAAGAATGGATTGTGCACAGACTCAAACAAGACTTCTTCACCACACAGGACCTTCAACTGATGCTCTACACTAGATACATCAATGACATTTTCTTCCTTTGGACTCATGGTGAGCAATCACTGAAACAATCATATGATGACATCAACAAGGTTTATCCCACTATCAGACTCACCATGGACTATTCTCTGGAATTGGTTGCATTCTTGGACACATGCGTATCCATCAAGGATGGTCACCTCAGCATCTCACTGTTCCACAAGCCCACAGATAACCTCATGATACTCCACTTCTCCAGCTTCCATGCTAAACACGTTAAAGAAGCCATCCATTACAGACATGCCCTTCATATACACAGGATCTGCTCAGATGAGGAGGATCGCAACAGACACCTCAGTTGCTGAAAGATGCTCTCATAAGAATAGGACATGGCGCTGAACTCATCGATTGACAGTTCTGACGTGCCATAGCGAAAAACTGCATCGACCTCCTCAGAAGACAAACAAGTGACATAATGGACAGAGTACACTTCATCGTTCAGCACTTCCCCGAAGTGGAGAAGCTACAACATCTTCTCCGGAGTCTTCAACATGTCATTGATGAAGACGAACATCTCACCAGGGCCATCCCCACATCCCCACTTATTGCCTTCAAACAACTGCACAACTTCAAACAGACCATTGTTCGCAGCAAACTACCCAGCCTTCAGGAGAACAGTGACCACAACACCACACAACCCTACCACAGCAACCTCTGCAAGACATGTCGGATCATCGACATGGATGCCATCATTTCACGTGAGAATACCATCCACCACGTACACAGCACATACTCTTGCAACTCGGCCAACGTTGTCTACCTAATATGCTGCAGGAAAAGATATCCCAAAGCATGGTACACTGGGGAGACCATGCAGATGCTATGACAATGGATGAATGAACACCATTCGACAATCACCAGGCAAGACTGTTCCCTTCCTGTTGGTGAGCACTTCAGCAATCACGGGCATTCGGCCTCTGATCTTTGGGTAAACGTTCACTAAGGCGGCCTTCATGGCACACAACAGCATAAAGTTGCTAAGGAGAAACTGATAGCCAAGTTCCACACATATGAGGATGGCCTGAACCGGGATCTTGGGTTCATGTCACAGTATCTGGTATGCCTATGACTTGCCTGAACTTGCAACATCTCATTTACTATCCTGTCTGGAAATAATACACATCTCTTTAACCTATGCTTAATGCTATCTCCACTCACATTGTCTGCTCCTTTAAGATTTGAATAGCAGGTTAGCTGTAAAGACTCACATTCTAATCAGTATTCTGTAAACTGTGTGTGCCTTCATATGCCCTGTTTCTGAACAGGACTCTCCACTCACCTGATGAAGAAACAGCATGTTCCGAATGCTTGTGGCGTTGACTACTAAATAAATTGGTTACATTTCAACCTGGTGTTATGAGACTTCTTATTGTGTTTACCCCAGTCCAACATTGGCATCTCCACATTGTGACAAAGTGTACCAACTCTACCACTGCTTATAAACTCACCAAAGTACATGTGTCTGCACTGGTGCTTGGTACTTGGTGCATTGGTCTGTTGCGACATTGCTTCCTTGATAACCTTACCCTACTGATATCTGTAGGATCCTACAACCTCCTGATGGTGGGCGCACTTTGTTGGGATCTAAGTGAGACTCAAGAGGAGCTCATGAGAGACAGGCATGGAATCTTCTAAGTTTGTCAATGACAGGGCATTCCACAGCACCCAGTGCTCTGCATGCTTTTAGATCCAGGCTTCCTGACAATTACCTATTGTCACCTGGCCAAACGCCCCTGCCTCCCCCGCAAACCAGAGCACCACGTCGTGCTCGCATTAACCTCTTCCATGGCTATGTGTATCTGGATTTCCTTGACCTCTTGCTCTGCTGCCAAAGAAAATGCAGCTGAGACTGTTGGTCCAACCTGCCTCTGCACTTCCCGCTTAAGTGTTTGCGTGCTGTCATCTGAACATGCAGCTCTCCTGAGGGATCCCTGAAGATTTCGAAGACTTTCTCCTCCACAGTTAGTATTATCCTCAGTAGCATCATCCCACTCTGATCCCTTCCCTTTGCCAGGTATTGTGCATCAATTTCTCCTGCAAGGACAAGAGGGATAGGATATAAGGTGGTAAAGTGCTGCTGCATGGAGAACAACAGCTCTTCCACATTTGATTTTATTTGATTCATTCTTGTCACACGTATTAACATATAGGCAAATGTATTGTTTCTTGTGCTGTATACAGACAAAGCACACTGTTCATAGGGAAGGAAATGAGACAGTGCAGAATGTAGTGTTACAGTCATACCTAGGGTGTAGAGAAAAATCAACTTAGTGTGAGGTGGATCCGTTCAAAAGTCTGACAGCAGCAGAGAAAAAGTAGTGCTTGAGTCGGTTGGTAAGACTTTTGTATCTTTTTCCCAACAGAAGAAGATGAAAGAGAGAATGTCCAGGGTACGTGGGGTCCTTAATTATGCTGGCTGCTTTGCCGAGGCGATGGGAAGTGTAGACAGGGTTAATGGATGGGAGGCTGGTTTGCGTAATGGATTGAGCTACATTCAAACCTTTTGTCGTTCCTTGCAGTCTTGGGCTGTGATACAACCAAAAAGAATGTTTTCTGTGGTACATCTCTAAAAGCTAATGAGAGCTGTAGCTGACATGCCAAATTTCCTTAGTCTTCTGAGAAAATAGAGATATTGGTGAGCTTTCTTAACTATAGTGTCAGCGTGGGGGACCAGGACAGGTTGTAGGTGATCTGGACACCTAAAAACTTGAAGCTCTCAACATTTCCTACTTCATCGTCATTGATGTAGACAGAGGCATGTCTCCTTTACACTTCCTGAAATCGATGACAATTCCCTTCATTTTGTTAACATTAAGGAAGAGATTATTGTCACCGCATCAGTTCACCAGATTCTCTATTTCATTCCTGTATTCTGTCTCATCATTACTTGAGATCCGACCCATGGTGATGTCGTCAGCAAAGTTGAAAATTAAATTGGAGAGGAATTTGATCTCACGGTCATAGATGTGTAAGGAATATAATGGGGGCTGAGAACATAGCCTTGTGAAGGCTGGTGTTGAGGATGATCGTGGAGGAGATATTGTTGCCTATCCTAACTGATTATGACCTGTGAGTTAAAAGGTTCACAATCCAGTCACAGAGAGAGGTGTCAAGGCCCAAGCCACGGAATTTGGAAATGAGTTTCATGGGAATAATAGTGTTGAAGGCTGAGCTGTAGTCAATAAATACGATTCTGACATGGGTGTCCTTGTTATCTAGGTATTCCAGGATTGAGTGCAAGGCCAGGGAGATGGCGTCTGCTGTGGACCTGTTGTGGCAATTGGCAAACTTTAGTGGATCCACATAGACCAGGAAGCTGGAATTGATTTGTATCATGACTAGCCTTTCGAAACACTTCATAATGATGGATGTCAGAGCTACATCCATGTGCCTACTACATCTTTAGCTTGGCATCTTACAAGTTAGAGAGGTACTGATCTTTTCTGACCAATGCACCTGTGAAGAATTCACTGCTTTAGGCTGGTAGGCATTAAGACATGCTGCTTGGTTTTTCTTATGTATCGGGATGATGGTTGTCTTCTTGAAGCAAATACCTCAGATTGTCATAAAGAGAGATTGAACATGTCTCTGAATACCTGCACCAGCTGATCCGCAAG
This sequence comes from Sphyrna mokarran, assembly GCA_024679065.1. Taxonomy (NCBI): domain Eukaryota; kingdom Metazoa; phylum Chordata; class Chondrichthyes; order Carcharhiniformes; family Carcharhinidae; genus Sphyrna; species Sphyrna mokarran. The sequence goes on along the minus strand of JAGIQG010000007.1, from coordinate 109,323,247 downwards.
GATCTGAATGCTTCGGACCAGTTGCTTTCCATGGGTTGACCTTTGAGAAGACTGCTCTGATGTCTGCAGTGGTGATCCCAGAAACAGATTCATCCAGGGTGGAGCACACGCTCTCGCTGACCTCTTACTCAACATGGGCACAGAATGTATTGAGTTCATTAGGGAGGGGTGCATTGGAGCCGGCGATTTTACATGCCTCCATCTTGCAGATCTTGCCATAACCGACAGGGGTTGGTGTGGCTAGCCTGGGATTTTAGCTTGGTCTGGTACTGTCTTTTGGCATTTTAGATGGACCTCCTTAGATTGTATCTGGCTTTCTTGTATAGGTCAGTGTTGAATGCCTCAGACTTGGTCTTCAGCAAGAAGAATATTTCCATTCATCACATGGATTTTCTTCTTTAGCCCACAGTCTTCTACACACTTATTAATAAACTCAGTTACTGTAGTGGCATACACATTCAGGCTGGTCACAGAGTTTTTAAATACTGACCAGTCCACTGACTCGAAGCAGTCCCACAGGAGATCAATACTCTAATGGTTTGAGACCACATTTCTTCTTCAGCAGCCAAAGCTGCAGGCACTGGACACTGTGTTTGTAAACTGGACAAACACTCCTCCAAGATTGAGGAGCCTCATACATTATGTATCCCCAAGCTGCTCTGCACCTTGCAGGCTGCAATCCATGAGAGGACATTGAATAGTTTGCTGTCTTACCCATCTTTCTGGAATGCTCCAGCTTATGAATGAACCTGTTTGCGGCACTACACTCATGTGCAGTGGGCATGAGGAGCTAAATACCTCCATTATTTGGACCCCGGGCCTCTCAGTGAGGGTCAGGGACAGCTTGCAGTGTTCAGGTAAAGAAAGCCCTTGCTTTCATGAACTGCCTGCACCAGTAGATCCACTGCATTGTCAATGAATTAAGGAGCTGCCAAGTCCCAGCTCTCTTGGCTTTTGATTGCTGCAACATTCTGACATTGACATAGTGAGTCACTATGTGTATTTTCCATATAGAACATAGAACATGTTTTAGTGGAAGGCTCTTTTTCCGGCTGGAAGCCTGTCACTAGTGGAGTGCCACAAGGCTCAGTACTAGGTCCTCTTCTATTTGTGGTCTACATAAACGACTTGGAAGTAGGGGTAGGTGGTGAGATCAGCAAATTTGCTGATGACACCAAGATGCTTGGATTGGCGGGTACAGAAGAGCAGTGTCAGGCAATACAACAGGACATAGACAGGTTGGTAGACTGGGCAGATAGATGGCAAATGGAATTTAATCCGGAAAAATGCGAGGTGATGCATTTTGGCCGGAAAAATGTAGAAGAGAGTTATAGGATAAAAGGTAAAACTATACGGAGCATAGAGACGCAGAGAGACTTGGGGGTGCAGGTTCACAAGTCTCTGAAGGTGTCCTCACAGGTGGAGAAGGTGATAAAGAAGGCGTATAGTATGTTAGCTTTCATAGAAAAGGGTATAGAATACAAGAGTAGGAGTTTGATGTTGCAGTTGTATACAACTTTGGTTAGGCCTCACTTGGAATACTGCGCCCAGTTCTGGTCTCCGTACTATCGGAAGGATGTGGAGTCCTTGGAGAGAGTGCAGAGGAGGTTTACCAGGATGCTGCCTGGTATGGAAGGACTGTCCTATGAGGAACGATTAGATAGACTGGGGTTGTTTTCCCTTGAAAGACGTCGGCTTAGAGGGGATCTCATAGAGGTGTATAAGATTATAAGGGGTATAGATAGAGTAAATGGAGGTAAACTTTTTCCACCTTTAGAAATGGATAGGACGAGGAGAGGTCATGGCCATAGGGTGAGGGGGGCTATGTATAGGACGAATATTAGAGGGCAGTTTTTCACACAAAGGGTAGTGGGGGTGTGGAATGCACTGCCGAGTAAGGTGGTGGGAGCAGGCACGCTGGGGCTGTTTAAGGGTCTCTTGGACAGCCACATGAGCGGTATGCAGATAGAGGGATATATTAGGACTGTTTAACTACGGTTTTTTTCCACAGGTAATTCGGTCCATACTTTGAGCATGCATTCGGCAGGTGGTGCGGGTACAGCTCTTGGATGTTGATTCATGGGTTGCCTGGTACCTCATGTCGTAAATGAGTGCTTTATGTGGACCATCTGAAGGGCACCATGACAGCTCAGAGACTATCGATGTGGCTGTGCAGACACTTGGAATTGGGCCGGTGTCTGCGGGAGTTTGCGCGTTCTCCCCGTGGTTGCGTGGGTTTTCTCCGGGCACTCCGGTTTCCTCCCACAACCCAATAATTTGCTCTTAGGCTGATTGGGAAACAAATTGTCCCTATGGTGAAAATTTTCCATATTAGGAATAATATATATATTATATAGGAATATTAAAATAGGATAATGTATTTGCTACTATAAAGTATGACGGCGGCGCGGGCTCGTTGGGCCGAAGGGCCTGTTTCCCGTGCTGTGTTGCTTAATAAAAAAAAAACATAGAACATTACAACGCAGAACAGGCCCTTCGGCCTTTGATGTTGCGCCAACCATTATAAAAAGCAATGACCCTCCAAACTAAACCATTCCGTTCTCTTCCATAAACTTATCAACTAACCTCTTAAACGCCACCAAACTTGGCGCATCTACAACTGCCGCAGGCAGGGCATTCCACTCCCTAACCACCCTCTGGGTAAAGAACCTACCTCTGATATCGTCCTATAACTATCACCCCTTAATTTAAAGCTGTGTCCCCTCGTGCTAGCTTTCTCCATCCTAGGAAAAAGGCTATCACTGTCCACCCTATCTAAACCTCTAATCATCTTATATGCTTCGATAAGGCCTCCTCTTAGCCGCCTCCTCTCTAACGAAAACAACCTCAAATCCCTCAGCCTCTCTTCATAAGACCTGCCCTCCATACCAGGCAACATCCTGGTAAACCTCCTCTGTACCCGCTCCAATGCCTCCACATCTTTCTTATAATGTGGGGACCAGAACTGCACACAATACTCCCAGTGCGGCCGCACTAGAGTTTTGTACAGTTGCAACATGACGTTGCGGCTCCGAAATTCAATCCCCCTACCAATAAAAGCTAAGACTCCATATGCCTTCTTACAAACCTTATCGACTTGACTGCCTACTTTCAGGGATCTATGCACATATACACCAAGATCCCTTTGTTCATCAACACTATTAAGAATCCTACCATTAGCCCTATACTCTACACATTTATTATTCCTGCCAAAGTGCATTACCTCCCACTTTTCCACATTAAACTCCATTTGCCACCTCTCAGCCCAGCTCTGCAACTTGTCCAAGTCTCTCTGCAAACTATAACACCCTCTTCACTATCTACCACTCCACCGACTTTAGTGTCATCTACAAATTTACTAATCCATCCTTCAATACCCTCATCCAGATCATTTATAAAAATTACAAACAGCAGGGGCCCCAAAACAGATCCCTGAGGTACACCACTAGTAACCGAACTCCACGATGAATATCTCCCATCAATCACCACCCTCTGTCTTCTATCTGCTAGCCAATTCCTAATCCAATTAGCTAAATCAACCTCTATCCCATACATCTGCATTTTCTGCAGAAGTCTTCCATGGGCCACCTTATCAAACGCCTTACTAAAGTCCATATATACCACATCAACCGCCTTACCCCCATCCACCTCTTTGGTCACTTTTTCAAAAAAAACTCAATAAGGTTAGTAAGGCACGACCTACCCTTCACAAAACCATGCTGACTATCCCCAATCAATTCATTTCTCTCTAAATAACTATAAATCCTATCCCTAATATTCTCTCCAATACTTTGCCCGCAACAGAAGTAAGACTCACTGGCCTATAATTCCCTGGAAGGTCTCTCTTCCCCTTCTTGAACAATGGGACCACATTCGCTATCCTCCAGTCTTCCGGAACCATACCCGTAACCAACGACGACCTGAAGATCAGAGCCAGAGGCTCTGCAGTCGCCTCTCTTGCCTCCCAGAGAATCCTAGGGTAAATCCCGTCCGGCCCAGGGGACTTATCCAACTTCAAACCCTCAAGAATATCTAGCACATCCTCCCCATCTACTTCAATACTTTCCAGTTTGCAACCCTGTACCTCAGTGTTCTCCACAACTACATTTACATCTCCCTGCGTGAATACCGAAGAGAAATATTTATTCAGTGCCTCTCCAATCTCTTCAGGCTCCACGCATAACTTCCCACTGCTGTCTATGACTGGCCCTAATCTTGTCCTAACCAATCTTCTATTCTTAACGTATCTAAAGAAAGCTTTAGGATTCTCCTTAATCCTATCAGCCAAAGTCTTCTCGTGTCCCCTCTTAGCTCTCCTCAACTCACTCTTTAGCTCCCTCCTGGCTAATCAATAGCTATCCATTGCTCTAACCGAGCCTTCAAGCCTCATCCTGACATAAGCCTCCTTTTTCCTTTTAACCAGTGAATCAACATTTTTCATACACCAAGGTTCCCTTACTCGACCATTTCCTCCTTGCCTGACAGGGACATACTTATCAAGGACTCGCAGCAGCTGCTCCTTGAATAAGCTCCACATTTCAGCTGTTCCCAGTCCCTGTAGTTTCCTAGTCCAACCTATGCACCCTAATTCTCTCCTTATGGCCTCATAATTACCATTCCCCCAGCTATAACTAATGCCCCCAGCTTCATGCCTATCCCTATCCATCACTAAGGTGAACGTAACCAAATTGTGGTCACTATCACCAAAATGTTCACCAACTTCCAAGTCTAACACCTGGTCTGGCTCATTGCCCAGCACCAAATCCAATGTAGCCTCGCCTCTAGTTGGCCTATCTACATACTGAGTCAAAAAACCTTCCTGCACATTTTGTATGAAAACTGACCCCTCTAACGAGCTAGAGCTGTAGCTATTCCAATCAATATTAGTAAAGTTAAAGTCCCCCATAACAATTACCCTATTACTTTCACCCCTGTCCAGGATTGACTTTGCATTCCTTTCCTCTACCTCTCTAAAACTTTTAGGAGATCTATAAAAGACTCCCAGCAGGGTGACCTCTCCTCTCCTGTTTCTAATCTCAGTCCATACTACCTCAACAGACAAGTCCTCATCAAACTTCTTTTCTGTCACTGTGATACAGTCTTTGACTAATAATGCCACTCCTCCCCTCCTTCTACCTCCTTCTCTCCTCCTATGTCTATTGCTTCTTTAGTTTGGCATCCTTGCAAGATAGAGAGGTGCTGGCCATTTGTGACCAAAGTACCACTGAAGAATTCACTAATTTAGGCATAGTGACCTCACTGCAACTGTACAAATGTAGGCAAGGCATGCAATGATAGAGTGCGGCAATGTTCTCAGGGACAGAACTCTTATTTGAGCACACATGCCTTAGAGTGAAATGAGGCTAAGAATAGCCAGGTGAGTGTTCCGTGATTGGCCCCCTCTGTTGAGGCTACAGACTTAGGAGTGTTGAGGATTGAACAGGGCCTTAGCTTGGCTGCTGTGCACAGTTGTAAGACTTCGTGCTGTGACCTGCTTGCTGCATGTTCAGGTGAGATCATGCAGCCACTTAAGAGACAGTGCAGAGACAGGTTGGATCAGTAGTCCTTAGAGCTGTGCATTCTTTGGCAGCAGAGCAAGAGGTCAAGAAAACATCCAATAGTTTGATATAACATGTAAAAAGTGGCACAGTGGTTAGCACTGCTGCCTCACAGCACCAGGGACCTAGGTTTGATTCCAGGCATAGGTCACTGTCTGTGTGGACTTTGCATGTTCTCCCTGTGTCTGGATTTCTTCCGGGTGCTCCGATTTCCTCCCACAATCCAAAGATGTGCAGTTAGGTGAATTGACCATGCTAAATTCTCCTTCAGTGTACCCGAATAGGTGTTGGAACGTGGCAACTAGGGGATTTTCACAGTAACTTCATTGCACTTTTATGTGACTAATAAATAAACTTTACTTATATGAATTAGGGGTAGGTCATTGCATTCCTCAAGCGTGCTCTACCTTTGATGTGCTCATGGCTGATCTATTTGTAGTGTCAACTTTACTTTCATACCAATCCTGATAACCCTTGACTCTTTTAATAGTCCAAGTAAGTGGGCAAGGGTCTGGCAGATGGAGTACAATGTTCCTAAGTGTGAGGTCATCCATTTTGGTAGGAATAACAGGAATGTTATTCATATGGTAAAAAATTGCAGTATACTGCTGTGCAAAGGAACCGAGATGTTCTTGTGCGTGAATCACAAAAAAGTTGGTTTGCAGATGCAGCAGGTCATTAAGAAGGCAAATTTTGTCCTTCATTGTCCTCGTGCTAGCACGAGGGGACACAGCTTTAAATTAAGGGGTATGAGTTATAGGACGGATGTCAGAGGTAGGTTCTTTACTCAAAGAGTGATTAGGGAGTGGAATGCCCTGCCTGCAGCTGTTGTAGATGCACCAAGTTTGGTGGCGTTTAAGAGGTTAGTGGATAAGTATATGGATGAGAAGGGAATGGTTTAGTTAGGAGGGGCATTGCTTTTTATTTTGGTCGGCACAACATCGAAGGCTGAAGGGCCTGTTCTGTGCTGTAATGTTCTATGTTCTATTGCTGAAAAGATGAAGTTTAAAAACAGTGAGGTTATGTTGTAACTGTATAAGGTGGTGGTGTATTAGGGGCGGTACTGCTGCTTCACAGCTCCAGGGACCTAGGTTCGATTCCCGACTTGGGTCATTGTGTGGAGTTTGCATATTTTCCTCGTGTCTGCATGGGTTTCCTCCGGGTGCTCCAGTTTCTTCCCACAATCCAGAGATGTGCTGGTTAGGTTGATTGGCCATACTAAATTGACCATAGATGCATAGGTTAGAGGGATTAGGGCCTATATGGGATTGTGATCGGTGCATACTCGATGGGCCAAATGGCCTCTTTCTGGACTGTAGGGTTTCTGTTTCTATGACTTCTATGAGCTGGTGAGGCCATACTTAGAGTACTGTGTATAGGTTTAGTCTCCTTACTTGGGAAAGGACATATTGGCACTAAAGACGGTGCAAGGACGAGACATTAGGTTGACTCCGGAGTTGAGAAGGTTGGTTTATGAAGAGAGACTGAGTAAACTGGGGCTGTACTCATTGGAATTCAGAAGAATGAGAGGAGACTATTATAGAAACATATGAGATTATGAAGGGAATAGATAAGATAGAAGCAGGGAAGTTGTTTTCACTGGAAAGTGAAACTAGAACTAGGGGGCTTGGCCTCAGAAAAAGAAGGAGCAGGTTTAGGATTGAGTTGAGAAGGAACTTCTTCATACAAAGGGTTGTGAATCTGTGTAATTTCCTGCCCAGTGAAGCAGTTGAATGTGAGTGGGCAGATAAGTGGTGCTGAGTCAACCATGACCTTATTGAATGGTGGAGCAGACTCAAGGGGCCAAATAGCCTACTCCTGCTGCTGGTTCTGATGTTCTCATGCAATCAAGAATCTATGTAACTCAGCCTTAAAAATATTTAAAAATATCTATTGCTCCCTGAATAAGAGAATTCACAGATTAATGAGCTTTTGGGAGAAAACATTTCTCCGCATCTCAGTTTAAAAATCAGGAGTCTCTCATTTTAAACAGTGTCCTCCCAGTTCTAGTCTCTTCCATAAGGAAATGTACTCACCTTATCAAGTCCCCTCAGGATTTTATATATTTCAATAAGATCATCTCTCATTCTTCTGAACTTCATTGGATGCTGGCACAACCTGCTGAATTGTTCCTCATGAGATAACCCTTCATCCTAGGAATGCGTGAGCTTCCCTGGGTGCTCTAGTTTGCTCACAGATTCCAGAGATGTGCGGGTTGATTGATTGGCTATGCTAAATTGCCCCTTAGTGTCAGGGAGATCAGCAAGGTTATGAAGTAGAGTGTGGGTGGGATTATTGTCAGTGCAGATTTGGGCCATATTGCTGCTTTCTGAACTGTAAGGACTCAATGAGTCAAATGTATCTCCTCTGAACTGATTGTAATGCAATTATATAATTTCTTAGGTTAGGATAAGGAGCCACAATATACACAATACTCCAGATATGGGTCACAATTCTCTTCCAAAACAACCCAAGTGCTGCCATCAGTTGGAAGATGACACCTTTCCTGCTGTTACTGACAACACTAACCAGATATGAGTCAACACTCTTTGGTTGCAAAAAAGTTCCCAATGAGAAACATGCTGGCAAGCCAAGCTTCATGTACCTTTTTAAAGGGTGCCGCCATCTCAGAGTAGGCTATCAAACCCCCTCACCTCTGCCCCCAGTCATGGGTATTGCAACTCCTTGCAGATCGGGAGAGCATTCCCAACTCTTCACCTCCAACTTCTAACCCCTGCTCTAGCACCACCACTGAATGATTATAACACTACCCACATCAAGCAGACATAAGAGTGACCTGACAACCACCCTCCAGCCTCCAGAGAGAGACCTAACTCTAGACAATGTCAGTCAGAAACATCACTCTCCCCAAAGAGAGAGATAGTCCAATAAGGAGGAAGCAAAGGCCCTTCCTCCGTCAGGCCCCATCCCTTTAATTCTCCCCCCATCCTTCCCCTCCAAGATGTGAGTAACACTGAAGCCAAACTTGCTGGCATGTTTCATGTTGATTTTTTTGCAATCAAAGAGTGGTTGAATTTTAGCTGGTTAGCATTGCCAGTGGCAATAGGAAATGTACCATTCTCGCCATTGGCAACAGTATTTTGATTTCTTTGGCAGAAGCCCATATTTGGAATATTGTGTATAGATTTGGTCTCTAGCTGGGTGTCACTGCCAGGATGTCATTATCAAGGGTAGAGCTAAGGCACTGTCCAGCAGTATACTTGACCACCCTGTATGGTCATACCATCTATCGAGGGAAATAAATGGTGACTGCCAAATGGCCTCATTGAGGACTACTTGGAAGATAATCTTTGAGTTGTACCAGCTTCTTCTATGAGTTAAAATAACAGCAAGATGGAAAGGGGGATTTGCCCCTTGTCAAATTCAAACTCCTGTCAATCAGAGTGCTTCAAAAAATGTTTTAGAGCACCTAAGGCTTATGAGAGAAAGCATGAAGGTCTGCCTAGTGAAACTGACAACTCTAATCAATCAAAGCAATTCAAAGATGTTTGGTAACACTTTGTGGCTTCTGGAATCAAACAAGGGCAATCTCCACTGAAGAATGAATGCTACAGTGATTTTGAATAATTTCACAAGTTTGGGGGACATGGATTTTAAAGAAAGCAGTCATTTCAAAGGTTTCTACAAAACACAGGGAGTAATAAAGGTCTGAAATTTAAGAGTGATTTCTTAGTTTCCCAGGGTAGGAAGGAGAAGTCCAGCAACAAGATCCCCATTCTGGGGACAGCCCCAAGGTTAACCCCTCTCTCCCCAGCCCAAGTCCCCTCCAGGCACTTGCTGAATATCCATCTCTCTCAATTTACATCTATTCAAATAATAGTTTGCCTTCCTATTTTTGCTACCAAAGTGAATAACCTCACTTGTATCTATAGTTTACCTGCCATACATATGTCCATTCACCTTGTCTATCCAACTGGAGTACCTCTGCATTCTCCTCACAGCCCATCCTCCCACTCAACTTTGTATCATCTGCAAATATGGAGATAAAACATTGAGTTCCCTCATCCAAATCATTAATCTATGATGTGAACACTTGGAGCCCTGGCACAGATCCCTGAAGTAGTCCACTAGTCACTGCCTAGCAATCAGAAAAAGACCCATTTATCCCAACTTGTCGCTGTCTGCTAACCAAATTTCTATTCATCTCAAGACATTATCTGCAATCCCATGCTCTTAATTTTGCATAATAATTGTTATGTAAGATCTTATAGAAAGCCTTCTAAAAAACTAAATAAACCATATTCACTAGTTATCCTGATCAACTTGTTATGATCACTATTACCTAAAGGCTCCTTTAGTATAAGATGGTTAATTAGTCCTGTTTCATTGTAAATTACCAGATCTAGAATATCTAGCTCTCTGATTATTTCTAGAACATGCTACTGTAAAAGCTTGTCCCAAATATACTTAATGAACTCATTCTCCAGGCTATCTGTGCTTGTGTCAGTGATTTTTCAAACCTTCAAATCCCTTATTTAAGATGAAAATTCAGAATACAAAATTAGCACAGAACAAGCTCTTAAAAATTGTATGCAATTAGTTAAGATTCCTTTGTTTTTCCCCATAGCTTTTCATTTTTTTTAATTACATATCCATTCCCCTTTTTGAATGCTATCACTGAATCCACTTCCAATACCGTTGTTCACCACATTTGCAAGGGAGTATCTTAATTAAAATGCTGCTTGCAGAAAATAAAGTGTGAACACTGCATTCTGATAGAATAAGCTGGCTAATCAAAACCATGCCACTTAGTATTGATGAAGAGGGAATCAAATTGCTCTGGGGTAATACTAAATCCTAGATAAGGAGCTGAGGGAATTGAGCTACACTTCGGATCCAGGGACCAGAATTTTCTTCCTAAGCGCAAACTGGTAGTTAGACCATAAAATGCTCATCAACTTGTATCCTGTCAATATGGAGTTGTGCTCAAATATCCGCAATAGAATCTCATTAGAATATGCGTGAACATAAAATGGGTGAAAATCAGTGGGAAAAGGAATATGTCAAACTCTCACTATATATTTCTGCTTTAAGTATGAAAATTTGGTTTGAACTCATTGAACCATCATTCAATGTATACCAGGCACAGTATGTTTAAGAACCTGTGATCAGGGAAGTTTTTGAATTTAATATCATAAAAAAGAAATTTTATTTTGATCCAAAAATGACTGACTAGAATAAAGGTGTCTACTTCCCACTGACTGTATGATTCTCCATGAAATAAGTTCAGCAAGTTTCAATTTGTTTTCAGTTGCTATGAAATTGTAGTGCAGAAATTTATGTAGTTTTACCATGTCACATTTTCAATCGAGCTTTTCTATTCCAATGTTAAACTATTCACACATACAACATGAAGTCTGTTTGTTTAATTTCCAGTTTAGAGGTGAAAATTTTAATATAATTGAGAATATTACTTCTGTCAAAAATAACCTTTTCTCCCAATGTGTTGATTACAATATAATTGTTCAGAATTCAGTTCAGACCAGTTGTGTTCTAGCCTTTACTCCAGAGATTGGCATTTTTTAAAATGATTGCCCTAGCAACAATCTGTCTTTTTTTCATCTGACCTGCATCAGTGGGTTATATTCACTCGAACAAAGCCAGAAAACTGTCAAAATCACAGATGGGGAGAATTGATTAATTGCCAATGGGGTGGAATAGAAAAAGAACTTGCATTTACATAGTGCATTCACATCCTCAGGGTATCCCAAAATGTTTCACAGTCAACCAATTATATTTTAAGTGTGGTCACTGTTGTCTTGCTTACAGAGACAGTAACCAACGCCTGCCACACAAAGTTCCATATATGACATTGATAATTGGGGTTGTTACCTGAGAGATGAATATTGGCAAGAACATGGGGGAATTTCCTGTTTTTAGCTGGAAAGGTATCATGAAAGCTTCTACATACACTGAAAAAGCTAGGTTGCTTTAATGTCTCATCCTAACCGAGCACTTCAACATTTTCTTAGTACTGCACTAGATTGTCAGCCGAGATTACACGCTGAAGTCTGTAGTCAGGCTTAAACCGACAACCTTCTGGCTCAGAGGTGAACATGCTCACACAGAGTGAAACTGACACTACTCCAAATGTTGTGCCACCAACTGGTTGTACTGGCCAGTCTCATCAAAACAAACCTGTTCTGGCCAGGATCACAATTATAATGGAGCATCTCTTCCATTTTGTGCACATAATACAATCCTATTCGTGGATGATAATGAGGTATTACTGCCTGAATCTGACTCAGAACCAATATAAATGAAAACAAGACTGAACATAGCTGGATCAACTCTTGGAACAGAAAGAATGATTAACTTAGCTTTATGATATTAGATAAAATAGGAACAAACGTATCAAAACCTTAAAGCATCTTACAAATAAAGATCTGATGGATCTTCTAAGAAATTTGGTTTGCAATTAATCAACAAAACTAATTTTCTTTTATTTTTCTTTAGGTGGTCAGCTTTGGTGCACGATGACTAAAATGCTATCGGAAGGTGAGGAACTGGTTGCATTTGCTGTGGAATTTGACTCAAGGCTGCAAGCTGTCAGCCAAATGGCCATCACAGAGGGCATGTATCCAGCACGCCTCCTGGACACAATACAGCTGCTCCCTCAACAAGCAGCTATGGCATCCATTTTACCAACAGCAATTGTAAACAGTAAGTTTAAAATTTATGCACTTCGTCATGAATCTGACTTTTGTTTATAAAGAAAAATAATTGTGCTTGTCTAACAAGACAGAAATTAATTTTAATCTAGCTTTTAAAGATCTAGTATGGAACAAGAAATGCCTTATGTTGAAAATGAAGTGAAAATGTTGGCGAGATTATAAAATGGGACTTCATTTCCTACATCTTTACCAATTTTTACAGAAAGGGGGATTTTCACCCAGTATTAATATTTCTTGTCAAAGTACTTATTCTCATCAAAAATCAAACCAATTAATATGAATGCTATATAGTTAGCCAAACAAGTGCTGTGACTATTGCTTTAAGATATAACACTATGCTTTTTGGCAGAATAGCTGAGAAACTTCAGCCCAGTTGGCTTTAATAAAACAACATGAGGAACATTAATGCTGGTTGATTGGCCTAAACCCAGATTCTATACAAATCACTGATATATCATCTTGTATATCATCTGTTCCCTTGCACTGCAACAAGCACATTTTGTGATATTTATCATTTATCTCATGAATCATGTTTCTTTGTACTTTGCATTTGATAAATGTACATGTTTGTCTTATATTCTGTCCAAAACCTGTGCAGTTCCTATGAAAAGAACACTCTCATCTTGACAAACCTTATATTCTTTGAGGGAAGAGAGTAAAGTAGAAGGATGTTATTTTCTTCATGATATTATCATGTAAGCTCATTGATGCTTTTGGATGCAATTTACACCATCTCATTTTATACAAATGAAAAAATACAATATTTCGTGTGATGAAAAGTAAAAAGGCAGGTTCAGAAAAGTTGACCATCATTTTTGTGTCATGGATTTTAATTATTCTATTAGTAGATGGTCTTGCAATCGCAGATGAGACCATGGGGAAAACTTTCAACTTTGGTAAGGAATAAAGTAGGAGTGAATGGACCATCTGTTATATACCCATTTTGATTTTCTTTCCTTTTAAAATCAATGGAAAGTGCCATCAGTGATGTATAGCAGGCTAGTGATCCACTGCTGCTCCTTCTATGCCCTTGCTGACGTTAAATTTTTTTCGCCATGTCTTTTGTTATAAAGGATTTCTTTGAACAATTTCACAGAGGTGGAAAGCAAAAACTGCAGATGCTGGAAATCTGAAAGGTGAACAGGAAATACAGATAGATCAGTCAGCATCTTTGGAGGTTTTGAAGTGGACCCTCTGTCAAAACAAATGGTCTGTGCTTCAAACATCTATGACATTTATTTCTCTGTTTCCTCCATGGATGCTGCCTAACCAGAATTTTATATTTTGTTTTGGCAGAGACTATCTTGCCAAAATAAAAAGTTAGATAGTTAACAATTTAACAACACTTTGGAAGAATTAAGACAGAATAAAGGTTTTATTCATTTTATACTTTTCAGCAAATAGTAGTAATGTAACCAGAATTCATCATATCTTTGTTTGTAAGAAACATACTATGGGTTTTGCATTATTGGTCAATTTTGACAAATTAGTAAATTGGTTAATAAATTGCTGAAAATTGTTTTACAATCTCAAGGAAGACTAAAAACATAGCTTCAAAATCATTTGATGAATTAAAACTGTTTTGCTATAATGTGCCCCTATTCTTTTATTGCAGAGGATATCTTTCCATGCAAGTCATGTGGAATTTGGTACCGCAGTGAACGCAACCTGCAGGCTCACCTCATGTACTACTGCAGTGGGAGACAAAGGGAAGCATCCTCACTATCAGAGGAGAAAGAGGCTGGCCCTCTTCAGCAACCATGCCCTTACCCACAATGCAGCAAGAGCTTCCCCAATGCCAGGGCTCTTGAAATTCACATGAATTCACACAGTGGTAAGAGTCACCATGGGATAATTTGAATTTTGTATTGTCAATTCACTGATAGCTGCAAAATGCAGTTTAGAAAGTTACATTGGGTGGACTGAAGGGATAATTTAGGATGATGTTTCTAGCCTGTTACAGTGTAATCACAGTACTCAACGATAGTAAATGATTTGAATAGCACTATATCTCAAACCAGCCATTACAAAACACAACTAAAAATGCAGCTTTATGCTAAATGTGGAAGTTGCAGTATCCCTATTGAAGCCTTATCAGAGTATTAGTACATGTGCATGTGTTAGATAAGTTGACTTAAATTAATAGCAACCTACCTCAATGAAAGTACATTCTGGAGCCAACATTATTTGCCCAGTTAAGCTGTTCATTCATGGTAAAAAAAATTAAAGGAACAGCGTTTCTTAATTGGCACTGTAGATGGTACAATGCTAATATTGGAAAACTATCAATAATAATAAGCCAATTAAATATATGTAGTAATTCAGGATGCCACGGCAAAGTAGATGGCCTGGCATTTGCCCCACATGCTGATTTGCATATTTAACAGAGGAAGATCAAATGCCAATTCACAAAGAGTAAGGAAAATTAATAGAAGAGTCAATCTGATGATATTCCTGGCTGATTTACCAATGGTTAGTTTTAAAATAGCATCTGCAGATGCTGTCTTGGAAACCAGGAAAAAAAGGGTAGGAAGGAAAACAGCAAGTGGAGGGAATGCTGGCCCTCCCTTCCAAAAAAATCCCAAAAATATGCTTTTACCAAATATAATTTCCACCATTTGCAATGCAGATTTGCTGAGATGATTGCAATTGTATACAAGCTACCTGTATCATTTCATAATGTATTGCAGAATAGGCACATTACTCCTGTCTGGTGAGACCTTAGAGATTTGGTTCATTAGCTGAAATGTTTACCCATATTTCAAGCACTAAATGCCAATCAAGTTGTGTATTTCCAACATTTTATATTTTTATTTAGGAGACTTGGAATTTGTATATATTTTAAATGTCAACTGTTTAAATTGGTTTGGGTTTCTATATAGTGTGCAATAAATACGTATCTACAGTAATGATAATTTCATACCCACTTAAAATGGCACAGTAAGTACAACAGAATATAAGTGTCATTGTTATATTATAGCTATAATAATTGGACTACTGTAAGCCATGGTTGCCTTTCTAGTTTTTGCAGACATAGGGCTCAATTTTAACTTACAAACAGATATGCAGCAATGACCGATGTGTCCGCATGGGAGGGGCAGCAGGCAGACTTAGTGATTTTAAACCCTTGAACCTAATTATCATGCTGACTACTCAACTAAAATGACCACAAGGTTGAGGTGAAATAGCCACCGAGGTGTTAAATCAGACCCCCAGGTATGTTTGCTTTCTGTGAAAGATCCAGGAAGAAATCCTGTTTTGGAGAGGTTAGGAGAAACCCGGGACAAGAAAGGCCCAAATATTTGTTTGTGAAGTTCAGGATGCACTCTTGCTTCTCCTAACTCACAAGGAACTTTGAAAAAAAACTCACTTTTGGCAGCCTCCGCTGTTTTTATTAGCTGCTGTTCAAGCCAGCTTGCCTAACAAGGAAATAATCGCTGCTTCCATGATCCAGGTTTAAGGTTAAATATGATGGAATAATTGGAACCTGATCTGCATATTTAAAGATAGTCCGACCAGCTTTGAGTGGGTACCCTTCCCATTTGTAATTTGGGGTTGGAATTTTATCTCTGGCTGGGAGACTGGCACTGTTAGTCCAGTCTGGCAGCTCTCTCTGGCTGAGCTGGTGGTTGGACAAGGGGGAGTGAGTGATTGGGGTGAGTAGGGAGTGGGAGGGGTTTGATGCCACCGTTATTGAACTCCTGTGCTTCCGAAGGCATTCCGTCTGTCATATCCAATAAAATCCCGACTCCCCGATAGTCCCTCACACGTGCTTCATTCCATGCAGTAGGATGCTAGCCTAGCTCTGGCAAGACCCCAGACTTACCTTAATACACCTTCTTCAAAATCAGCTGCAAATCCCAGCTGTGACCACCACTCCCAGTGGCGCTGCTGGGACCTGAGATCTGCCAGCTATTTCATTGGCTAGCAGATCTTGGAGGAAAGACTTTCTCCCGCACCGGGGGAAAGCTACCAACCTCAAGCCAATTTTCAGCTCAACAGCCATTAACTGGCCATGGGAGAAAGAGGCACACTCAATCCCAGCTTTAACATCAGGAGGTGGCGATCCCGCAACCCCTTTGAAGTCAATTCCTAGTGCCCATCAGGTGGGAAGATTTAAAATTAATATTGTGATCTCCACATTATTCCATTGTCCTTTCACATGCATATCATTGATTCACTTAAATTAATATAAACTCAACCGCAGACCATTGACAAGGTGATATATGGCTCTAAAGTATACACAAGTAAAATTGGGAGCATGTTGCATCATATTCCAGTGGGATATGAATCATTCCTTCAGCCCCAACTGTGCTGGGTTCTCAACTTCAGCTGAACTACCATTCGGAGTACCAAAAACATCGAGAAAAGTTGAGAGAAAGTTACCACTTTCTAGATCTACTGATGTAGCTTAATTTGATGGCTGATTAATTATTTTCTTTATAGTATCTTCAAATGAAATAAATAAAATTATATTTTTGTGTGTGTAGATTAATTAAAAAAATACAATGGGGAAAGATAAATTCTATTCCATGTTAGGAAAGAAAGTATTTTGTTTCACAATATTGTACTGGAGCATTTAAATGTGTTTTGTTGTCAGCTTTTCTATTTGAAAAATGGTGTGTTTAGTGAAAGACTTGTATTGAATAAAAATTAATACCACAAAGATAGCATCTCTTATTGTCTATATTCAAAATGGGAATTTATTTTAATATGCCTTTAACCCTTTGAATGTTGGACCTGTATTTCATTATTTGAAGTAGATGACTACACTAAATTATCCCATTGGATACTCCCAGCAGATAACATACATGCTGAAAAATTGCACATGCACATAGTCCATGACTTTCAAGTATTTGCCACACCCACATAATGGGAAAGCATACCCTATATTTATTATTAAATAACCATCAGAAAATGTTTTCTCTTAAAATATTTTGTGCTGTTTTTCTCCCTCCCTGTTTTATAAACATATATTTACAAATATAGTTTAATTTAGCTGATAATTTATTGGATTTAGCTGTAAGGCAATTACACAATCAGAGGTCTGACAAAGTTAAAATTCATAGAAGTAATGGTCAAGGGAATCTTACGATTGCATTACAACTTTCGAACAGTTTCAGTGCCTCCTGTTTTATTTAATACATCTACCACATTTGATTTGATCATGGCACAATTTCATTTGGTCAATGTAATAAAAGATTAAAGAATGGCTCGGTAAACCCTTCATCACAGTTAAAAATACAGCTTGATTTGCAATTAAGCTGCTGTGACCCGCAAGTTATACACCAAAAACTGAAAGATGGGATTAGGCCAAATAACTCCTTTGGCACACATACAATGGACTGAATGGACTCCTTCTGTGCTGTAAATCTTTCCATAATATTTCTGCCCAAGTATACAGATGCACCAGACTTTTGTGGTTACCACAAAGCATACTGTATGCAAGAAATATTTTTTTGGATCATTTGTTAATTTGTATTGTAATAAACAAATAAATTATGAGATGAAGTCCTTACACACTGATCAAGGGTGTAAAATGGCTATCCATCTTGCATTTCATTTATAAACATTATGTTTTATACATCCTTTGCATTAAAAAGAGACAGTCTGATATCTTGCATTATAAGTGGTTTCCCTTCAATTAGACATGGCTAAAATGTCTCAAAATATTATCAAATGAGTACAATAATCTAGAAATGACTGACTAAAGAATGCTTGACTTTATATGACTTTGCATTGTCTGCTGTTTAATGTAGGCATTAACTCATTTATTTTAGGAAAGTTAATGTCTACGTGATAAGAGCAAGCAGAGAAATATCATCCTAATGAGACAACCATTTATCCATCACAATTGTTGATCATCATTTCTGAATTCTTTGAATCTCTATTCTCCTATTTTTGTAATACTAAATTTATTAAAATCTTCCCTGTTCGCATTTTTGTAAAGAAAAAGAAATACATTAAAAGACTGAATTCTAGTTAGCTTTCTGTTTGTTAAATACCATGTGTTATTAATATTGCATTTTGTTCAAAACTTGCCAAATTCAAGGAGGTTAATGACAAACTTACTAAGTATTCACAAAACTAAATGGCAGATGTATTATTTGATTAACTTCCCATTGCAAATTCTACTTTCAGTTTGTAATGGAACTGCAATAGTGAAAATATTTTCTTTCTGAACAGGTTTGAAAGTTGAAGAGTCCCTTTCTGCTGGTGCCAGCCTGAAGTGTACCATCTGTGAGTACATAGCAGACAATGTGCTGAGCTTCCAACACCATGTACTCACTCACCTCACACCAGCTGCCTTCAAATGCAGTCACTGCCACTTTGGTTTCCAGAACCATAGGAAGCTGCTGCAACACCAGGAGCTCCATCACAGTCAGGGCAGGAGGCTGCGAAGGGAAAGCGAAAATGAACACGCACCACTTGACAATGAGGATGTTTTTCAATCGACAGCAGCAGATACAGCAAGCAGACAGGAAGTCCCACCATGTCCAGGAGTCAGCCAGAATAAGGAAGTGTGCTCTGACACTGAGAGTGAAAAGGTGGAGAAAAATATACAGTTGGGTGCAACAAATCTGAAAAATGAAACACAACCTGCAGGAAACAGGCAGAGCTTTCCATACACCAGAATCAAATCAGAGCCATCCAGCCCACGGCTTGCTTCTTCTCCAATTCAAACTAATATAGGATCCAATGTCCCAATGGGTCCCTTTCTTTCTCAGTTTACTCTCTCACAGGATATTTCTATGGTTCCTCAAGCTTCAGAAATCCTAGCTAAAATGTCTGAACTGGTACATCGCAGGTTAAGACAGGGTGGAAACAACTATCCACCTGTCATTTACAGTCCACTTGTACCAAAAGGGGCTATTTGCTTCGAATGCAATATCACATTTAACAATCTGGATAATTACTTGGTTCACAAGAAGCATTACTGCAGCACCCGATGGCAGCATGTGGCTAAGTCACCAGACTTTGCCAATACCACTGAGAAAGTGCCAGAAACAGTGAGTCCCAGCAGTGGGCACAGCCCCATTAACATTCACAGTGCCCTTTGTCATCTACCTGATCCAGAAAATCCACTTCTCCAGTCAACCAGCGTCAACTCCTCTGTAGTCTTAGATGCAGCAGGTTCTAATGGAAAAAGTCCAGACAAGGACAGTTTAGTGCAGTTGAAGAAAGAATCCACTACCAGCAGCAATGATGAACAACTCAATGGAAAGTCCAAGGATGTAAAGAGTCCCAGCACTCCCATAATGGATGTTGGTAATGATCCGAATAAAACAACATGTGAAGCATGCAATATAACTTTTAGTAGGCATGAAACATACGCTGTACACAAACAGTACTACTGCGCGTCACGCCATGATCCACCAATGAAACGTATGGCAGCAAATAAGGTACCGGCAATGCAAAGAACCATACGTAGTCGGAAGCGACGGAAGATGTATGAGATATCACTGCCAGAACAGGAACAAAGATCACAGATGGTCCATCAAGCTTTCCTGAATGTATCGGCCATGGGTAGTCCTGGAACGTCTTCTCAAGAATCACTGGAGAATACAGGTGAAACCTCCCACCAGAGATGTGATATGTTTCTTGGAAAGCAAATGGAGCCCTCGGTCCCTGGGACTAGAAACATTACTTCTGTCAAGTGCAGTACAGCATTGCCTGTAGTTGCCAATATGGAGCTGGATCTTCCTATGGATCTAAGCAAAAAGTGTTCACCTCAAACTGAGAAAGCAACCTGTTCTCCTAAAAGACTTTTGGACTACCATGAATGTACGGTCTGCAAGATTAGTTTTAACAAAGTAGAAAGTTACCTTGCCCATAAGCAAAATTTTTGCCCAGGAATGAGTGTCCAACGTGGTGAAATAGGCCATTTCGAACAAACAAAATTTCAGGAGCAGCAAAGAGAAGGTGTTTTAGTGAAAAGTGAAGCAATCAGCCCTGCAGGCAGCAATGAAAGAAATATAATCAAATGTGAGAAAAATGAAAATTCAAAGCACATCTCCCCAAATGGAAATATATTTCCCCCACAGTTAGCAACCCTCCACGGGCTGAAAGCTTTCAATGAGGCAGCTCAGATAATTTCTGCTAAGGAAGAAAACAAGAATTTGCTCTATCCAAATTGCCTTTATCCTGGAGCAATAAAAAAAATGACAGGGACTGAGCAGTTATCTCCATATTATGGAATTAAGCCCAATGACTATATCTCAGGAGCTGTTTTCATACGCAGTGAGATAGACGAACTGGTGCAAGCCACACGTGATAGGATTGATCCTCCTAGAGACCAGCCTGTATCTAATGGATGTTCTCCTCAGAAGAAGGAACCTGTTCCAGCAATACCAAAGAGCAGGGGCATGATAGCAGTTAATGGAGGAATAAAACAGGAAGACAGGCCTTTTTCAGGCAACCCACATCAAGATAGTTTATCCCAGAGTTTCCAACAAGCAGATGGCCAGGAATCTCCTCCATGGGCATCTGACAATCCCGTCCCTGTGAATGAAAATGCGTCCCCCACAGCTAAAGCTTCATTAGAAGAGCAATTGGTCCACACACCAAAAAACATTGGTGGTTCTGCCCAGCCCACAAACAGTGGGAAATACTGTCGCCTCTGTGACATTCAGTTCAATAACTTGTCTAACTTTATAACCCACAAGAAGTTCTACTGCTCATCACATGCTGCAGAACATGTCAAATGAAAATTACTGTCATGCACTGCATCTGTCAGTTAGTAGTGTTAGCCATGCACAGTTTGTATAAAAAAATAAAAAAATAAAAAATTGCTGCTTGAGGTACATCAGGACAGTTACACCAGGACAATCAAGGGATAGCTGTGTAGTTCAATGGCTTGAGGCTAGTCTGTCATTTCATAATGCTGTTCATAAGTCTTGATATTAATGTGAAATGTCAGTGCTATTTTTCACCAGAATTAATTTATTTTCCAAGCAGTATTCATAGCTGTGGTTAAATTTCAATTTTTATTTAAAAAAGTTTATACTGAAATTGTTTTTAACGTTATTGTATAGTTATTCTCGTGTAACGATTACAGTTTGCACTGTAGAGAGAGGTCTGAGTCACATACATAGAGACAGCATTTGTAGGTAAACTGGTGAGGTAAAGCACTTGTGTATTCGAATATCCCTGTATTTGTTGCAACTTTGCTGTACATGCCAGAATATAAGTTGCATTCATTTTAAGACTGCAAACACAAGAAGGTATTACAAGCCTTAAAAACTAAAGTGGCATCTAAATTCCATTTCACATTTACTACATTTTCAGTCCTAAATTGCAGCTTATATATCAGCATATACAGTAATTAGTAGGCTTTGCATAAGATGATATATATGTAGCAGTTTGTTCCTATCCATTTTCTTAAACTGAAGTATGTATGTTTTATTGAAGTTGTTAACTTTCTTGTATAGTAAATTGTACTGTACTTTTCTTTGCTGACGCTTTTGTCTCACTTTTGAAACATTTGCTGTAAAATGCAAAATTTAATATGAACAACATTACTGGAAGCAGTATTGAACAGTGGTTGAAACCTTCCTGCTGTATTTTATTGAAAATATAATTAGTAGTTGCAGTTTGCTGTTGCAAAAATAATTTTGGGGACAATAAAATCTGAATAATGGAGTACCAATACTGCAACTGGTGATAAAACAAATATTGTTCTACTTCTGATAGAAATTATTTCTCAACAATGTTGTTACTATGCATGTATATGGATGGAATAAAGATTCCATAAAGCGAGAGAACCTTACATGGCTTGCATCATTGTTGTGCATGGAGCGACACTTTTAATCGCTATGTAACCATTTCAGGATTGTTTTATGGAGGCACTTTACTCCAGATTTTCCAAATGATTTGCAAGGGTTAAGATTGGAAATTATAGTTCCAAACACATGACTTTCCATTTGACTCTTTATGGATGATGTAAATGCTGGGTAGTTTCTTTCAGAGTCGGGTATATCATATTGCAATGCTATTATGAAAGATGTGAATCTTATCAGGTCACCTTCATTGGCATAGAATGCAAGGCCTATGCATGTCTGTATGAATAGTAATGCATTACTAGTAAATTAATCTACAATAGAGGGATGGAATTGGTGGCATGGGAATGTAGTTCCTGGTGGGACCAAAAGCGATGGCTTTGGGTTTCCCAATATTTAGTTGAATTTTACTTAAATAAATCTTGGCACATCAGAAGTCCTATTTCTTGCAGAATTTCTTATTTTGTGTAGTAAACACATTTTCTGGAGTGCAGTTAGTTGGGTAGGATTCATTCCCAAGTAAGTTAATGTTCTTTCCTCTTTACCAAATGGAGACTGAGTTGGAACAGAAGTGCTAGTTCAGGAAATTTCCTAACTCTTCAAACCTGACTAAGAAGTTGTCCTGGATTTTTGGATTTTCATTCCAGGTATCTCACAATGCCTGGGGATAGTACAGAGGCAGCCACAGGCTGTCATGTGCCCATGTGGGCTGATTAAAAGGTCCATGTCAATGCTTTGTTACCATAACTTGAAAAACTACTCTCTAATCCTTACCCCCTTGCCAACTCAAATGACCTCATTCCTCACAGCATCTGGCCTGATGTATTATACTCTCCAAACCAATCTATGTCCCTCTGCCTATTCCCATAGACCTATGCAAAGCCATGCTCTTCCCCCCGTTCCCTCATAGCCCTTTGTAGCTCCATTGTTAATTTGGTGCCAACTCATTCCAACCCATGAACCCCCTGTCCACCACCCTTTCTGCCAACTCCTCCAGTATTTGTCATGGAAAGATCTCAGGAGCCATAGTGAGATTAGATAAAATAAATTCCTAAGTGTCTGTTATAGATTTCACTGTTTAAAAATAGCAATCTAATTTTTAAAAAAAGCATTCAAACATTTAAACATTTGGAATGTCAAGCAAATCATGAACTTAAAGGCCTGGACTTCAATAATTATAAGTTTTGGAGTCAGTCATGAAATCAACCATGCAGCAGTAATCCAATAATGATAGCCCTCAAGCTTGAGTCAACAAACTGTTAGTGAAATTGTAAGCAGTCATAGTAAGCTATTTTTTCCCAAAAGTTTAAAGGGCTTGGAGATCTAATTGACTTGACAGCTTAGCTGTTCCACTGCATTTTCACTTTTTATTCACATTCAAGTCCACTCTTAACAAACCTAAAAGACACTCGACCTCTTTCAAAGGGGTACCTGGACTTCTCCAAATAATTCTAGCAGTTTTAGACCTTTTGCTCAGATGTTTGAGCTTTGGATGTTCCAGTTCAGAAATTTGTGTCTGTGTAAAATCAGCTGTACTTTAATATAAGTACAGATTGAACCATAAATGTATAAAGTACAAGCTAGTTTTGTATCCCCCCACTCAGTGTAAATAGTGGGTGCTGGGTTTGGGTGTGTGTCTCTGGAATCAGGGCTCTGATGTCATTTTGGTTAATGCACAGACCTCTTCCTGTTTTGCAGAAATTCAGGCTTTGACTCTATTTACAACATACTGTTGTAAGTAGAGTTTTTAGGGTCACTGTCTGTGTAAAGTTTGCACATTCTCCTCATGTCTGCATGGGTTTCTTCTGGGGTGCTCCCATTTCCTCCCACAATCCAAAGATGTGTGGATTAGGTTGATTGGCCATGCTAAATTGACCGTAGATGCATAGGTTAGAGGATTAGTGGGTAAAATATGCATGGATATGGAGGGTAGGGCTTGGTGGGATTGTGGTCAGTGCAGACTTGATGGGCTGAATGGCCTTCTTCTGCACTGTAGGATTTCTATGATTTTTATGAACACAAGTGTAGCATCAGTATGAACTGTTTTGCATTTCTGCTCAATAGCTGCAGCGTGGATCCAGTCAGAATCTAGTTCTTCTTTGTTTGAATTTTAAGTTTGCATGCCAATGTAGTTTGTCTGTTTTTTCTATCCTCGTTTTCTATCTGTTAAAAAACTGAGTTTTCTATTATAATGCATCCCTAATAAACTGTAATTAACAATTGAGACTTTTACATTTTTCAGTATAAACCTGTTCTTCCCTCTCCACTTGGCCAGCATTTTCAGATTTCCAGAAAGCTCAAGGTTGAAAACATCAGCATAAAAATTCTATATCAGCAAAATATCATGAATGCTGGAAATGTGAAGTAAAAGAAATTACTAGAAGCAGTAAATAGGTCAGTCTATCTAGAAAGAAATAGCTAATGTTTCACATTGATGGCATTCATCCAAGCCCTGATGTAGCATATATATATTTGTGTTTGATCTATCCCACAGAGATATTGGTCAAATCAGATTTTTAGAGAAATATGGGTGAACACCCAAAGTTCATAGTGCAAAACACTTAAGAATTTAAATGGTGTAGATGAGAAGACAAAAAAAATCAAGTGGTAGCTGTTAGGTTAAGCTTACATTTTAGTAAGAAGAGAAAGGTACAATCAAAGTACAGAGCGTGCAGGAGAATATACTATCCTTTGTTCTCCAAGGAAGCTTTCACCTAACATTCTTAACCATTCTCTGTTATTATTGACCAATTTTAATTGTGCATCTTATTTACAAGATAATTACATGGAAGCATGAGGAAATTGCAAGATATTTGTGATGAAAGGAAATATTTGGGCGAGTTTTAGATTGATTTGGGGTCATTTAATGCTGTCGGGGTACATAGACTTAAACGTAGCTATGTGCTCAGAATTCATATCCCAGATTATTTCAATGCATTTTGCAAAGACGGCCATTTAGCTGTTTCTGTGCTGTTGGCTTGAGGGAGAAGCAAAGCCATACAATTTATATTGCACACTGTCATTTGTTCAATCATGTATATGAATGGCAGCTGCTTTTAAATTTTCCTGGCAGTTATTCAAATTCATGAGGAATGTTCAAACCAGATTGTCAACCTGGAGTGCTCAAAGGGAGTATTTAGGCCAGGTATTTGGTATAATGGAAGAATGTAAGAAGCAAACATTAATGTGTATAAAAGTTAATTATAAAATATAGATTAGATATTGTAAGCTATTATTATTTTCCTTATTTAAAGATTTAGATTATTTCTTTGTTCAACTATTATCACTGATCTTGTCTGGTATTTAGAATTTGAAATAAGGCCAAATGTTATGACATTTTGTCATTTTTCAAAAACACAAATAGGATCCAGTGCGGACACAGGATAAATCCAGCAGCTGAGAAACAAGAACGGTTTATTTATTGTTTGTTATTTTAGGCTGGCAGCAAACTTATTGAGAGATCAGGAAAAATGTAAGGCCCCTCAAAATGTTAAGGACTGAGTCTCACTTGTGAAATTAAAAGGCCAAAAATATGCCACAATGAAAAGGGGAAAAAAAACAGCATTTTGGTCACAGCTGATGCAGTAGTTTGAATTTAAACAAGCGTAAAACATAGAAAAATAACAGCACAGGAAGAGACATTTGGTCCATTGTGTACCTGCCAGCTAACAAATGAGCTATCCAGCTTAATCCCACTTTTCAATCTTGGTTCATCATTCCGCAGGTTATGACACTTCAAGTCCAGGTACTTTTGAAATGCACTGAGGATTTTTCTCTCTCTATCAACCTTCCAGACAGAGAGTCCCAGCTGGCATCATCCTCCACCCCCAACCCTTCTTTCAATTACTTTAAATTTACATTTCATATCGTTAAACTCTCTTTTAAGGGTAATAGGTGTTCCCTGTCTATTCTGTCTTTGCCCTTTATAATTATATTCACCTCAATTAAGAAAATAGCAGGGAGGTTTACATACATACGGACATACGAATTAAGAGCAGGTCAATTGAGGTTTCCTCAGTTGAATCTTCCCTCATCCTTCTGTTCCAAAGGAAACATCCTCAGTCCATTCAATCTTTTAGAAAGATAGAATTAGTTAAGTTAGCAACTAAAAACAAAAACAAGTAAAGGCAAAGGCCTGTGTTTTGCAGCCAAAGTTTCTGACAATCAAACTTGCAAAGATACAACATAAGATAGTAAAAAGATGGATTACAAAGAGGAACTACTGTCAACTTGAGACAGAGAAGGAAGAGAGGACATCAACTCAAGAAACAAAACTGATCTTGTTTCAAAGTGGTCAGAAAAACAACATGACCTTAAATTTGGTAAGTGAGGGAATGGTTCAGCTAGTTTGTAACTTCACTTAGAAATAATTTCAAAGTTTATTAATTAACTCAATATCAAATATTAAAGTAATATTCTTCTTGCTTTTGACTCATTAGAAAACTGCCCTAAGTGGAAGAAATAAGTTTGAGCTGAGTAGTCAATACCAACTTTTTCTCACACCCATTCAATATGAATCTCAAGAACAGCTCAAAGCAGGCAAAACTATAAGAAATTATAGACTGATCCACATGGCTGGCACTTATACAGAATTAAGGAATTAATTCCCTTCAGTACTGCATGAATTCAAATCATTAAATTACAGTGCACTTCTTCATATGTGCAAGGAATGTCAAAAGTTTTCATTCATTTACGGATTGAGGGTGTTAGACCAGCATTTATTGCCCATACCTGATTGTCCTTGAACAGAGTTAATTGCTAAGCCAGATCAGAGGGTATTGAAGAGTTAATTACATATCTGGGAGTCACATGTAGTCATGATATGGAGATGCTAGCATTGGACTGGGATAAACACAATAAGAAGTACTGTCGTCACATGTAGGCCAGACTAGTCAAGTGTGGCAAATTTTTATCCCTAAAGGAGATGGGTCTTTAAAACAATTGATAATGGTTTCATGACTTTCTTAGACCTTTCATTCCAGATTGTTTAAATTTAATTCAAATGCCAGCATCTACCATGATGGGATTTGAACCGGAGTCTCTGGATTACTAGTCTAATGACAATATCATTATACCACAGCCTCCCCAAGAGAAAACAATCCCATAATTATTCTGAGAGCTAAATAATATTTGAAAATTTCAGATAGAAGCAGGGAATATGAATAATTGTCTCTATCAACTAACATTAAGGAATCAATTTTGGGAATTGATGTTGTACAATTTAAGGATTCAATTTCTTGACCATGAGTTTTGTCCCCATGGCAGGTATACATTGAACAGATTACTTAATAACATTAAAAACAATGGAGTTCTAGCATAAAATGAGTAGGCAAATTTATTAAATCCGGTTAGATATTTGAATGTGAACCTAGATACTACAGGAACTGCCCCATAGTGCTTTTAAGAAATCTAGAATGATGACTCAGAGTCAGGAAAAGGAGATGTGTTGCTTATGTCATGTTTTGCGGTCTGAAAAGAGCCCATTTAACACAAGTTGAGAATAATGTTCAGCAGCGAATATATCTTAGTAACATTTACCCTGGTAAAGCAAAGGTGCATTATACACTGCTCCTCACTGAAGTTGAGATAGAAATGGTGCCTGAAGATCTTCTGTGCTTGTGATCTTTTGTTGAATGTCTTCCACTGCCTCCTCTCTGATGTTGGTGATGTTTTACATACTTCCAGGCCACCCAAGTAGTGGAGATACAAAGACTGATTTAGAATTAAACAGATGTGACTGTTATTGGGTGGTGGATAGGAGTTTCAAATTTGAGGTCACTGTCCCTGTGTCCTGGAAAGAGAGCTGCCTAGCTACTGTTTCTTCCATAAATCGTCATTTACATCTCATACATGAGTGGCACCTACTCTCAACCACCCCCTCTTTTCTAACAGACTCATATACCCCTTAATTTTCACCATGAGACTTGATCACCCTGGCAATGAGTTATACAACGAAGGAGTGGAATTCCTTTCTATTGGTGAAATCTGCAAGGTTCTTAATGAGGAACACATCACATCATGTGCATAGATGTCTGAAGGCTAATAATTTGTGAAAAAAATCAACAAAATGATTTCAACACCAGTCAGACATCTCTCAGTGTTTAATTAAATTTCCAACAGCTGTAGAAGTCAGAAAAATTTCTAATTTGAAAAGTAAGATGTAATAATTCATCTGTAACTTTTGCGTGCTCCCTTTATATACCCCTGACAGGGAACACTTCAAGTAATTTAGCTTCATGCTCTGCTGTATGTAGTTAGCCAATTTGGAAGGCTCCAATTGCCTTGCAAAATGACAATAACAGTATTGGTTTAGTTTTCCAAACTGATCCATATCATGATATCAAGGAAATGTTGGAGATCAATGACCTATCCTCCATCATTTTACAAACATCAGTGACCTAATGTTCAGTACTATTCACAACTGCTCGGATACTAAAATAGTCTATGCCCAAATAAGCAAGGCCTGGACAACATCCCGTCTTGGGCTGATAAGTGGCAAGGATCATTCATGCAACACAATTGCCAGGCAATGACCAGATCCAACAAATTATATTTTACAGCACTTTCAGTGTCAGTTTTCCAGGGACTGGCTACTATTTAATCTTCCATGTTTTTCTAAATATCTCGTTAAAGCAAACAAAAAACAGAAAATGGTATCGCTACTGTCTACTCATGAATAGTTAACATCTTTATACATGTTGTCTTCTATCCCCTATTTGATGGAGTTAGAGAACATTTTAAAATGGGACACGTTAATGTCTCTAAGTAACTGCACTACAATTGCAAATGGTGTTTTTAATATGGGTGCACAGTAATTTCTAGAGTATTTAATATATGTATATTTATACACAGTCATTTCCATACTAGGTACTTTTATTGCCACTTGGTCATTGATTGATTCATCGAATCAGCCTTTCAGGCAGCTTTTGCAGAATCATTTACAAAAATTGTACCTGAAGACCACAACAAACGACATCCTAATATCATAGTATTGGTCAGAAAAAAACCCGCTGCATTATTGCCTGTGTCGATGTGCTGCTATGCGCTGCCAGCTTTAGTGCCACACCGTGCCATTGTCCCACAAGATTAATTACTGCCTTTGTAATGCAATGGTTCACAATTTGATAACAGCCTGTTTTTGCATAAGCATCAGTATTTTTTATGAAACACTTGTTCATTAACTGGCTTAATTAAAAACATAAAAGTAGATACAACATTACAAAGGATGGATTAATTGTATGAGTATTCTTTTGTCTCTAAGATTTTACTTTCAATCTACTTGTGCCTACCTTACCTTCATATTGATTTGGCCTCTGGATCTACTATCTGGTACTTAAAGCAGCAGTACTTCAGTTCATGTCCAGCTGATTTAACAATAAGGAACAGTAGTGTGTTGACTGAATAAGGAGGCAATGAGTCAGTAGTTTTGCTGCAATAATTTAAGTTCAACTAGTAACTAGGGAAATATCAATAAAAATAAATTTCATAATTTTTCATTCCATAGTATCCAAGTGACAAGGTGACATTACAAAGTAGTTTTACTAGTTTTATCATTGGTGAGCTATCTTTGCTATGGGACATTTATTATGTCCAAGCACTGGTACCAATATAGACTTGTGTGTGAAGACATATTGTGGAAATCAAATTTATAAATTTACAGCTATCAAATCACAAAGTTACAGAGATGCATCAACTGATTTGCACAGTGGATTTATTTAATAAATTGTTCAATGGGCACATACCACAGAAGTCCTCAGTTTATGCAAAGTTAACAAATCTTTATATATCATGCAGTGATGCATGTGGATAACTTTTTATCATGTTGATTAAGACTGCATGTTTAGCAAATATCAGTTTTGATAACAGGTCATCGATCTATAATGTTAATTTGTTTGCTCTGTCATCCAATAGTTCTTGACCTGTTGAGCATTTTCAGTTTTTTTGTTGAGAAGTCAGGGAAATTACAACTGATTAAAATATGTATATCTTTATATGGTTTTGGGGGCATGAATGAGATGCACCTGCTTGGATGAAAAACCATCTACACCCAAGTTTTTTTCAAAATTTGAAATTTTGTGCTGTGTGAACAGTGCAAGATATGGGATTGATAATCTGATTTTCCAAACCACTCCAGTGTCTCTTCAATGGATTTGAATATACATCATCTTAAAAAGACCATAACACATAAGAATTAGGCCACTCAGCCCATCGAGTCTGCTCCGCTATTCAATCATGGCTGATATTTTTCTCATCCCGATTCTCCTGCCTTTTTTCCATAATTCAAAGATAGCTTTGGAATCTATCTTCTCCCTGTTTTTCTTAGTTTTCTGGATATAAATTCCATAACAGAGTCATAGCCACTTACAACATGGAAACAGGACCTTCGGCCCAACTTGCCCATGCCATTCTTTTTATTAAAC
Source organism: Sphyrna mokarran (assembly GCA_024679065.1). NCBI lineage: Eukaryota > Metazoa > Chordata > Chondrichthyes > Carcharhiniformes > Carcharhinidae > Sphyrna > Sphyrna mokarran. Next base: position 109,292,795 of record JAGIQG010000007.1, on the reverse strand, counting down.
CCTGAAGCTAGTCCCACTTGCCCACATTTGGCCCATATTCCTCTATAGCTATCTTATCCATGTAACTGTCTAAATGCTTTTTAAAAGACAAAATTGTACCTGCCTCTACTACTACCCCTGGCAGTTTGCTCGAGACATTCACCACCCTCTGTTTGAAAAAATTGCCCCTCCGGACATCTCTTCCCGCTCACCTTAACCTATGCCATTTAGTTTTAGACTCCCGTACTTTTGGGAAAAGATATTGCCTATCTAACTGATCTATACCCCTCATTATCTTATAGACCGCTATAAGACCACCCCTCAGCCTTCTATGCTCCAAAGGAAAAAGTCCCAGTCTATCCAGCCTCTCCATATAACTCAATCCATCAAGTCCCAGTAGCATCCTAGTAAATCTCTTCTGCATTCTTTCTAGTTTAATAATATCCTTTCTATAATAGTGACCAGAACTGTGTACAGTATTCCAAGTGTGGCCTTACCAATGTCTTGTACAACTTTGACAAGACGTTCCAACTCCTGCATTCAATAAAGCAGCATATGTATTTGGGGAAATACATTGACCTGGAATTTGCAGGATTTCTGACATTGAACTGTTAACGTTCACCATCACCCACTCTCTGAATTTGACCAATCTTCAGGATAAATTGTTGAAGTTGCAGTCAATTATTCACTGCTTCATCATGAGCTGTGCCCTCTCACAACCGAATCCTACATCTCACCCCCGCCCCAAGAAAATTCGCATTCAGCACAAAATAACTGGGCTTTTAATGGCAATCTGAGTGATAACTACTGCTGAACAATTTCTGGCCCAGAAATAAATAATGGATTGTTATTAATTTGTATCATTATAATTATTATGAGATTTCTCTAATAATTATTATGTTTCTTTTTAAAGTTTATTCTTGATAGTTGTCCTTTATGTCCCAAAATTTATTTATATGTTCCGATCTTTATTTCATCCTCTGTAAATCTTTCAAATCATTGCTCCCTTTGAGAACTCCTCATGATGAATCTGGATAACTTGATGGCATCATGTAACTCAACATTAACCCCCTAGCATCAGCAATTGCATGTTGAAACAGGTAAAGACCTCACCCCAATGATCATTAAATCCCTTAGCACAGCTTTCATCAGGGTCAGTAACAAGCACTGCTGCTTTGCCATGATCACAAATTATAGACCATGAGCATATGTGAACCCAAAACAGAGACAACAGGCTGAATTGTATGGCTGCTTTATAACTGTTTTGTGGGAGGAAAATCGAGCGTAAAGCAGCTACAACGAATGATACCGATTTTCGCAACCGCATGATTTTACAACACTTGGATCCCCAGCACATTCAGCCTCTCATCGGAAATGGGCGAGAAGCTGCTTAATTTAGTTAAATTTATTAAAATAGTGATTAACATGTGGTTAGTGAGCTGGCACTTAATCTCCTGGGCTCACTTGCCTTTGCAGCCTTGCTGGGAGAGGTTCTCTCGCATAAAGAAAACAACTGCTCACCATGAATGAGGAACAGTCATGTTGGCTTCATCAGTGGAACCGGCAGCTGAGTGCAAAGTTGGGGGTGCCCCTTGGGCAGTGCCGCCCTGGCATCTGGGCAATACCAGCTTTGCTCTTGGGTAACAGCAACTTGGCACCTGGGCAATGCCAACCTGGCAGTGCCAGGGAGCAGGCTAATGGAGGAAGGGAGGCCCACTGACTCTCTGCATGTGATTGATGGACAAGGGACACAGTCTGGGCGGTGGGTCTGCAATTGGCCTAGCTGAAGGGAATGGCGTCTCTGGTTGTATCTCAGGCTGTGAGCCCCCGTGATTGCAGCTGGGGGAATAGCAGCAGCAGGGGCCTGACAGCTCTCTTTCTGTCTGTCAGAACCTTCTACTGTTAATGTGGATGTGCAGCATCAGAGGTCTGCACATGCGCACAATACTTCACTCTGCAGGCTATCTAGGAGTTACACTCTGCATACAGCCTCTCTGCCTAGAATCTGACTAGCCCATCTTTTAAAGACAGAGTGCATAAGATTGGGTGTGAAAACTCGCCCAAAAAAACAGACCTGGAGCTCTTCCATTTTCAGATTAGCTGGACACTGGGAGAAAATCTTGTAAAATTCCATCCAAGAAACCTGGAGAAACCTTTGGCAACAGCAGATGGCACTAGGTCAACTTACACAATGGTCAGTAAGTTTACAAAATACACCTGCATGTTGTTATTATATGAAATCTGTCAGGAAAGGATACCTGTACAGAAAGAGAGAGAGAGCACACCCACCTTTAGTGACTGACCAGCATCAATTAAACATCACTGAACAAATCTTTTCAACTTTGCTTTTTCATTAAGCATTTACAAAAATGATGAGGAAACTTGTAACGATGAGTACATGAAGGATAAAGCACAAGTAAGGAGTATTGAAGGGCAGTTACACACATACCCTGCAGGCTTTATAGCTTTATAGTGCTTTCACCTTCAGTAAAATTAACTCCAGATTTTTAATTTCACAGTGAATTATGCTTAATGCTATTCACATATACTTATTATGTAGTTCCTTTTAAAATAAATGTATTACACTATGTTACTTCATTTTATCCACTGTATTGAAATCTTTTCCGATCAATGAATAAATTATGCATGATTTCAGACTGCCTTTTCAGGATCTGCAGAATGAGACTAGATCACAGCCACTTTTCATCTTTATTAACTGCAGGTTCTTTGAAGCTCCACTCCTCTAATGAGAGTGACAGCAATTTTCAGTAACTAGAATTACATTTTGTTTTTGCATTTCACATATATGAAAAAGTCATATTGGGTCAGTAAAAATGACATCCATTTGAGTGGTCTGAAAATGTGGCAAAGTTTGCTGTCTCATTAGGAATAAATAAATTGCAGGGTGACCGCCAGTGCTCCAATCAAAATTCAGCATACCAAGGGTGAAAAGGCCAGTAGCTTGGACACTCATGCATTGCTAAACAGGAAATCACAGACTCCTTGGATGGAATTCTCCATCCAACAACAGAGCTCTGATGAGCAGTCATCGAGACTCGAAACATTGGCTCTACTCTTTCTCCACAAATGCTGTTATATCTGCTGAGATTTCCAAGCATTTTTCTGTTTTTGCACATTTGAGGAGTTTGGGGCTGGAAATTTGGTGTGTTTTCTTGTCAGCCTCCCATTTTCTTACCACTGCCATGGGACGTACTCTCAAAATGTGAGAATTCAGCCCCTTGTTTACAATTTCCTGAATTACAGAACCTGAAATTCCCTGATGTGGTACAATCTCACTGGGGAACTGTAAACCAAAATAACAAACTTCAAATTAAAATGATCAAAAAATTTACAATCTTGGTAATTTTTATAAAATCAGAACCAAACAAATCAGACATGAATTAACAGCCCAAATCTTACTTCAAATAAAAGGGTAAATTTTATTTTTAAATAAAAGATAAGTCTTACATACCCCAAGCATTCACCTTCAACATGTATGGCATTACATAGCAAAACAGTTCCACAAAATGCTGTTCCTTATTCACATAGGGATCCCATCCAATAACAGCTTTTACCTCAATGTTCCACAGAAATACTGATGCAAGATGCACTTCTATAAATTGTCCCTTCCTGGATTGTGACCATTCTGATGAGTTCCTTTTCAACTAACCAACCCATAACACTCCAGCTCATGGTTTATCTACTTTTGATAAACACCCAGTTCTTCCATGTCCCCAAGCTATTCATACAGCCTTCCATTTTTCGATCCACTCACACAGTGCCTCCAAGTGTTCTTGCATCTGTGTGCTGATCGCCTTCTGCTTTCAGCTGCCTGAGTCTGCCAGCCACATTAAAAAATAATGTCCTTCCTTTTGATACTATTTCCAGTTCAAGAGTTGCCAGGTCACATGGACCAGTATTCTTATTGTTCAATAAAATTACAATTAACCTTTCACAATTGATGCAAACTCTTACAAGCCATTTTCAAATATTCTTAAAAACAATTCCAAACTTTATAAAAAATAAATTAGATACTTTCCTCACAGTACTTTTTCAGAATCAAAGTTTGTCACATTTATTCCTTTGAGAGAAAGAATGCTTTACCATAGAAACAGTATTTGAAATACTGCAAATTCTTAACAGCTGCCATATTACACGTGACACAGGTATCCACAATGATGCATCATATTTATAAAATACTTATCTTACAAACATAGCATTATTTTACAATCTTATAAAACACAATATATTCATCTGGCTTTAAGACATACTTATCATCCTTGTTCCTTACATTCTTGATTATGCTTCTACAATCACATTGTTTTGACCGGCAAAATGCAGACCAATGGTTGTGAATGACTGCAGCATCAAACTCCATTGAACCTATGGTTCTTGGTTCTTGGTTTCAAATGTTTCTAAGAAAACCAATATTGTCGTTTGTTTCTCTTATTTTTGCACTCTTTATGTTGCTACTTTTAAAACCTGTATGGGATTTTGTACAGTCAGGCCTCTGGAGCGACACAAAGGTTTTATAATTTGTTTGGTCTAGTTAACTTTGTTAAGAACAACATTGCTGTTTGCTGGCAAACCATCTGTTTTCTGGTGGCTGTGAACAAGAAACCAAGGTGAAATTCCATAATATCATTTTTTACCCCCTCGATTCAGCAATTTCCTCTATTCTACTTTAATGCCAGACACTAGATTGCATCAAGGATTTCACTTTTGAAAGCAGGCTCTTTACCACTCTGAACATAGAACATTACAACGCAGTACAGGCCCTCCAGCCCTCAATGTTACGCCTACCTGTGAAATTAATCTAAAGCCTATCTATTCCAATATCATCCATGTGCTTATCTAATGATCCTTTAAATGTCCTTAATGTTGACGAGTCCACTCCTATTGCAAAAAGGGCATTCCAATCCAATAGAATTCTATTCTCTGAGTAAAGAACCTATCGCTGACATCTGTCCTATAATTATCACCCCTCAATTTAAAGCTATGTCCCTTCATATTAGCCACCACCATCCGAGGGAAAAGATTCACGCTGTCCACCCTATCTAATCCTCTGATGCCTCTATTAAGTCACCTCTTAACCTTTTTCTCTCTAACAAAAACAACCTCAAGTCCCTTAGCCTTTCCTCATGAGACCTACCCACCATACCAGGCAACATCCTGGTAAATCTCCTCTGCACCCTTTCCAGTGCTTCCACCTCCTTCCTATAATGCGGCGACCAGAACTGTACGCAATACTTGAAGTATGGCCACACCAGAGTTTTATACAGCTGCAACGTGACATCATGGCTCTGAAATGCAATCCCTCTACCAATAAAAGCTAACACACTGTATGCCTTCCTAACAATCCTATCAACCTGGGTGCCAATTTTCAGGCATCTATGCACATGGACACTGAGATCTCTCTGCTCATCTACACTACAAAGTATCCTACCATTAACCCAGTACTCTGTGTTCCTGTTACTCCTTCCAAAGTGAATCATCTCACATTTTTCCGCATTAAATTCCATTTGCCACCTCTTAGCCCAGCTCTGCAGCTTATCTATAACCTGTAACCTGCAACATCCTTCCATACTGTCCACAACTCCACTGACTTTAGTGTCATTCACAAATTTACTAACCCATCCCTCATCCAGGTCAGTTATAAAAATAACAAACAGCAGAGGCCCCAAAACAGATCCTCGCTGTACACCATTAGTAATCCCTAATCATACCCTAGTCATTCCTGACATACCTATAGAAAGCTTTAGGGTTTTCCATAATCCTACCTGCCAAAGACTTCTCATGTCCCCTCCTGGCTCTTGTTAGCTCTCTCTTCAGGTCCCTCCTGTTAACTTGTAACTCTCAAGCACCCTAACTGAGTCTTCATGTCTCATCTTTAAATAAGTCTCCTTCTTCCTCTTCACAAGAGATTCAACTTCTTTAGTAAAGCACATTTCTCTCACTTGACCACTTCCTCCCTGTCTGACAGGTACATATTTCTCAAGGACACACAGTAATTGTTCCTTAAACAAGCTCTACATTTCAATTGTGTGCATCTCCTGCAGATTTCTTCCCCATCTCATGCATCCTAAATCTAGCCTAATTGCAAGATTGATTAATTTAATAAATTTAATAAATGATTTCGCATCATCGCTAAAGTAAACATAACTGAATTAGTTATGTTAGAATTAGTGGTCACTATCACCGAGGTGCTCAACTACCTCCAAGTCTAACTCCTGTCCTGGTTCATTACCAAATAGCAAATCCAATGTGGCCTTGCCTTTTGTTGGCCAATGTGTCAGGAAACCCTCCTGCACACATTGGACAAAAACTGACCAATCTAACTACTTGAACTATAGCGTTTCCAGTCAATATTTGTAAAGCTAAAATCTCCCATAACAACTACCCTGTTACTTTCGTTCCTATCCAGAATCATATTTGCAATCCTTTCCTCTAATCTCTGGGACTTTTTGGAGACCTATAGAAAACGGCGACCTTTCCTGTTTCTAACCTCAGTCCGTACTACCTCAGTAACGAGTCCTCATCAAATGTCCTTTCTGCCACCATAATACTGTCCCTGACTAACAATGCCACACCTCCCCCTCTTTTACCACCTTCCCTGATCTTAGAAAAGTAAGTCTAAGCTCTAAAACCTGCAACAACCATTCCTGTCCCTGCTCTATCCATGTCTCTGAAATGGCCACAACATCGAAGTCCCAGGTATTAACTTACACTGCAAGTTCACCCACCTTATTCAGATGCTCCTGGTGTTGAAGAAGACACACTTCAAATCACTTTCATACCGGCCGGTACGCACCTGCAACCTTGAAATCTTATTCATGACCTCACTACTCACATCATCCTGCACACTGGAGCAACAATCCTAGTTCCCATCCCCTGCTGAATTAGTTTAAACCCTCCCAAAGAGCATTAGCAAATTTCCTCCTCAGGATATTGGTACCCCTTTGGTTCAGGTCCTACATTCCATTTGTAGAAGTCCCACCTAGCCCAGAATGAGCCCCAATTATCCAGGTATCTGAATACTCCCTCCTACACCATTCTTATAACCACATGTTCAGCTGCTCTCTCTCCCTATTCCTTGCCTCACTAGCTCATGGCACTGGCAACAAACCAGAGATAACAACTCTGTTTGTTCTAGCTCTAACTTCCACCCTAACTCCCTGAATTTCTGTCTTACATCTCTATCCCTTTTCCTGCCTATGTCATTGGTGTCTATGTGGATCACACTTGGGTCTTGTCCCCTTCTCCCTTAAGGATCTCGAAAACACAATCCGAGACATCATGGACCTCAGTTGACCAACAAGGTGCATGCATTCGGCAGGTCGTGCGAGGGCTGCTCTTGGATGTTGCTTCAGGAGTGGCCTAGTGCTTCAAGTTGTTAGTGTATGCTTAAACTGGACCATCTGATGGGCAACATGACAGCTCAGAGACTATCGCTGTTGCTGTGCAGACACATGGATTTGGGCCTGTGTCTGCGGGAGTTTGCGCGTTCTCCCCATGGTTGCGTGGGTTTTCTCCGGTGCTCCGGTTTCCTCCCACATCCCAAAAATGTGCTCTTAGGCTGATTGGGTAACAAATTGTCCCTATATTGGTCCCTATATGGGAATCTTTCACAATAGGCATAGCCTAAAGTCATGGATATGTCATTAAGACATTAGGACGGCGGCGCAGGCTCGTTAGGCCGAAGGGCCTGTTTTCCGTGCTGTGTTGCTCTTTGTTCTTTGTTCTTTGTTCAGCACCTGGGAGACAACACGCCAACCGTAAGTCTCTCTCATTCCCACAGAATCTCCTATCTGTCTCCCTAACTATGGAGTCACTAATAACTAATGCTCTGCTCCTTCCCCTCTTTCTCTCCTGAACAGAGACAGACTCTGTGCCAGTGACCTGTACCCCAATGGCTTATCCCTAAAGTCATCCTCTCCAATAGTATCCAAAATAGTATACTAATACAGAGGAACGGCCACAGGGGATCACCGCACTAACTGCTTCTTACACCTTCTAATAGTCATCCAAATATCCTCATTCCTAGGAGTATGGATCTCCCTGTAGCTTTTATCTATTAGTGTCTCTGCCTCCTGAATGATCTAGAGTTCATCCAGTTCCAGTTCCCTGTCCCTAACACAGTCTTCAAAGAGCTGGAATTGGATACACTTCCTACACGTGTACTCAGCTGGGACACTAATGGTGTCCCTCTCCTCAACATCCCATAGGAGGAACATTGCACTACCTGCATTGACATCCTTATTAACTTACCTTATTAAGAAATGAAAGAGAAAAGAAGAAAGAGAAAAAAAAGCTCACCTACTCTCACACCGGGTCTCTTTTTCAGGTTAGAGGAGAGGGGAGGGTGGGAGACATAGCACTGTAGTGTCTCGGGTTTCCTCCCCATACAAATTTATTGGGCAAAAAAGTACAAACCATCCCTATTTCTGTTTTCTGCAGAGGTTTTCTACTCTGTATAGTTTTTAATTCCTGATCTCTATTTTCTTTTTTAACGTCCAAGTCTTGGAAAAATGTTTCAACCAGCCAAATATCCAAATCATCCATCATAACAACTGAATTTCACTTTATTTTAAGTGCAGGATCATTCTTAACTTTAAGCTCTTCTTCATGATTTAATCTTTTTGTTTTCTTTTTCAGGAGAAGCAGGTTTAACACTGTTGCCTTTTGTACAAGCGATCAATTTTGCTGTCAAGTAAAAGCCTCTTTAGCAACTTTAAAGCCTTTGTTAAGGTTCAGTGAAAAGCCTGATACACCATTTTATTTCATACATTTTTAACATTTTTCTTTGCTTTTCGTCCTGCTACTATGTGAGCTCTTTTTAATTTTATTCAATCAATTTAATTTACATTCAAGGACATCTCTTCCTCACAGCACTATAATAGCAGGACTCGGCTCAACTTCTCTACTCCTGTTCAAAGCAAGTTATCTCTTCATTTCATCATTAAGTTTGAGTACCTTTGTTATCTGCTTTGCCAGATCTCGCTTGTACTTTACCTTCATTTTTAATTGAAACAATTTTAAAGCTTCTCCAATGGCCATTAACTTTATTTTTTTAGCCTGATATTTCAGTGACCCTTTAAAATTAACAAGCTGAATTTTTCACTCTCTGGACACATAAATAGTTGAAACAGGCATTCTTGCAGCAAGTTTACAGGAAGTCGCTGATTCTTTTAAGTCACTTGGCTTTTCCTGCACAAATTCAGTTTCCGCAGTCTTGGCAGGTTTTCCTGTAAGAGATTGGAGACAGCAATATGTTTACCACAGCCAAGTCATTTCTTAAGAAATCAGCATCTTCAATGAGTAAAATAGGAACAATACCCACAGTAACAGGAGCAGTAACTAAACCACTTTTTAAAATTAACCTTATAAAAGTATTGATCAAAAAATGTCCAAAGCTTTCTGATTTATCCTCTCCGAATGTGACAAAGCCTTCCTGTTTGTTATGAACTTTACTGTCAGGACATTATCACCTCAAGGAGTTGGGCAAATGCAACAGGCCTGATTTTTAACTTTCAGTATTTAACCTTCATGTGTCCCTTTCTAGAGACAAAAGTAACATGTTGGTTGCTTTGAACTTATCCTAGTTTTCACTTCTACTCACCGAGAAAGGCCTGAGGCTGGAATGTTACGCTGTTCATGTTGGCAGGATTTTTCCAATCTGCTGCATTGAACAGAGATTTCACCGGATGCCAAATTCCCCAACTTCACTGCAGCAGGAGCACAGCGTGAAAGGCTGGTAAGATTGTGCCCTGAGACTTTGTCTTCTTCCCTTCTTTCAAAAAGGCCTGGCCCCTTCTCACCATCCCTCTTCCTCTCATTTCAATTTCTCTGGAAGACTCTAAAGTTAGGTCTGATAAAAATCTCTCTGGATAATTGGGTAACTCTGGGTCTGAGTAACTCTCTCTGCGATTGGATGCTGAACTTCCTAACTTACACAGCACAATCAGTAAGGATAGGCAACAACATCTCCTACATGATCACTTTCAACACAGGTGTCCCACAAGGCAGTGTTCTCAGCCCCCTACTATACAAATTCCCCTCCAATTCGATTTTCAAGTTTGCTGATAACGCCGTCGCAGTGGGTCGGATCTCAAATAATGATGAGACAGGGTACAGGAATGAGATAGAGAATCTGGTGAACTGGTGCAGCAACAATAATCTCTCCCTCAATGTCAACAAAATGAAAGAGATCATCATCGACTTCAGTAAAGGAGAATATGCCCCTGTGTACATCAATGGGGATGAAATAGAAAGAGTCGAGAACTTCAAGTTTTTAGGTGTCCAGATCACCAACAACCTATCCTGGTCCCCCCACGCCAACACTGTAGTTAAGAAAGCCCACCAATGCCTCTACTTTCTCAGAAAACTAAGAAAATTTGGCATGTCAGTTACAACTCTCACCAACTTTTACAGATGTACCATAGAAAGCATTCTTTCTGGTGTATCACAGCTTGGTATGCTTCCTGCTCTGTCCAAGACCACAAAGGAACTATGGAATGTTGTGAATATAGTCCAATCCAACATGCAAACCAGCCTCCCATCCATTGACTCTGTCTAGACTTCCCGCTGCCTCAGCCAGTATAACTAAAAACTCCGCGCACTCCATACATTCTTTCTTTCACGTTCTTCCGTCAGGAAAAAAAATACAAAAGTCTGAGGTCACGTATCAACCAACACAAGAATAGTTTCTTCTCTGCTGCTGTCAGACTTTTGAATGAATCTACCTCGCATTTTGTTGATTTTTCTCTACACTCTAGCTATGACTGGAATACTACATTCTGTACTGTCTTTTTTCTTCTCTATGAATGGTATGCTTTGTATAGCATGCAAGAAAAATACCTTTCACTGTATATTAATAAATGTGACAATAACAAATCAAATCAAAAATGTCATTTTATTTGTTAACTAAAAGTCATTTGGCATGATCGAGTCTTCCCTTATTTTATAGCCTTTTGGTTATTGAAGTTCTGTTTTATTATCATTGACTTACAACGGGCATGATCTCTCCTGCCCTGTGCATCTGTCGATCTATGCAGTGAGCCAGGAAGATAACACAAGAGGTATTTGTACCAAATGCCATTACCCCAGCTGTGTTTTACCAGCACAATAAGCTTTGTGCCCTTTTAAACATGAATGATAGATCATTATTGTGCCTGGCATGACCATTTCTAGCTTCCAGGATGTTTCTCCCCCTTGTTGGCGAAATGTCTCACTGATGTGAATCACTATTTTCCCAACCAAAGGGGACCAGATATGATGGCCATTCTAAAGGGGGAGGGAACTGCCCATCAGGCGGTGGTAGCCTGGCATTGCCCACTGGGCACCATAAATGTACCTGGGGTAGTGGATGGGAGTGGGGCCTAAGTGGGGGTTGAAGTGTAAATGGGGTGGGGCTTGATTGTGGGTGAGTCAATGACTAGAGGATCTCTGCAGGGGGCATTGTGATTGGCAGAGTTGACCTTCAGCAGATGGGGAGGGGGATCGGTGGGGTTAGGGGGACATGTCTGCAGTTTGGGCAGGTGATTAGCTGTGTATGGAGGAGGGGCCTGCATGGTGAACAATTGGTCCTAGTGCTTCAAGTTGTCAGTGTATGCTTAAACTGGATCATCTGAAGGGCAACATGACAGCTCAGAGACTATCGCTGTTGCTGTGCAGACACATAGATTTGGGCCTGTGTCTGCGGGAGTTTGCGCGTTCTCCCCGTGGTTGCGTGGGTTTTCTCCGGGTGCTCCGGTTTCCTCCCACATCCCAAAAATGTGCTCTTAGGCTGATTGGGTAACAAATTGTCCCTATATTGGTCCCTATATAGGAATCTTCCACAATAGGCATAGCCTAAAGTCATGGATATGTCATTAAGATGTTAGGACAGTGGCGCGGGCTCGTTGGGCTGAAGGGCCTGTTTCCCACGCTGTGTTGCTCTTTGTTCTTTGTTCTTTGGTAGGGGGAGGGACAGGTACAGGGTATGATTGGCAGGGGAGGCTGGCACAGGCCGGATGTGCAGTGAGTGTCATTGAGGGCATCCTAAGAGTCCAGATAATCTGTTGTCAGCAATTTGTGTTCCCATGGGCGGAGGAGAATTATCTGGTCTGCCTGAGCAGACTGCGCAGAATTTTCACAAAAATGACTACTTCAGGTGTGAAAACCTGGGTGACACAGTAGCACGGTGGTTAGCACTGCTGCTTCATAGCTCCAGGAACCCGGGCTCAATTCCCAGTTTGTTCCCCTTGTGTTTGCGTGGGTCTCCTCCAGATTCTCCGGCTTCCTCCCACAGTCCGAAGATGTGTGGGTTAGGTTGATTGGCCATGCTAAAACTTGCCCTCTGTATCCTGAGATGCGTAGGTTAGAGGGATTAGTGGGTAAAATATGTAGGGATATGGCAGGGATAGGGCCTGGGTGGGATTGTGGTTGGTGCAAACTTGATGGGCTGAATGGCCTCTTTCTGTACTGTAGAGATTCTAGTTTATGAAAATCAGTGTGTTTTGCATGCAATTTTCTCATACTTTGTCATTTTTTGGAAGGGAATGATTTTTGCGCTTGTTCTAAGAGGGCGGTGCCTAAACATGCCAATAAGCTGGGCTTCACAGAGATCACAGATTGAAATTGAGGACCTCCTCTCTCTCCCGTCACAGTCACTGTGACCACAGTCACAGTGGTGGGACCATCACTCCCACCATCACCCCCCACTTCACCCAGCCAATCCATCCTTTCCCAAAAAAGCTCGCTGGCCTCAGAGCAATAGGGCCTTCCCAATAGATCTCCTTTCATGACCCTGTCATGATTTCCCCTCACGCTCCCTCCATGACTCCCCCCTTCATGCTGCACTTCATTACTCCCACTTCATGCTCCCTTGCGCCCCTGGCCCCTCATGCCAAACATTCTTTCTCCTCTTCCTCAGAATATCATGTCCGCCGGTCTCTTCAATATCCTCCTCATCTGAGGAGATCTGGTGCTCACCCATTTCCTCCAGGTCTATGCTGTCTCCCCTCTGCATTGCTAGATTGTGAAGGGCATGATAGATGACAGTAATCCGGGGGCTTTACTGTAGGGCACCCCTTGCTGGTCCAGATATCGGAACTGCATATCAACTGTCTGATTGCCTGCTCCATCAACATACGCGTTGAAGTGTGAGCCTTATTGTACAAATTTTCCACTGGTATTTGTGGTCTCCGCTCTGGCATCATCAACCACCTCCTGAGTGGGTACCCTTGTCGCCAAGGAGTCATCTCTCCAACTGCCACTCTCCCTCACTGATGGCTGGAGTTGCGAGTGACCCAAGATGTAACTGTCGTGGGTGCTCCCTGGGAAACAGCAGCACATTGTATGGTCACAGATAAATTAGACTTTGAGAAAGTGGAATCCCTTATGGTTCCTGAATGATGCCACTTGCTGCCATAGTAACAAGAGCCACACAGGTGCAGCCATGGTCAAAGTTGATTTCAGCCCTGGCACAAAGGGCACATGTTACCTTCCCAATACATTTGTGAGTGGCAGAGTGGAAGATGCACAGATGTTCCCTGTGCTGCCCTCTACAGCACAGGGCAGCTGTAACTTTAATGGCCACAGGCATTGGGCGTCCTCCAGTTCTGTACAGTGTCAACCCATGAAGTATGTGGCAGCCACGGTTTGGACTGTGTGGAAAATTGAAGAGAGGGACATCGATGCTGAAAGATTCTTGGCCAGTTCTATTCCACCATCTGTGATCCTGCTTCCTGAGCAGCTGAAGACCGCTGGTCCTGGCCACGCACAGAAGTACATCGTTGTCTCTGCTTCTGGTCAATCCCAATCAGTACAAAGGCCAACTCCACAGGCTCCATGCCCTGAAGGAGTGAGAACACCACAGTAAGTGTTGCAGAGTCCTTACAGAGCCTTGACTTTCATCACTCCACACATCTGTGACATCCACCAAAGTGTTTCACATTACCTGTGGGATGTTCTGCTCTCCCTCACACCTGAGGGAGTTTGACAATGTGGATGTTACCCCTCCTGGAGGAATCCTGAAATAGGAGGCTGTTTCAAAATAAGGGTTCTCCAGTTTAGAATGGAGATGAGGAGGAATTTCTTCTCTCAGATGATTGTTAATCTTTGGAATTCACTATGTCAGAGAGCAATTGAGGATGGGTCATTGAATATATTCAATGTTGAGTTAGACAGAGTTTTGATCTGTAAGGGGACGCCTAACAGGAAAGTGGAGTTCAGGCCACAGAGAGATTAACTATGATCTTTTGATCTTATGAGAGCTTCAGGCTTCTAGCTTCTGCCAACATGCTTGATGCCTCCAACTGTTCTTTACCCAAAAATGGACTGAGACCAATTTCTACCATGTTGACTTTACTCACAAATGCACACTTGTCTCTGTTTCATTGAGGCCAGGTCAATATGAAATATGAAATATTTGCATATGAAATATAGGGCTAATGGAAGGACCCTTAATAGTGTTGTCAAGCAGAGGGATCTTGAGGTACAAGTACATAGCTCTTTGAAAGTTGGCACCCAGGTTGATAAAGTTGTTAAGAAGGCATACGGTGTGTTAGCTTTTATTGGTAGAGGGATTGAATTTAGGAGCCGTGAGGTTATGTTACAACTGTACAAAACTCTGGTGCGGCCGCACTTGGAGTATTGCGTACAGTTCTGGTCGCCGCATTATAAGAAAGATGTGGAAGCATTGGAAAGGGTGCAGAGGAGGTTTACCAGGATGTTGCCTGGTATGGTGGGAAGGCCTTATGAGGAAAGGCTGAGGGACCTGAGGTTATTTTCATTAGAGAGAAGAAGGTTACGCGGTGACCTAATTGAGGCGTATAAGATGATCAAGGGATTGGATAGGGTGGATAGTGAGAGCCTTTTTCCTCGGATGGTGATGACCAACACGAGGGGACATAACTTTAAATTAAGAGGTGGTAGTTATAGGACGGATGTCAGAGGCAGGTTCTTCACACAGAGGGTGGTGAGGGCGTGGAATGCCCTGCCTGCAGCAGTTGTGGACTCGCCTACTTTGGGGGCATTCAAATGTTCGGTGGATAGGCATATGGATGATATTGGAATAGTTTAGGTTAGAGGGTCCACTGGCCGGCGCAACATCGAGGGCCGAAGGGCCTGTACTGCGCTGTAATGTTCTATGTTCTATGTTCTATGTAATATGGATGTGAGAATATTAGCAATATATCTGCTTTAATACATTAGAAAACAAACAAACTGGACCTGAAAACCTATAAAGAGTCTTTCAAGCTCCTATCAGTAGAAGATCCTGGATCAATGGTGTTAAAAAGCTGCAAGCAACCATTTACACCATTTCTTTGGGTGTTCCACTGATTATCAGCCTAATTTATGATAAGGGATTGGGATGATCCTGTGGAATTTCAAGGGAACAATGACAATATTAGTTTCTATCCATTGGGAGTGCTATAATTGAACTGAGAGTCACCTGGAGTAAGACTCAGCCAGAATGAGGGTGAGGCTATAGGGAATTTGGAACTGAATGGGAATTGAATGAATTGCCAAGTCTTTATATGTGTGTGTGTGCGTAAATTCAGTATCTAGTTTAAAGATCAATAAGGAACTGAGTCAGTGAGCTGAATGGCAGTTAACTCAATTACCCAAAACCTGATTAAGGCCTCAATAGTTTAAAGTTTAAATGTCTATTGATGAGTATTTATTTATTAGTATCACAATTAGACTTACATTAACACTGTAATGAAGTTACTGTGAAAAATCTCTAATCACCACACTGGCACCTGTTTGGGTACACTGAGACAGAATTTTAGCATGGCTATTGGATGATTTATTTGGATGGCTACATGTCACACTACCCATAACCCTCACAACTTGTGGGGCTTGCAAAAATCTCACTAACTGTCTCAGCTGGAGGCAATACATGTCTCTTTAACCTGTGCTTAACACTCTCTCCACTCACATTGTCTGCACCTTTAAGACTTGATTACTTGTAAAGATTTGCATTCCAATCATTATTTTGTAAATTGAGTTTGTATCTTTATATGCCCTGTTTGTGAACAGAACTCCCACTTACCTGACGAAGAGGCAGCACTCTGCAAGCTAGTGGTTTTTGCTATCAAATAAACCTGTTGGACTTTAACCTGGTGATGTGAAACTTCTTACTGTTTTGGATGAAACCAGAGAAGAAACAGGAAGCAAAGAGTTGACATAAATGAATATTCTTCTGATTGGCAGAGATTTGAAAGTGAGAATAAAATGTATTAACTCCAAATTTTCAGATGATACAAAGTTGGGTGAGAGATTGGGCCATGAGGAAGTTGCAAAGATGCTTCAGCACCTGAATAGGCTGAGTGAGTGGGCATGTGTGTAGCAAATGCAGTATAATGTGGATAAATGTGAGGTTATCCACTTTAGTAGAAAAAACAAGAAGGCATTTGAATAGATGTATAGAGGCGAATACTTAGCAAAACCTTGCTGTCTCATGCTCCAATCACTGAAAGTAAGTATGCAGGTACAGCAGGCTGTTAAGAAGGTAAATAGTATGTTGGCTTTCATAGAAAGAGGATTTGAATTTAGGAATAGGGATGTATTATTGCAATTGAAAATATGCTGGTGAGGCTGGAGTGTTGTGTGCAGTTCTGCTGTCTTTATCTGAGGAAGGATGTTTTTGCTATAGAGGGAATACAACAAAGGTTTACCAGGCTGATTCCTGGGATGGTAGGTCTGTCATATGAGGAGAGACTAAGTCGGTTAGGATTGTATTAATTGGAATTTAGAAGAGTGAGAAGGGATCTCATAAAAACTTATAAAATTCTAACAAGATTAGATAGGATAGATTCAGAAAGTATGTTCCTAATGGTGGGGGAGACCAAAACTAGGGGTCATAGTTTGAGGATACAGAGGAAACCTTTTGGGACCAAGGTGAGGAGAAATTTCTTCACTCAGAAGGTAGTGAATGTGTGGAATTCATTATCACGGAAAGTAGTTGAGCCCAAAACATTGTGTGATTTCAAGAAGAAATTAGATATAACACCAGGGTCTAAAGAGATCAAGAAATATGGGAGAAAGGCGGGATCAGGTACTGAATTTGATGATCAGCCATGTTCAAAATGAATGGCAAAATAGGCTTGAGAGGCCAAATGGCCTACCTCTGCTCATTTCTAATACACTGGGGAAGCTAGCAACTTTAATCGAAGCTGATATTATGAAAATGCTGAAATACGTTCTGTTTTGTGTAAATAAAAGTTACGTTGTGCATATCTCTTGGTCTCTGCAATCAATTTATTTTCAGGGAAGGGTCGAAGTGTTACTGCAGAAGGCTGGCTGGAAAGAATAAAGATTCATATTCTGATGGACTTGCTCCAATTGTACTTCATCAGTATACAAAAAATGTATTAATACCTTAAAAGTCACATATATGAGAGAGAATTACAAGAAAAGATGCTCAGAAGGAAAGCAAACACATTCAGCTGGTGTGATAAACTTATGATACAAGGCAATTGCCATGGACAATCTGTGGATAGAAATGAATTAAGAAACAAATGCTTAACCCTGACACATAGTCTATTAAAAAATCTTCAGAAAGAAAGGCACAGATTCTAAATCAAACACATTGAAGTTTTCTAATATTTTAAGTGCTATGAGTGCTTTTTATGAAACATTTGAGAAGTTTGTGAGGTGGGTAAAATACACATTTTTTGTTTGCAATCTATATAACCAAGCTCATTCAATTGTTTGCCATTTACTAATACTCTACCATATTTAGGAAAAACTTGCCTTTCACCTACAACTGGTTTTTCTACAGCCAATAAGCTTAATAACAGAATAAATTATGAACAGTTTGCTGAATATTGATCTCTGACTAGCACAAAAGGCAACACAGGAAAGCTGTTTAAATAGATATAGAGCTGAATAGAAATGATACAGTTGGTGTAATCGTTGGCTCCCAGAGCTGTGCAGTGACACCTCATTGTTTTTTTTGCAAATACAAGTCTTTTTAACATCACAATATAAAACCATTATCTCTGCCAGCAAGGTATATTTAAAAAGGCAGAAAAATGTATATTTCTCAGCTCTAGGAAGATCAATAGAGGAGATACAAAGTCATGCAAATATGATAACAGTGAAATGCAGGAAATATAATTTTAATTATTTCATATCTACACATTTTGTTCCTGGAAATAATTTTTTTAAAGCACATTATATGATCACTAGACCTTGGATATGCTTGTTTAGAAATTCGGTGCATTTGATCTAATCTTGATATCAAAATATTCATGAAACACAATGATATCTCCCCAGAACAGCCCAGCGCCCATTAATTTTGAAATTCAGGTAATTTATTAACACTTATCAGGAACTGTAAAATCGTTACCTCAGCATTTCTAATGTGTGCAAAAGCAAAAGCATTTATTTTTATACTGATTCCTGATGATTTATAATGACTGGGTACATTTAGCAGCAGTGATTCCATTATAATGTAAAGTTCTGTTTTGTTTCAAGATATTCTTTTACTCAAAGTTCTATTTGCTGCAGATATTGGGGATATCTCCTCTTAGCAGGAATTTTGTAAAATGACGATTTGTGAATCCTATTGTTTGCTGCTTGCTTGTCATTTAAGATAGCTTCATTAACCCTTTCAGCACTTGAGTTTGCTTTATTTTAATCAAGCTAGCATAATTACTTCCATACCTACAACCAAGATAAAATGCTTATGATGAGTGTTGAACATTATTGTTAATCCTCCTTGCAGTCTCTGATAATGTCGCATATCGGACAAGTTTTGTTCTTAAATCCTGCCCAACTTTGTGATTATTTTGAAACTATGTGATAGAGTTTGGAGTGCCCCATAAGATGGAGTACAAAATGTCTTTCTTCATGCACTATTGGCTACAGTCTGGTAAAATCCTATCAGTTGATGCAATGATGTCAAAAAGCTATAGGAGGAATTATTGGACTCTGTACGACTAGTTGTGTTCCTAACCTTAGTGTTCCAGTAGAGCTACAACACTGGTATCCATTTGAAGATTGTGCAAGTTGTGCTCAGTGCTATTAAGCAGCACTTACTCATCAATTGCCTGCTGTCTGATGCTTAGTTGGGTTTCACCAGCATGACTCAGCTCCAGACCGCTTCCAATCTTGGTCCAAACATGGACAAACAAGCTGAGACAAGACAGAATTTGCACAAGTGTGGCGTCGAGGAACTCCAGTAAAGTTGAAGTTGATTGGCATCAGTGGAAAAGCTCCTCATTGATTGAAGACACACCTAACACAAAGAAGGTGGCGGTGGTTGTTGGAAGCTGATCATCTCAGCCCCAATGTGTTGCTGCAGGAGATCTCCAGCACCGTGTCCTGGGCTCAACCACCTTCAGCTGCTTTAACAATGGCTTCCCTCAAATCATAAGGTCAGACGTGGTGATGTTTACTGTTCAGTTCCATTTGAACTCCTCATAAAGAAGAAGTCAGTGCCAGAATGCAGCACAAACTAGACAACATTCAAGACTGAATTGATAAGTAGCAAGAAATTGCCAGGTAATGATGATCTCTGAAACAACAGTGTCTAACAATATCTCCTTTACATTCAACAGCATTATCCTTGAATGCCTCCAACTGGGGGACTGGGAGGAGAAATGCCAGCTGTAATAATGGGGGGTGATGTGAATGCTTGCTCCAGTGAGGACGTGGTGGGTGGAGGAGGTTACATTTTGCTCTGATTGAGATGCCATTTAAACATAGCACCCTGATCTCAGTGCAGCCGGGCTCTGCCAGTGTGTTAATGCTCTGCCCCTCTACATGATGACATGAAACACAACAGTTATGTTTTTGTGACTGAGTGTTGTAAGATCTGGAGAGAAAACCAGTATGGTTTTTCTCACCAGAAGCAACAATTCTATTTTTTGGTAGGATTTTTCCCTATGTTACTGAACTTGAAAAGGATCTACCAGTGGAATCCCAATTTTTGAGCCAAATTCCCAAATATATTCACCAATCCTGTGGCTTGCTCAGGCTAAAGTTTCCCCTCACCAACCGAGCATCTCTTACAAAAGTCAACATTCCCTTTGCCTTTCTAACTACTTGCTGTACCTGCACATTAATCTTTTGCACTTCATGGATATAAAGACACATATTCCCTCTTTCTGTAGGCTTTCTCTATTTAAGTAATGATCTGTTTTTTATTCTTTACAAAGTTGACAAGTTCACATTTTCCCATATTTCCATCTACCAATTTTTTGCCCACTCACTTAATCTACTTATATCACTTTACAGACTTTTTTTATCCTCCTCACAACTTGCTTTCCTACCTATCTTTACACGGCCAACACATTTGGCTATAATACATTCTGCCCCTTCATCCAAGTTCTCCATAAGGATAATAAATAGTTGAAATCCCAACATTGGACCCTGTGGCACACCACTATTTAGAATTTGCCAAACTGGAAAATGACCTATTTATTTCAACTCACTATTGGTCAGCTAATCTGTTATCCATGTTAATATGGTAACCCTAACACCACTCTTCTCTCATGTAATAATCTTTTATGTGGTACTTATCAAATAGCTTTGGAAATCCAAATGCACTACATCTACTAGTTCCCCTTTATTCTCCCTGCTTGTTAAATGCTGAAAGAACTCTCACAAATTTTTCAAACATTATTTTCCTTTACTTAATACAATCAAGCAGAATTAGCATGCTTTTACAATTTTCCAAATATCCTTCTACTATGTCTTTATAATGGATTTAGTCATTTTCCCAGTGACAGATTTTATACTGATGTATAAAATCAGAATCCTGTTGTTCATTTCTCTGCTTTCTTTAATAGAGGTGTTATCTTTGCCATTATTCAATCTGTTATGACCCTTTGAGAAAGCAAGGAATCTTGTAAGATTATAACCAATCCATTGACTATCTCTGCAGTCACTTTTTTTTAAGGATACTAGGTTATGGTGTTCAGGGAACTTATCAGCCTTTTGTCCCATTAGTTTTCTTAATGCTTATTCTCAAATAATATGATGGTTATGAATTAATTTCTCCCTTTTGCACCTTTATTTTCTATAATTCTTGGATGCTTTTTATTTCTTCTGCTATGAAGGCAGATACAAAATACTTGTTCAAAGTCTGTGCCATTTATGTTTCCCATTACTAATATTCCAGTCCCACTGTCTAAAGGACCAACTTCTGCTTTAGCTCAGTTGTCAATCATCACAGTCGCTGATCTTAACAGCTGGCCTCATTTGAATACATTTTCTATGACTCTTGGCCAAACTAGCCCATATCCACTCTCTGCATGCTCTGCTTACAATCAGAAAGTTCTGTGTTTGATCAAAGTATATAGATTGTTACTAACTAGGGAATGATTGCAGAGGCATGATACCTGTTTTATGGGAGAGACATGGTTATTTACAAGACTACAGGTATTAGCCTAAGCTATGTGCTTTCTCTTTCTTGACTCTTGGTCATGTGTGTCTTAACACTGCCATGTGGGCAGTAACATTTTTTCAGTTCCACATTATTGGTGAGATGCCTGAGGTGACCGGTACTGCCCAATTTTAGACAAAACAAGACTCACAAAGCCAGTATCCCTGTACTAAAGAGATAACTATTTTAACCAGTGGGCACCAGAGGTTCATCAAAGGGTTAAGTAGCTCTAGCATAGAGCAGCAAAAATCTCTCCAATGAATTTAACTTAAAAAATAAATAACAGATCGATTATAATTTTTCCTTATAATTGTTCCTATCTTTCAGTAACTTTAAATCAATCATTTTCAAGATCCACAAATCAACAATAATACCTTAACTAATTGCATTGTATGTCTCATCATAATTGAATTTTATTTATCCATGTAGTCTGAAAGGGGATAGTTAGTTAGTTAGTAGATAAGTTTATGGATGAAAGGGGAATGGTTTAGGTTAGAAGGTCACTGCTTGTTCCTAATTGGTCGGCGCAACATCGAAGGCCAAAGGGCCTGTTCTGCGCTGTAATGTTCTATGTTCTATGAAAGCTAACTCCTGTCTTGTCTGATCCCAAACCTTGGTTGCATAATTAAACTAGGAGTTCAAATGGATGTTCTCATGGGTTCCCTTAAAGTTCACACTCTAACCAGACTAACTCATGATGCTGCGTCTGGACACCAGTCCAAGCTTGTCTGGACAGTGAATAAACCCTATTCATGAAATATGATTAAATTTTCTATGTGTTTCTTCTATCCTAAAATATACTGATAAAACTTGCATATTTCCAAGGCCCACATATGTCTTATCCTAATGACTTTTACCATGATGCTTTTTGACCAAATATTCCTTAAAATCAATACTAATACATTCCAAATATCAGCATATGTGTTTTATAATCATGACCATTCATTTGAATCAATTACTGCATCTCATATGTACAAATTGCTTCTTCTTAGCTCACAAAGTTATTTTTAAAAGTAATTTAACTGAAGGCTACTGGTTCTGTCTGCCTTTAAAGTCTACTGGTTGAAAATCTTACTAATATTACCCTACTTGATACACATTGGCTGGAATTTTACCACCCTATGGGAATCAGAGCAAGCGAGGGGACAGAAACTGGGAAAGCCTGTTGACCTCGGGGATGATTTTACATTTTCAGGACAAGTAAGGCTGTAAAATCTCACCCATTAACTCATTTATTCCTGAAATGCCTCATACTACCCTAAGTCCAAATAAATTTTATATTTGCAAAGTATCCCAACTGCCCTCCAAGTCTCTGATTTCAGTTTGATCAGTCTGGAGGTTTCATGACTTTCCCCAATTATATTCTTGTCAGGTTGGAGGAGTAGTTTTCCTTTGAACTTCTTTGGTTTCATTTGGATGGTCTTTGGTAAGAGTTGCAGCATCTGGTGCTTTGTCAGTTTGTCTCTTAGCATATGGTATAACAGAAGGTTTTCTTATCTGAATCAAGATTTGATCCTCTTCTTCCTCTCTCTGCGCTTCAGTCTTGTGATGCACTGTTCTTCTGTATTGTGATTGGATTATGGCTTTATACCCATCTTTGCATTTGATAGGTTCCCTATCCTTATCTGTTGATTGATCCTGGTTCTTTTTGATAGTTTTGACTGCCTTTCTTTACTACTGGAATGATGCCGTTTTGTTTGTGAAACTCTTGGGTAATCTTGAATTGCTGCCTCTGGAAATAATTCTATAGTAAGAAGTCTCAGAACACCAGGTTAAAGTCCAGCAGATTTATTTCTTAAACCTGATGTTGTGAGACTTCTTACTGCATTTACCCCAGTCCAATGCCAGCACCTCCACATAATAGTTCTACAGGCAGGACAGGAAACTGTGAAGAGTGCACTTAATCAACATCGTGCTTTCTTTCAAATTCCAGCAACCCTGGTATAGCAGCAAGGGCATTGTCTTCCAATGTGGAAGAGGTGGATCTTGTCAGCTCAGAGCCTGTCTCTAGATCTGAATGTTTTCCAATCCTTATATTCTGGACTATTACTTTTGATGAATAATTAGGTGTGAATGCGCTTACAAAGGGCTCACCACAGTCAGATGAATATGGTATTGTACCAGTGTGTTCTACCACTTGGGTACTATCTCCCACTGCTCAACAGACTCACAGCACGAAGAAACATCATGCTCACACTCAAATACATGTTATTCCAATTAGTTCATTACTGCTTCAAGAACAAGTTTATCCTCGGTCTCCTTGATAGTCCCTTGGAAAAGAGCAAGATTATTGATCTCTGTGAAGAATGTCAATAAATCAGCATTGAAGTCCCAGTCTAGATCATTAGTGCAATGTAAATGGTTTGAAGGGCTCTGATTGGACACATTGATGGAACATCTGTTCATTGATGTCCTCCTCTGTCTTGATAAGGTTGGGGCCCACACAGACGATTCAGCCCTGAGAGAGAATTCTGATTGCGAATAAGATATTGAACGATGAAATCCAAAGATGTGCAAGATAGGTGGATTGGCCACGGTAAATTGCCCCTTAGTATCCAAAGATGTGTAGGCTAGGGGAACTAACCATGGTAAATGCACAAGGTTATATTCATTGAACTAGGGAGACCACGCTCCCTTTTTTATTGCACTGACTGACAGAAAGCCGCATGGTTTAAAAGGTTCAGTGAAGCTTGTAGGCCAGGGAGATGGTAAGTGTTCAGGTAAGTGTATGAAAATTGGAAGGGGTGAGGGTCTTATATAGATTTTGCTGCCAAGTTGACGAGAAGGTGTCCACTCCAGCACCAAGTCCACCCATGGGGATAGGGAAGTTTGGAGATGTGGAGAGTGCTGAGGAATCTGGTTAAGTCCACTTCAGGAAGGGTGTGGAAGATGTTTTCTGTCCTACGGGGAGTTGTGTGAGGCTGGGGAATTGGAGTTGGATTCCCCCCCATTGGGGGAAAATGGGGGGGAGTGAGGTGGGGTATGCCCGGGAGTTGATTAGTCAGGGAGGGAGGAGTCTAAAATTTGGGCGTTGTCCCATGTGGAGTTTGGTCTGGTGTTTAAAATAGATACACTGAAGTTAGAAGAGGTTTAAATCCTTCTAAATTATTCGGAGGGCAGACTTTTCTGACTATCCCCCACATTCCCCACCCGTCTCCATCTGCCCCATGCCATTAAACTCCTACAATGCAGAAGGAGACCATTCTGCCCACTGAGTCTGCATCGAATACAATCCCATCCAGGCTCTATCCTTATAACCCCATATATTTACTCTGCTATTCCCCCTGACACTAAAGGGCAATTTACATGGCCAATCCACCTAATCTACAAATCTTTGGACTGTGGGAGGAAACCGGAGCACCCAGAGGAAATGGTTGTGCAAGTTGTACAGTGACAAAGTAGGCCTGTTACTGGCTGGCTTCGGGACCTTCGAGGGTCCCATTGCTATCACTGCTATCAACAGGGTTTCCTGTTTACATACACTGCAGCCAGGGAGCTCTTGGTATGGGTTTCAGTTGTCCTCAGCCTTTGCTTTGCTAACTATGTTTTTTTTGTCAGATGGCCTCTTATAGATGGTCTTGTATCCAATTTGAAATTAATGATGTGACTATTGAGATAAGTATCTGCAGTCCAGATTCTTTGGTAAATTTGATTATCCCAATGATGTCAGATCCATCTCTGCTTTTTATGATTCATTTTTGTGTATTTTCCCATTGTACTTGGCTCGCCACAGACTGGTGAATCACACTTAGACCCCACCTCCTGCCGGCTACCCATTCTTCATCCAATCCCATTACATTTAAACCTCTCATCATCTTTCTATCTAGTATCTTAGATCTTCATCTTCTTCCAGGTAATTCCTCCTCCATAACTTGTCTCACCAACATTTCAATCTCTTGGCTACTATATTTGATGATCTCACAATCCTCACTAAACCTCTATGTGCTGGTTCCTGATTTTGTCTGTTGTCTTGTCACACCTGTCTCAGCATCTCATTCGTATCCATTAATTGTTCTTCTTAATGTTGTCCAAGTTTCTGCACTATATGACAAGGCTGGTCTCACAACAGTCTTGTAGATTCTTAGTTTCAGTGATACTTCTCTGTCACATAACACTCACTGCACATTTTCCGATTATTCCAACCAGACATTGCTCAATTTTCATTTCTAGATTTTCATCTTCTGTCACCAGATATTTCAAACCATTCACTTTCTCCAAATCTTCATTCTTGGGGCAGAATTTTCACATCCCACCTGCCACAAAAATTGGAGCGGGTGGGAAAGAAAATTCAGCATACTGAGCAAAGGTCTGTAGACCTCAGGTGGAAATTTGCAGTCTTGGGATGAACGCAGCCAAAACATCCAGCCTAGATCTTTATACCTTCATTTGGATTCTCTTGCCTAGAATCAAACTGACTGCCCATGAATTGGATCTTCGTCTATTTCTTTAGTCCAGTGCATTCTTCTGTATCTGAAATGAATGAATCTTTGCCCCATCTCTAGTTTTAGATTTATTTGATTTCATAACATTGTGTTCAGTTAAATCTTTATAAATAAGGTGAGCTGAATGTAAAATCTTGCTTTTATCTTGCTTTTATGTAAAATCTGTAAAAAGATTGCTTGGACAAGGTTTACAAACCTTGTAAAATCCCATCAAATACAAGAAGCCTGCTATCATTCATAAAGTTCCTCGAACAACACATCAAAAGCAAGCTAGTGCAATAAGACTTAATTATATTTACAGTGCTTTCTCGTCTTGCCATTCCACACTTGTATGAATTGCAAACTGGTGTTTCTAAATAAAGGCAAAATACTGTGGATGCTGGAATTGGAAACAAAAACAGAAAATGCTGGAAAATCTTAGCAGGTCTGACAGCATCTGTGGAGACAGAATAGAGTCAATGTTTCGAATCTGGATGACCCTTCATCAGAGCTGATGTCCCTGTTAATGTTATTTCACAGCTCTGCATGTGCTTCAATCTTAAACTGGACTAGCTGTCAGCAGAGATGAGGTAGGAGCATCCCCCATTAGAGCTGCTGCTGAGAGTTCACAATACTCATCACACACATGGGCCACCAGCCTCAGAGCATCGTTCGAACAGCATTTAACCTTGCCCACATATCAGGAAAACCATGGTGTTGAGAAGATTGCCACCAAGAGTTAAATTAAAGCAGCAGAGCAGGGGGTAAGGGAGGTGAGGGGTTGTAAAACCAGTGTTGTATCTGATCGAGTCAGTTTCCCAATCTATGGAGTAGGTTAAAAGCTGGTCCTTTTACTCCCAGCCAGAATCTTTTGGACTCACTTCTCAAAGGATTTCTTCATTTTTAATGACAGGTTTCAGCTGAAATTTCAACCAAACATTTTTATTGAGCTGCTGTGTACTTCCAACTATTTCCAGCTCTTGGAGTTTCTTTTAATAGAACATAGAACATAGAACAATACAGCACAGAACAGGCCCTTCGGCCTTCGATGTTGTGCCGACCAAAATAAAAAGCAATGCCCCTCCTAACTAAACCATTCCCTTCTCATCCATATACTTATCAACTAACCTCTTAAACGCCACCAAACTTGGCGCATCTACAACAGCTGCAGGCAGGGCATTCCACTCCCTAATCACTCTTTGAGTAAAGAACCTACCTCTGATATCCGTCCTATAACTCATACCCCTTAATTTAAAGCTGTGTCCCCTCGTGCTAGCTTTCTCCATCCTAGGAAAAAGGCTATCACTGTCCACCCTATCTAAACCTCTAATCATCTTATATGCTTCAATAAGATCCCCTCTTAGCCGCCTCCTTTCTAACGAAAACAACCTCAAATCCTTCAACCTCTCTTCATAGGACCTGCCCTCCATACCAGGCAACATCCTAGTAAACCTCCTCTGTACCCTCTCCAATGCCTCCACATCTTTCTTATAATGTGGCGACCAGAACTGCACACAATACTCCAAGTGCGGCCGCACTAGAGTTTTGTACAGCTGCAACATGATGCTGCGGCTCCTAAATTCAATCCCCCTACCAATAAAAGCTAAGACTCCATAAGCCTTCTTAACAACTTTATCCACTTGACTGCCTACTTTCAGGATCTATTGACACATACACCAAGATCCTTCTGTTCCTCAACACTATTAAGAGCCCTACCATTAGCCCTATACTCTACACATTTATTGTTCCTGCCAAAGTGCATTACCTCACACTTTTCCACATTAAACTCCATTTGCCACCTCTCGGCCCAGCTCTGCAACTTGTCCAAGTCACTCTGTAAACTAAAACACCCCTCTTCACTATCTACCACACCACCAACTTTAGTATCATCTGCAAATTTACTGATCCATCCCTCAATACCCTCATCCAGATCATTTATAAAAATTACAAACAGCAGGGGCCCCAAAACAGACCCCTGAGGCACACCACTCGTCACCGAACTCCACGATGAATATCTCCCATCAACCACCACCCTCTGTCTTCTATCTGCCAGCCAATTTCTAATCCAATTAGCTAAATCACCCTCTATTCCACACATCTGCATTTTCTGTAGAAGTCTTCCATGGGCCACCTTATCAAAAGCCTTACTAAAGTCCATATATACTACATCAACCGCCTTACCCCCATCCACCTCTCTGGTCACTTTCTCAAAAAACTCAATGAGGTTAGTAAGGCATGACCTACCCTTCACGAAACCATGCTGACTATCCCCAATCAATTCATTTCTCTCTAAATAACTATAAATCCTATCCCTAATAATTCTCTCCAATACTGCTATTTTTCTGCTATTTAAAAGGAACCATTCCATAAAAGTTATTTGTTTAATTAAAATGTCAATGCATAGGAAATGCTTCGAAACACAATTCATTTTGCACTATGATTACTACCCAGCTAATGCTATTGAAGTCACTGTATTAGTACATTGAAATTGCAAATATTGAAAGCATTCTGCTCAGTCCTACAAAAGAATGGTAATGATTCACCCATATTGGAATTAAGTGCCCATGCCAGCTGGCAAACAGGAGTGTTCCTACTGGCACCCACAGCATCTGTCAGGTGGGATTCACCCACCTGAAAGATGTAAATAAGGCTGTGGTAATATGTGTGTGTGTGTGTGTGTGTGTGTGTGTGTGTGTGTGTGTGTGTGTGTGCGCGTGTGCGTGTGTGTAATATATGTAGTATGTTGGGGTTTGGGGTGTGGACTGCCCCTTTAAGAGTCAGGGTCAGCTGAACCCTGGGCTATTAGCTCTCCCCAGTGTGGGATCCTGTTAGGCAGTCTTAGAGCAGCCTGAAACAGTGCACACCTAAAATGAACAGTTCTCAGTATTCAAGGCTGTCTCATGATTGTTTATACCCCTTAGTCTACAGGGACATACATAATAGAGGCCATCATAGGCATCAGTGTGTCCCGATGTATTTGGGCACAGATCCCCCACCTCTCAATAATCAAAATGGTGACCCCACATTGACATTGGAAGAACTACCAACCCCTCAGCCAAGACAGGCATCCTCCCACCACTCAAATAAGAGGTCACCATATCCCCATCCTGCACCCTTCCCTCCCCACCAAGCAGGCCAGAGGGTCACCTGATACAGCCTCTCCTCAGCTGACTTCTCCTTCAGCCTTAGACCTCAGGCTCTTTGATCTCAAACCACCTCCTCTCAAAACCTTTGTACCCTTTCACTTTCAGTCCAATTCTTTGAACTCTCATTTGACTGACAACTCGATTTTTACTCAGCATGCAGTTAGCTCATTTTATTTACCTTTCCCTCCAAATGTGAATGCATTTGAAATACCCTTATTGTTCCCAACCACAACGTTCACACAAAAAAGGAAGTGAAAAGCACTTAGCCGGCACGGTATAGTACCGTGGGCAGCACAGTAGCACAGTGGTTAGCACTGCTGCTTCACAGCTCCAGGGATCTGGGTTTGATTCCCAGCCCGGGTCACTGTCTGTGTGGAATTTGTACATTCTCCTTGTGTTTGCGTGGGTTTCTTCCGGGTGCTCCGGTCTCCTCCCACAGTCCAAAGGTGTGCGGGTTAGGTTGATTGGCCATGCTAAAAGATTGCTCTTAGTATCCTGGGGTGTATAAGTTAGAGGGATTAGTGGATAAATATGTAGAGATATGGGGGTAGAGCCTCAGTGGGATTGTGGTCGGTTTAGACTTGATGGGCTGAATGGCCTCTTTCTGTACTGTAGGATTTCTATGATATGATTTCCATGATATTAGCCGATTTGAAGTTGCCTGTTCAGCAGGATTCTTAGGTATTTCAAAGGCTTTTAGCTTTCTATGAAGGCTCAGAGACTTAAAATGTATGCTATGCCAAAACAATGGGGCTCAGTGAACAGCTTTGAGGATGATAATTCCCCCCTAGTGAAAGTGACTGTCTTCTGACAGAGGATTTGAAAAGGATCTTCTCACACCTGCAGGTTCCTAGATAGTGTAAGAGGAATCACTTCTGCTGATTCGGAAGCCTTCCAGCTGACCAGTGGGCATGGAATTTTAAGTGACCAGGAAACTTGAATAGTTTTAGAGGACAGAGACAATAATTAATATTTTACCTTGGAATGGCATCTGAAATCACTCATAACAGAGCAATATCTTCTTTTTACCTTTCATGGGACATGGGCATCACTGGCTGGCCAGCATTTATTGCCTATCACTGTTTGCCCGAGGGCAGTTGAAAGTCAACCACATTGCTTTGGCTCTGGAGTCACATGTGGGTCAGACCAGATAAGGATAGCAGATTTCCTTCCCTAAAGGACATTCTGAATCAGATGGGTTTTTCTGAAATCGACAGTGGTTTCAAGGTCATCAGTACATGCTTAATTCCAGATATTTCTTATTAAATTCAAGTTTCACCACCTGCCATGGTGGAATTCGAATCAGGTTCCCCAGAACATAAACTAAGTTTCTGGATGAATAGTTTAGCAATAATATCATCGCCTTGCCAGAAGAGGTAGACCAGCCATGAGACTCCCACCCTGGAGTTGAAGTCAACTCCTTACTCCCCCCAGTCTAAGCCCACCCAAGCCTCAGGACCCTCCACAGCCTGGCACAGAGGGGCACATGGCTCTGGATTTACCTCCTAGACCACCCTCTGAGTCCAACATGCCAGGTCCACTTTGGTTATAATCAATAATCAAGCCCACCCGATGGATTTTCTGCTGAGGAGGGGGATGAATAGTGCTGACCACTGGATGGGTGAGCCAGCCTGCTAATGATATGTCAGTGAGGGGCTTTCTATCATTTTTGGGTTCCTTCCCACTCGGGGAGGGAATCTAGTTGGGTGGGCAGTGCAGTCTAGGTGAATTCCAAATGTCTCCAAACCTGTTTTTATCTCTGATCCCCAATTCAGCCGACAATCAGGATTCCCACCATCAGTAAACAGGGTCGGTAATCCCCCCAATATTGTAAAACTGAACATTTTCACTTCATGCCCAAGGCAAATCAATTTAAAATTAGTTTGGAGCCAAATCTAATTTAAAGGTTAAAAGAGCCTGCAACAAGATAGGATCAAATCCTGAAAATGTTCTCTCCACCGAGCACTGGTACTGTAAATCCCTCTGGGATGAATACTTTCTCGCCCAGATTGTCCATTTAATTAGGTTTACAGTCAACTTCTATGTAAAAAGCTGTAAAAGTAAGAAAACAGTGTGCCAAACTGCAAGAAAAGACCAAATTAATTAAAAGAAGGAAACATTAACCCATTGGGTAGAGAACATTCCAACTGACAATGATGGTGATAAACATTTGCAACTTTTGCATTATAATTAAAAGCAAGACTATTTGCAACAGGAAAGTCCCATTATTGTCAATTCTTAAAATGTAATTAAATGTTTGCATTAAGTAATTCACTTAACCTAAGAGGCATAGATTGTATGCACAAACATAATTGGTATGTACCAAAACATATGGCATGAAGCTCAATATTAAATCCAACAGAGAATGGGATGTATTTGAAACTGGTCATGCAGATAAAATAACAGACTGCAGGAAGTGGGCCATTCTTCCAACTGTGCAGTAGCAGGGGGCTTTCCTCCCTCTCTGCTGTTCTGATTAAAACAGGTGTTCCTGGCTCACTGGTATCTTTGCTGGCAAATGCACCAGTCTTTATGGAATTGAGCCATGTAGATCTGATCCAACCCCAGCCTGTGTGGTGTTAGCTATCTCAGCTGGGGTGATGGTTCAGGTGCTGCAGTTGGTCTCAAGTTCCCCAGTCTACGAGACAAATAGAAAAAGAAAACAGTCAATCCATTTTCTTGCTGTTGTTCACTAAATCTTGAAGTGAAATGATTGTGTGTAGAT
Source organism: Sphyrna mokarran (assembly GCA_024679065.1). Lineage (NCBI taxonomy): Eukaryota > Metazoa > Chordata > Chondrichthyes > Carcharhiniformes > Carcharhinidae > Sphyrna > Sphyrna mokarran. Next base: position 109,261,142 of record JAGIQG010000007.1, on the reverse strand, counting down.
ATTGGTTGACGCCAGGATTAAGCCCAGCTGCTATACCTTCCATAACCTGCTGACCTTCATTGTCGAGATTGATACAAAGAACAAAGAACAAAGAACAAAACAGCACGGGAAACAGGCCCTTCGGCCAAACAAGCCCATGCCGCCACCCCGATGTTCCCATCTCTACCCATGATCCCTGTCTGTGTGTATAGATCTATGGATTAAAAACCAAATTTGAGACAATTTAGGGAGAATTTGTTTTGCCAATTAGCCTAAGAGCACATCTTTGGGATGTGGGAGGAAAACGGAGCCCCCGGAGAAAACCCACGCAAGCACGGGGAGAATGCGCAAACTCCCACAGACACAGGCCCAAATCCATGTATCTGCACAGCACAGCGATAGTCACTGAACTGTTGTGTTGCCCATCAAATGGTCCAGGTCAAGCGTACACTAACGACGTGAAGCACTAGGATACTCACGAAAAATCCAAGAGCAGCCCTCTCACGGCCCATCGCGTGAATGCCCCTTGTTAGACAACAAGGTGGACCAAAGCACCTGTAGGATAAAAACAAGTACATCAATATCATCATCTATTTATGCACTTCCAAGGGACCCCCAAGGCTCATGATCCCTATTTTAAATCAGTTTTCTATACCCCTCCATTCCCATTCTGTTCATGTGCCCATCTAAGTATTTCTTAAATAACTCCAGAGTGCCTGCCTCTACCACTTTACTTAGCAGCACATTCCATAACCCCACCACCCTCTGTGTGAAAAAACTCCCTCTAGCATCCAAATTATACCTTACCCCCCTCACCCTAAGCCCATGATCCCTCGTGCTATTCGAGTTCATCCTAGAAAAAAGCTTAACCCTGTTTACTCTATCTATACCCCTCATAATCTTGTACACCTCTATTAGATCTCCTCTAAGTCTATGTCTTTCTAATGAAAAGAGCCCCAATTTGCCTAACCTCTCCTCGTAACTCAGACCTTCCGTACCAGGCAGCATCCTGGTAAACCTCCTCTGCACTCTCTCCAGAGTCTCCACGTCCTTCCGGTAGTAGGGCGACCAGAACTGGACACAGTATTCCAAATGAGGTCTAATTAATGTTTTATACAACTGCAACATTAAAGGCCAGCTCTTGTAATCTATACCCCCTCCTATAAAGGCTACATACCATATGTTTTCTTCACAACCTTCTCCACTTGCTCTGCTACCTTCAGAGACTTGTGTACCTGCACCCCCAGGTCCCTCTGCATTTCTATGCTCTTAATATGTCTACCCTTTATCATACACCTCTGCCCTACATTCTTTCTCCCGAAATGCATCACCTTGCATTTAACAGGATTGAATTCCATCTGCCATCTATCTGCCCAAGCTACCAGCCTATCTATGTATAGTGAGTATTAAGTGAATAGACAGTATCTGAAGATTTACTTCAGTATCTGAAGAGTTTAATTGAAGATTGAGGGAGGAGGGAGGCAGAAGGAATGGAGAAATGTTAAATCTAATTGTAACAAAAATTAAGGGGGTGATCTTACCAAGAAAGTTGTAAGTGCCAAATGAGCGTGAAAATAGAAGAATTTCAGACCAGTTTTTTGCGTATGTTTGAAAATGCAATCTTACAATCATGTGCAAAAAATGAGGCACAATCTGATTCTCATCATTTGGGGGACATGAATCACACTTCTATGACTTAAATTGCAGGTAAATCTCCTCTGCACTCTTGCCAATGTTTCCACATCGTTCTTATAATGAGGTGACCAGAACTGCACACAATATTCCAAATGTGGTCTCACCAAGCTCCAGTATATTTGCAGCATAATCCCATGGCTCTTAAACTCAAACTCCCTGTTAATAAACACTAACACACTATAAGCCTTCTTCTTGACTCTATCCACTTGAGTGGCAACCTTCAGAGATCTGTGGATTTGAACCCCAAGATCTCTCTGTTCCTCCACATACCTCAGAACCCTGTCGTTGACCCTGTAATCTGCATCGAAGTTCATCCTACCAAATGAATCAGCTCGCACTTAAATAATGTTAAACTTCATCTTCCACTTTTCTGCCCAGCTCTGCATCCCTATCAATGTCTGCACCTTATTTACTACTCCACCAATCCTGGTGTCATCAGCAAATTTACTAACCCACCCTTCAGTCCTCTCTTCCAAGTTACTGATAAAAATCACAAATAGCAGAAGACACAGTACTGGTACACCACTGGTAACTGGCCTCTAAAAGCTAGTGGTTTTTGCTACCAAATAAACCTGTTGTACTTCAACTTGGTGCTGTTGTGAGACTTAGAACATAGAACAATACAGCACAGAACAGGCCCTTCGGCCCTCGATGTTGTGCCGACCAAAATAAAAAGCAATGCCCCTCCAAACTAAACCATTCCCTTCTCTTCCATATACTTATCAATTAACCTCTTAAACGCCACCAAACTTGGCGCATCTACAACAGCTGCAGGCAGGGCATTCCACTCCCTAATCACTCTTTGAGTAAAGAACCTACCTCTGATATCCGTCCTATAACTCATACCCCTTAATTTAAAGCTGTGTCCCCTCGTGCTAGCTTTCTCCATCCTAGGAAAAAGGCTATCACTGTCCACCCTATCCAAACCTCTAATCATCTTATATGCTTCAATAAGATCCCCCCTTAGCCGCCTCCTTTCTAACGAAAACAACCTCAAATCCTTCAACCTCTCTTCATAGGACCTGCCCTCCATACCAGGCAACATCCTGGTAAACCTCCTCTGTACCCTCTCCAATGCCTCCACATCTTTCTTATAATGTGGCGACCAGAACTGCACACAATACTCCAAGTGCGGCCGCACTAGAGTTTTGTACAGTTGCAACATGATGCTGCGGCTCCTAAATTCAATCCCCCTACCAATAAAAGCTAAGACTCCATATGCCTTCTTAACAACTTTATCCACTTGACTGCCTACTTTCAGGGATCTATTGACACATACACCAAGATCCTTCTGTTCCTCAACACTATTAAGAGCCCTACCATTAGCCCTATACTCTACACATTTATTGTTCCTGCCAAAGTGCATTACCTCACACTTTTCCACATTAAACTCCATTTGCCACCTCTCGGCCCAGCTCTGCAACTTGTCCAAGTCACTCTGTAAACTAAAACACCCCTCTTCACTATCTACCACACCACCAACTTTAGTATCATCTGCAAATTTACTGATCCATCCCTCAATACCCTCATCCAGATCATTTATAAAAATTACAAACAGCAGGGGCCCCAAAACAGACCCCTGAGGCACACCACTCGTCACCGAACTCCACGATGAATATCTCCCATCAACCACCACCCTCTGTCTTCTATCTGCCAGCCAATTCCTAATCCAATTAGCTAAATCACCCTCTATTCCACACATCTGCATTTTCTGTAGAAGTCTTCCATGGGCCACCTTATCAAACGCCTTACTAAAGTCCATATATACTACATCAACCGCCTTACCCCCATCCACCTCTTTGGTCACTTTCTCAAAAAACTCAATGAGGTTAGTAAGGCATGACCTACCCTTCACGAAACCATGCTGACTATCCCCAATCAATTCATTTCTCTCTAAATAACTATAAATCCTATCCCTAATAATTCTCTCCAATACCTTGCCCACAACAGAAGTAAGACTCACTGGCCTATAATTCCCAGGAAGGTCTCTCTTCCCCTTCTTAAACAATGGGACCACATTCGCTATCCTCCAGTCCTCCGGAACCACACCCGTAACCAACGAGGACCTGAAGATCAGAGCCAGAGGCTCTGCAATCTCCTCTCTTGCCTCCCAGAGAATCCTAGGGTAAATCCCGTCCGGCCCAGGGGACTTATCCAACTTCAAACCCTCGAGAATTTCTAACACATCCTCCCTATCTACTACAATACTCCCCAATTTGCAACCCTGTACCTCAGTGCTCTCCACAGCTACATTTCCAGCACTCTGCGTGAATACCGAAGAGAAATATTTATTCAGTGCCTCACCAATCTCTTCAGGCTCCACGCACAACTTCCCACTGCTGTCTATGACTGGCCCTAATCTTGCCCTAACCAATCTTCTATTCTTAACATATCGAAAGAAAGCTTTAGGATTCTCCTTAATCCTATCAGCCAACATCTTCTCGTGTCCCCTCTTAGCTCTCCTCAATTCACTTTTTACCTCCTTCCTAGCTAATCTATAGCTATCCATTGCACTACCTGAGCCTTCAAGCCTCATCCTGACATAAGCCTCCTTTTTCTTCTTAACCAGCAAATCAACTCTTTTCGTACACCAAGGCTCTCTTACTCGTCCATTTCCTCCCTGCCTGACAGGGACATACTTATCAAGGACTCGCAGCAGCTGCTCCTTGAATAAGCACCACATTCCAGATGTTCCCAGTCCCTGTAGTTTCCTAGTCCAATCTATGCACCCTAATTCTCTCCTGATGGCCTCATAATTACCCTTCCCCCAGCTATAACTACAGCCCCCAGCTTCATGCCTATCCCTGTCCATCACTAAGGTGAACGTAACCGAATTGTGGTCACTATCACCAAAATGTTCACTAACTTCCAAGCCTAACACCTGGTCTGGCTCATTGCCCAGCACCAAATCCAATGTAGCCTCACCTCTAGTTGGCCTATCTACATACTGAGTCAAAAAACCTTCCTGCACACTCTGTACGAAAACTGACCCCTCTAACGAGCTAGAGCTATAGCTATTCCAATCAATATTAGCAAAGTTAAAGTCCCCCATCACAATTACCCTACTACTTTCACTCCTAATCAGAATTGACTTCGCAATCCTTTCCTCAACCTCTCTAGAACTATTAGGAGGTCTGTAAAAGACTCCCAACAGGGTGACCTCTCCTCTCCTGTTTCTAATCTCAGCCCATACTACCTCAACAGACAAGTCCTCATCAAACTTCTTTTCTATCACCGTGATACAGTCTTTGACCAATAACGCCACTCCTCCCCCCCTTCTACCTCCTTCTCTACTCCGACTAAAGCATTTGTACCCCGGAACCTGCAACATCCATTCCTGTCCCTGCTCTACCCAAGTCTCTGAAATGGCCACAACATCGAAGTTCCAGGTACTGGTCCAAGCTGCAAGTTCCTCCCCCTTATTGCGAATACTCCTTGCATTAAAGTATACGCATCTCAAACAAGAACATAGAACATAGAACATAGAACAATACAGCACAGAACAGGCCCTTCGGCCTTCGATGTTGTGCCGACCAAAATAAAAAGCAATGCCCCTCCTAACTAAACCATTCCCTTCTCATTCCATATACTTATCAACTAACCTCTTAAACGCCACCAAACTTGGCGCATCTACAACAGCTGCATGCAGGGCATTCCCCTCCCTAATCACTCTTTGAGTAAAGAACCTACCTCTGATATCCGTCCTATAACTCATACCCCTTAATTTTAAGTTGTGTCCCCTCGTGCTAGCTTTCTCCATCCTAGGAAAAAGGCTATCACTGTCCACCCTATCCAAACCTCTAATTATCTTATATGTTTCAATACGATCCCCCCTTAGCCGCCTCCTTTCTAACGAAAACAACCTCAAATCCTTCAACCTCTCTTCATAGGACCTGCCCTCCATACCAGGCAACATCCTAGTAAACCTCCT